>CM055116.1:868271181-868871181 GCA_029206835.1 Rana muscosa | reverse complement strand
ACTAGCCCTAAAAAGGGCTTTTTGGGGTGCTGTCAGGACGCTGTCCTTACAGCAGAGATCAGATGAGTCTTTCAGGACTGGAGTGGACACTGAATACACACACGCTGGCAGGCAATTGCAATTAGATTACAGAGGGGGAAAAAAAGCAGACTGATGTACTAGCCCTTAGAAGTGCTTTTTGGGGTGCTGTCCTTACAGCAGAGATCAGATGAGTCTTTCAGGACTGGAGTGGACACTGAATACACACATGCTGGAAGGCAACTGCAATTAGATTACAGAGGAAAAAAAAAAGCAGACTGATGTACTAGCCCTAAAAAGGGCTTTTTTGGGGTGCTGTCATGACGCTGTCCTTACAGCAGAGATCAGATGAGTCTTTCAGGACTGGAGTGGACACTGAATACACACACGCTGGCAGGAAACTGCAATTAGATTACAGAGGAAAAAAAAAAAAGCAAACTGATGTACTAGCCCTAAAAAGTGCTTTTTGGGGTGCTGTCATGACACTGTCCTTACAGCAGAGATCAGATGAGTCTTTCAGGACTGGAGTGGACACTGAATGCACACACACTAGCAGGCAACTGCAATTAGATTACAGAGGAAAAAAAAGCAGACTGATGTACTAGCCCTAAAAAGGGCTTTTTGGTGTGCTGTCAGGACGCTGTCCTGACAGCAGAGATCAGATGAGTCTTTCTGGGCTGGAGTGGACACTGAATACACACACACTGGCAGGCAACTGCAATTAGATTACAGAGGAAAAAAAAAAGCAGACTGATGTACTAGCCCTAAAAAGGGCTTTTCGAGGTGCTGTCAGGACGCTGTCCTTACAGCAGAGATCAGATGAGTCTTTCAGGACTGGAGTGGACACTGAATACACACACGCTGGCAGGCAACTGCAATTAGATTACAGAGAAAAAAAAAAAAAGCAGACTGATGTACTAGCCCTAAAAAGGGCTTTTTGGGGTGCTGTCAGGACGCTGTCCTTACAGCAGAGATCAGATGAGTCTTTCAGGACTGGAGTGGATACTGAATACACACACGCTGGCAGGCAACTGCAATTAGATTACAGAGAAAAAAAAAAAAAGCAGACTGATGTACTAGCCCTAAAAAGGGCTTTTTGGGGTGCTGTCAGGACGCTGTCCTTACAGCAGAGATCAGATGAGTCTTTCAGGACTGGAGTGGATACTGAATACACACATGCTGGCAGGCAACTGCAATTAGATTACAGAGGGAAAAAAAAGGAAGCAGATTGATGTACTAGCCCTAAAAATGGCTTTTTGAGGTGCTGTCAGGACGCTGTCCTTACAGCAGAGATCAGATGAATCTTTCAGGACTGGAGTGGACACTGAATACACACACGCTGGCAGGCAACTGCAATTAGATTACAGAGAAAAAAAAAAGCAGACTGATGTAGTAGCTCTAAAAAGTGCTTTTTGGGGTGCTGTCAGGACACTGTCCTGACAGCAGAGATCAGATGAGTCTTTCAGGGCTGGAGTGGACACTGAATACACACACACTGGCAGGCAACTGCAATTAGATTACAGAAGAAAAAAAAAAAGCAGACTGATGTACTAGCCCTAAAAAGGGCTTTTTGGGGTGCTGTCAGGACGCTGTCCTTACAGCAGAGATCAGATGAGTCTTTCAGGACTGGAGTGGACAGTGAATACACACACGCTGGCAGGCAACTGCAATTAGATTACAGAGGTGGAAAAAAAAGCAGACTGATGTACTAGCCCTAAGAAGTGCTTTTTGGGGTGCTGTCATGACACTGTCCTTACAGCAGAGATCAGATGAGTCTTTCAGGACTGGAGTGGACACTGAATACACACATGCTGGCAGGCAACTGCAATTAGATTACAGAGGAAAAAAAAAAGCAGACTGATGTACTAGCCCTAAAAAGGGCTTTTTTGGGGTGCTGTCATGACGCTGTCCTTACAGCAGAGATCAGATGAGTCTTTCAGGACTGGAGTGGACACTGAATACACACACGCTGGCAGGAAACTGCAATTAGATTACAGAGGAAAAAAAAAAAAGCAAACTGATGTACTAGCCCTAAAAAGTGCTTTTTGGGGTGCTGTCATGACACTGTCCTTACAGCAGAGATCAGATGAGTCTTTCAGGACTGGAGTGGACACTGAATGCACACACACTGGCAGGCAACTGCAATTAGATTACAGAGGGAAAAAAAAGCAGACTGATGTACTAGCCCTAAAAAGGGCTTTTTGGTGTGCTGTCAGGACGCTGTCCTGACAGCAGAGATCAGATGAGTCTTTCTGGGCTGGAGTGGACACTGAATACACACACACTGGCAGGCAACTGCAATTAGATTACAGAGGAAAAAAAAAAGCAGACTGATGTACTAGCCCTAAAAAGGGCTTTTCGAGGTGCTGTCAGGACGCTGTCCTTACAGCAGAGATCAGATGAGTCTTTCAGGACTGGAGTGGACACTGAATACACACACGCTGGCAGGCAACTGCAATTAGATTACAGAGAAAAAAAAAAAAAGCAGACTGATGTACTAGCCCTAAAAAGGGCTTTTTGGGGTGCTGTCAGGATGCTGTCCTTACAGCAGAGATCAGATGAGTCTTTCAGAACTGGAGTGGACACTGAATACACACACGCTGGCAGGAAACTGCAATTAGATTACAGAGGAAAAAAAAAAAGCAGACTGATGTACTAACCCTAAAAAGGGCTTTTTGGGGTGCTGTCAGGACGCTGTCCTTACAGCAGAGATCAGATGAGTCTTTCAGGACTGGAGTGGATACTGAATACACACATGCTGGCAGGCAACTGCAATTAGATTACAGAGGGAAAAAAAAGGAAGCAGATTGATGTACTAGCCCTAAAAATGGCTTTTTGAGGTGCTGTCAGGACGCTGTCCTTACAGCAGAGATCAGATGAATCTTTCAGGACTGGAGTGGACACTGAATACACACACGCTGGCAGGCAACTGCAATTAGATTACAGAGAAAAAAAAAAGCAGACTGATGTAGTAGCTCTAAAAAGTGCTTTTCGGGGTGCTGTCAGGACACTGTCCTGACAGCAGAGATCAGATGAGTCTTTCAGGGCTGGAGTGGACACTGAATACACACACACTGGCAGGCAACTGCAATTAGATTACAGAAGAAAAAAAAAAAGCAGACTGATGTACTAGCCCTAAAAAGGGCTTTTTGGGGTGCTGTCAGGACGCTGTCCTTACAGCAGAGATCAGATGAGTCTTTCAGGACTGGAGTGGACAGTGAATACACACACGCTGGCAGGCAACTGCAATTAGATTACAGAGGTGGAAAAAAAAAGCAGACTGATGTACTAGCCCTAAGAAGTGCTTTTTGGGGTGCTGTCCTTACAGCAGAGATCAGATGAGTCTTTCAGGACTGGAGTGGACACTGAATACACACATGCTGGCAGGCAACTGCAATTAGATTACAGAGGAAAAAAAAAAGCAGACTGATGTACTAGCCCTAAAAAGGGCTTTTTGGGGTGCTGTCATGACGCTGTTCTTACAGCAGAGATCAGATGAGTCTTTCAGGACTGGAGTGGACACTGAATACACACACGCTGGCAGGCAACTGCAATTAGATTACAGAGGAAAAAAAAAAAAAAGCAAACTGATGTACTAGCCCTAAAAAGTGCTTTTTGGGGTGCTGTCAAGACGCTGTCCTTACAGCAGAGATCAGATGAGTCTTTCAGGACTGGAGTGGACACTGAATACACACACGCTGGCAGGCAACTGCAATTAGATTACAGCGAAAAAAAAAAGCAGACTGATGTACTAGCTCTAAAAAGTGCTTTTTGGGGTGCTGTCAGGACACTGTCCTGACAGCAGAGATCAGATGAGTCTTTCAGGGCTGGAGTGGACACTGAATACACATACGCTGGCAGGCAACTGCAATTAGATTACAGAGGGAAAAAAAAGGAAGCAGACTGATGTACTAGCCCTAAAAAGGGCTTTTCGAGGTGCTGTCAGGACGCTGTCCTTACAGCAGAGATCAGATGAGTCTTTCAGGGCTGGAGTGGACACTGAATACACACAGACTGGCAGGCAACTGCAATTAGATTACAGAGGAAAAAAAAAAGCATACTGATGTACTAGCCTTAAAAAGGGCTTTTTGGTGTGCTGTCAGGATGCTGTCCTGACAGCAGAGATCAGATGAGTCTTTCAGGACTGGAGTGGACACTGAATACACACACGCTGGCAGGCAACTGCAATTAGATTACAGAGGAAATAAAAAAAAAAGCAGACTGATGTACTAGCCCTAAAAAGTGCTTTTTGGGGTGCTGTCATGACGCTGTCCTTACAGCAGAGATCAGATGAGTCTTTCAGGACTGGAGTGGACACTGAATACACACACGCTGGCAGGCAACTGCAATTAGATTACAGAGGGAAAAAAAAAGAAAGCAGACTGATGTACTAGCCCTAAAAAGGGCTTTTCGAGGTGCTGTCAGGATGCTGTCCTGACAGCAGAGATCAGATGAGTCTTTCAGGACTGGAGTGGACACTGAATACACACACGCTGGCAGGCAACTGCAATTAGATTACAGAGAAAAAAAAACAGTCTGATGTACTAGCTCTAAAAAGTGCTTTTTGGGGTGCTGTCAGGACACTGTCCTGACAGCAGAGATCAGATGAGTCTTTCAGGGCTGGAGTGGACACTGAATACACACACACTGGCAGGCAACTGCAATTAGATTACAGAGGAAAAAAAAAAGCAGACTGATGTACTAGCCCTAAAAATGGCTTTTTGGTGTGCTGTCAGGACGCTGTCCTGACAGCAGAGATCAGATGAGTCTTTCAGGGCTGGAGTGGACACTGAATACACACACACTGGCAGGCAACTGCAATTAGATTACAGAGGAAAAAAAGCAGACTGATGTACTAGCCCTAAAAAGGGCTTTTCGAGGTGCTGTCAGGACGCTGTCCTTACAGCAGAGATCAGATGAGTCTTTCAGGACTGGAGTGGACACTGAATACACACACGCTGGAAGGGAACTGCAATTAGATTACAGAGAAAAAAAAGCAGACTGATGTACTAGCCCTAAAAAGGGCTTTTTGGGGTGCTGTCAGGATGCTGTCCTTACAGCAGAGATCAGATGAGTCTTTCAGAACTGGAGTGGACACTGAATGCACACACGCTGGCAGGAAACTGCAATTAGATTACAGAGGAAAAAAAAAAAGCAGACTGATGTACTAACTCTAAAAAGGGCTTTTTGGGGTGCTGTCAGGACGCTGTCCTGACAGCAGAGATCAGATGAGTCTTTCAGGACTGGAGTGGATACTGAATACACACATGCTGGCAGGCAACTGCAATTAGATTACAGAGGGAAAAAAAGGAAGCAGATTGATGTACTAGCCCTAAAAATGTCTTTTTGAGGTGCTGTCAGGACGCTGTCCTTACAGCAGAGATCAGATGAGTCTTTCAGGACTGGAGTGGACACTGAATACACACACGCTGGCAGGCAACTGCAATTAGATTACAGAGAAAAAAAAAAGCAGACTGATGTAGTAGCTCTAAAAAGTGCTTTTTGGGGTGCTGTCAGGACACTGTCCTGACAGCAGAGATCAGATGAGTCTTTCAGGGCTGGAGTGGACACTGAATACACACACACTGGCAGGCAACTGCAATTAGATTACAGAAGAAAAAAAAAAGCAGACTGATGTACTAGCCCTAAAAAGGGCTTTTTGGGGTGCTGTCAGGACGCTGTCCTTACAGCAGAGATCAGATGAGTCTTTCAGGACTGGAGTGGACACTGAATACACACACGCTGGCAGGCAACTGCAATTAGATTACAGAGAAAAAAAAAAACAGTCTGATGTACTAGCTCTAAAAAGTGCTTTTTGGGGTGCTGTCAGGACACTGTCCTGACAGCAGAGATCAGATGAGTCTTTCAGGGCTGGAGTGGACACTGAATACACACACACTGGCAGGCAACTGCAATTAGATTACAGAGGGAAAAAAAAAGCAGACTGATGTACTAGCCCTAAAAAGGGCTTTTTGGTGTTCTGTCAGGACGCTGTCCTGACAGCAGAGATCAGATGAGTCTTTCAGTGCTGGAGTGGACACTGAATACACACACACTGGCAGGCAACTGCAATTAGATTACAGAGGAAAAAAAAAGCAGACTGATGTACTAGCCCTAAAAAGGGCTTTTCGAGGTGCTGTCAGGACGCTGTCCTTACAGCAGAGATCAGATGAGTCTTTCAGGACTGGAGTGGACACTGAATACACACACGCTGGCAGGCAACTACAATTAGATCACAGAGAAAGAAAAAAAAAGCAGACTGATGTACTAGCCCTAAAAAGGGCTTTTTGGGGTGCTGTCAGGATGCTGTCCTTACAGCAGAGATCAGATGAGTCTTTCAGAACTGGAGTGGACACTGAATACACACATGCTGGCAGGAAACTGCAATTAGATTACAGAAGAAAAAAAAAAAGCAGACTGATGTACTAGCCCTAAAAAGGGCTTTTTGGGGTGCTGTCAGGACGCTGTCCTTACAGCAGAGATCAGATGAGTCTTTCAGGACTGGAGTGGACACTGAATACACACACGCTGGCAGCAACTGCAATTAGATTACAGAGGGGGAAAAAAAGCAGACTGATGTACTAGCCCTTAGAAGTGCTTTTTGGGGTGCTGTCCTTACAGCAGAGATCAGATGAGTCTTTCAGGACTGGAGTGGACACTGAATACACACATGCTGGCAGGCAACTGCAATTAGATTACAGAGGAAAAAAAAAGCAGACTGATGTACTAGCCCTAAAAAGGGCTTTTTTGGGGTGCTGTCATGACGCTGTCCTTACAGCAGAGATCAGATGAGTCTTTCAGGACTGGAGTGGACACTGAATACACACACGCTGGCAGGAAACTGCAATTAGATTACAGAGGAAAAAAAAAAAAGCAAACTGATGTACTAGCCCTAAAAAGTGCTTTTTGGGGTGCTGTCATGACGCTGTCCTTACAGCAGAGATCAGATGAGTCTTTCAGGACTGGAGTGGACACTGAATACACACACGCTGGCAGGCAACTGCAATTAGATTACAGAGAAAAAAAAAAGCAGACTGATGTACTAGCCCTAAAAAGGGCTTTTTGGGGTGCTGTCAGGATGCTGTCCTTACAGCAGAGATCAGATGAGTCTTTCAGAACTGGAGTGGACACTGAATACACACACGCTGGCAGGAAACTGCAATTAGATTACAGAGGGAAAAAAAAAGCACACTGATGTACTAGCCCTAAAAAGTGCTTTTTGGGGTGCTGTCATGACGCTGTCCTTACAGCAGAGATCAGATTAGTCTTTCAGGACTGGAGTGGACACTGAATACACACACGCTGGCAGGCAACTGCAATTAGATTACAGAGAATAAAAAAAAGCAGACTGATGTACTAGCTCTAAAAAGTGCTTTTTGGGGTGCTGTCAGGACACTGTCCTGACAGCAGAGATCAGATGAGTCTTTCAGGGCTGGAGTGGACACTGAATACACTCACGCTGGCAGGCAACTGCAATTAGATTACAGAGGGAAAAAAAAAAAAGCAGACTGATGTACTAGCCCTAAAAAGGGCTTTTCGAGGTGCTGTCAGGACGCTGTCCTTACAGCAGAGATCAGATGAGTCTTTCAGGGCTGGAGTGGACACTGAGCTTTTAGAGCTAGTACATCAGTCTGCTTTTTTTATTCTCTGTAATCTAATTGCAGTTGCCTGCCAGCATGTGTGTATTCAGTGTCCACCCCAGTCCTGAAAGACTCATTTGATCTCTGCTGTAAGGACAGCACCCCAAAAAGCAATTCTTAGGGCTAGTACACCAGTCTGCTTTTTTTTCCCCTCTGTAATCTAATTGCAGTTGCCTGCCAGCGTGTGTGTATTCACTGTCCACTCCAGTCCTGAAAGACTCATCTGATCTCTGCTGTAAGGACAGCGTCCTGACAGCACCCCAAAAAGCCCTTTTTAGGGCTAGTACATCAGTCTGCTTTTTTTTTTTCTTCTGTAATCTAATTGCAGTTGCCTGCCAGTGTGTGTGTATTCAGTGTCCACTCCAGCCCTGAAAGACTCATCTGATCTCTACTGTCAGGACAGTGTCCTGACAGCACCCCAAAAAGCACTTTTTAGAGCTAGTACATCAGTCTGCTTTTTTTTTTCTCTGTAATCTAATTGCAGTTGCCTGCCAGCGTGTGTGTATTCAGTGTCCACTCCAGTCCTGAAAGACTCATCTGATCTCTGCTGTAAGGACAGCGTCCTGACAGCACCTCAAAAAGCCCTTTTTAGGGCTAGTACATCAATCTGCTTCCTTTTTTTCCCTCTGTAATCTAATTGCAGTTGCCTGCCAGCATGTGTGTATTCAGTATCCACTCCAGTCCTGAAAGACACATCTGATCTCTGCTGTAAGGACAGCGTCCTGACAGCACCCCAAAAAGCCCTTTTTAGGGTTAGTACATCAGTCTGCTTTTTTTTCTTTCCTCTGTAATCTAATTGCAGTTTCCTGCCAGCGTGTGTGTATTCAGTGTCCACTCCAGTTCTGAAAGACTCATCTGATCTCTGCTGTAAGGACAGCATCCTGACAGCACCCCAAAAAGCCCTTTTTAGGGCTAGTACATCAGTCTGCTTTTTTTTTCTCTGTAATCTAATTGCAGTTGCCTGCCAGCGTGTGTGTATTCAGTGTCCACTCCAGTCCTGAAAGACTCATCTGATCTCTGCTGTCAGGACAGTGTCCTGACAGCACCCCAAAAAGCACTTTTTAGAGCTAGTACATCAGTCTGCTTTTTTTTTTTTCTCTGTAATCTAATTGCAGTTGCCTGCCAGTGTGTGTGTATTCAGTGTCCACTCCAGCCCTGAAAGACTTATCTGATCTCTGCTGTCAGGACAGCGTCCTGACAGCACACCAAAAAGCCCTTTTTAGGGCTAGTACATCAGTCTGCTTTTTTTTTTCCTCTGTAATCTAATTGCAGTTGCCTGCCAGTGTGTGTGTATTCAGTGTCCACTCCAGCCCTGAAAGACTCATCTGATCTCTGCTGTCAGGACAGTGTCCTGACAGCACCCCAAAAAGCACTTTTTAGAGCTAGTACATCAGTCTGCTTTTTTTTTTCCTCTGTAATCTAATTGCAGTTGCCTGCCAGTGTGTGTGTATTCAGTGTCCACTCCAGCCCTGAAAGACTCATCTGATCTCTGCTGTAAGGACAGCGTCCTGACAGCACCTCGAAAAGCCCTTTTTAGGGCTAGTACATCAGTCTGCTTTTTTTTTTTCCCTCTGTAATCTAATTTTTGGGGTGCTGTCAGGACACTGTCCTGACAGCAGAGATCAGATGAGTCTTTCAGGGCTGGAGTGGACACTGAATACACACACGCTGGCAGGCAACTGCAATTAGATTACAGAGGGAAAAAAAAAAGCAGACTGATGTACTAGCCCTAAAAAGGGCTTTTCGAGGTGCTGTCAGGACGCTGTCCTTACAGCAGAGATCAGATGAGTCTTTCAGGGCTGGAGTGGACACTGAATACACACACACTGGCAGGCAACTGCAATTAGATTACAGAGGAAAAAAAAAGCAGACTGATGTACTAGCCCTAAAAAGGGCTTTTTGGGGTGCTGTCAGGACGCTGTCCTGACAGCAGAGATCAGATGAGTCTTTCAGGACTGGAGTGGACACTGAATACACACACGCTGGCAGGCAACTGCAATTAGATTACAGAGGAAAAAAAAAGCAGACTGATGTACTAGCCCTAAAAAGGGTATTTTGGGGTGCTGTCAGGACGCTGTCCTTACAGCAGAGATCAGATGAGTCTTTCAGGGCTGGAGTGGACACTGAATACACACACACTGGCAGGCAACTGCAATTAGATTACAGAGGAAAAAAAAAGCAGACTGATGTACTAGCCCTAAAAAGGGCTTTTTGGGGTGCTGTCAGGATGCTGTCCTTACAGCAGAGATCAGATGAGTCTTTCAGAACTGGAGTGGACACTGAATACACACACGCTGGCAGGAAACTGCAATTAGATTACAGAGGGAAAAAAAAAGCACACTGATGTACTAGCCCTAAAAAGTGCTTTTTGGGGTGCTGTCATGACGCTGTCCTTACAGCAGAGATCAGATTAGTCTTTCAGGACTGGAGTGGACACTGAATACACACACGCTGGCAGGCAACTGCAATTAGATTACAGAGAATAAAAAAAAGCAGACTGATGTACTAGCTCTAAAAAGTGCTTTTTGGGGTGCTGTCAGGACACTGTCCTGACAGCAGAGATCAGATGAGTCTTTCAGGGCTGGAGTGGACACTGAATACACTCACGCTGGCAGGCAACTGCAATTAGATTACAGAGGGAAAAAAAAAAAAGCAGACTGATGTACTAGCCCTAAAAAGGGCTTTTCGAGGTGCTGTCAGGACGCTGTCCTTACAGCAGAGATCAGATGAGTCTTTCAGGGCTGGAGTGGACACTGAGCTTTTAGAGCTAGTACATCAGTCTGCTTTTTTTATTCTCTGTAATCTAATTGCAGTTGCCTGCCAGCATGTGTGTATTCAGTGTCCACCCCAGTCCTGAAAGACTCATTTGATCTCTGCTGTAAGGACAGCACCCCAAAAAGCAATTCTTAGGGCTAGTACACCAGTCTGCTTTTTTTTCCCCTCTGTAATCTAATTGCAGTTGCCTGCCAGCGTGTGTGTATTCACTGTCCACTCCAGTCCTGAAAGACTCATCTGATCTCTGCTGTAAGGACAGCGTCCTGACAGCACCCCAAAAAGCCCTTTTTAGGGCTAGTACATCAGTCTGCTTTTTTTTTTTCTTCTGTAATCTAATTGCAGTTGCCTGCCAGTGTGTGTGTATTCAGTGTCCACTCCAGCCCTGAAAGACTCATCTGATCTCTACTGTCAGGACAGTGTCCTGACAGCACCCCAAAAAGCACTTTTTAGAGCTAGTACATCAGTCTGCTTTTTTTTTTCTCTGTAATCTAATTGCAGTTGCCTGCCAGCGTGTGTGTATTCAGTGTCCACTCCAGTCCTGAAAGACTCATCTGATCTCTGCTGTAAGGACAGCGTCCTGACAGCACCTCAAAAAGCCCTTTTTAGGGCTAGTACATCAATCTGCTTCCTTTTTTTCCCTCTGTAATCTAATTGCAGTTGCCTGCCAGCATGTGTGTATTCAGTATCCACTCCAGTCCTGAAAGACACATCTGATCTCTGCTGTAAGGACAGCGTCCTGACAGCACCCCAAAAAGCCCTTTTTAGGGTTAGTACATCAGTCTGCTTTTTTTTCTTTCCTCTGTAATCTAATTGCAGTTTCCTGCCAGCGTGTGTGTATTCAGTGTCCACTCCAGTTCTGAAAGACTCATCTGATCTCTGCTGTAAGGACAGCATCCTGACAGCACCCCAAAAAGCCCTTTTTAGGGCTAGTACATCAGTCTGCTTTTTTTTTCTCTGTAATCTAATTGCAGTTGCCTGCCAGCGTGTGTGTATTCAGTGTCCACTCCAGTCCTGAAAGACTCATCTGATCTCTGCTGTCAGGACAGTGTCCTGACAGCACCCCAAAAAGCACTTTTTAGAGCTAGTACATCAGTCTGCTTTTTTTTTTTTCTCTGTAATCTAATTGCAGTTGCCTGCCAGTGTGTGTGTATTCAGTGTCCACTCCAGCCCTGAAAGACTTATCTGATCTCTGCTGTCAGGACAGCGTCCTGACAGCACACCAAAAAGCCCTTTTTAGGGCTAGTACATCAGTCTGCTTTTTTTTTTCCTCTGTAATCTAATTGCAGTTGCCTGCCAGTGTGTGTGTATTCAGTGTCCACTCCAGCCCTGAAAGACTCATCTGATCTCTGCTGTCAGGACAGTGTCCTGACAGCACCCCAAAAAGCACTTTTTAGAGCTAGTACATCAGTCTGCTTTTTTTTTTCCTCTGTAATCTAATTGCAGTTGCCTGCCAGTGTGTGTGTATTCAGTGTCCACTCCAGCCCTGAAAGACTCATCTGATCTCTGCTGTAAGGACAGCGTCCTGACAGCACCTCGAAAAGCCCTTTTTAGGGCTAGTACATCAGTCTGCTTTTTTTTTTTCCCTCTGTAATCTAATTTTTGGGGTGCTGTCAGGACACTGTCCTGACAGCAGAGATCAGATGAGTCTTTCAGGGCTGGAGTGGACACTGAATACACACACGCTGGCAGGCAACTGCAATTAGATTACAGAGGGAAAAAAAAAAGCAGACTGATGTACTAGCCCTAAAAAGGGCTTTTCGAGGTGCTGTCAGGACGCTGTCCTTACAGCAGAGATCAGATGAGTCTTTCAGGGCTGGAGTGGACACTGAATACACACACACTGGCAGGCAACTGCAATTAGATTACAGAGGAAAAAAAAAGCAGACTGATGTACTAGCCCTAAAAAGGGCTTTTTGGGGTGCTGTCAGGACGCTGTCCTGACAGCAGAGATCAGATGAGTCTTTCAGGACTGGAGTGGACACTGAATACACACACGCTGGCAGGCAACTGCAATTAGATTACAGAGGAAAAAAAAAGCAGACTGATGTACTAGCCCTAAAAAGGGTATTTTGGGGTGCTGTCAGGATGCTGTCCTTACAGCAGAGATCAGATGAGTCTTTCAGAACTGGAGTGGACACTGAATACACACACGCTGGCAGGAAACTGCAATTAGATTACAGAGGAAAAAAAAAAGCAGACTGATGTACTAACCCTAAAAAGGGCTTTTTGGGGTGCTGTCAGGACGCTGTCCTTACAGCAGAGATCAGATGAGTCTTTCAGGACTGGAGTGGACACTGAATACACACACGCTGGCAGGCAACTGCAATTAGATTACAGAGGGAAAAAAAGGAAGCAGACTGATGTACTAGCTCTAAAAAGTGCTTTTTGGGGTGCTGTCAGGACACTGTCCTGACAGCAGAGATCAGATGAGTCTTTCAGGGCTGGAGTGGACACTGAATACACACACACTGGCAGGCAACTGCAATTAGATTACAGAGGAAAAAAAAAAGCAGACTGATGTACTAGCCCTAAAAAGGGCTTTTTGGGGTGCTGTCAGGACGCTGTCCTGACAGCAGAGATCAGATGAGTCTTTCAGGACTGGAGTGGACACTGAATACACACACGCTGGCAGGCAACTGCAATTAGATTACAGAGGAAAAAAAAAAAGCAGACTGATGTAGTAGCCATAAAAAGGGCTTTTTGGGGTGCTGTCAGGACGCTGTCCTGACAGCAGAGATCAGATGAGTCTTTCAGGACTGGAGTGGACACTGAATACACACACGCTGGCAGACAACTGCAATTATATTACAGAGGAAAAAAAAAAGCAGACTGATGTACTAAACCTAAAAAGTGCTTTTTGGGGTGCTGTCAGGACGCTGTCCTTACAGCAGAGATCAGATGAGTCTTTCAGGACTGGAGTGGACGCTGAATACACACACGCTGGCAGGCAACTGCAATTAGATTACAGAGGGGAAAAAAAGCAGACTGATGTACTAGCCCTAAGAAGTGCTTTTTGGGGTGCTGTCCTTACAGCAGAGATCAGATGAGTCTTTCAGGACTGGAGTGGACACTGAATACACACATGCTGGCAGGCAACTGCAATTAGATTACAGAGGAAAAAAAAAAAGCAGACTGATGTACTAGCCCTAAAAAGGGCTTTTTGGGGTGCTGTCATGACACTGTCCTTACAGCAGAGATCAGATGAGTCTTTCAGGACTGGAGTGGACACTGAATACACACACGCTGGCAGGCAACTGCAATTAGATTACAGAGAAAAAAAAAAGCAGACTGATGTACTAGCCCTAAAAAGTGCTTTTTGGGGTGCTGTCATGACGCTGTCCTTACAGCAGAGATCAGATGAGTCTTTCAGGACTGGGGTGGACACTGAATACACACATGCTGGCAGGCAACTGCAATTAGATTACAGAGGAAAAAAAAAAGCAGACTGATGTACTAGCCCTAAAAAGTGCTTTTTGGGGTGCTGTCAGGACGCTGTCCTTACAGCAGAGATCAAATGAGTCTTTCAGGACTGGAGTGAACACTGAATACACACACGCTGGCAGGCAACTGCAATTAGATTACAGAGGAAAAAAAAGCAGACTGATGTACTAGCCCTAAAAGGGCTTTTTGGGGTGCTGTCAGGACGCTTTCCTTACAGCAGAGATCAGATGAGTCTTTCAGGACTGGAGTGGACACTGAATACACACATGCTGGCAGGCAACTGCAATTAGATTACAGAGGAAAAAAAAAAGCAGACTGATGTTCTAGCCTTAAAAAGGGCTTTTTGGGGTGCTGTCAGGATGCTGTCCTTACAGCAGAGATCAGATGAGTCTTTCAGGACTGGAGTGGACACTGAATACACTGGCCTAGCTATAGATTTCCCTATTAAATCAGCATCAGCTACACTGTCCCTCCTCTCACTAAGACTGCAGCTTCTGAATGAATCTAAAATGGATGCTGTCCAGGAGGTGGGAGGGTATGCTGCTGATTGGCTGGAATGTGTCTGCTGACTGTGAGGTACAGGGTCAAAGTTTGCTCAATGATGACGAATAGGGGGCGGACCGAACATTGCATATGTTCGCCCGCCGCGGCGAACGCGAACAAGCTATGTTCGCCGGGAACTATTCGCCGGCGAATAGTTCGGGACATCTCTACATGTAGGTATTTTAAAAGATCTCTGACTTGCATCACCATTCACATATTTTTGATTTAAAATATATATTGACTTCAAATGTCTTATGATGACATGTAGTTATTTAAAAATGTTTCTGACTTGTATCATTTTACATCTCTTTCACTAAATGTTGAGATGGACTTTGGTACATATTAATTCTTATGAAATGCATCGCAACATTGTAACATAACATATTATATGTCTAAATTATATTTTTTACATATCCTGTTGTCTCTGTATCATTTGTCGTTAGAATTGGACTTTAGGCTGTATTTCCCTTCCAGCAGATGGTCAACATCATCCATTGTTTTAAAGACAGCTAGAATCAACATGGGTATTTACTACGAGTCTCCCTGACAATGGGCTTATTTCAGATAGGGACTTCTTCCAGTGGATAAATGCTTAGTTAGTTATCTGTGGAAAATGTCCTCTATGGTAGGTCTTCTAACCAACCAATATAATAAGCATTACTTGTTTGTCTATCAAAACTGGGACAACATCCCTTTGTCTTGTGACAAAAGTCACCATTGTTTCTGAAGTCTCACAACAGGCTTGTAAATGTTAGAGATGACTCATCCATTGATCATTGGAAAAACGTGTTTTGCTCTGTAAGGTTTACAAGTACAATAGTTCACTTCACCCTTGAGGCCTACTGGACTTTAAAATTTCTGCCAATAATTTTTTAAATGTATTATTATTATTATTATTATTAATGAAATCACAACACATCATAGGTATACCTCAACTATGAGAGACAACATGTGGAAACAAATCCAGACAATCACATTGTCTGATTTGGAAAGAATTTATTTGCAAATTATGGCGGAAAATAAGTATTTGGTCAATAGCAAAAGTTCATCTCAATACTTTGTTATATATCCTTTGTTGGCAATGACAGAGGTCAAATGTTTTCTGTAAGTCTTCACAAGGTTGTCACACACTGTTGCTGGTATGTTGACCCATTCCTCCATGCCGATCTCCTCTAGAGCAGTGATGTTTTGGGGCTGTTGCTGGGCAACACAGACTTTCAACTCCCTCCAAAGGTTTTCTATGGGGTTGAGATCTGGAGACTGGTTAAGCCACTCCAGGACCTTGAAATGCTTCTTACGAAGCCACTCCTTCGTTGCTTGGGCGGTGTGTTTGGGATCATTGTCATGCTGAAAGACCCAGCCAAGTTTCATCTTCAATGCCCTTGCTGATGGGAGGAGGTTTGCACTTAAAATCCCATGATACATGGCCTCATTCAGTCTTTCATGATTACATGGATCAGTCGTCCTGTTCCCTTCGCAAAGAAACAGCCCCAAAGCATGATGTTGCCACCCCCATGCTTCACAGTAGGTATGGTTTTCTTTGGTTGCAACTCAGCATTCACTCTCCTCCAAACACAACGAGTTTTGTTTCTATCAAACAGTTCTACTTTGGTTTCATCTGACCATATGACATTCTCCCAATCCTCTTCTGGATCATCCAAATGCTCTCTAGCAAACCTCAGATGGGCCCGGACATGTACTGGCTTAAGCAGGGGGACACGCCTGGCACTGCAGGATCTAAGTCCCTGGCGGTGTAGTGTGTTACTGATGGTAGCCTTTGTTACGTTGGTCCCAGCTCTCTGCAGGTCATTTACTAGGTCCCCCGTGTGGTTCTGGAATTTTTGCTCACCGTTCTCGTGATCATTTTGACCCCACAGGGTGAGATCTTGAGTGGAGCCCCAGATCGAGGGAGATTATCTGTGGTCTTGTATGTCTTCCATTTTCTAATTATTGCTCCCACAGTTGATTTCTTCACTCCAAGCCGCTTGCCTATTGCGGATTCAGTCTTCCCAGCCTGGTGCAGGTCTACAATTTAGTTTCTGGTGTCCTTCAACAGCTCTTTGATCTTCACCGTAGTGGAGTTTGGAGTGTGACTGTTTGAGGTTGTGGATAGGTTTCTTTTATACTGTTAACAAGTTCAAACAGGTGCCATTAATACAGGTAATGCGTGGAGGACAGAGGAGCCTCTTAAAGAAGAAGATACAGGTCTGTGAGAGCCAGAAATCTTGCTTGTTTGTAGGTGACCAAATACTTATCTTCCACCATAATTTGCAAATAAATTATTTCCAAATCAGACAATTTGATTGTTTGGATTTGTTTCCACATTTTGTCTCTAATAGTTGAGGAATACCTATGATGACAATTACAGGTCTCTGTCATCTTTTTAAGTGGGAGAACTTGCACAATTGGTGGCTGACTAAATACTTTTTTGTCCCACTGTATAGACTAAATACCTCAGCATGTATATTTATCATGGACAAGTATATTCTACATCTTTATCTCATAGTTATATGATAATCACCTTATAATGCTTGTGTATATGTATGTTATAGTTCCCGAAGAAGTGTTCAATTTGATCTGCAAAACATCTAGAGCAATGAACACACAGATGGTGATAATGATCTAGTGGTCACACTTTGGTGTGACCATAGAACTAGAGCTTTGTACGATTATCATTGTTGGTTTTTTTAAAATAACTTTATAATTAAAGATGTATATTTTTTAAATAAAATAATTTTTAATGTTTTACATATGACTGCCTTACTCAGTTGTTATACGGTACCACTTAAGTCCACCATAGACTCCCCCCCCCGAATTTTTTCCTTCATGTTGTTGGGACGCAGGTACCACATGTAAACATTTTCTTATGTGGCAATCCTCTTCACAGTAAAGAAAAAGAAAAAGAAGAAGAGAGAAAAAAAAGAAAATAAACCAACCACTGTTCAAGCTATACAAACTTCTCATGTATGAAGTTACAGTACATGTTCCTTATAGTTAGAGTGCTACTCCATGACTACTTGTTCATGAAATATTACAAGAGCTTTAAACAAAAGCCTTTTATCTTTTTTATTCTGTTTAAAACTCTAATGTACACTAAATAAACTCAAAGTACTATTTCTGCAACCTTTAACCTTTCCTGCTCTATCTAGGACAGGGATATGCAATTAGTGGACCTCCAGCTGTTGCCAAACTTCAAGTCCCATGAGGCATAGCGAGACTCTGACAGCAGCAAGCATGACACCCAGAGGCAGAGGCATGATGGGACTTGTAGTTTTGCAACAGCTGGAGGTCCGCTTATTGCATATCCATGATCTAGGATAAAAAGTTTTGATTGGACTTGAGCTTTGATTTAAATTTATAAATGTTGCATTAAACTAAATATTCTTATAACAACTGTAAAAAATAAATAAAAATCAGGCTGCAATAGATAGCCAGTATGGTGCCAAACTACTGTACTGCTTGTATATTTATGTTTACGTACATATCCAATACAAGGTTTGCGCCTAACCATTATGGATAAGATTCATGGCCATGCACAGTTAGCACTGAAGTCTTTGTGTTCCCAACTTGTGGACCAGACAAAACAAGTGCCCAGATTTGGCCTGTTCACCAGCGTAAACCTCTGACTGCTACTGCAGCAAGAAGCTACAGTAACGTTTATTTACTAAAGGCAAATCCACTGTGCACTACAAGTGCACTGGTAGAGCACTTGGAAGTGCGGTTGCTGTAGTTCTTAAGGGGACATGCAAGGAAAATAAAAAAACAGCATTTTTTCTTGTACATGATTGGATGATAGAAATCCGCAGAGCTTCCCCTCATTTCAGATCTTCCCCTCGGATTTACAGCGACTGCACCTCCAAGTGCACTTGCAGTGCAGAGTGTATTTGCCTTTAGTAAATCAACCCCATAGTTACATAGTTAGTTACATCGTTGAAATAAAACTCAAGCCTATCTTGTTCAACCAATACAAATAAATAAATAGAAACCCTCCATATACACAATCCTATACCTACATTTGATTCAGAGGAAGTAAAAAAGAAAAAACCTTTTACAAAGCATGGTCTGATTTGCTCCATCAAGGGAAACAATTCCTTCCTGATCCCCCAGGAGGCAAATTGATATTACCAAGATCAATAATCTCAAGTGTCATTACATATAAATGTTAATATCCAGTCATATTGTGTGTATTTAGGAATGCATCCAGATCTTTTTTTTTTTTTTTTTTTAAGAAATCCACTGAGCTAGCCAGGGAAGGAGCCTGTTCTACATTTTCAAAGTCTTTCCAGAATGCTGCCTTATCTTTTGTAATGGCATGAAAGTGAATAATTGTACACTAAGTTCACTATATGAACTATCTATTTGCTTATACGTGATGATTATATCCCCAATTAATCGTCTCTCAAGGAAGAAGTCATTAATTTAGTGGCAGTATCAATAGACTCTCAAATTCACTTTTCCTGGGAAGTGGGGAAGGAGCTTGCTGCCCCCTTTTCCTTGCCAGTCAAGGCATGTTTACATAAATGTCTGGTATTGATGTTGGCGGGGACTCACATCATAAAGCTAAATTCCTTGCCCATTTGTTTACATTCAGCTGACTGGAAGGAAATTTTTATTTGTGGTGACAGTCCATTGGGAGACCATGACAGCAGTCAATGTGCTTTTTTTAGCAGGTGAGCAGTCATCATTCATTGGGATTGATGTGAAACCACATTATTGGATGATGTGATTGACAGTGGATTAACAGCATGGACATTTTTAGTTTTTAACAACATACCGTATATACTCGAGTATAAGCCAAATTTTTCAGCACATTTTTTTGTGCAGAAAATGCCCCCCTCGGCTTATACTCGATTCACCTTTATGCGCCTGATCTCCCGGACTTTGTGGACCCAGTACCGGCTGCGTAAACTTGGCACACATGTAGCCCCACTCTTGCTCTACAAGTTTGCAAAGTTTGTTGTCCAGGGGACCTACGGCCGGGGAGCACCGATTTTTCAAAGCCGGACACCCCTTCCATAGACTCCCATGTTAAACGGTCATTTCTCCGGTGAATTTGGGGACCCGGTACTGGCCGGTCGTAGATCCTCTGGACGTGAAACTTGGCACACATGTAGCCCCATTTCTCCTCTAAGTGTGAAAAGTTTTTTGTCTGGGGGACCTACGGCCGGGGAGAACCAATTTTTCAAAGCCGGGCACCCCTTCCATAGACTCCCATGTTTTTTTTTTTTTTAATATCTCTTTTTTATTAATTTTTCAACATATAACACACTTTACAATACATAAAAACACATATACTCAATATTTCCCGAAGAAAGAAAAAAAGAAAGAAAGAAAAAAACAAAAAAACAACCTAAAAATGAGAACAATAATCTATGCTCCTATATAAAAACCCCAGCCCTGGAACCCCACACTCCATACTGACTAGGGGAATCAGGGCTGTGCAAAGAGGGAAAGGGGTGCACAGAAGGAGAAGAAGAGGGAGAAAAAAAAAAAGGGAAGAAAGAAAGGGAAGGAGAGGATACAGTCCCTCGTTTTCTCCCCTAAGTGTTTTAAGGTTTATTATGTGTAAAAACTCTAATGTTAGTGCCCTTTTAAGTGAAAGTACCTATTGTGAGGTGACAAAAAGTGGTTCCAAAAACTTCTTCAAACAACAAAAAAAAAAAGGGGGGGCCCCAAATATTAGAGTCCAGAAATGGGCTATATAAATGACTGAAGGATGAATTTGCAAATGGCTGTGTTGATGGAGTGACAAAACATGTATGTAAAGATAAAAAGTGACAGGGATAAGTGACCTCACCAATATGTGACAATGGGGAAGAGAAGAAGGAAAAAAAAAAGAGAATAAAAAAAAAAAAAAGGGGGGGGGGGAGTGAAAAATTAAGGATGGGAGAGGGGATAGGGGAATAACATCCCCTTATTCTCCCCCTAATATCTTATGTGATGAGGCACCAATATTGATTCCCCTTAAAGTGAGGTGATCCCAAAAACTACTTCACACCAAAAAACCTGGTGTTAAGGTCCATTAATGGACTATCTAAAAAAAAAACTAGGAAATAAATTTACAATTGGCTATATTGATAAAGTGACCCAACTTATATATGAAAGAGAGAGGAGATAAAAAAAAAAAAAAAAAAAAAAAAAAAAAAGGGAAAGAAATAAAAATAAAAAAAATAACTTATACACAAAAAATTCACCCCCCCCCCCTCTTCCCTATGTGCATTGATCATAAATAATTTATCACAACTTCGTTAAATTCTCTCTCTAAATATAAAAAAAAAAAGGGGGGGGGAGAAATTAGGAAAAGATAAAGGGGGGGGAGAGGAAAAATAGGCCGGCATGCCTGGTATCTAGTAATATGTATGTCTCAGTACATTTTAGACTCCTAAGGAGTAGGCCCGACAATAGCCCCAAATAATCAGCCTTAAGATATTAATAGCTTATTCAGTAAATATAGATTGAGTCTCAGTGAGATTGTGCAAGTATCTCTCTATAGGTTGTGGTGTCCTTGAATTCCATCCACGGAGTCCAAGTTAGGATATGTCGTTGGAAAGTGTCCTTGTTACGATGAGTAATTTCTTTCATGAGATGTACCTCTGATATTTTTTGAAACCACTTTTTCACGGATGGAATCTCAGGCTGGCCCCAAAGGGTAGGTATAAGTGCTTTAGCCGTGTTAAGCAGATGTGGAACTAGAGAACATTTATATTTTCTGACAGACTCCTTAGTAGCATGAAAGAGGATGGTCCATGCATCAACAGGAAGATTAATACTGGATATTTGTTGGATGATACCAATAATGCTAGACCAATAGGGGCGGATAAGTGGGCACGACCACCATATATGAGCATGAGTTGCTCTGTTCCCGCAGTTCCTCCAACACAATGGGGAGTTGGCAGGGAACATCTGATGAAGCTTTGATGGGGTATAGTGCCATCTAGTTAGCAATTTGTAATTGACCTCAGCCATCTTTGATGCTATTGAAGAGATATGAGACAACTGCAGGACTTTGTCCTTTTGGCTATCTGGGATACTGGATTCCAGGTCTGCCTCCCACTTAGCAAAGAAGGGAGGGTAAGTGTCTCCTTGGAGCTTGATAAGTGATTTGTAAAATACCGAGATACTATGTTCCGGTGACTCAGTTGAATTGAAGATTTCCTCAATACTATTTAAGTCCTGTATTCCTTTGAGTGGCTGAGGCAAGGTTCTAAGAAAGCCCTGCAACTGGTTATATCTCCATTTGTCCAAAAACGTAATCGGCTTCAGGCCGAGAATTTCCTCAAGAGGCTTAAGAGCATTTGCTCGCAGAACCTGATGTAATAAAAGAGGTCCTTCTGGCGACCACATCCTATATCCCGGGTCTACTAGACCAGGTAAGAAATACTCGTGGTCCAAAAGTGGTAGCAAAGGAGAAGCATATGACCATGAAATCTTCCTATGTAAGGCTTCCCATACATCAAGAGTGGAAGTGGTTAATATAGAGGTACTTGGAGCAAGGTGTCTGTGTATACGTGGTAACCAGGGTATAGTTGCTAGGTCTGTGTTACTAAGAGCATATTCCAAGCTCACCCAGAGTTTGGAATTAGCAGCATATTTCCACTCGGCAATTCTAGATAGAATAACAGCATTATAATAAGTCTTAAAATTTGGAAGTGCCAATCCCCCCGCATCCTTGGAGCGAAATAACACTTCCTTGGATACTCTGGGGTGGCTGTTCTTCCAAATTAAGTGGGAGACCATGGTCTGTAATAGGGAAAAAAATGCCCCCCTCGGCTTATACTCGATTCACCTTTATGCGCCTGATCTCCCGGACTTTGTGGACCCAGTACCGGCTGGGTAAACTTGGCACACATGTAGCCCCACTCTTGCTCTACAAGTTTGCAAAGTTTGTTGTCCAGGGGACCTACGGCCGGGGAGCAGCTATTTTTCAAAGCCGGACACCCCTTCCATAGACTCCCATGTTAAACGGTCATTTCTCCGGTGACTTTGGGGACCCTGTACTGGCCGGTCGTAGATCCTCTGGACGTGAAACTTGGCACACATGTAGCCCCATTTCTCCTCTAAGTGTGAAAAGTTTTTTGTCTGGGGGACCTACGGCCGGGGCGAACCAATTTTTCAAAGCCAGGCACCCCTTCCATAGACTCCCATGTTAAACGTCAGTCTAGTCATGGGCACAGTGAGGCATGGACACAGTGAGGCATGGACACAGTGAGGCATGCACATGGACACAGTGAGGCAAAGTGAGGCACAGTGAGGCATGCAGATGGACACCCTAGGCTTATACTCGAGTCAATACGTTTTCCCAGTTTTTTGTGGTAAAATTAGGTGCCTCGGCTTATATTCAGGTCGGCTAATACTCAAGTTTATACGGTACTTTGTTAAATGTGTGTTTATTTACATTGCAATTTGTTTGTGAATAAATAAATACTATTGTACCCCTTAACCATTTACATTGGGGGTGGATATCTGAGGTTCTTCTTATTTGAAAAGGGCTCGCAGGTTCTTAAAAGACACACATATTTCCACATCCACTGGTCCAGGAATGTGGGGAAGAAACCCTTGTACTGATTTACATGGGGACAAGGTACTTTGCCTGGGAGTGAGGTTCCTATATGTATAGGGCATGATGGAGGCTACATGTTAACTGGCATCCTGCTTTCCTGGTGAACCTAGCTGCATGCTTAGATAAGGGTATAATATAGATTAAGGGGTGACCCATTCTTTTTTCTTGCATGAATATCCCATCCTTAAACCCCATCCTTAAATCCCATATCAAGGGTCTGGGTTAAATTTTGGGGGCCACATGTAGGTTTTGTATGGGGTCCCCGTACATTCCATGTCAGAGCCTCAATGTGATTTGTGAATTTTTGATGTTTCACTGTAAACATTATTAAAAAAGCTTTTCTCTACCAAACAGTACTTTCCAGCAGTTTCCAGCTACCCATGCTCTTTGTTTGACAAAACACTTAAGCCAGCAGAGACATGTCATTTAGTGGCAAATGTTATATTATTTGTATTATTATATAACATATTATTTAAACCTTTTGCTGCCACCAATGTAACACTTACCTTGGCAGCAGTGCAGGGCTTTACACAAACTCCTGACTGCAATGTATGTACACTGCACCATCCAACTGGGAACAATCCCCACAGTATGATTTCTAGGCTTGTGCAATTCGTTTCGTAACGAATTGAAATTCGTCCGAATTTAGCAACTTTCGGACATTCGGAAGCATTCGAATTTCCGAACAAAGCAATTACGAATAAGACCGAATCCGAAATAAATTATACCGCAAATAGCGAATGCCCGAATGTCTTCGGCATAATTCGTTATGAAAAAGTTACGAATGTACGAATCCATACGAAGCACAATAACACTCACTCTGCTCTGCTCTCTGCTTCTCCCACACCGTGCTGAACTCCCTCTCAAAATGGTGTACAGGGGCGGAGGTTATAGCCGCATGTAAAAAACGAAAGTAAAATACGAGATTTCGAATCCATTCGAAGCACAATAACACTCTGCTCTGCTCTCTGCTTCTCCCTCACCGTGCTGAACCCTCTCAAAATGGTGTACAGGGGCAGAGGCTATAGCCGCATGTAAAAAACGAAAGTAAAATACGAGATTTCGAATCGTTACAAATAACCGCAATGTATTTAGAAAAGTACAAATCCATTCGAAGCACATTAGGCATAATAGGCAGCGTCGTTGTGAGAGAGACACGGAAAATTACGAATCAACGAACCCAAAAAAAGTTACGAAAGTAGGAGTTGTGTCCAGAATCAACGAAAAACAACGTACTCTACCGAAAGTACGAACCCAAAAAAAGTTACGAAAGTAGGAGTTGTGTCCAGAATCAACGAAAAACAACGTACTCTACCGAAAGTACGAATTATAAAGCAACAAAAAATTCAACGAAAAATGTCGCTTGCAAAAATACGAATGAGTCCGAACACGAAAAATCCCGTCTAGTAAAATTACGAATGATTACGAATCAACAGGACCGGAAAGAAACGAACCGAAACGGAACGAATTTTTCCGTTGTGCACAAGTCTAATGATTTCTGGGCTCTGCTGTCCCAACTGCAGGCAAGTGTAGCTAATTAACGGTGAGGAAGGCCAGCAAACAATTATTCACTGATCTTCCCTAACTAGCATAGGTGTGTGCAGCCTGTTGCATTAGGGTGTGCACCTGAAAGCTCAAAAACACGGTACAGATCTCTCACTGTGTTCATTCAGCAAGGGAAGGGGCCGGTAAATAAAAATTACCCCTTCCCCCACTCACCCTGAAATATCATCTATGTGTGCCCACTGCAGTAGCCAATGGGAGAGGAGGGAAGCCAGCCATGCTGTGGGAGGGGACACCGGGCATCAGGAGGAATCTGCACTGCAGGGAGTGATTAGGGTGTGCCTGGGCACACCTGGCACACCCTGTGTGCACGCCTATGCTAACTAGTAAGAACCTAGCTAGTAAGTAACCTGGCCACTGTGGTTAGGGAAGAAGTGAATGGAGCATAATCTGTTCTTCATCAACTTCAGTGAAGGCGAGGGGAGACGTCAGGGGCCTATAAGTAAACAGAACCCATTACAGCAAAATACTATCAAATAGGGGCTTTGAAGCAAAATGAAAGTTACACCCAAGCACTTAATCCCCACCCCCAAATAAAAATGAAAGCCCCCTTCCCCAATGTACATACATATACAATCAAACACATGCATTGGATGTGTCTACATAGGAAAATCTAAATTGTACTGAACATATTAGGTATTTCTCTGCATGCCAGGTTGAGAGCAATAATTATAAGGCCATCGTTTATGCTCAACTATAAACTGATGATCTGTATAGGTTTTTAAAGCATCGCCTATGGAAAATTTTGTGTAGCAAAGTTTGTGACAGTTTTAAGGGCTTGCACAATTTTAGGGTTTGAAATGTTTAGTATCTATTTACTCAGCACAGCCTCATCTTTTATATTTTACCAAACATTTTGGTAATATGTTGAATTTGAGTGCAATATACCTTCAGTATATTATTTATCCAACCACTTGCTGACAGGGCCGTTTATCTGACATTTGTTGTTTACAAGTAAAATTCAGTATTTTTTGGTAGAAAATTTCTTAGAACCCCCACACATTATATATACAGTCAGGTCCATAAATATTGGGACATCGACACAATTCTAATCTTTTTGGCTCTATACACCACCACAATGGATTTGAAATGAAACGAACAAGATGTGCTTTAACTGCAGACTTTCAGCTTTAATTTGAGGGTATTTACATCCAAATCAGGTGAACGGTGTAGGAATTACAACAGTTTTTATATGTGCCTCCCACTTTTTAAGGGACCAAAAGTAATGGGACAGATTAACAATCAAATATTAAACTTTCACTTTTTAATACTTGGTTGCAAATTCTTTGCAGTCAATTACAGCCTGAAGTCTGTAACGCATAGACATCACCAGACGCAGGGTTTCATCCCTGGGGATGCATTGCCAGGCCTCTACTGCAACTGTCTTCAGTTCCTGCTTGTTCTTGGGGCATTTTCCCTTCAGTTTTGTCTTCAGAAAGTGAAATCCATGCTCAATCGGATTCAGGTCAGGTGATTGACTTGGCCATTGCATAACATTCCACTTATTTCCCTTAAAAAACTCTTTGGTTGCTTTTGCAGTATGCTTCGGGTCATTGTCCATCTGCACTGTGAAGCGCCGTCCAATGAGTTCTGAAGCATTTGGCTGAACATGAGCAGATAATATTGCCCGAAACACTTCAGAATTCATCCTGCTACTTTTGTCAGCAGTCATATCATCAATAAATACAAGAGAACCAGTTCCATTGGCAGCCATATATGCCCACGCCATGACACTACCACCACCATGCTTCACTGATGAGGTGGTATGCTTTGGATCATGAGCAGTTCCTTTCCTTCTCCATACTCCTATCTTCCCATCACTCTGGTACAAGTTGATCTTGGTCTCATCTGTCCATAGGATGTTGTTCCAGAACTGTGAAGGCTTTTTTAGATGTTGTTTGGCAAACTCTAATCTGGCCTTCCTGTTTTTGAGACTCACCAATGGTTTACATCTTGTGGTGAACCCTCTGTATTCACTCTGGTGAAGTCTTCTCTTGATTGTTGACTTTGACACACATACACCTACCTCCTGGAGAGTGTTCTTGATCTGGCCAACTGTTGTGAAGGGTGTTTTCTTCACCAGGGAAATAATTCTTCGGTCATCCACCACAGTTGTTTTCCGTGGTCTTCCGGGTCTTTTGGTGTTGCTGAGCTCACCGGTGCGTTCTTTCTTTTTAAGGATGTTCCAAACAGTTGTTTTGGCCACACCTAATGTTTTTGCTATCTCTCTGATGGGTTTGTTTTGTTTTTTCAGCCTAATGATGGCTTGCTTCACTGATAATGACAGCTCTTTGGATCTCATATTGAGAGTTGACAGCAACAGATTCCAAATGCAAATAGCACACTTGAAATGAACTCTGGACCTTTTATCTGCTCCTTGTAATTAGGGTTAATGAGGGAATAACACACACCTGGCCATGGAACAGCTGAGCAGACAATTGCCCCATTACTTTTGGTCCCTTAAAAAGTGGGAGGCACATATACAAACTGTTGTAATTCCTACACCGTTCACTAGGGATGAGCTTCGAGTTTGAGTCGAACTCATGTTCGACTCGAACATTGCCTGTTCGCCCGTTCGCCGAACAGCGAACAAATTGGGGTGTTCGTGGCAAATTCGAAAAATCTATGGGAGAAATCTAAAGTGTTAATTATAAAGGCTTATATGCAAGTTATTGTCCTAAAAAGTGTTTGGGGACCCGGATCCTGCCCCAGGGGACATGTATCAATGCAAAAAGAAGTTTTAAAAACGGCCGTTTTTTCGGGAGCAGTGATTTTAATAATGCTTAAAATGAAAAAATAAAAGTGAAATATTCCTTTAAATTTCGTACCTGGGGGGTGTGTATGATATGCATGTGAAGTGGCGCATGTTTCCCGTGCTTAGAACTGTCCCTGCAAAAAATGTCATTTTTGAAAGAAAAAAATGCATTTAAAACTGACTCGCGGCTATTAATGAATTGTCGGCTCCCGGCAATACATACAAAAGTCATTGATAAAAAAAAAAAAAAAAAGCGTGGGGGTTCCCCAGAATTCAATTACCAGGCCCTTCAGGTCTGGAATGGATATTAAGGGGAACCCCGCCGCAAATTAAAAAAAAAATTGACGTGGGGTTCCCCCAAATATCCATTCCAGGCCCTTCAGATCTGGCATGGATTTTAAGGGGAACTCCACCCCAAATTTAAAAAAAAATGGCGTGGAGTCCCCCTAAAAATCCATACCAGACCCCTTATCCGAGCACGCAACCTGGCCGGCCGCAGGGGAAAAGGGGGGGGACGAGAGAGCGGCCCCCCCTCCCTCCTGAACCGTACCAAGCCACATGCCCTCAACATGGGGAGGATGTCCCCATGTTGATGGGGACAAGGGCCTCATCCCCACAACCCTTGCCCGGTGGTTGTGGGGGTCTGCGGGCGGGGGGCTTATCGGAATCTGGAAGACCCCTTTAACAAAGGGGACCCCCAGATCCCGGCCCCCCTCCTATGTGAATTGGTAAGGGGTACATTGTACCCCTACCATTTCACGAAGAAAGCGTAAAAAAATGTTTAAAAAAACACACAAACACCTTGAAAAAGTCCTTTATTTAAAAAAATAAATAAATAAACATTCCAGCGG
Organism: Rana muscosa; assembly: GCA_029206835.1. Taxonomy (NCBI): domain Eukaryota; kingdom Metazoa; phylum Chordata; class Amphibia; order Anura; family Ranidae; genus Rana; species Rana muscosa. The sequence goes on along the minus strand of CM055116.1, from coordinate 868,843,035 downwards.
TGAAATCCAGTGTCCCGCGGCGATCCCGATGTCCAGCGCTGTCCTTCATTGGTTGTGCCTGAGCGGACCTGATGGGGAACTCCCTCTCAGTATTTTAAATGTATAGACCCGCCCCTTCTAAAGTTCCCCATCAGGTCCGCTCAGCGGACGAGATGCAGAACATGAGAAGGGGCGGGTCTATACATGTATTACCAAAGTGAGAGCAGTTCCCCATCAGGTCCGCCCCCTCGGTATGTCGGACCCGCCTACGTCATTGGCCTGAGCGGGGAACTTCCTTCACTATGTAAATTTAAATTTACATAGTGAAGGAAGTTCCCCGCTCAAGCCAATGACGTAGGCGGGTCCGACATACCGAGGGGGCGGACCTGATGGGGAACTGCTCTCACTTTGGTAATACATGTATAGACCCGCCCCTTCTCATGTTCCGCATCTGGTCCGCTGAGCGGACCTGATGGGGAACTTTAGAAGGGGCGGGTCTATACATTTAAAAATACTGAGAGGGAGTTCCCCATCAGGTCCGCTCAGGCACAACCAATGAAGGACAGCGCTGGACATCGGGATCGCCGCGGGACACTGGATTTCACCGCTGGAATGTTTTTTTTTTTTTTGTTTTTTTTTTAAAAATAAAGGACTTTTTCAAGGTGTTTGTGTGTTTTTTTAAACATTTTTTTACGCTTTCTTCGTGAAATGGTAGGGGTACAATGTACCCCTTACCAATTCACATAGGGGGGGGCCGGGATCTGGGGGTCCTCTTTGTTAAAGGGGTCTTCCAGATTCCGATAAGCCCCCCGCCCGCAGACCCCCACAACCACCGGGCAAGGGTTGTGGGGATGAGGCCCTTGTCCCCATCAACATGGGGACATCCTCCCCATGTTGAGGGCATGTGGCTTGGTACGGTTCAGGAGGGAGGGGGGGCCGCTCTCTCGTCCCCCCCTTTTCCCCTGCGGCCGGCCAGGTTGCGTGCTCGGATAAGGGGTCTGGTATGGATTTTTAGGGGGACTCCACGCCATTTTTTTTAAAATTTGGGGTGGAGTTCCCCTTAAAATCCATGCCAGATCTGAAGGGCCTGGAATGGATATTTGGGGGAACCCCACGTCAATTTTTTTTTAAATTTGCGGCGGGGTTCCCCTTAATATCCATTCCAGACCTGAAGGGCCTGGTAATTGAATTCTGGGGAACCCCCACGCTTTTTTTTTTTTTTTTTATCAATGACTTTTGTATGTATTGCCGGGAGCCGACAATTCATTAATAGCCGCGAGTCAGTTTTAAATGCATTTTTTTCTTTCAAAAATGACATTTTTTGCAGGGACAGTTCTAAGCACGGGAAACATGCGCCACTTCACATGCATATCATACACACCCCCCAGGTACGAAATTTAAAGGAATATTTCACTTTTATTTTTTCATTTTAAGCATTATTAAAATCACTGCTCCCGAAAAAACGGCCGTTTTTAAAACTTCTTTTTGCATTGATACATGTCCCCTGGGGCAGGACCCGGGTCCCCAAACACTTTTTAGGACAATAACTTGCATATTAGCCTTTATAATTAACACTTTAGATTTCGAACGTTCGAGTTCATTGTATTTAATAGGGTTCTAAAGTTTACACGAACATTTTGTCTGTTCGCAGGTTCTGGTGCGAACCGAACAGGGGGGTGTTCGGCTCATCCCTGCCGTTCACCTGATTTGGATGTAAATACCCTCAAATTAAAGCTGAAAGTCTGCAGTTAAAGCACATCTTGTTCGTTTAATTTCAAATCCATTGTGGTGGTGTATAGAGCCAAAAAGATTATAATTGTGTCGATGCCCCAATATTTATGGACCGGACTGTATATATATATATATATATATATATAATTTTTTTAGCAGAGACCCTAGAGAATAAAATGGTGGTCTCTGCAATATTTTATGTTATACTGTATTTGCGCAGCGGTCTTTCAAGCGCATTTTTTGGGGAAAAAATACAGTTTAATTAATTAAAAAACAGTAAAGTTAGCCCAATTTTTTCTGTATAATATGAATGATGATGTTACGCTGAGTAAACAGGTGCCTAACATGTCATGCTTTTACACGCTCATGGAATGGCGGCAAACTACACTACATAAAAATCTCCATATGCAACATTGACTTTTTTTTTTACAGGTTATCTGTTTAGAGTTACAGAGGAGGTCTAGTGCTAGAATTATTGCTCTTGCTCTAATGCCACGAACACACAACCGTTTTTCCTGACGAGAAAAATTGCATTTTTTTATTTGGTCATTAAAAATGATCGTGTGTGTGCTCCAGAGCATTTTTCACGATGTGAAAAATGGGCATTAAAAATTTGGAACATGCTCTAATTTTTCTTGTCGTTCTTCATGTCGTCGTTTTTCTCGTCATGAAAAACGGCCGTGTGTAGGCTTTAATGACGTGAAAAAAACGTGCATGCTCAGAAGCAAGTGATGAGACGGGAGCGCTCATTCTGGTAAAACTAGCGTTCGTAATGGAGATAGCACATTCGTCACGCTGTCAGGGACTGAAGAGCACGAGGCTGAAAAGCGCGAATCGTCTCTCACCAAACAAAACAAAGCAGCCCAAAGGGTGGCGCCATCCGAATGTAACTTCCCCTTTATAGTGCCGTCCTACATTTCGTACGTCACCGGGCTTTGCTCGAGCATTTTTTTTCATGATAGTGTGTAGGCAAGGCAGGCTTGAGGAGAATCACGTCGAGAAAAACGTAGTTTCTTTTTCGTACATCACGGGACACAGAGCGACTTAGTCATTACTAATGGGTTATATAGTTTACCTTCAGGTGCTGGCACTGGCAACTTCCAAACTGGAAGTACCCTCCCCTATATAAGCCCCTCCCATCCGGGAGCACCTCAGTTTTTTGCCAGTGTCTAAGGTGTTGGCCAAAGAGTAACATGTGTTTTCCTGGGCTTGCGTACAGGTTCTTTTACGGGCCTTAGTAAGCTGTTCCGGATCCCACCAAAAAAGCTTCATAGCTAAACGGTCGGTACCCGGGCCTTGCAACAGAAGAGCAAGGTTTTGCCTGTAATGCCTCTCTTAGGAGGGCTGGACCCTGGGATCCAGAGCTCTGGTCATACCCACGACCAAGATGTTTTCTGTGCAGGGTGCTATACAGGTCCAGGGGAGTGGAATCCTTGGGAACCCGGTCCCTGAAGGTTTAATTACAATGCCTGCCGTGATAGGTGAAGTTTGGGCTTCTGTGGACCAAACAGAGTCCTGCGGCGGGGAACAGGTAAGTGGGGGCCCCCAGGAACTTGGTTCTATTGGGGGACCCCCAAGCCTAATTTGTCTTTCTGTCTGTTACCTAACGGTATTCCCGCTAATATCTGTGTATGCCTGTAACTACTGAAAAATGTAAAATTTTAATAGTAGTCAAGAAAAAAAAAAAAAAAAGAGGACCGCGGTACCTGTGTTAAACCACTAGAGGCCGCTGTGGTCCATTTTTTCTTGTCATGTGGATCTTTGGTTTTCTCAAGTCAAAAGATCCAGGCAGTTGGTAAGTTCTCTGTGGGAATCCACTTCCTCTGCCCTGTTGCTGCGCTCATCCACCGCACAGGCCCTCCGGCAAAAAGGGCCCTGGCTCCTAGTCCCTGCTTGGTTTTCGAAAAGGGCGCCAATGGCGCACGGGCGCGCGCGGGCGCGTGCATGCGCCTCCTATGAAAAAAAGGGGCGGGTGGATGACGCTCGATGCGCGACGCGGCGCTTCTGCGCATGTGCAGGCGTCCCAGCATGTATAAAAGACACAGTACAAGTGTCAGCTGGATGCAAACAGAGCTAGCAACAAACAGTGGCACACAGAGGCGGTTGATGCAGGCATCCCCATAGAAAGGCACTTTAGTGGACACCAGCTGGTATATAGCAGCAACTGTGTTAGACTATTACCAGCAAAATTGGTGTATGACGACGGGAATACCTCAGCTTTGTGCTTAAAGGATATGTCGTCCAGACGCTCCGGAAATAAGTCTTCCAGGAAGCCAAAGGGGTCTCCATCAGGCTCTGAGGATATTGGGCATGCTTGTACTGCACCAATCTCCCCTGAGAATTCAGAGGTCAGTAGCCGTAGGAACCCCGCAGGAGTGCCTGATGCTGCGGCTGTCCCCAGTCCACCTGCTCCTGTATATATAATAGAGGAGGTTTTATCCTCAACTCTGGGAGGATTGGAAGAGAGATTAACAGCATTGATCGCTGCTTCCCTGTCACAGGGAAAGCGCGTCCGATCTCCGTCTCCTCCTTCAGAGTGCCTGTTAGTGGAGGAACAGCCCCACACAGAGATCGACCTACCTGAAGGGGATCAGGATGAGGTTGATTCAGTTATGGAGGAATCAACAGTGGAAGAACCTTTCTCAGCATCTCAGGCTGAAAGATTATGGATTCAGTCTCTGACTAACATGGTCCGATCAGCATTTACAATGACTCTGGCGGAACCATCAACCACTACGGTTTCCTCGCTGGGGTCGCTGAAAGCTCCCCAGGCTGTCTGTTCCTTCCCAATCCACCCTTTATTGGAAGGGCTTATTTACCAGGATTGGGAGCATCCTGATAAACTATTTACTCCCCCCAAGAGATTTCCGGTGATCTATCCCATGGAGGATAAGTTCATAAAAAAATGGAGGGTCCCTACAGTGGACGCAGCCATCTCTTCTGTGAACAAATCACTGACATGTCCAGTAGATAATGTTCCAATGTTCAAAGACCCAATAGATAAAAAATTGGAGTCTTTACTAAAATCTGCTTTCTCTACAGCAAGCATGGTGACACAACCTGCGGTAGCAGCGATTGGAGTCTGCCATGCAGTGAAAGATCAGTTGAAACAAGTCTTAAGGGACTTACCAGATCAGCAGGCTCTTGCCCTAGCTGACCTACCTAGAGCCTTGTGTTTTGCGGTGGACGCCATAAAGGATACAATCCAACAGACCTCCCGCTTTACGCTGTCTGTAGTACATATGCGTAGGCTTCTATGGCTCAAAAACTGGTCTGCTGAAGCTCCCTGTAAGAAATTGCTGGTTAGCTTCCCATTTCATGGAGAACGCTTATTTGGAGAAGATCTGGACAAATATATCCAGAAAATTTCTGCCGTTAAAAGTTCACTCTTACCGGTTAAGAACAAGAGTAGAAGTCCTTCTTTTAAGAGGCCTACTTCTCCAGTCCCTGGCACATCGGCTGTGAAACAGTTCCGACGGCCTTCGCGGTCAAATTCAGGGGGCAGAAATCAGGGACAATCACAGGGTAACAAGAAACCCTGGGTCAAGAGAGGTACAAAACCTCCCCCTAAGTCATGAAGGGTTGCCCCCACTCAATCGGGTGGGGGGAAGACTTCAGTTGTTCACAGAGACCTGGCGGGACACCATCAGAGACAGATGGGTGCTCTCCGCAGTAAGTCTGGGATACAAGCTGGAGTTAAAAGACACTCCTCCTGCCCAATTTATGAGGTCAAACGTGCCAAGCGATCCCCAGAAGAGAGGATCCCTCCTTCTGGCACTAGAACAACTATTGCTCCAAGGTGTAATCATGAAGGTTCCCCTGGAAGAAAGTGGGTTCGGGTTTTACTCAAACCTTTTCACAGTCCCCAAACCAAATGGGGACGTGAGGCCCATATTAAATCTAAAAGGGCTAAACAAGTTCCTAAATATCAGGACTTTTCGGATGGAGTCGATCCGATCGGTGGCCACCGCCCTACAATGGCAGGAATGGTTAGCCTCGATCGACATAAGGGATGCTTATCTGCATATTCCCATCTTTCCGGCCCACCAGAAATTTCTACGCTTTGCAGTAGAAGGGCGCCATTTTCAGTTCAGAGCCTTACCTTTCGGTCTGGCCACAGCACCACGAGTGTTCACAAAAATTCTGGCCCCACTATTGGCCAATCTAAGAACACAGGGTGTAACGATAATGGCATATCTAGACGACCTGCTACTAATAGACCACTCAGTGGAAAAGCTGGAAGTAGCTATTCACAAGACAATCAAGTATCTGGAATATCACGGTTGGATTATCAACCGGGACAAGTCAGCTCTAAGACCAGTCAGAAGTCTGGAATACTTAGGGCTAAGGCTGGATTCAAATCAGAGAAAGATTTTCTTACCTCCAGAAAAGGTGTCGTCTTTAAAAGATTTGACCCACTTAGTGGGTACAAAAAGAAAACCATCCATACGCCTGTGCATGAGGCTGCTGGGAAAAATGGTGGCTTCATTCGAAGCAGTACCCTACGGTCAATTCCATTCAAGGAACTTGCAGAGGGCCATACTGTCAGCCTGGAACAAAAAAGTTCAGGCTTTAGACTTACCAATGTCCCTGTCCCCTTCCGTTCGCAAGAGCCTCCATTGGTGGTTGGTGCCCCAGAATCTGGAAAAAGGGAAACCCTTCAGTCCGGTTTCTTGGAAGGTGGTCACTACAGATGCCAGCCTCATAGGCTGGGGGGCAGTACTGGAGCAATGGTCTCTCCAGGGCAAGTGGTCAGAAGCAGAGAAGGCCCTGCCCATCAATCTCTTAGAGATACGAGCAGCCCGGTATGCCCTAGTAGCATGGACATCCAAACTCCAAGGGTCCCCTGTCAGAATTCAATCAGACAATGCCACAGCAGTGGCATATATCAATCACCAGGGTGGCACCAGGAGTCGTGCAGCCCAGAGGGAAGCGAATTGCATCCTGGAATGGGCAGAAAGATATGTCCCAGCCATATCCGCGGTTTTCATCCCAGGAGTGGAAAATTGGAAAGCTGACTTTTTAAGTCGCCAGCAACTATGCCCGGGGGAATGGTCTCTTCACCCCGAGGTTTTCCAGGCAATATGCCAGCGGTGGGGAACACCGGATGTAGATCTGCTAGCATCCAGATTCAACGCAAAGGTGGACAGATTTGTGTCTCGCACAAGGGATCCCCTAGCTTGCGGCTCGGATGCCCTAGTGTTCCCTTGGGATCAGTTCAAGCTGATATATGCATTCCCACCGCCACAATTGTTACCGCGATTAATCCGCAGAATCAGGGTAGAAAAGAAACCAGTGATTCTGGTGGCTCCAACGTGGCCCCGAAGGGCATGGTACGCGGAGATTGTAAAAATGTCAGTGAGGAGTCCTTGGACCCTCCCACATCGTCCGGACCTGCTGTCGCAAGGACCGATATACCACCCTTCCTTACCAGCCCTAGGTTTGACGGCCTGGCTATTGAAGCCCACATTCTGAAAAAGAGAGGGCTCTCTAATCCTGTGGTATCTACCATGATCAATGCCAGGAAGCCGGTATCCAGGCAGATCTATTATAGGATCTGGAAGGCGTACATTACATGGTGTGAGGCCAAGAAATGGCATCCACGTAAGTACGTAATAGGTAGGATTTTGGACTTCCTACAGTGGGCTGTAGATAGGAAGCTGGCCTTGAGTACTATCAAGGGTCAGATTTCGGCCTTGTCAATATTTTTTCAAAGGCCCTTGGCTTCGCATTCACTAGTCAAAGCTTTCATACAAGGAGTGATGCGTATTAGCCCTCCGGTTAGTATTCCCATATGTCCATGGGACTTAAACCTGGTTCTGTCGGTTCTACAGAAACAACCGTTTGAACCATTGCAACACATTTCCTTGGTTCTTCTCACCAGGAAATTGATTTTCTTAGTAGCCATTTGTTCGGCTAAAAGAGTATCGGAATTAGCCGCCTTGTCCTGTAAGGAGCCATATCTGGTTGTCCATAAGGACAGAGTAGTATTACGTCCTCATCCAGCCTTTCTTCCTAAGGTGGTATCGAGGTTTCATTTGAACCAAGATGTGGTTCTTCCTTCTTTTTTCCCCAAACCTAGCTCGGTAGAGGAAAAGTTATTGCATTCTTTGGATGTAGTAAGAGCAGTTAAAGCTTATCTAAAAGCCACTGCTCAGATTCGCAGAACGGATACTTTGTTTATTCTGCCGGAAGGCCCCAGAAAGGGTCAGGCAGCATCAAAATCTACTTTAGCCAAGTGGATTCGACAGGTCATAATACAAGCCTATGGCTTGAGAAAGAGACCGCCTCCATTCAAAGTTAGGGCGCACTCCACAAGAGCAGTTGGAACTTCATGGGCAGTGCATCACCAGGCCTCCCTGGCTCAAGTCTGTAAGGCCGCAACATGGTCTTCAGTACACACGTTTACTAGGTTCTACCAGGTAGACGTTAGAAGTCAGGAGAATGTCGCCTTTGGGCGCAGTGTGTTGCAGGCCGCAAAAGATCCTCATGCCTGATGGCGCCCAGCTTATGTATAGTGTATCCCTCCCCTCATTTGGCATTGCTTTGGGACGTCCCATTAGTAATGACTAAGTCGCTCTGTGTCCCGTGATGTACGAAAAAGAAAAAGGGATTTTTATAACAGCTTACCTGTAAAATCCTTTTCTTGGAGTACATCACGGGACACAGAGCTCCCACCCCTCTTTTTGGGACACTTATTGCTTTGCTACAAAACTGAGGTGCTCCCGGATGGGAGGGGCTTATATAGGGGAGGGTACTTCCGGTTTGGAAGTTGTCAGTGCCAGCACCTGAAGGTAAACTATATAACCCATTAGTAATGACTAAGTCGCTCTGTGTCCCGTGATGTACTCCAAGAAAAGGATTTTACAGGTAAGCTGTTATAAAAATCCCTTTTTTTTTCAATGACATTAAAAAAGGTCGTGTGTACGCGGCATAACAGTCGTGGAAATACCTCACATGTGTGTTTTTAACACTGTTTACATATGTGGGTGCCACTTAAGTTTGCGTTCACTTCTGCGCGCGAGCTCGGAGGGATGGAGCGTTTTAGAATTTTTTTTCCCTATTTATTTTACTTTTTATTTTTTATTTTTACACTGTCCCTTTATTATTTTTTTTGTTTTTTGATCTATTTTATTCCTATTACAAGGAATGAAATATCCCTTATAACAGAAATAAGCATGACAGGTCCTCTTTATTGAGAGTTCTGGGGTCAAAAAGTCCCCAGATCTCATATTTACACAAAAATGCAATAAAAAAATAAAAAAATTAAATTAATTGTCATTTTAAAAACAAAAACAAAATGTCTCTTTAAGAGCATTGGGCGGAAGTGGCGTTTTTTTGACGTCGCTTCCGCCCTGCAATGATTAGGAGACTGGTGGGGGCCATCTTCCCCTCACTCATCTCCAGGCCAAGCAGGAAGAAGGACCCTAATGCCTCCGCCTATACCGACGGCTACGGTAAGCAGCGGAGGGCACCAGAGAGCGGCGGGAGGGGGGCCCTCGAGCGCCACCGATAAAAGTGATCTTGCGGCAAATCCACCGCAGAGACCACTTTTATCGGAAGGCGGACTGCACGCCGAAGAAGAGGATACCGGGGTTATGGCAGCTAGCTGCTGCCATAACAACAGTATTCCTCTTCAAACTAGCAACGTAAAACGACGGCGGGCGGTCCAGAAGTGGTTAATGACCAGGTCATTTTTTGCGATACGTCACTGCATCACTTTAACTGAAAATTGCACGGTCATGCGATGCTGTACCCAAACAAAATGTATGTCTTTTTTTCCCACAAATAGAGCTTTCTTTTGGTGGTATTTTTTGTGCTATAAACAAAGAGCGACAATTTAAAAAAAATATATATTTTTTACTTTTTGCTATAATAAATACCCCCCCAAAAAAATGTAAAAAAACTTTATCTTTATCAGTTTAGACCAATACAAATTTTTGGTAAAACAAAATTTGCAATAAGCGTATATTGATTGTTTTGCGCAAAAGTTATAGCGTCTACAAAATAGGGGATATATTTCTGCCATTTTTTTTTCAATAACATTTTTATTGTTTTACAGAGAAGATAGAATGTAACATAAAATCCATTATAACAATGGAGACATATAATGAGACAATAAAAAGTGGAATGTCAAACAAGTCATACATTACATAGGTATCAAGACAAATTAGCTCCTATGGTGTATACTGCAACAGAACTTTCACACGTGAGAAAACCTTTTGTGGCGGGGATCATGTGGGACTCCGCCCCACACCAAACACCCCTAAAGGGAACACACTGTGTCCAGTGAAGAATCAAGCCCCAACCCCCCGCAACCTATACCCTCCCAAGGAAGGCTCTCAGAGACAAGGGATTGAATCTTCGACCTCCTGGGATATCATGTTCTGGAGATATTCCAGAGAAACAAAAAGGAGAAGAAACACTGTAAGTTCATAAAGAGTCTCAGAATACTAAACAACGGTAAATAAACCATAGTCATATCGTAAAGACTGTTCTGTAAAACTATTAGAAAGCCAAAAGAAAAAAAGAAAAAAAAAGGGGAGGACAAGAAAAATGAAGAGGAGAAAAGGAAAAGAAAGGAAAGAAAGAAGATAAGAGTGAGGAAAGGTGCCTATCTACCTGATGTAGGTCCCCAATCTCAGATTCCAACCGTGCTAGCAACGCCAGGTATCATGGAAATTCCGAGATACTGAGCCCAGGGTTCCCAAATCGCATTAAAACGCTCAGTCGTGTCCAAAATTCAACACACCAGCTTTTCTTGTGCCATTATCCATGAAACCTTTCTTTTCATGGACAATAGAGAGACCGTGGGTAGTTTCCATGCTTTGGCAATAGTCATTTTAGCCCCTGTCAGAATAAACAAGATCAGTTTACGAGTGAGTTTAGGGATGCACGGTGCTAGCGCATTAAGCAAGGTTATTGCAGGAGTCTGGGAGATAGAGCAACCAGTGACCTTACGGATAAGATGGAAGACTTTATTCCAGAACCCCCTGATTCTGGGGCATTCCCACCATATGTGGAGCATAGTACCTAGGCCTTGACAGCCTCTGAAGCACAGAGGTGACGAGGATGGAAACATGCGGGCCAATCTGGTCGGGACTAGGTACCATCTTGTCAAAAGTTTGATGTTGGCCTCTAGGAGTGAGGTATTGTAAATGCCTTTGATTGATCTAGAATAGGAATCATACCAGTCCTCCATTTCCCAGGTGGCCAGGAGATCCCTTTCCCAGGCAATCATATACGGTAATTTGTTAGAATTCATAGCAAGCGACTCATAGGTTACAGAAATCCCTCCCCTCTGCTCCATGGCTTGACCACACCAGCATTCGTACTTCATAAACCCCAGGGGGTTAGGTTTGTCCAAGCATAGAGAATGAATAAAGCGAGAGATTTGGTGGAATCTGAATTTCTCAATAGGGGGAGATCTAGCTCCTTTTCAAAATGTTTAAGGGGTAAGGGGCCTGTGCAAGAGAAGAAATGTCCAATGCGGTACACTCCCTTGTTCAGCCACCATTTGAAGGCTCTGATGTCGATGCCAGGTTGGAATAGAGGGTTATGAAATAAATGAGCTAATGGTTGATACTCAGAGACCAGGGAGGGAAGCTTTCTTAGCGTATCCCTCAGGGAGAATGAATGTGAGAGGGTCGGAGCAAGAATGGGAGGTCTGCTTTTGGACGGGCACCATAGCAAAATATCTAAGGTGAACCCAGGCGCTGCCTGTCGTTCGATGGCTATCCAATCAGGTTTTTCAACCTTTAGGTAAATGGTAGACAGTTGGGCTAACCTAGCAGCTTGAAAGTACCACAGGAGATTTGGAAGGCCCAGCCCCCCTTGAGTGGAGAGATTAAAAAGGTTTTGGTGGGAAAGACAAGCTCCTTTCTTGTTCCAAATACATTTATTGACTTTACCCTGAAAAGATGGTCCCTCCTGATCTGGATGGGGAGAGACCGAAATAGATACAACAACTTAGGTAAAAGAGTCATCTTGACCGAATTAATTCTGCCCATCCAAGATATGTTATGAGCTTCCAAACTCCTGAGATCCGCCTCCAGTTTCTGATACATTGGGGGATAATTTGCTTGATAAAGACTTTCTATTTTCGACGTGAGATTAAGCCCCAAATATTTAATGGAGGTGTTACGCAATTCAAATTGATAAGTGTTCTGAAGGATGGAAACCAGCGAGCTAGGAAGAGACACATTGAGAGCTTGAGACTTTGACATATTAACGCGTAGGCCCGAGACCGCAGCAAATTCCTTCAATAACGTGCAGATAACAGAGAGAAAGGAGGCCGGGGAGGTTATAAATAGCAATAAAACTTCAGCAAATAGGGCGAATTTATGTGTTGTTTAGCCACACTGAACCCCCCTGATATCCGGGTGACCTCGGATTGCAATTGCCCGAGACTCGATCATCATGGCGAATATCAGGGGGGACAACGGGCAACCCTGGTGCGTACCCCTGGCTATCGAAATCGGGTTTCAGTAAAATCCCTGAAGTCTAACTTTGGCCTCAGGCTTCGAGTACGGAGCCTCCAGGATCCCTTTAAACTTTGGGCCAAACCCCCACCGTCTAAGGACCGTGAAGAGATATGGCCAGGAAACAGAATTGAAGGCCTTCTGAAGGTCCAACAATAGTAACATGCCTTCTTGTTTGTGACCCCCCATCCAATTTGATTGTAATACTGAAATGAGATCAATCGCCCTCTTCACTTGATCAGTTCCCTGTCTACCAGAAATGAAACCAACCTGGTCTTTGTGGACATAAAGGCCTATAAAACGATGCAAGAAGATTAGCCAAAACTTTAGTTAAGATTTTAAGGTCATTGTTACAATGATATGGGCCTATAGTTTCCTATAAGACTTGCGTCTTTGCTGGGCTTAGGAATTACCAAAATATACACCATGTTGAGTTGGTTTCCAATAGGGGGGTCCTTAATCATGGAGTTGAAGAATCTGGTAAGATATGGGTCAATGTGTTTTGTAATAAGGCACTGAGAACCCATTAGGCCCGGGTGCCGTTCTACCTTTTTTTTATGAACCTCCTCAACCTCCGTAACAGAGACAGGAGCCTCCATCTCTGCTCTGTGATCATCAGATAGCTTTGGTAGGTCCAGTTCTGACAGAAATTTGTCTACCCGATTAGGGTGAGAATGTTTGTCTGCTCTGTAGAGATTTCTGTAAAAGTCCTGAAAGGACTTCATAATGCGCTGTGGGTTCAGGGTAAGAGTGCTATCAGCCTGTCTGATTTTGGGTAATGAGTGGGAATAAAATCTGGGGGATAGTTTGGAGGCAAGCATGGGTCCTTTTTTGTCACGTCTTTGGTAAAATTTAGCCCCAGTCCATCTAATGGATTTCTCCGCATGTGCAGTGAGGGCCAAATTCAGGGCCGCTCGCGCTGCGTCCAAACTATGCCCAGGGACTTTAGCAGGGTCTTTTTTATGTAGTTTGCGCAGTTCGCAGAACTCTCTCTCAAGTTTCTCTATGTCTCCCATCCTGTCCCTCTTCTGTTGTGCTGCAATTTGTATAAGTTTACCCCTGATAGTCACTTTGTGTGCTGCCCAAAGAGTCTCGGCCGAAACATCTCCCACATCATTGATGCGGAAGTATTCCTGCAGAGCCCCCCGAATTTCGGTAACCCTGATGGGGTCATTCAGAATGGACTGGTTGAGAGTCCAATGGGAGGAATGAAGTCTAGGGCTATCTCTGTGCAACGTTAGGAGGACCATAGAATGATCCGACCAAGTCACATCTAAGATTTAGGATGAAAGGGCTAACGGAATGTGGCGAGTAGAGAGCAGGATGTGATCGATACGTGAGTAAGATTGGTATGGATTCGAGAAATGAGTAAAATCCCAAGTAGATGGGTTTAATTCCCTCCAAATGTCAGCTAGGTGAGACTGGAAAATCAGCCATGCAATTTGGACACTAGCCTTACTAGGTCTAATCAGTCGTGACCGAATGGGTTTGGACTGGTCAATACTTGAGTCAAATGTCATATTAGAGTCTCCCCCCCCATAATTGTGATATCTTCTATAAGTGGATGCAGGGGGGCATAGTAGGATAAGAACGAATAAAGATGATCATCAATAGTGCCTTTTACCCGGATAAATCTTCCCTCCGGGTACCTGTATTCCAACTGTACAGAGAACTTGCAGTATTTAGAAAATAAAATCGCCACCCCTCTCATCTTATCTTCGGCATTGGCCAAGTAAGATGAGGGGAAATGTGCATGAAGGAAAGAGGGGAAGTACCGCGCCGGAAAATGAGTCTCCTGCAGGAGGAGCACATCTATGTGATGAGACAGGTAAACCTGAAAGGCTTTCTGTCTTTTTACAGGAGAATTCAGTCCCTGAGTGTTGTGGGAGACTATACACAAAGGAGGCAGAGTAGTGTTGTCATTAGCCATGGAGCCTAAGGAAAGGAGCACCAATCAATCTATGGTCACTTACCTTATCCTGAGCAGGTGACTGGGGTATAGATGTCTCTCGTGGAACTTGTATGGTATCCACAAGCACCTTGTAGGGGAAAAACATCAGTAGATAGGTTGAAAAATAAAAGAGGTTAGCCAGGAAGAAAAGTAAAAAGAAAAAACATGTCAGCAACATCTTGAAGAACGTAAAGCCTATGACAGGCCCGGATTGAAGGAAGGAGAAGATCTTCCTCCCCTCAATCAAATCAAGTAACTTTAGACTAGCCCGTATACAGGGCTATAGTCCCACCACCCAGAAATGGAAAATTCCTGTCTGGGTAGTGAAAGGGGGCGCAAGGCATCAGCCCCGGCCATATACATTATATTAAAATAACTCTGAAACATATATAAATGTGGAAACAGCTAACAGTCTCCTTAGGCAGTGATATAAACTAAAATGTCCGACTGGGGGGAACACTTCCGGAGGGGAGGGGGGTGGTGCGTACTAGTTGGGACGGAAAGTGGCAAAACAAAGTCAATGTGGATGTGAATATGGGGCTCCAGGCCCCAATGCAACAAATTGGCAGTAGGAGGTAAATCTTATTCAGGTTCGGAAGAAGTTCTCAGGTATGGCTTCTACTTGTGAGATGGGACAGAGGGGATCAGGTATTTAATAACTTCCTGCATGGCAGACGAGACATCAGTAACTGTTTCAGGGATCCCTCTGATCCTAAAATTGGCCCTCCTCAAACGATTCTCAAGATCGTCAATCCGGGCCTGGGCTGCTTCAAGCTGCTCCTGCACAAAGTGCAAATTCTCCGTATTTTGGTTTGCTCTGGAGATTGTGATATCCAGCTTGTTTTCTATATGCTCTATTCTGGTGCCCAGGTTCTGGAAATCTGACCTAATTTCCCCTGTGATCCTGTCAGCATTTTGTGTGAGGCCTCTGTCCAGCATCTCTGAGATTTTGGAGAAAAGTTCGGAGACATTGAAAGTTACATCAAGAGCCTGCACAGACTGAGTTGAATTGGGGTCTGGATGAGCACGGGAAGCTGCTGTTGAGGACATCCCATAGGGCCCTATGGAGCACTCTATCAGGGACACTGTAGAGGCTGGTGAGGGGGTATCCCCCGCTGGAGCAGGGCCAGACATCAGAGGAGTGTATGGGAGGGTGGCCGGTTTCAGCCCTTGCCTGGCTGTGATGGAGGAGTCCTCTGCGGCCTGGTCTCGTGGCTGTGCAGCGGCCGCCATCTTGGAAAAATCCTGCTTGTCCACGGACTCAAACTGGGGTCCCAACGATCGCCTGGCCTGTCTGCAAGGCATGTCTGCCCGTGTACCAGACCTCAGAAGCCTCCCCCATCTTTTCCCGTTATATGTGGGGAGCCTGGAAGCCGGAATCGTTGGCGCGGCTATCGTTGCTGTGTGGCCGGCGGTGTGCGGAGCTCCGGGCTTACGCCGCCATCTTGGGAGACTCCACGCATGTGCCTTAATTTCTGCCATTTTTATTATAATTTTTTTACTAGTAATGGCAGTGATCAGCGATTTTCAGCAGGACTGCGACATTGCGAAGAAAAGATCGCACACTTATGACACTTTTTTGGGACCAGCGACATTATTACAGTGATCAGAGCTAAAAATAGCCACTGATCACTGTATAAATGACATTGGCAGGAAAGGGGTTAACACTAGGGTGCAATCAAGGGGTTAAATGTTCCCTAGAGAGGTGTTTCTAACTGTGGGGGGAGTGGGCTGACTGGGAGTAGAGAGAGATCGCTGTTCCTGATCACTAGGAACAGACAAAATTTCTCTACTCCCCTGTCAGAAAGGGGGCCGGTGGACATTGCAGCCACCAGCCATGCACATCGGCTCCAGTGACATACACCTATGATTTGCGCAGCCGAGCAAACCTGCCGCAGTATAACTGTGACGGCTGGTCGGCAAGCGGTTAAACAGTGCATTGAGGTCAGCTTGTAAGTTGTGACATCCTGTAAGGACGTTATTCCCCTGCATAGCTTGGTGTCATCTGCAAAGACAGAAATTATACTTTTAATCCCAGACCCTATATCATTTATAAAGATATTAAAAAGTAAGGGTCCCAACACTGATAACCTTAGAATCATTCAGAGTGAGAATCATTAACCACTACTCTCTGAATTCTATCTTTTAGCCAGTTTTCTATCCATTTACAAACTGGTTTTTCCAAGCCTGTAGACTTTACCTTACACATTAGCCATGTGTGGGGAACTGTGTCAAATGCTTTTGAAAAATTCATGTATACCACTTCCACAGCCACCCCTCTGTGCAAGGTTTTACTTACATCCTCAATAAAAGAAGTCAGATTTGTTTGACAACTTATGTCTTTCATGAATCCATGTTGTCTGTTGCGTAAAATAATTTTTTACAGTAAGAGCTCATCTATGTGGTCTTTTATTAAACTCTACAGTATCTTCCTGACTATAAAAGTTAAACTAACAGGTCTATAGTTACTTGGTAAAGACTTTGATCCCTTTTTAAATATAGGCACCACATTGGCCCTACGCCAATCCAGTGGTACCATTGCAGTCCTTAACGAGTCCCTAAAAATTTAAAAACAATGACAGAGAGCTGAAGTTCTGATGACTTCCAAGATCAATTAAGTTCAAGCAAAAACATTTTTTTCCTATTTTCCTTGTACATTATTAGGTATTATTTGCAACCTGAAATGTTACCACATTTACTAAGCAATAGCGAAAATTCCTATGCAAAGTAAAACCCCCTTTTCAAATGAAACAACATATTGCCTTTACTAAATCAACCCACTGTATTGTCTACTGATGTTTTCTACCTTTTTCTAAAATAAAGAATGCATAAAAACATCACCCAGTTGCTTCAGAGGTTATTAAATGAGGTAAAGCTTCACTTTGCAAATAATACCCAATCACGTGCAAGGAAAATAAAAATAAAATGCATTTTTGCTTTCACATGATTGGATGATGAAAGTCAACAGAGCCTCTGCTCATTTACTCTGGAGCAACTGCTTTAGCAGAGTGCAACTGCATGTTGCAAAGTGCACAGTCTTTTTGCCTTTAGTAAATCAACCCCAGGGTGTTTCTATGGCTATGGCAAATCTTTTACCAAGTTAAAAAAAAAATATGAGACTCAAGTTAAACAAGTATTTAGCAAAAATAATTCACACAGGATACATTTATCAATTAATAAATATATATAGCAGCTTGGTATATTTGGTTAATCATACACCTGACTAATCTTACTAATTTCAGACTAATATATATATATATATATATATATATATATATATATATATATATGAAAGTCTCTTTGAAAACATCTCCCATAGAAACATAAACTTAGGCATATTGAACCCATCCAAGTAATATAAAAGCCATTACATTTTGGGTCACACCACACTTTCTTACAATATAAGTAGATGTACAGTACTGTGAAAACTTTTTTATGCTGGTGTGAAGAAAAGCTGTAAAGCAAGAATGCTTTAAAAAATATACATTGTAATGGTTTATTTTTATCAATTTACAAGATGGAAAGTAAGCAAACAGAAGAAAAATCTAAATCAAACATTATTTGGTGTGACTACCTTTGACTTCAAAGCAGCATCAGTTCTCAGGGCCCTTTCACACAAGCTTTCAGATCAGGAAAAAAATGAAAAACTATCAGGCGGACCTGATCGGAGCCTCCATTCCCTCCTATCGAGCGGCGGATGTCAGCGGGGACATGTCCTCTAACACCCGCTGCTATCTCATCCAATCCTGTCCATGAAATACAGATGGATAGTGACCCTATTTTCCATCTGTCTGGCGGATCAGATGGGAATGGATTAAAAAGGGACAGGCGGTCCGTTTTAATTTGAACTCGTCATAGAAGACAGCAGGGTTCTGACAGGTCCATCTCTGCACAGTAAAGCCCTGTACACACGATCGGATATCCTATGGATTCTAATCCGATGGTTTTGTCCATTTTGTATACCTGAACAAAGTCAGAGATTTTGTAAGAATAGTCAGGTGTATGATTAACCAAATATACCAAGCTGCTAATGATGATCAATTTCATATGTTGGTAAAAAACAGTCATTATTTGAAAGAAATAGCTGTGTAGGAGGCTTAAAGTGGTTCTAAACACTGAAGGCTTTTTACCTTCATGCATTCTATGTCATGCCATTGGCTCCCACTGCTGTCAATCACAGCCAGTGAGCAGGAAGCAGGGGCAGGGCTGAGTGGCGATCTATGTGTTTTATCTATCTGAGAGGCGATCTATGTGAGCCGGCTCGGGAGTGTGCATGCACAAGTGCCCCTATAGTAGGGGGCTTGCTATGGAGGCACTCGGCAAGGGTGAGGGGCCGTGAGCGCAGGGGAACCGAGAAGAGGAGAATCAGGGCTGCTTTGTGCAAAATCATTGCGAGTATGACATGTTTGTTATTTTAAAAAAAACACCTTTACAAACATTTTAAAACTGGGAGAGGAACAGCCAAACTCTGTGACGTACCTGGTGGATTGAGCCTGGTCTATGCAGAGGACATAATTGGACATAATGTCACACAAAACTCCAAAAATGGGCTGGTCAAAATTCTTGGCACCCTTTCAAAATTGTGGATAAATAAGATTGTTTCAAGCATGTGATGTTTCTTTAAACTCACCTGGGGCAAATAACAGGTGTGGGCAATATAAAAATAACACCTGAAAGCAGATAAAAAGGAGAGAAGTTCACTTAGTCTTTGCATTGTGTGTCTGTGTGTGCCACACTAAGCATGGACAACAGAAAGAGGAGAAGAGAACTGTCTGAGGACCTGAGAACCAAAATTGTGGAAAAATATCAACAATCTCAAGGTTACAAGTCCATCTCCAGAGATCTAGATATGCCTTTGTCCACAGTGCGCAACATTATCAAGAAGTTTGCAACCCATGGCACTGTAGCTAATCTCTCTGGGCGTGGACGGAAGAGAAAAATTGATGAAAGGTTGCAACACAGGATAGTCCGGATGGTGGATAAGCAGCCCCAAACAAGTTCCAAAGAAATTCAAGCTGTCCTGCAGGCTCAGGTAGCATCAGTGTCAGCGCAAACTATCCATCGACATTTAAATGAAATGAAACGCTATGACAGGAGACACGAAAGGTCATTGGCTGAGCCTGAGTGGACCTGATGGGGAACTTCCTCCGCAGTGTAATAAATGAATACACCCGCCCCTTCTAAAGTTCCCCATCAGGTGCGCTCAGCCAATGATGTAGGTGTAAGGCTGAGGACCTGATGCGGAACATGAGAAGGGGCGGGTCTATTCATGTATTACACTGTGGAGGAAGTTCCCCATCAGGTCCGCCCCCTCGTATGTCAGACCCCGCCTACGTCATTGGATGAGCGGACCTGGGGAACTTCCTCGCAGTATAATAAATGAATAGACCCACCCCTTCTCACGTTCCGCATCAGGTCCTCAGCCGTACACCTACGTCATTGGCTGAGTGGACCTGATGGGGAACTTTAGAAGGGGCGGGTCTATTCATTTATTACACTGCGGAGGAAGTTCCCCATCAGGTCCGCTCAGGCTCACCCAATGACGTTTTGTGTGGACAGCGCTGGACATCGGATTGCCGTGGGACACTGGATTTCATCGCTGGAATGTTTTTTTTTTTTTAATAGGACTTTCCCAACGGTGTCTGTGTATTTTTTTTACATTTTTTTTACACTTTCTTTGTGAAATGGTAGGGGTACAATGTACCACATTACCAATTCAGTGGGGACCGGGATCTGGGGGTCCCCTTTGTTAAAGGGGTCTTCCAGATTCCGATAAGCCCCCTGCCCACAGACCCCCACAACCACTGGGCAAGGGTTGTGGGGATGAGGCCCTTGTCCCCATCAACATGGGGACATCCTCCCCATGTTGAGGGCATGTGGCCTGGTACGGTTCAGGAGGGGGGCGCTCTCTCGTCCCCCCCTCTTTTCCTGCGGCCTGCCAGGTTGCGTGCTCGGATAAAGGGTCTGGTCAGGATTTTTGGGGGGAACTCCACGTCAATTTTTTTTTACATTTGGGGTGGAGTTCCCCTTAAAATCCATACCAGACCTGAAGGGCCTGGTATGGATATTTGGGGGGAACCGCACGCATTTTTTTTTAATTTGCGGCAGGACATGAAGGGCCTGGTAATTGAATTTGGGGGAACCCCCACACATTTTTTTTTTTTTTATCAGTGACTTTTCTATGTATTGCCGGGAGCCGACAATTCATTATAGCCGTGAGTGAGTTTTAAATGACTTTTTTTCCTTCAGAAATGACAATTTGTGCAGGGACAGTTCTAAGCATGGGAAACAAGCGCCACTTCACAGGCATACTATACACACACCCTAGGTACGAAATTTAAAGGAATATTTCACTTTTATTGTTTCACTTTAAGCATTATTAAAATCACTGCTCCCGAAAAAACTGCAGTTTTTAAAACTTTTTTTTGCATTGATACATGTCCCCTGGGGCAGGACCCGGGTCCACAAACACTTTTTATGACAATAACTTGCATATTAGCCTTTATAATTAGCACTTTTGATTTCGAATGTTCGAGTCCATTGTATTTAATAGGGTTCTAAAGTTCTAAAGTTCACGCGAACATTCTGTCTGTTCGCAGGTTCTGGTGCGAACCGAACAGGGGGTTGTTCAGCTCATCCCTACTCGAGTATATACGGTACATATTTTTATTATTGTCTGTGGCCCTAGTCAAGAGAATTTCTTTCACTTTCCATCCTAGTGACAATATTGTCACAAGGACAACAAGTGAGGAGAAATCCCCCGCACAGAGACACAATAGTTATAAAAATTGTGTATTAGTAATCTGTGAAATGCAGGAATCTGAGGGTTCTCATTTGAGATTTCCCTAATTTCTTGCCAGGACAATGTTGTCACCAGAGCCCACCAGAAAGAGAAACATAGATGTGTAGAATAAAGGTAACAAAAACATTATAGAATTGGTGGAAAGTTCATAAGTTCCTGTAAAAACTTCTTACTGCTAAACTTTTCCGAGAACAAAAAAAAGTTGCCAATGGCTGATTCAGCTCACCATTGCACGTTTAAACTGTAAACTTGACATTAGTTGGACCTATTATTTTGAGCATTAAGTAAGCAGAGCTTTACCTCATCCCCTAAGCTTTGAAGTAAATCCCATTACTAAGTGCAACTTCCTTTGTAAAGTGAACAGCCTATTTGAATTCAATAAATCAAGATCTGTGTCTATAAATTGGATCTGTACAGTATATGTGTTAGATATGTATTTATTGATAATTAATGCATTTCTTTATGAAGTTCATTGTTAATTCTTCCTAACACTTCATAATTGATTTTCAATTGCTCTGGAATCATTTTCTTCTTTTATTCCTACTGAGTTTCAGAATACAGATTTTCACTTTCATCTAGTTAATGGTGGATATAGTTAATAAAGATGGATGCACAAATTACCCAATTGGGCTTCAGCAACAGTTCATATTTTTCTACTCCATTGTAGTTAATGCCAAAGATGTATACATGTATGTAAATATATTCAAGTGTGATTTAGATTAATTCATAACAAATGAATCCATTTCAATATATGAATACTGCTTAAGGCTGATATATGAAAAGGCTTTAATTTTTTTTTCTTTTTGAAGTCTAATGTGTATTCTGACATTTTTGTAATTATAATAGATAATATATTTGAGTGATGGATGTATTTATGGCATAATTGGTATTTATTTACTTTGTACTGCATAAGATATTCATTTCTTCAATATAGAAACAAAATAAAGTTAAGAGAGTTTCTTTCACCATTTGAGGTAAACAATAAGGTTCAGGGATGTAGTAAATGATAAAGATACCAGACCTGATTACCTAACCTGACTATTTAACTATAAATACTACCTTTACATAGTATTAACATGGTACAGCTTTCCCCCTAGAAATGTGGGGGGCAGGATTTCCCCTAATTTTCTGCCCTCTTATATTCCTCTGGGATGGTTGTGCTGCTCTCATTTTGCCTGGAGCATTACATACTCATTGGCTAGATGTGTTCATGCCTACACCATTATATATCAATGATAACTTTAAAGTGATCACTAGAGATGAGCCGAACACCCCCCTGTTCGGTTCGCACCAGAACCTGCGAACAGACCTAAAGTTTGCGCAAACTTTAGAACCCTATCAAATAAAATGGACTCGAACGTTCAAAATCAAAAGTGCTAATTATCAAGGCTAATATGCAAGTTATTGTCCTAAAAAGGGTTTGGGGACCCGGGTCCTGCCCCAGGTGACATGTATCAACGCAAAAAAAGTTTTATAAACTGTCGTTTTTTCGGGAGCAGTGATTTTAATAATGCTTAAAGTGAAACAATAAAAGTGAAAGTTTCCTTTAAATTGCATACCTGGGGGGGGGGGTGTGTATAGTATGCCTGTAAAGCAGTGCTTGTTTCCCATGCTTAGAACAGTCCCTGCACAAAGTGTAATTTCTGAAGGAAAAAAAGTCATTTAAAAGCACTCGCAGCTATAATGAATTGTCGGCTCCCGGAAATACAGAGAAAAGTCATTGATTAAAAAAAATGAAAAAATTCCATTACCAGGCCCTTTAGGTCTGGTATGGATATTAAGGGGAACTCCATGCCAAATGTAAAAAAAAAATGGCGCGGAGTTCCCCCCAAAAATCCATACCAGACCCTTTATCCGAGCACGCAACCTGGCAGGCCGCAGGAAAAGAGTGGGGGACGAGAGAGCGCCCCCCTCCTGAACCGTACCAGGCCACATGCCCTCAACATGGAGAGGATGCTTTGGGGGTCTGTGACCCCTCAAATCACAATGTCCCCATGTTGATGGGGACAAGGGCCTCATCCCCACAACCCTTGCCCGGTGGTTGTGGGGGTCTGCGGGTGGGGGGCTTATCAGAATCTGGAAGACCCCTTTAACAAAGGGGACCCCAGACCCCACCCCCCATGTGAATTGGTAAGGGGTACATTGTACCCCTACCATTTCACAAACAAAGTGTATTTTTTTTTTTTTAAAACACACAGACACAGTTGGGAAAGTCCTTTATTAAAAATAAAAAAACCATTCCAGCGATGTAATCCAGTGTCCCGCGGTGATCCGATGTCCAGCGCTACAGTCTCCACTCCACACGAAACGTCATTGGCTGAGCGGACCTGATGGGGAACTTGAGAAGGGGCGGGTCTATTCATTTATTACACTGCGGAGGAAGTTCCCCATCAGGTCCGCTCAGCCAATGACGTAGGCGGGGTCTGAGATACCAGGGCGCCCCCGCCCCCTCGTACCTCAGACACCGTCTATGTCATTGGCCAGGAATATTGTATAGAATGGCTGCATATTATTTAAGAATCTGACCACTATTTTATTGTAATAAAAGTCAGTTTATTAAAATAACAGTCAACAGCCAGACATAGTGCAAGCACATGCGACACAATCAAGTGTTCTTACTAGGCCACAACAGAAAAGGCAGATTTTATTAAGAAATTAAAATCAGAGCATACTTTTTCTGAGCCAAAGTATTACTGATTTGTTGAACAGTATGTGTGCCTTTTTTGCTATGATGCAATGCCAGTGGGAGAGAGCAGGCAGATTTCATCTGTAATAAAAAAAGAACAGTGAGTACTAAAAAATTTTACTTATTTGCAGCAGAGTTTGTGAAACCTTTTTGATAGTCTGCTATTTCAGAGGGAAAAAATAAGGCAGATTTAATCTAGAAAAAAAAAATATGGTGTATTTTTATTGAGAATGAAAACTGAATAATTGCAGTTTTGCAGCACACCTTTTAAGCCTTAATTGGATAGGCCACAATTTCAAGAAAGAACAAGCAGACTGTATCTGGAATAAGTATAAAAAAAACAAGAACAACACGTATTTTTCCAAACAGTGCCTATTTATGTTCTTGCACTTGAAAAGGTTGAAAAGAGCCTCAACTACCTGTGTATGGGGCATATCATGATCTTAAATCAGTTATAAAGTACTATTGCTGCTAAAAATCAAAAGGGGCGCTAAATGCCTGTTTATATCTTTATATTATCAAGCCTCGATATCTACTATCAGAGTCATTGGATGTGGTTCCACAACAGTTCATCAAAACTCTGGGTCAGAATTAAAGTGGTTGTAAAGTCAGAAGGCTTTTTTATCTTAATGCATTCTGTGCATTAAAAGAGACGTATGGAGCATCAGACCTGTCCCCTGGCGCCTCTACACTGAGAACCGAGCAATCGAACAACACAGATGGCTCGGTTCTCTTAGCTCCCCGAGCAGAGAGCTGATGACGGTAAATCAGCAGCTCTCTACTCTGCTCCTCCACGCTCACTGGAGCGCTGAGCTGTGGAGGGGCGGGGAGTGTCATAAGTCCAGGCACCTGGTGGATCCAGACTTTATTGTTGTGATGACGTGGTAACTGGACTTATTCCTGTGACGTCAGCAGAGAGCGGACTTCAGTCACAGGTCACAGGAGTGGAAAACTAATTGCACACCTGTGACCCATAGGAGAAGCCCAGCCAAACAAGCTTAGGCTGACTTCTCCTTTATGATAAAAAAAACCTTCTGTGTGCAGCAGCCACCCCAGCACCCCCTAATACTTACCTGAGCCCCATCTCTCTCCAGAGATGTCCACGAGTGCCTCAGCCATCTCCTCCCGATTGGCTGAGACACAGCAGCAGTGCCATTGGCTCCCGCTGCTGTCAATCAAAGTCAGTTAGCCAATCAGGAGAGAGAGGGGTGGGCCGAATGGGGTCTCCATGTCTGAATAGACACAGGAAGCTGTGACTCGGCTCGGGTGCCCCCATAGCAAGCTGCTTGCTGTGGGGGCACTCAACTGGAGGGAGGGGTCAGGAGAGCCGAAGAGGGACCTGTGAAGAGGAGGATCTGGGCTGTCCTGTGCAAATCTACTGCACAGAGCAGGTAAGTATAATATGTTTATTATTTTTAGAGAAAAAAACAAGACTTTACAATCACTTTAAACACCCCCCAAGATCTACAAGCATTACCTTGGGTTGCACTCTACAGGCACCAGACATTCAAACTCTCCTAGACCTTACAAACAATCCCTTTCATTTGAAATAAGGCTCTGACAGTGCATAAGGTTTCTTTGTATATAGGCCCCATGACCTTGCTTTTTGATAAACTGTAATTCACCCCAGCAATGCATATTCTCTTATGGGATCTGGAACAAACAATTACACCTCAGGCTAATTTTGGCTATACATGCAGGCCATCCCTTTTGACATGGATGGAGCTCCTCTAACTCTCTCCATCACAGGCATACGGCTTGCGTATAGATAATTTTTCACTTTTATTCATTCGTTCATATATTTGAAGAATTTTTGGGGGTTTGTCCTACTATCTTTTGCAAGATAGTAGGACATTTTGAATTTTTGCAGCCTTGGTTTCCTTTTTGCATATTCTGGTATATTCTTTGTGACATTTAGATGAGGATAGAGTTAACTTGTTTTTATATTTTTTAAAAGCTCTTTTATTATTATTTATAGCTTTTTGAAGTTTGGCCGTGAGCCACATAGGTTTTATTTTTAGCCTTTTAAACATATTGCCCATGGGAATATATTTCGCAGTGTGTTCACATATGGTCTTTTTGAGGAACTCCCATTTCTGTTCTGTGTTCATCTATGCCAATATTCCCTCCCAGTCTAAGTCTTGGAGAGCAGTCATCATCCTTGGAAAATGTGCTCTCTTAAAGTTAAGTGTTTTTATTTATCCAGTGTGTGCTTGTTGCTTACAGTTTACATTAAATGAAATCATGTTATGGTCACTGCTACTCAGGTGTTAATTTATATGAACATTAGCAATAAGCTCTCCATGGCTTGTGTGGTAGTGTGGTACCCCACCAGTGTAGTGACCCAGAATTCTCAACTGGACGGGTTGAGGGGCTCCAGGGAGCTTATAATGTACAGAGGAAAGTGGCGTTTCAGTTTCCTCATTATTTAATGAAGTCCACTTTGGGACCTGGAGCACGGGGATTTCTTAGAGATCCGGGTGGGATGAAATCCCCAGTCCTGGTGCTCGAACACGCTGGATCAGAGGGGAGGAATCTCTCTAATATACACAGCTCTGTCAACTCAGTCGACCAAACCCTCATATGCTCAGAGATGGGAGGAAGATGTGGATGGCTCATGGGACAATGAGATTTGGTTTCGAGCATTGCAGCAAGCTTTTAAGGGTATACTCAATGTATCTTTGATAGAAGCTAGTCTGAAAGTTTTGGTAAGGTGGTATTATGTTCCTTCCAGGCTGGCTACAATGTACTCAGGCACATCGCCAGTTTGCTTCAGAGGATGTGAACTGGAGGGCACTATGCTCCACACATGGTGGTCCTGCCCGCGCATCAGATCTTTCTGGCGCAAGGTTTTCCACACCCTTAGTTCCCTGACGGGCATACAGATCACTCCTTGACCCAATATAGCACTGCTGAACCACCCAATCCCCAATTTACCCAAACTATCCCAGAAGCTCTCATTTTTTATATTGTTAGGAGCCAAATTAACCATAGCCAAGGCCTGGAAGAATCCCACAGTATCGTTCTGGGGTTTCAAGAGAAAGGTTTCCTGGATCATGGCCCAAGAGCAAATTGTCGCTAAACTTACTGACAAGAGTGAAAAATTCATAGCCACCTGGGATCCTTGGGCCACCTACTGCAATGTCTCTCTGATACCCGGAGTACAACCTGGTTTTCTGAGTACTAACATTCCACCTTCTTAACATAAGAATTTCTACACCTCCTTCCTTCTCACGTTTCTAAGTCTTCTCCTCTCTTGCCTCTCTTGGCTTTCTGGGGTTTTCACTACAGATCTGATCGAGTTGCTCTCATATTCACTTAACTCATGTTACACAATTGTGTTTGTTTCTTAATATCTTTCTTTATACTTGCCCAGAGTGGGGTCCTCCTATTCCGACGCTTCCTACTGTGAGATAATATAGTTGAAATATTTCAGCTCTTCACTTTCACTACCTTACCAACCTGATGGAAACTTCCATGGGTACTGGATCCTCCACTCTCCGGGATGCAGTATGAGCCCGTAGGGGCATCCCGGGGGTCGGAGACTCAAAGTTGGGATGGTAGGGATCTTTACCCTTCTGGCTATGATTATTCATTACAGAACATGGGAGGATAAAGTTAGGTCACTGTGGATCTCAGTTCAGGTTTAGAATCTCTATGTCTATTATTTTGGACCATAGGTTGATTTGATCGCAAGGTGCATTATTGTACTGTACAGACTACTTGTTGAGATTCTTCTGTATCGCCTAGAAATTTCAAGAAAAATATTTAAACTGAAATCCCCAGTCCTGGGTCCGGGTTTTAAGATTCAACGGCACACTGATGGTTTAGGTGTGTGTGGACCTGATAGGAGAGTCAGGACCAGGATTCTGGGCTCCACCCTCCCGAGGAGTCCAGGCTTGCAAGGGAGAACCCAGAGTGTGCAGGTGTGCACTGGAGTAGCTAGAGAAGCTGAAGTGGCTAGAGAGTGCAGGCTGCACTGTGAAACCCAGAGACCTGAGTCTGAGGTTGCTGACAGGAGTCAGGAGGGCTCCATGCGGGAGCCTGAGCAGTGGTGCTGCTGCTGAAGAGAGCCAGGCGGCTCCGTATTTTCATTTGAAATTTTGCATGTGTGAGCCAGGAGGCTGAACATATTACCATTTAATGTTGATGGTGAAAACCCCCTGCGAGGGAAACCACTTTTGTTTTCATTTCTGGAACTTTGTTTGATTTTCTTTAATAAAAGTGGGCCAGCAAGCCCTCAAAAGGAAACATTTGTGTGGGACTGTTCTCGCTAGCGGGTGCTACACTTGAGCTAACAACCCCCAAACATTACACTTGAGATTACCAGGTCCAGCAGAGCATCATTCCTAGTCAGGGGCTTTATGAACTGTGCCAAAAAATTGTCTTGTAATCGGTTTATACATTTTTGCCTTTTAACTGTTCCTGCTGTTGTTGACTCCAGTCAATTTCCAGGTAGTTAAAAACTCCCATTATTATCACCGTCCCTGCCCTTGCAGCCCTTTCTATCTGTGCAGGGAGCTGAGTCTCCAACTCCCCATTAACACTGGATGGCCTATAACAAACTCCAAAGTTTCACCCATGTGAAGTTTCACCCAAAATGGTTCAACCTCATCACACTCTCCATCAACTAGGTCCTCATTTACACTCACTTTGAGATCACTTCTCACAGACCACACAGACACCACCACCCCTGTTTTATCCTGTCTTTTCGAAAGAGAGCATAGCCAGGAGTATTAATAGCCCAGTCATGTGAAGAATGAAGCCAAGATTTAGCATTACCAATTAAATCATAGTTCTCTACATGAACCAAAGATTCAAACTCACCTATTTTGCTTGGCTTGACTTGTGGCATTAGTGAGGTTAACACACACTAATAAATTGTCAAATTTGCACACATATTTTTTATCTTAGTATAAATAGTACAATTTCCAATGGTTGTTTGCAACTTGGGAGCCTTCTTATCATCTGTCATAGCCCTCCCTCCACCCATCTTTCCCTATTCCACCCACCAATAGGGACTGACCCCTGTCTGCCCTATTATAATCTGATTCTCCCTCCCCCTCAATTCTAGTTTAAATACTCCTCCAGCCTTCCCATAAACCTCTCCCCCAGCACAGGGAACCCCCTCAAATTAGGTGCAAACCATCTTTAGCATACAGGTTGTACCCTAATGAAAAGTCAACTCAGTGCTCTAGAAACCCAAATCTCTACTTCTTAGCCATGTATTCAGTTCTCTAATCTCCCCGTCTTTCCTGTGTTGCGCATCGCACAGGATATATTTCAGACATCTCCAAATATTCTGTAGTAAACAACTCTTTCTGGTTGGAATTTCCATAAATGTGTGATAGGACCCAGTACAGTTTCTGGCATTAGGTTAAAATTACTTCCCATCGGTACTTTTTTGGAGCTTAAGGACATTTAAAATAGTTAAGAGAAAAAGTGAATTTTGAGTTTGGCAACATAGATGTGTGGAATATTCCTGTGTTTTAGCCTTATAGGCTCCTGACTAGAGTTAGGAGTTTCTCAAAGGAACAATATATCTCCTTTCAAGCTTATTAGGTCATCTGGATATTATGGTGTTCAATTTAAAGGGGTTGTGAACCCTCATGTTTTTTCACCTTAATGCATCCTATGCATTAGGGTGAAAAAACTTCTGTCACTGACCGACCCCCCAGCCCCCCGTTTTACTCACCTGAGTCCTGTAATTCCCACGCCAGAGACATGCTCTTCTCCTCTGCCCGTTGTCTCGGCTCTTGATTGGATAGATTGATAGCAGCGCAGCCATTGGCTTCTGCTGCTGTCAATCAAATACAATGATGCGGGTGCCGGGGGGCGGGGCCGAGTCCAGCATTCTGCATCTTTGGACGCAAATGCTGGACTCTGGAGCACGCCCGGAAGGTAACCCCCAGGCAGAGCACTTCTCCTAGGGAGTTATACAATGGGGGAAGGAGCTACCAACGCTGCCGGGGGACCCCAGAAGTTGAGGATCTGGGCCACTCTGTGCAAAACGAACTGCACAGTGGAGGTAAGTATGACATGTTTGTTATTTAATCACTTGCCGACTGCTTCACACATATATACGTCTGCAGAATGGCTTGGCTGGGCAAAGCAACGTACCCGTACGTCACTTTGAATTTCCCGCCGAACAGTGATAAATATCGTATCACAGGTAGCCCAGCCCCCACATAGTTAGAATCACTCCCTAGGACACATTTAACCCCTTCCTCGCCCCCTAGTGGTTAACCCCTTCCCTACCAGTGTCATTTACACAGTAATCAGTGCATTTTTATAGCACTGATCACTGTATAAATGACAATGGTCGCAAAATAGCATCAAACGTGTCCGATGTGTCCGCCATAATGTTGCAGTCACAATAAAAATCGCAGATCGCCGCCATTTCTAATAAAAAAAAATAATAATAAAAATGCCATAAAACTATCCCCTATTTTGTAGACGTTATAACTTTTGCGCAAACCAATCAATATACACATATCGGCCTAAACTGAGAAAGATTTTTTTTTATTTTATATATTTTTTGGGGATATTTGTTATAGCAAAAAGTAAAAAATATAGGTTTTTTTTTCAAAATTGTTGCTATTTTTTTGTTTATAGCACAAAAAATAAAAACCGCAGAGGTGATCAAATACCACCAAAAGAAAGCTCTATTTGTGGGAAAAAAGGACGTTAATTTTGTTTGGGTACCACGTCGCACGACCAAGCAATTGTTAGTTAAAATGACGCAGTGCTGAATCGCAAAAAAATGGCCTGGTCATTCAGCAGCCAATTCTTCCGGGGCTGAAGTGGTTAAAATATTTTGTACTTGGGGGGCGCATGCCCGGCGCCGAGCGCGAGGGACGTCTGAAGCTGTAGCTCCGCTCCACCCGGGACTTTAACCGCTTCCAGAGGGCCATAAACACCCGCAATCACAACAATTTTATCACCCTTCGAGCCGCATTGAAGTAGTGCATGCCGTCGAAGAAGAAGAAATCCCGGGGCCCCGCTCAGAACACTCTTACTCACTATCTCCTCCGCACGCGGGAACAGTGCAACATGTCCCAAAATGGCACCACGGACAGAACTTGCTCACCTTCTTCTGCTTCTCCACCACCGCTGGCTCCCGTCTCCCCATCGGACACTAACCGTGAGTACGCTGCCTCCCTATCTAAAGCGGATCTGGAGGCCATGTATGCAAGGCTGGCCACTAAATTCCAGACGGAGCTCCTCAAAACTTCCCATACACTCTTACAGGAAATTGTGGCCTTGGATACAAGGACCGACAGACTGGAGATGAAGCATGATGAGCTGGCCCTGGCGTACAGTGATCTCAGCAGGGAGCATGACTCTTTTGCATCAGCTTTCTCCCAGATTCAAGCACAAGTCGAGGACCTCGACAACAGAAACAGGCGCAATAATCTGCGCCTACGTGGAATCCCGGAGTCAGACTGATCTAATCCCCACAGTAATTTGACTGTTTAAATCCCTTCTCCCGGACTGTGACTCTACTGCTTTCACGTGTGACCACATTCACAGGGCCCTCAGACCAAAGCCTCCTGTCGATAAGCCCCCCAGAGATGTGGTCCTTTGTATGAAAGACTTCCTGACCAAAGAAGAAATTCTGAGGGCTGCCCGTAACAAACAACGCATCACCCTGGAAGAGCATACAATCCAAATATACCCAGACATTTCACCTGCTACTCTGGATAGACATAGGGGCCTGAAGGAGATTACTACAGCTCTCCAGTATGCCCATATTTGCTACAGATGGGGGTTCCCCTTTAAATTGGTGGTTCCCCATAACGGTACCACTTACTCGGCTACATCTTTGCTGGAGGGCCAGGAGATCCTGGTGAAGCTGGGCCTCCTTGATGCTGAGGCTATCCGCCCCATACCGTCCACCCCGACCATCTCCAATCTGGCACACACCACCACCTCGTGGGGATAGGAGAAGGATTCAATATGACATCAGGGACAGAAACAATGATTAACTCCACAGATCTACTCGGGTTCCCTGCATAGGACAGTTCAAGATTCGAGGTTGCAGTTACTACATAACTTTGCTTCCCACTGGTTTAGGAGTTGGTTCCTTGGAGCCGCTGCATGTCCTCCCCACCCAGCTGAAGTACATTTCACTTGTTTTGCAAACTTTAGATTTTTATTTTTATTTCTTTTTTGCTCACAGCTAGACTTTCTAAGTCAGCTCCCTGCTCCACTTAGGGGCTGAGCTGCCCGTACTGCTGGGTACAACACCTGGTTGTCTCGCTTGGTTGTTTTTTTTTGTCAGGTTATATATTACTACCTGATCCAGTTCTAGATTTTGTTTTAATGTCTTTCACTTTGTTACCAGACTATTTTTCTTTTGTGGTTTTTGTTTTTTTGCTTTTAGGTCGGTTCTATCACTGTTTGAATGTCAATCTCCTCCAGAAGGAACCTAATGGTACACGTATGTTATATTCATATAGAATTGTTTGTGGGTTGAGTATGCAGAGATTTCACTGTGTTTCACAATGGGCTGTGGCAGCGCCCCTTGCTAAAAACAGTTGTGCAGGGAGCGTATCTCCATGGTGTCCTCACTCTGGTCACATACCTGATTACTGTTCAGATGATAGCATTGGATTACTCCTCCCATGGTGATTACTTGCATCTTACATAATGTGAAGGGATTTAACTCCCGCAATAAAAAATGTAAAGCATTTGCTTTTTATAGACAGCTGTGGGCCAAGATTCTCTTGATCCAAGAGACGCACTTTGCCCATTCCTCTCATCCCAAATTCTTTCATAGACAATTCCCCCAGTTCTTTTATTCTCTTCATTCATCGAAAAGCAGGGGTGCAGCCATATTCCTGCACTCCTCCTTTCCTATGGAGGTGAAACAGATATTTAGAGATAAGGAAAGTAGATATGTCATTATTAAGGGTATGATACATAATACAGAACTTACAATTGCTAGCATCTATGCCCCAAATGACAATCCTGCTTCTGTTTTTCAATCCTTCTTTGATCATCTAGCTAAGTATCAATCATCTCGCATGATCATAGGTGGGGATTTTAATATGGTTGCTAACTCCACACTAGACAGATGTAACATGGCAACAACAGCTAAAGCCTTTCCCAAATCCCTCTCCCATGGCCTACTGAATCATCAATTAGTGGACACTTGGAGAGCACATAACATGGGAGCCAGGGAATATACTTTTTACTTCCATCTGCATAATAGTTCCGCTAGATTGGATTATATCTACACCTCCCCCACTAGTCTAGCTAACTCCACAAAAGCATCAATCCATCCCTGTGTATGGTCAGACCATCACGTGACCTCCTTCACGACCAAATTTATTAGATTAGCTCCCACTTCTTATACGTGGAGACTAAATGAGGCACTCCTCTCTGACTTGGCGATAGAATCAGAGGTGGCACAAGCCATAGACGAATACTTTACCCTCAATGCCTTACCGGAAACCCCGCTTTCTACAGTGTTGACTGCCCATAAGGCGGTTTTGAGGGGCAAACTTATTGGTATAGCCTCGGCCCGTAACAAGATTAACAGACAAAAAATATTAACTCTCACTTTAGAGCTAGATCATCTATATAAGAATACTGGTTCATTGCATCTGGAGTCCACCAGACTTTCCATTGACCAGAAGCGCCTAGAATTGGACTCACTACTCTCTGCTAAGGTGGAAAAAACTATTCAATGGTCTAAAGCTAAATTCTTGCTTCACAGTAACACCTCTTTGACCATGTTTGCTAGAAAGTTGAACCAGTCTACCCGTCCCCCTCATGTCTATAAATTGGCTACTCGCTTTGGTCTGACTACCACTCACCCGGAGGAGGTTCTTAAACTGTTTGAGCAATTCTTTTCAGCTCTGCTGGCACCAAGGCAGTCTGAACCCGCACCAGAAGACGAGGTCTGGTTTCAGGCCATCCCTGTACCATCCCTCTCCTCCTCACATTTGGATAAACTTAACTCACCTATCACACAGTCTCAAGCCTCATACACACGAACGAGTTTCTCGGCAAAAACCAGCAAGAAACTTGCTGGCAGAGATTTTTTGCCGAGAAATTCGTTCGTGTGTATGGTTTCTCGTCAAGAAAAGCGACAAGAATCGCAACGAGAAAATAGTGAACCTGCTCTCTATTTTCTCGTCGAGATTCTCGTCAGCCTGTTTCTCGATGAGAAAATTGTGTGTGTGTACACTTACCTTTTCGCCGGGAAGCCCGCGCATGCTCGAAATGACTTCGACGCATGCGCGGTAGCTTCCTAGGCATAGGTAGGGTGAACCAAGATGGCGGCGACGGCATCGAATGTGACGAGCGCATGCTCGTCGTATTCGATGACGTCACCGCGTTCGCTCCATTCAAAGAACCGCGGGTTCTTTGAAAGGAGCGTGTGTACACTCGGCCGGGACAAGTTTCTTGTCCAAGAATCTCGTCGAAAAAAATGTCATATTTTTTTCGACGAGAATCTCGGCCGTGTGTACGAGGCTTGAGGTCCTGAATGTGATCAAAGCTTTGAAGACAGGCTCAGCTCCAGGCCCGGATGGCTTCTCATCTGTATATTATAAGACATTTTCTATTCCCTTATCCACTAGACTGGTTCAACTTTTCAACTCGGTGTTGCAGGAGGGCAGCTTCCCAGAAGGGATGCTATTGGCAAATATGTCTCTGATCCCTAAGCCTAAAAAAAAATCATACGCTGCCTCAGAATTATAGGCCCATTTCGGTCATAAATAATCATTTGAAAAATTTCAGTAGAATCTTAGCGGACAGATTGGCTGGAATAATCTCCTCATTTATATCTCCCTACCAATCTGGTTTCATTCCCCACAGGCTCATTACAGACAACATACATCTTGCCACAAATATAATTCAGGATGCGAACCTATTCTCCTGGAAACTTTTTATGCTTAGCCTAGATATTCATAAGGCTTTCGACAGTGTGTCTTGGAGCTATTCTTACATGCCTTCCAGGCCCTTTACCGGAACCCTAAGACACAAGTCAAGATCCAAGGGTGTAGTTCAGAGTTTTTCAGCCTGGGCAGGGGTACTAGACAGGGGTGCCCTCTCTCCCCACTAATTTTTGCTCTAGCACTTGAGCCCTTAGCCATTGCTATACTGGGGAATCTGGATATCACAGGGTATTGTAAAGGCACCTTCACTTACAAATTTTGCATGTATGCTGATGACGTGCTGATGTTCCTAACCAATCCCTTAATTACCTTACCGAATCTGCTACAGACCTTATCGAGCTTTGCAGAGGTCTCCGGTCTCTCAGTAAATATTGCAAAATCCATGGCCCTTCCAGTGGGTTTTTCGCCCGTGGAACTCCACCAGCTTAACCACTTAAGGACCGGCCACGGCATATATACGTAGGCAGAATGGCACATACAGGCATAATCACGTACCTGTACGTCCCCTTTAACTGCCTGCCGTGTGGTCGCGCGCGCGCCGCCGAAGGCACGCTCGCGACCCTGCCGCCATCCCCGTGAGTCGGACCGCGGGTCCCACGGACTCGATCGCCGTGGGGATCCCCACGATTGTCTCACGGAGGGATGGAGCGAGGGGATGTTAGTGTAAACACAACATCTCCCCGTTTTCCTACTGACACTGTCACTGATCTCCGCTCTGTGTAATCAGAGCGGAGATCGGTGACGTGTCACTCGTAGCCATGCCCCCCCTCAGTTAGAATAACTCCCTTAGGCACACTTAACCCTTTCAGCGCCCCCTACAGGTTAACCCCTTCACTACCAGTCTTATTTTTACAGTAACCAGTGCATTTTTATAGCACTGATCGCTGTAAAAATGACAATGGTCCCAAAATGGTGTCAAAAAAATATTAATAAAAATGCAATAAAACTACCCCCTATTTTGTAGATGCTATAACTTTTGCGCAAACCAGTCAAATGCTTATTGCGATTTTTTTTTACCAAAAATATGTAGAAGAATACATATCGGCCTAAACTGAGGAATTTTTTTTTTATATATATATTTTTTGGGGATATTTATTATAGCAAAAAGTAAAAAATATTGAATTTTTTTCAAAATTGTCGACTTTATTTTTGTTTATAGCGCAAAAAATAAAAACCGCACAGGTGATCAAATACCACCAAAAGAAAGCTCTATTTGTGGGGAAAAAAAGGTCGTCAATTTTGTTTGAGAGCCACTTCGCATGACAGCGCAATTGTCAGTTAAAGCAACGCAGTGCCGAATCACAAAAAGTGGCCTGGTCCTTAACCAGCCAAAATGGTCCGGGGCTTAAGTGGTTGAACAATCCTTCTCTTTCACTTGGGCCGGATCTTACCTCCCATATTTGTGTATTAACCTGACCGGGGACTTTTGCAAACTCTTCGAGGCCAACTATCCCCAGATGATATCTAAATTGAAACAATTGCTCAAACTTTGGTCCCCACTCCATATTTCATTCCTAGGTAGAGTTACAGCCCTCAAAATGACGATTCTCCCCAAGTTACTTTACCTCTTTCGCTCCCTACCAGTTATGCCCCATACACACGATCGTTTTTCATGCCGTTAAAAATGCCATTTTAAAAAACTGGGCATTAAAAATGATCGTGTGTATGCTCCAGAGCATTTTTAACGACGTGAAAAACGGCCATTAAAAATTTCGAACATGCTCTCTTTTTTCACGTTGTTTTTCATGTCGTTTTTTTTAACGACGTGAAAAACGATAGTGTGTATGCTTTCACGAAGTGAAAAAAAAACGCGCATGCTCAGAAGCAACTATGAGACGGGAGCGCTCGTTTTGGTAAAGCTAGCGTTGGAAATGGAGATGGCACATTCGTCACAGTGGAATTAATAGCATCGTTTTAATGCTGCGCATTCCGTTCTGCTTTTGATAATGCTTATACAATTACGTTCTTTTGCTAATGACATTGAGAGTTATGCCAAACTTGTTTCTAAAGTAATTCCTAATTGATTTAATGATAGCAAAATTTTATTTTTAAGCCGCATCTCCCTCATAAATTCATGAATAAATGTAAATATCCCTTTTTTTTTTTAAAGTCTATATTTATAATTTTTTTTTTTTGTGGCCTTTTTTTTTTTGGCTTAAATTATTCTTGTGTAAACTTACCACACCAACCTTCAAAATTTGTCTAATTTTGCCTCATGGAGGTTTGTGTCCCTTGTTAATAACAATAATATTATTTGAGATGTCCCTGCCTGCTCCCTAGCAAACTGTCTTTTGAAATACAAATCACATAGTCAAGTATTTTAAGGCAAAATCAAAAAACCTTTATTTAGGAACATAACAAATTAAAGGGAAAGGCAGCACTGGAGAGCCTGCTTGCATTTGTGCATCCTTTTGACCCCACAACAACCATCCAACATGTGAAAACCAAACTATAGATTAGATCAAAAACAAAAAGGAGCCCAATCTTGGCTTGAACTCCCAGAGGTCAGGAGCCACAGCAGATAAGTCCTATATGTCCCCAGTCTGTGGTACTACAGCAGGCATTATTTTCTCCTCTTCCTTGTAGCCTTCTCTCCAGCCTTCTCTGCAGCCTTGGTTGGTTTCTTCCTCGGAGGCTGGGGATCAGGAGGAGAGGTTGTGGCAGGAGGAGTAGTAGGAGGAGGAGGTGGAGGAGTAGGGACAACCTCTGTGATGTCAGTGTACTTGGTGAGCTCCCCCAGCAATCCCTTGTTGATGACTTTTAAAAGAAGGCTCTCGCTGTAGAGCTTTTGTCGCAAGTCCATTTGGCCTAGCTTCTGCGCGAGGACTGCGGCAAAGCCCTCCTCAGCAGAGGGTGCCTCCCTGAGGACCGCTGTTGCCTCTCTGATGAAGTCTCTTGTTTCCTCCTCCACCTGCCTACCTCTCCTTGGCCCTCGTGGTTTAACTATCAGGGGAGGCATCTGGGCTCTTGTGCTGGGCCCAGCCTCCTCCTGGGTGCCACTGGGCCCTGCCTCCTCCTGATCCCCAACATCACCCTCTTCCTGGCTCTGCTCTGGCTGTAAAAAAATAAAGGCACATTATGTATTTTTTCACACCATCAATCACACACATTGTTCACCTCTAGACATTGTTGAATTGAATGTGAAAATTTATGTCATTTTCCTTGATTCCGCATCCTGATTTTGTTGCCTTGTCCACATTAAATTAGACCACTACTGTATCTTGCTCTTTAACTATTTATTTTGTAGTACATTAAATACCTAACAATACTAACATCAATTTTAATTCATCAATTTTGTAAGATATAAATGTAGATATCAATACTTTACCTGGCTCCATATATCCAAATCTGCCTCCTCAAGGACCTCATCTTGATCCTCAGAGGAAGCCAGAGCAGGGTTGCCAGGAAGGCTGGAGGGCTGGCTGCAGGGAAGGCTGGAGGGTTGGTTACAAGGAAGGCTGGATTGACCTCTGGGGGGAAGGGTGGAGAGAGATTCCCGCACTTCCAGCTGGTCATCCAGAAAAGAAAGCTTGCTGTAGTACCACAGACTGGGTTTATAAACCTTATCTGCTGCAGCACCTGACCTCTGGGACCTCAGGACCATAGTTCTCTGGGTCCTGTATGTCCCTCTGATGGTCGCAATTTTGGTTTTCACATCTTGGAGAGTTGTTGTGGGTATCTTGGTTTGCACAAATGCAAGCAGGCTCTCCAGTGCTGCTGTCCTGGCCACTTTATTTTTATTTCCGCCACTTTTTGTTTGCCATAGGATAGGTAGTTATTTCCATTTATCAATGAACTCCCCCATGAACTCCGGGTTCTTAAATGAATTCATTCTCTCTGTAAAATCAAGAAACAACAAAATACATATGTTTCAGGCAACATTCATCAAATCTGCATTTTCGACATATTTAGAAGCCCCAAATCTCCTCTGATGAAACTCAAAACCTTAAATTGTTATGTACCTTCGTCAACACGTTCGTTGCTAACTCCCTCTCCCGCCAAATGAACGTTTTTGCGACACATGGTTCTTCACTTGATATACACTGCGCATGTGTTAAACTACGCACGCTTTGCCCGCCCCTGATGTTCAATATTGTACTTTCCCCACCCCTTCTCACTCGTCGTAGTGCTTATCAACATGGCGGAGCCACAGGTGACAGAGATTACCTCGACGGAGGATGAAATTCCTGAGGAGCCCAAATCCCGACCCAGGAGATATAAGGCATCCAACATGTCATTCGAGGAAATGGTGGAGATGGTCGCCATTTTGAAGAGGGAGGATTATGATGCCAAGCATGGTCCTTATGAAAGGCCTAATCTGGTCAAGACAAAAATTATGGGCAAAGTGGTCCAAACTCTTCGCAAGAAATTCGGGGTGTGCAGAACGAAGGAACAGCTCAGAAAACGTTGGTCTGATCTGAAGTTGTGGGAGCCTGACCAATACAAAAGAATCAAGAAAGTTTTAGGAAAAAGTAAAGTATTTATTTTCTATTTTCCCTGCTAAAGATTATTACTTGTATTATGTCGTGTATTTTTGTCTTTGATATAGTACAGTCAAAGATACCATCTTTCTGGTTCGTCCGCACAGTAAACGGACGTATTAAACCTCTTTCTCCGTACAGTTCATAAAACGATGTTTTGGGTTCATCCAGTGTGAGCACACATGTATTTAATTTTATTTGGGGGGAGCAAATTTGGTAACCAGTTTTTTTTGTGATAAAATCCAAAGGACAATTTTTTGGAAAAAATAAGGATATGCATGGTAATGTTTAGGGGTGTGAATGCTCAGCAGCTGATTAAACAACAGAACGCAGTAGTACAAGTGTGGGCCAAAAGCCAAAAACCTTGAGGGTGTCACACACAGGTGATCGTGTGTATATACTTTGGGGTGTTACAATGTGTCAATTTTTTTTTAAAAGGATATGCTATGTTTTTGGCTATGTATCCAATCATGTGTTCCGGTTGTCACTGGGGGTACATTTAAAAATGGAACACACTTCAAAATTATGTTTACCAATTATTTTATCATGCTTTAAATTTCACTCAAATATATTCACTACTAATGAAACTATACCTTTTCGTGCAATCTCCATAGGGATTCAAAAAGCTACGTCAGATGTGTCCAAAATGCCAACACCTTCAACAATACCCCCAGAACCACATGATGGAGAGGAACGTGAGGTTGTGGAAGTGGAAAGTGGCACCACAACAGGTCAGTGTCAAACCAGACAGATGCAGGTTAATAGATGTAGGCCTACATATTCTATACTACATGTTTTTTTTTAATTTTAGAAGCAGTTCTGGCCGAAGACCCCGATAAGTTGACACATCATAGTGCCCAGATCCTGATCCAATACCTCATGGTCTGCTGTCGTGACCTCGAAAAAATAAAGGGAGACTTGACAGAGATCAGGCAAAATACAAAGCGGGTGGAGGAAAGGCTACAAAAGATCATGGCTGTGCTTGGGCGTGTTTAATTTTTTTTAACAAAAGAAGGTTGAAGTTGCTGTGTTTTGGCAGGTTTGTTTTTGTTTTCACCTTTAAAGGACTAGTGTATGTTTATTTTTAACCAATATTTGTTAAGATATTTTGTTTATGCATGGCTGGTCATGTGTTTTAAAAACCCCAAAATTAAGGGGACATCTACATTTCAAAGGAAGTTTCCCCCAAAAATAAACAATAAAGGTATTTTGATCCTCAAAAAATGTGGCTTCATTATGTAAATGTTGTGCTAAGTGAACTACTCGATGTTTTGTGTTTACACTGACAATGAAGGCAAATTAAGAATGCTAAATACACATGGCAATACAAGTGCACTAGGTAAACCTATGAGAAACATAAAACATAAGTAAATTAAAACACCAAACCAATCTTTAATCCAAACAAATATTTATTTTTCTAAAGGATAAGGTTAAAATTGTTCAGGCATTTCAATGACCCCCCTACCCACAAAATAATCGACATATTTGTCACGGACCTCACGTCCGGTTTGGGGGGCCAAGCCTGGACGGCCAGGTTCCAGGGCCACTAAAGTTTCATTATTCAATAAAGAGGCCTCAGGCCCACTCAAAGCCAGATAACTGGTGGAATGCACCCATAGGAAATTATGGAGCACACAGCAAGTCATTACCACATGGTTCCATTTGTATGGGGCAAGGTGGATGGAGGTCAGGAAGAGGCGGAATCGGCTGGCCATGATGCCAAAGGCATTTTCCACCACCCTTCTGGCTCTAGCCGATAGTTGAACACCCTCCTCTCAGGGTTGAGGGTGCATTGCGGGAATGGCCTCATCAAATGGGGTCCCAGGCCAAACGCCTCATCCGCCACAAACACAAACGGAAGTCCCTCCACATTCTGCTCCGCTGGTGGCAAGGCCAGCAGATCCAAAAGGAGCCGTTCCCCAAACTCCGTCTGGGCAAATACTCCTCCATCAGACATCCTGCCATTCTTGCCAACGTCCACATAGAGGAACTTGTAGGTGGCCGACACCACTGCCATCATCACGATGCTGTGGAACACCTTATAGTTATAATAAAAGGATCCCGAATGGGGTGGTGGGACGACCCGAACATGTTTGCCGTCAATGGCTCCTCCACAGTTCGGAAAGTTCCATCGGTGGGCAAAACTCGGAAGCCACATTCTGCCATTCATGTGGCGAAGAAGGGAACTGTGGAATAAAAGCAAAAATAAATTAATAATTTGAGAAAGAAACATTGAAAGCAGATTTCATTAAAACATTCAGGGCCAACATTGGTAGAAAAAGAAAAAACTAAATATTAGTAAGCAACAACAAACCAAGAACAAACCCTTAAAAAAAGTGGGGGGGTTTGAAGATGAGTTGGGGATATCACAAATGAAGGCTGTAGCACTCTGTATAAAGTAAACCAAAAAAAAAACATTCCTAGCCCAAATTTTGTGTGCGTTTTGGGTAAAGCACTACGATGGAGCATAGAATAAAATACATGGAAATGACTAGGCAAGGTAGGTATGGCTCCGGGATAGCATGCTGGAGAGGTTAAGTAAGGCACATTTAAAAGGTAGGCCTCAAACCACACACTTTTACAATAAATACATGGGGAGAAAGGGGACATTCCCTGCAGCTAAGAATCATGTGAATTAGGGACTGATAATTAAGCCAAAAATAAAGTATACAACACCCAAAAAAAAAAAGTGAGCTTTTTAAGAAGAAAACTTACCTTAATATAGTCCTCCTGCAAAACTTGAAGGATGGCAGAACAAGTCTCTGGTATAATGATACCCAGAGCCTGGGGGGATATGCCTGTGGAGAACTTAAGGTCCTGCAGGCTTCTCCCAGTCGCCAGGTATCGCAACGTGGCGATGAGCCTCTGCTCAGCACTGATGGCTTCCCGCATAACGGTGTCCTGCCTGGTAATGTAGGGGGACACCA
Source organism: Rana muscosa (assembly GCA_029206835.1). Classification (NCBI taxonomy): domain Eukaryota; kingdom Metazoa; phylum Chordata; class Amphibia; order Anura; family Ranidae; genus Rana; species Rana muscosa. Next base: position 868,801,087 of record CM055116.1, on the reverse strand, counting down.
AAGCCAACAGATGCTGAAATACGGGGTCAGACATCCTGAGAAAATTCCTGAAATCATCAGGATTATTCTCCCTGATCTCCCGCAACAAAGGCATGTGACAGAATTGGTGCCGCTGGAGCAACCAATTCTTGGTCCATGAACTCCTCCTGACCCTGCTCATGGTATGGAGTCGGGATACAGCATGAACCCCTGCACTAACTACAGCACGAACTCTACGACGAGTACGTAGCCGCAACATGGCTAGATAACGGTCGGCTGAACAGAACGAACTAGAAGAACGCACGGAAGAACAGCAAGGCCAATGAAGAACAAGCTGAAAAACAGGAACGAGCAGAGCAGACCGCACTGAATAAACAGATACGAACTGACTACAAGCACTGCAAAACAGATACGAACCCACAGGCACAAACTGAACTCCACAAAACGATCTTCAAAGCACGAAGACTGAAAAGCGCGAATTGTCTCTCACCAAACTTTTACTAACACGCGGTAACACGGAATTAGCAAAAGCGTCCCAAAGGGTGGCGTCATTAGAACGGAACTTCCCCTTTATAGTGCCGTCGTACGTGTTGTAAGTCACTGCGCTTTGCTTCATCGTTTTTTAAAATGATCGTGTGTACGCAAGACAGGCTTGAGAGGAAACATGAAAAAAAAACGACGTGAAAAACGGCAAGAAAAAAAATGGCAAGAAAATTGATCGTGTGTACGCGGCATTAGACTCTCAAAAATGTACCTACTTAATATTCAGGCCCATTTTAACTGATTTATTTGGCAGGGCAGACCCCCGAGGTTTGCTAGAGACATTCTGTACCGCTCCACCATAAGGGGTGGCCTGGGGGTCCCCCAGATATGGCTTTACTATTTAGCTAGCAGATATACTCAACAAGCCCAATGGAATATTATTGATTCCAAAGTCCCCTGGGTAAGGTTTGAACAAGATTCTATCACACCCCTATATCTTCCTGGACCTTTGTGGTCCTCAAACCACTCTAAGTCAGGTTTGGGTTCTAAGAACTTAATAGTGGCGGTTGGATTGAAGTTGTGGGATGGCTATAAGATAAAATATAATCTTATATAGCAAACCCCCCGGGGAGCCTCATTTCTTGAAGATTCTAGATTCCCCCAGCGTATGATTACCCAGCATCTTTTCAGATCTGGGTTGGCCACAACTTGACCAAGTTGGATGACTTTCTACTAGATTCAAAATTTGTTGCGTTCTATTTACAAACTCGTCATCATATCCCTGCGGGGGAATTTTACCACTTTCTCCAAATCTGACATTTTTTTCAACAGCACAATGCCACACCTGCATCTGATTCTAACACATTCTTTGAGTATTGAGATGAACTTTTAAAATTGACCAAATACTTATTTTCCACCATAATTTGCAAATAAATTCTTTTCTTTTCTTCTTCAAATCAGAAATGTGATTGTCTGGATTTGTTTCCACATTTTGTCTCTCATAGTTGAGGTATACCTATGATGACAATTACAGGCCTCTCTCATCTTTTTAAGTGGGAGAACTTGCACAATTGGTGGCTGACTAAATACTTTTTTGACTCACTGTATATATACTATAGTTTGTAGACTGTATAACTTTCACACAAACTAATTATTATACACTTACTGTTTTTTTTTTTTTATAACATGTAACAGAATACATTTTGGCCTAAATTTATGAAAAAAATAGATTTTATTGGATTTGTTTAATAACAGAAAGTAGACAACATTTATTTATTCTTTGGCTGTCTTTTTTCATTTCTATCACAGAGAAAACCCAGTGGTGATCAAATACCACCAAAAGAAAGCTCTATTTGTGTGAAAAGAAGGATAACAATTTAATTTACGTACAGTATTGCATGACCACGCAATTGCCAGTTAAAGTAGCACAGTGGTGAATAGCAAAAAATGTCCTGGTCATGAAGGGGTAAAACCTTCCACAGGTGAGGTGATTAAGTTATACTCAATAACCATGGTCTTGACTGGAAACCTAGAAAAAAATATTTTGATTTTGGATCAACCAGACTTTAGCTTTTTGTGATTGCACATCTGCAAAGTTAGTGGAGTGACTAGTGGATAGCTCTAATGCCCTTGTTATAATCAATGTTGGAGTGTTATGCCCTGTACAAACGATCAGAGTATCCGATGGTCTAAAATCCGTTGGAATTTTATCGGAATTCCGTTGTAGCTGTCTTGAATACACTCTGTCAGAGTAAATTCCGACCGTCCAAAACGCGGTGACGTACAACACGTACAACGGCAGTATAAAGGGGAAGTTCAAATCCAACGGCGCCACCCTTTGGGCTGCTTTTGCTGATTTCGTGTTACCGCGTGTTAGTAAAAGTTTGGTGTTAGCTGATTCGCGCTTTTCAGCCTCCGTGCTTTCCAGATCGTTTCCTGCGTTTCAGTTTGTGCTTGTGGGTTTGTATCTGTCTTTCAGTGCATGTAGTCAGGTCGTATCTGTTTTTTAGTGCGTTCTTGTCCGCTCGTGTCTGTTTTTCAGGTCATTCTTCATAGGACTTTCTGTTCCTCAGTGCATTCTGTTTAAGTTCATTCTGACCAGCTGGCCGGTTTCTAGCCATCTTGGAAGTACGTTCTCATTGCAGAGCTCGTACTGCGTATGCGCTTGGTGTTGTGGTTAATACTTTAACCCAAGCTCAGTCCATGAACAGGGTGAGGAGGAGTTCATGGACCAAGAATTGGTTGCTCCACCGGGACCAATTCTCTCATATGTCTCTGCTGTGGGAAATCCAGGAGAATAATCCTGATGACTACAGGAATTATCTCTGGATGACGGACCCCGTTTTTCACCGTCTGTTGGATTTGCTGTCCCCCTATATCATAAGGCAGGACACTGTGATGTGCCAAGCCATCACTGCCGAGCAGAGGCTAGTTGCCATGTTTCGATACCTGGCGACTGGGAGAAGCCTGCAGGACCTCAAGTTCACGACAGGCATCTCCCCCCAGGCTCTGGGGATCATTATCCCAGAAACCTGTTCTGCCATAATTCAAGTTCTGCAGAAGGACTATATTAAGGTAAGTTTTCTCCTTTATAACATCACATTCTATGTATCGTAATGTATTGTATTTCTTGCATCCTTCCCTAATTACCATGATTGTAATATGCTGGGAATGTCCCCTTTGTCCTCATGCATGCTGTAAGCTTTTAATGCTCCTTTTTTGGCCTACATGCATATTTCCCTTTACAAACCTCTCCAGCATGCTATCCTGGGCCCATACACACCTAGCCTAGTCAATTTCCAATGTATTTTGTCAGCTTCATTGCAGTGTTTACCCCCTCCCCCCCTAAAATGTGTTCAAATGTTTTGGTTCTCATTAAATGTAGGCAGAGTGGCAGAGGCTTTTTTGGAGCGCCCAAACTCAGCTAGAACCCCTCCCCCCTAGAATTCTTAAAATGGGCCATCAGAGGGGGGGGGTCTGATAATTGGGCCTTCTATTTTTATTTTTAAATACTCCAAAAAATAAATGTTATACTGATGTTGGCCAAGAATGTTTTTGTGTAATCTGCTTGCAATGTTATGTGCAAAAGTACTAATACATTTTTCTGCTTTGACTCCACAGTTTCCTTCTTCGCCACAGGAATGGCAGACTGTGGCCTCCAATTTTGCCGAGCTGTGGGACTTCCCCAACTGCGGAGGGGCAATAGACGGGAAGCACATCCGCATAGTGCCACCACCCCATTCAGGGTCGTACTATTATAATTATAAAGGATTTAATAGTATCGTATTGATGGCGGTGGTATTGGCACAGTATGAATTCATGTATGTGGACGTCGGGAACAATGGGCAGATGTCGGATGGTGGTGTGTTCGCACAAACGGAATTTGCCCAACGTCTCCAGACTGGTGGCCTGGCACTGCCATCTGATGAAGACAACGTTGAGGGCCTTCCGTTTATTTTTATTGCTGATGAGGCTTTCAGACTGGCACCACACCTGATGGGGCCATTTCCCCTGAGGACCCTCACCCCGGAGAGGAGGGTTTTTAATTACCGGCTGGCCAGAGCCCGAAGGGTTGTTGAGAATGCCTTCGGGATAATGGCCAGCCGATTCCGCCGGTTCCTTTCAGCTATACATATGGCGGAATATAAACTGAACCACATAATATTCAACTGCTGCATCCTCCATAATTATTTGAGGAGAAATTCTGCTAATTATATTACAACAGTTGGGCCTGAGGCTGGATTTTCTGGGAATCCCCTGACGGGCCTGGATACTGGCCATACTGGCTTGGCCCCCCAAAGCGTCCGTGAATTGCGTGATAAATACGTTGAGTACTTTACGGGTAGGGGGGCCATTGCTATGCCAGACAATCTCAAATTTTTTGAGTAAAAAATAAACAAAAAATACATTTCTGTGAAAAACTTGATTTGTCATTATTGCTTGTGTTTCTTTTATATGTCTCCCAGGTTCTCCTAGTGCACTTTAACTGCCAAGTGGATTTGTCTTTAGTAAATAACCACCATTGTCACTGTAATCAAGAAATTAATTTTCAAACTGGTATTGAGCATAGAAAGAAGAAGCCACACATTGTTGAGTAGAAAACTATGTTTACTCTGTGCACATTCACATGTGCGTTATAAATTTTCTTAGAAAATTCTAACCAGTTTTGTACCAAAAATAAGTAAAATTTTTTGGGGGTTTTTGCATAAACCGGCATGTTTCAAAAAAATAAAACATATAAAACTATGGAACTTACAAAGTTCAACCTTTGAGAAACTGAAGGCAATATCAGACATTATATAGTGTTTAAAAAATGTGTTGCTGTTGCCTTCATCAGATGGGGTGATGTCACCCCTGAACAAGCCAAATTTTTAAGATGCACACAAATTGTGCGTCAAAATGGGGATTTTCCTCCTGATCACATGCCAAATGTCAACATGTGCAATCTGCCATCATGGGGGATCAATGGACGTGTTTTGGGGGTGCAAACCCTTCCTCTCACCTACTTCAGTTGTGAGGAAGGGGTTGCACCCACAAAACACGTCCATTGATATCCCCTGATGGCAGATAGCACATGTTGACACACTGTGTGCATCTTCAAAATTTGGCTTGTTCAATTAAAAAAAGAATTTGGGAAAGTAGGCCACAAAAACGTGAAATGGTGGCAATAGAAACATCTTTAGACTCTCCCCAAAACATCAATCATGTTCTTAATTTGTTGGTCAAAACGATAGAGTTTGTGCCTTATAATGTTCATTATACGACTCATAACCATGAGATCCTGGATTAGGATTTGTGCGCTACCTCTTGAGAAAAGAGGAGATTGTTCTTCAACAAGCAGCACATCACCTAAAAAAAAAAAAACATGTCTTATAAATATGCATACATGCATGCATCTATTCCCTGAATCTGTGGTGTATGACACTGACCTGTTGTGGTGACAATCTCGCACACTTCCTCCACATCTCCTTCCTCCACCTCCCCTTCCTCCATCTCTCCTTCCTCCACCTCTCCTTCCTCAACATCCTGAGTTTGGGGTTCTCTCTGGTCCCCTTCTTTCTGAGGTGTGGTTTTCCTGGCCTCCTCAGAGTGGTGTGCTCCGAGTCTTCGCTCCCCTATGAGAATGAAACAAAATGTATACTCAGTACACACATATTTGAGGGCAGAAAAAGGAATATGAATATGAACATTGCTTGGAAGTGGGGTACAATTGTCTATTTTGGAAGAGTTCCAAGATGACATGATTTAAGTTTTTTTTTACAAAGCTGGAATACTTACCTTTTTTTCACAAGTTTTACACATGGAGACACCCCAAAGTATCCACTGTAGCACCTGTGTGGGACACCCTAAAAAGGTTGTTCTGGTGTCCCACACAGGTGCTCCAGAGTACAGCTGTGGAAACAGCTGCTGAGTGTCCTCTCCTTTACAATGAATCCAGTTTGTATTTCACATTCTATTTACAAACACATCATCTAGACAACAATGTTTATAAACGTTGTTTTAGTACAAATAGGCATGACCAAATGTGGTTCACCTGTATCTGTGCAAAACAGCGTATTTTTGACGAATGATGTTTACTACAAACGATTATACTTTGGCCACTAACCTGAAAGTTGCCATTTTCAAATGTCCAACCAGTCAATCAAAGCACATGGAGCAACATGCAAGTATAATAATCAAATTAGTAATAACACAGAAGAAATACCTTTTTTGCTAGCATTTTTTGATCTTCCTGTACTGCTCCGGCTCCCTCAGCTTCAGGTCAGACCACCTTTTTCTCAGCTGCTCCTTGGATCTCCAGATCCCAAATTTCTTGTACAGACTCCTCAGCACTTTGCTCAATATTTTGGCCTTTGAGATTTGGGTCTTGTACGGCCCATGCTTCCCATCATAATCTCTACTCCGCAAGATCTCCACCATCTCCGCCATTTCTGCAAAGGACATATTACTGGCCTTGTATCTTCTCCTGGATCGGGACGTTTCTGGCTCTGGGCTTTCCTCGTCGGCACTTAATATAACACGCACCTGCTGTGTCACCGCCATGTCGTCTACCACTGTGCGCCGAATGAGAAGGGGTGGGGAATATTCTATAAAGAACGTCAGGGGCGGGCGACGTAGGCGGAGTTTCACGCATGCGCAGGGTATATAATGATAACACGCATGTGTCGTAACTACGTTGTTTGCACAGAGTAAGGAGGACCGGAAGTGCCGAATGTCATAAACAAAGGTAAAGATGAAACTTGGGGCATCAGTGGGCTATACTGATTCATGATTATAAAGGCCTATATTGGGATAAGATTAGGACAGTTTAGGCTGACCTAGTGTTTTTGTCTTGTGTTTTATCTTGCAGAAAATAAGCAGAAATTTAAGGATCCTGCAATAATGTCAGCATTTATTGATAAATATAGGGAGCTCAGAAACTTATGGGACATAAAGCACAGTTTGTACCATAACCGTGACGTAAGGAGGGCAATAATTGACAAATTTGTTGAATTTATGAAGACCTGGATCCCAGAGGCAGACTATAACATGTTGAATAATAAAATCAATAACGTGAGGAATATGTACAATAAGCAGCACGAAGCAATCCGCAAATCACGGAGATCAGGAGCAGCAGCAGACAAAGTGTATGTCCCCAAGCTATGGTACTACAAACACTTGCGTTTTCTGGATGACCAGATTGAAGCCAGGGAATCACTTTTGAGCCTTCCCTCCAGCCTTCCCTCCAGCCCTGCAGAGGGTGCCGAGGAGCTACCTGACCTGGAAGAGCCGGATCTGATTATCTATAGCCAGGTAGAGTATTTTAAAACATATTTATTGTCCTAGAATTATTGTTGGGAACTAGATGTTTAGTATTCCCAAATTAAGAATTAAACCAAATTTTTTTTACATATCAATAGACAGTAGTGGACAGAATTGTTTGGGACAAGAATGAAAAATGTTGGGGTCAGAATGATAGTCTTTTTTATTTATTAACATTCAATTTGCAACAGTCATGAACTGAAAATTGTGTGTGATTGATGAACCAAAAAATAAAACTATGTCCCTTTTTTATACACAGGATGAGGTCAGCCAGGAGGACGAGGCTCTGGAGTGTGGTAGCCAGGAGGAGGCAGGGGTGAGTGGAAGCCAGGAGGAGGCCGGGCCAAGTGGCAGCAAGCAGGTGCCCAGGCCAAGTGGCAGCACCCAGTCACAGGTGCATGCCCTCTACGTCAGACCAAAAAGGCCAAGGAAGATGACACAGGTGGAGGAGGAATCCCTGAGGATCATAAGGGACGCAGCCGAGATAATGAGAGCCCCCCTCAACCCTGTAGAGTCCTATGGCTGCTATGTGGTCAATAAGCTCCAGGAAGTGGAGGAGGGACAAGGTAGACTCTCTGAGGAGCTTTTTTCTATGGTCCTTCAGAGGGTGGTGAGGGGCCAGCTGACAGAGGCCACCCATCTGTGTGATCTCGCCCATCCTTCTCCTCCTCCTCCTGCCACATTTCCAACACCAGAGCCACAGCCTGCAAGGGGGCGTGGAGGGAGCCGTGGAAGAAACGCTACAGGGAGCCGTGGAGGGAACGCTGCCGGGAGCCGTGGAGGGAAGGCTGCAAGGAAGACCAGAAAGTGAATCCCTGGCTTCAAGCTGCTCTGCCAGAAGACGCAGTCTGTTGTAGTACCACAGCCTGGGGACATATATGACATCTGCTGCTTCTCCTGATTTCTGTGATTTGGGGACCAGATTGTGCTCCAAAAATTCTATGGACTCTTCAAGATATTTAATTTTAGTTACAACACACTTGATGTCTGCCTTGAGGTCCTAAGGCTGCGTAAATTCAAAAAATGTCTCCATTGTTGCCCTTCCACTTTATTTTGTTACCAGAATAAATGGATATTTTATTTAATTTAAATACTTGCCTATGTGTTTTTCATAAAAAGGACAGTTTGTTTGTGAGTAAGAAGGCAAGTTTCCTAAATACAAAGTGTAATTAACAAGGGACAGCAACCAACCTCCTTGAGGGAAAAAAAATACAAGATAATAATGTTATTGGGGTAACTTGACAAGAAAATAAAAATGGAGATCACAAAAAATATTAATACCACACAAAAAAAATAAGGAGATCTTGATTCAAATCACCAACAAAAAAAATATATATATATATTTTGGAGCTCTGGCTTTAAAATAAAATACGAATATTCATGAGATCACAAGAAACAATAAATAAATAAAGTTTGTCAGAACTCTGTGTGAATATCAGAAGCGAAAAATAAAATTTGTTCTAGCATTAGAAAGAAGAAAAAATACTTCTGGTTCCCGCGCCACATGAGGTAGCTACATCTCCTCACAGCTCCCGCACCAGGACACTGTATCAGCCTAAAAACTCGACCTGAGCGGCCCCCACCTCCATCCGCCATCTCTGGGGTTCCCCCCTCACTCACCGGCAGACAATGGATCGTTTTGTCGAAAAAACCGGCACCCCCTCGTATGTGGAAGCGGCGGCGCCGCCGGCCATTCCGCAAATCAAGGCCCCGGCTTCGGCCTACTCTCACGATGCGGAAGACACACAGACGGCCGACATGGAGGTGAGTGGACAACCCTCCCAGCACATCACTACATCCTCTGCTAACTCACCCCAGGGGCCAGCTTCACCATCAACTCTGCCAGCCATGCCAGGGGGCTACAGTATCACCTCACCCGCCGGGGATGCAGATCACACTCACCGCATTGCTAATGCTGTAGCAGCCCTTCTCTCCCCTATGATCTCTGCCTCGGTGGAAAAGGCAGTTAATGCAGGCATGCAACAAATTAAAGCCCAGCTTACTGAACATTCCGCTAGACTAAATGAGGTGGAACACCGCCTTTCTGAGGTAGAAGACGAACTTTACCAAGCGCAGGCCACGGAACAGGACAAAACGAATCAATATATTATTCAAAAATTGGAAGATTTGGAAAATAGATCCAGAAGGAGCAACCTGCAGCTTTGTCAGAATTTTGCTCAAAATGCATTCCGGAAGCCATGGGTCTCTCAGGCCTGTTCACAGTCGAACGCGCACACCGTATGGGCTCCTTCAATACTGAGTGCAAAACACCCCATCCCATCATAGCCAAATATCTCAACTATGCTGACAAATCTCTCATCCTGCAGTCATTCCACCAATCCCCATCTCTCCAAATCGACGAGGTAAAAATCCTCATTTTTGCTGACTACTCGATTGAAGTCTCCAAGAAGAGAAAAGCTTTTCAGCTCCGAACTCTTTAAGCAACAAATAAAATTCACCCTGGCTTTCCCTGCAACTCTACGCCTCAAATCTCCTAAAGGGGAGCAACGGTCTTTCCAGGATCCCTTGGAAACAGAATCCTTTGTCCGTTCCCTGCGGGGAGATGCACTTCCCCACACGCCTTAATAGTCGACTTCTAGCCTCCGGTCTCTGGAACAGAGGAGCCCTCGCAAGGAACTCTCCAAAACGCTTTAGACCTTCTGATCCGTACCAACGCAACCACAACTCCGTGCAGTGAAGTTTCTCCACACAGACATGGATTTTCATTCACACCATTGCAGGTTGTATGGTTTCTCTCGGTCACACCTGTTGTTTTGTCATGTTATATCTCATTTACGTGGTCCTTTCTGTGGTCACCCAGAGTCCACCTCTGGGCACTGACCCCATGATTGGTCCCTCAGGACTATGTCTTCCCTCATTTGTTTTGAATTTATTTGACATTGTTTTATATGCATTCTATTGTATTGTTTGTTATTGCCTGAGTTTAATATTCTCAGCTAGGGTAGCATTGCATCCATGCCACGCTGCACGCAATTGTGTTTTTTTACATTTACATATCCACCGTTATCTCGCTGTGCGACGTACCCGGCTCCTAACTAGGATTCCACTCTGAGAATCCCTCACACATCATTGATGTCCCTAGGGCGCTCATGCACCTTTACTGTTCTCCTTTTTCCATGCAGGGTCCTGCATGGGGAGCTAACTTGCACAGTGAACTCATGTTGAAAAAAGCAAAGTTTACTCTGGTATTTACTTTCACTTGTTGGCTTGTTTTGCCTTGTTCTCTCCTCTTTTCCCCCCCTTCCTCCCCCCTCTCCCATCTCCACATATCATCTCACACTCTCTACTCAAGGGCTCCACATATAGACGCGTATGCTCCTCCCGTGCTTAAACTGTACCTCCTGATCCCTACATATACTCCTACAGCTACTGATCCTCCTTATATACCTCTTCTTCTCCGTGATGTCTTAAGGTAGTTTCATGAAATGTGAAGGGTCTCCGTTCTCCTAACAAGAGAATGAAGATTCTTCGTCATCTCAAAAGGCTAAAAGCTGACAAAGCACTACTACAGGAGTCTCATCTTCCAGCATCTGACTTCAGTCGTATGCAGAAACTCTGGGTTGGAACGGTCTTGGGGGCTGAATCAGTTGGACGGAAAGCTGGTGTCCTCCTTCTGATTCACAAAAACCTCCCATGTACTGTTCTATCCATGCACACAGATGAACAAGGACATTTCATCTCTTCCAGGGTTAAAATAGGCACCAAAGAACTAGTAATTTCTAATGTATACGCTCCTAACAGTCCCACAAAGACCTTTTATTCCCAACTCTCTGCTTGGCTTCTCACCATCTACCTCACTTAGTTGGGGGAGACTTTAATGATCTCATGCACCCTTCAGACGATAGGTCCTTACCGAAACAATCCACTCCGGCACTCATTACATCTGCTCCCACCTTGTTTGCCTCCACCATGGATTCCCTCCATCTCACCGACATTTGGAGTTTAACACACCCGGTAGACAGGGAGTTTACTTATTACTCCAATCCTCACAAGATCCTCACTAGGATCGACTACTTTTTTGGGTCCGATAACCTCATTCCTTTAGTTTCAGACTCCGAGATTGAAAACATAGCCATATCAGACCATGCCCCAATAACCCTTACTCTGGACAAGTTAGACCTCCCCATCCCAATATCTGGCGCTTCCCATCCTTTCTCCACAATAATGCTGATTTTAGTGCATATATGGAACGATCATGGGCAGAGTTTTCTTCTGCCAATGCTCCACATGCAGGGGATCCAAATCTTCTCTGGGATGCTGGCAAAGCATACTTGAGGGGTCGGATTATATCATACGCCACTTCCTTCAAAAGAAATGCATTATCGAAATTTAAACTGACCAGCGATAGACTTCACCTTGCACAACGCACTCTCACCACCTCTACTTCACCGGCTGACAGGGCAGAGTGGTCGGCGGCTAAAACTGCCTTTGATACCCGGGCTGACACCCTGGAACTCACAAACAAACCTCACCTAGATACCACTCTACATAAATTTGGTAATAAGGCTGGTAAACTCCTCTCTAGGCTCTGCAAGGGCTCATTCCGTCCGACACACATCACCTCGCTGAGGGACCGCATGGGAACTATACATTCTACCCCACTGCACATAAACAAAACCATGCTGGAATACTATACGGCCCTCTATGCCCCCGATCCTATCGACCATAAGCTAGCCCAAGCCTTTCTTGAGAAAATGGATCTACCAACTATTTCCACGCAACTGGAAACCTTAAATGCTCCCATCTCCCTCAACAAAATAGAACGCACCATCCATTCTCTCCACCCCTCGAAAGCTCCTGGACCGGACGGCTTCACAAGTGAATTTTATAAAACTCTCCCCAATATCACGGCTCCCATACTTCACTCGGTTTATTCCAACATCTGGGCGGGTGGTCCCTATCTCCCGTCGGGTAACCAGGCTATCATCAAGCTACTTTCTAAAAAGGGCAAAGACCCTCTAAAACCGGTATCCTATAGGCCCATTTCTCCCGGACCTCATACACCCAGTCCAATGAGGTTTTGTGAAATGGCGGACAGCCACCCTTAACATTCGTAAGGTTCTATTGGTCCTCGAACGAGCCAAACAAGACCCCATGGGGGATTATGCCATCATCACCCTAGATGCCGAAAAAGCCTTCGACAATGTTAATTTTGACTGGCTATCCCTTACACTTTCTAAGATGGGGTTCTCAGGTCCTTTCTGCCACCTTATTAACTCTATGTATACAGCGCCCTCAGCTAGACTTGTTTCAGCGGGTCTCCTCTCTAAGGACTTATGCCTTCATAAAGGGACCAGACAGGGCTGCCCTCTTTCCCCCCTCCTGTTCAACATAGCCTTAGAACCCCCAAGACGACATCTTGACCATTAAAAGCACCTTTGACGACTTTCAACTGTGTTCCGGCCTCTGTATCAATTACTCCAAGAGTAATTACCACATTACTTATCTCGGAATAAAGATTGGGAAACTACCCTCTTCTATATACCACCTCAACTATCTTCACTAAACTTTTTCAGGAACTGTCAAACTTATAACCTACATGACCTACACGAAGCAACAGGAAGTGATCTATGCGCTCCACGGCAGCCGGACCCGGAAGTAAGGAGAGTTCCTGTTTACATGCTCGGCCATCGAGCTGCTCCCTTCTCTGGCGGTGACGGTGAAGTGCAATTTATGCTTATTGATTGACTGATTCTTGTACGTTTAATGTATAAAGGGGTTTTGATGTGTGGGGACTGTTATTAATAAACGGAGTTACGCTATATGCCCTCTTCTGTTTGTTTTTACCACTCGTGGGAGCCCCCACAGATCTGTCATCTCCTAGGCTGATGTTGAGTGCCGAGGTTTATGCAGGTTCTGGTTTATCCACCTCTATTAAGGCTTATGTTTGAGCTTGCTCTGGTGAGTTTAAACCCCTGAGGGGGAGTGTGTTTTCACTGGGTGGACCTGGAGTTTTCGGTGAAGGTGCATGCTGTTTACTTCCAAGATCATCTATGGACATTATCAGACACTCTGCACTTTAAATCATCTGCCTGAAACTGTTTTTCTTTTTTTTCTTCCATAAAGTTTTATTGAGCAAATTCACAGGAATCACAGTACAAGGTTTGAAACAGAACAAGTGCATTCAAAGAGAACCAGTTTTTGGTAAAACTTAAACAAACATTACAGGCAGGTGTGAGATTGTCTCCAGCTTTTGTATAAGCGAGAGTGAAGGTGCGGATGGGCCAGAGCCTTTATTAGTTTGATTCGCATTCCGACCGCCTGCTAACTTTGCTACATTACTTGTTGTTTCCAACACCAAAGAGATGGTGTCTAAGAGATGGTGATAGGGGGATAGGATGAGGGGGACAATATCTACTCATGTTGAGGGGGTATGGGACTGGAGGGGGGTAGGGGAAGGGGGAGAGGGATCAGAGCACAACGGGCAGCAGCGAAAGGGGGGGCGGGGGTGGGGTTAAGGATGAGGGTGAGGATGAGGGGAGTGACCACTCGCTTGAACCTCCGTAGGAGAGAGGGGGATATAGAGCCCCTCAGAGATCAGACTCTAGTCAGAGGGAACATCCTGTTTGTATTCAGCTGTTGTTTTGAAGTGTGACCAGCAGGACCAGGTACTCGAGAAATTCTCCAGTCTCTCTTGAGAGATGTGGATCAGCTCTTCCATGTCGCAGATTCTAGAGATGGTCGCAAACCATTCTTTAAGTGACGGTATATGGCAGGAGCGCCAGTGTTTGGGAATGCACAACCTGGCAGCATTCACCATGTGCATGGCTAGGGATTTAAAATAATCTTTTCTCGAGAGAGAAGTGTGATGCAGGAGGAATTGTGCTGGTGTGAAATCCAAGGTGTAAGTGGTGATTGATGCGATGCATCTGTGTACTTCCCTCCAAAAGGTTTGGATCTGTGAGCATTCCCACCAAATATGTACCATGGTTCCCACCTCTGTATTGCATCTCCAGCATATATTGGAGGTTGAAGGGGCAAACTTATGAAGGAGAGATGGGGTCCTATACCATCTAGTGAGCACTTTGTACCCATTCTCCTGGATGGCGACATTCAACGACCCCCTGTATGCGTATTCGTGAATTCTCATCCATTCAACTGGTGTCAGGGGGGTAGGTAGATCTCTGTTCCACGAGGCCTGCGATGGCGAAAGGGTGGAATCAGTAGGTTCTATGAGTAAAGCGTAGAGCAGGGAAATAAGGTGTCGTTGGGGGGTTCTACGATAGCAGAGGGTTTCGAAAGGGGTAAGTGGTCTTGTCCAGCTGCCCTGAGCTGCATGTGTGGATAGAAAGTGACATATTTGTCTGTACGTCCAGAAGGGGAAGGTAGAGGTGTTGGAAATGAGCCTGAGGTCCTCTATCGAAGCAAGCTTACCGTCAGTGTACAGTTGGGAAGCAAGGATGTCCTGAAACGGCCATTCTTGTTTGAGGAAGGTAGGTGACTCGCCTGGGATAAAGTCGGGATTTCCTCTCAGCGTAGTCAGCGGGCCCGGGGTGGGTGAGAGGGAACCTCTGGTAGGGGACCACCTAAGAAGCATTAAGGAAGTGTGGATGAAAGGATGTGAGGTCAGGGGCTGTGGCCATTGTTTCGGGGATAGCCATGGGAGAAGACGTAGCGGAATGGGTGAGAAAGAGTCTTCGATAGCGATCCAGACCTTTTCAAGGGGGTGAATGGACCAGTCCGCGATTCTCGTAAGGTGACAAGCCACGTAGTATTTATACAGGTCTGGGAGAGCAATACCCCCTTTAGGCTTGGGCAAGGTGAGTCTGGTGTATTTGATTCTAGGAGGGGAACCTTTCCATAGAAATGTCGAGCAGGCCTTCCGAAAAGAGGAAAAGAATCCTGCGGATATATGCATCGGGATGGTTTGGATCAAGTACAATATACGTGGTAGGACAATCATTTTGATCAGAGCCGCTCGGCCAAACCACGAGACATTCAGTGAAGACCACTCCAAGAAGTGGTCTTGGGCTTTTTTCAGGGCAGGGTGGAAGTTAAGAGCATATAGATCTTTGAGGCAGGGTGGGATCCGAATCCCAAGATAGGAAATAGCAGTCTTTTCCCAGTGAAATGGGAAAGATTCCTGACAATGGATGACTTCCTGTGGTGGGAGGGTGATATTCAGGGCGTGGGACTTTGTGTAGTTAATTTTAAGGTTTGAAATTGTACCAAAGGCTTCCAGGTCATGTAAGAGAGATGGAAGGGAGGTTCGTGGGGATGTGAGGGAGAGCAGGATATCGTCCGCGAAGGCGGCCACTTTAAAGTCTTTGCCTTTGACCATCAAACCCCTAATATTCGGGTTTTCTCTAAGTTTGTTTAAGAGGGGTTCTAAAGAGAGAATGTAGAGCAGGGGGGAGAGGGGGCAACCCTGGCGTGTGCCGTTGTTGATGGAGAAGGCGCTTGACAGGTGGCCGTTAACTCTCACCGCCGCCGTGGGGTTCGAGTATAATGCCATTATGGAGGTGAGCATGCGGTCCTCCAAACCCACCCCTTTTAGGACCTCTCGCATGTAGTCCCAGGCCACTCTGTCAAACGCCTTCTCCGCATCAAGGGAAAGCAAAAAGCCTGGTGTTTTAGTTGAAGTAAGCCAGTGATGTAGGTTAAGGGTTCGTATGGTATTGTCCAGTGCTTCCCTGCCCGGGACAAAACCCACTTGATCATTGGAGATAAGACCGGGGATTAGAGGTATTAAACTGTTGGCAAGGATTTTGGCATAAATTTTTATATCGACATTAAGGAGTGAGATCGGCCTATAATTCGCCACCTGGAGGGGATCCTTCCCTTCCTTAGGGATTACAGTGATGTGTGCCTCTAATAGTCTGTTAGGTCGGTCTTGTGGGTTGGCCAGGGCATTAAACGTCTGTAGAAGGTTGGGGGCAAGGATATCTGCAAAAGACTTATAATACTGGAGGGTGTACCCGTCTGGGCTCGGGCTTTTGCTCAGCTTCATTTGTTTCAGGGCTATCTCCAGCTCTCCTGTCGAGAATTGTCCCTCTAAGGATTGTGCTTGTTGGGGGGAGAGGGGTTTGGGGCCATACTGAGCGAGAAAGTCCGCGATGAGCGTTTGACGTGTCTCCCCCGATGCTCGGGGTGGCTGGGTAGGGCGAAGGTTGTAGAGCTTTCGGTAGAAAGACTCAAATTCTTTCGCGATGTCCTCACTCTTGGCCAGGAGGGTGCCCTGGGGGTCGCGTAAGGTATGTATGGTGGACGAGAGTTTGGCCTTCTGGACTGACCGCGCTAAAAGGCGCCCACTCTTATTGCCATGTTCATAAAAGACTCTCTGGCCAAGAATGTAGCGTCTTCTCGCGCGTTTACCCAATTCGTCTGCAAGAAGTGTGCGGAACTGAGTTAGTTCCTGAAGGGTGTTCTGGGCTTGTGTTTGTTTGTGGGACAGCTCTAGTGCTCTAATCCTTTTGATAAGAGTATTCACCTTCTCCTGATAAGCTTTTTTGGCCTGTGAATTCAGGGTAAGCAGTTCTCCCCGTACCACACATTTGTGGGCTTCCCATATGGATATTGGAGAAATGTCAGGATTAGCATTCTCCTGAAAATAAAGCTTGATGCATGAGCGGATCCGTTCCAATGAGGTTGGGTCTGTCAGGCAGGAAGGGTTGAACCGCCATACTTTAGTCTTGGGGTATGTTTCCGGGAACGATAGTGTAACTGTGATGGGGTGGTGATCTGATAAGAACATCGGTTCAATGGAGGCGTGTTGGAGGGCGGGGAGGTCGGTCTGGGATAGAAAAAAGAAATCGATTCTGGAGTATTTCTGGTGAGGGGCCGAAAAGTAGGTGTAGTCTTTGGTTGAAGGATAGAGGGTGTGCCATGTGTCATGAAGGGTCAAGATTTGTAATTGGGCTTTAATTTGGCGTAATGCCTTATAAGGCAGAGATGTCGAGGCCGTGGAGGTGTCTAGGAGGGGGTTTAAGGGCACATTAATGTCGCCTCCCAGGAGGACCAGGCCGCTCTGGAATGAGGACAGAAGGGCACATGTCTTGCGGAAGAAGGAGACCTGATGTTCATTAGGGCAATAGATGTTAGCCAGTGTGATAGGCTTAGTTGCGTATGTTCCCTTAATAAAAATGAATCTGCCTTCAGGATCCGCTAGGGAGTCAGTCAAGAGGAAGTTGGCGTGTTTTGAAATAAGGATCGAGACTCCCTTGGATTTGGCAACCAGGTTAGTGGCGTGTAGGGCGGAGCGATATATGTGATTAGTCAGTTTGGGGATAGCATCAGATCGGAAGTGCGTCTCCTGCAGGAAGATAAAGTGAGCCTTATGTTTGGTGAGCGAAGCTAACACTTGTGACCTTTTTTCTGGTATATTCAGGCCTTTTGTGTTCAATGAAACACACTTCAGAGTCATTGGGATATTAATCTTAGGGGGGTCTGCATTGTGAAGAGTTAGGAAGAGGTGAAAATGATTGTCTGGTTGTCGAGTAGGTTAGGGCAGTGTTTCTCAACTCCAGTCCTCAAGGCGCACCAACAGGTCATGTTTTCAGGATTTCCATTATTTTGCACAGGTGATTTAATCAGTTTCACTGCCTTAGTAATTACCACAGCTGTTTTATCTGAGGGAAATCCTGAAAACATGACCTGTTGGTGCGCCTTGAGGACTGGAGTTGAGAAACACTGGGTTAGGGTCTTCCTATAGAGGATGAATGTGAGGGTCACTCCCCTAGGGGAAGGGAAAGAAGGGAAGGGGACACACAGAGGGGGAGGTGGGGTGAGGGGAGAAGACACACAGGTGAGGAGATCAGGAGGAGTTGGGGGTAGGAAGAGTCAGGAGGATCAGAGTGGAAAAAGGGGGAGAAAGAAGGGTAGGGGGGGTCAGGGCCAAATAACCAAGGCGGGGTAAAAAAGGGCTATGGGGGCTAAGGGTAAGGGGATAAATATGGGGGAGGAGAAAGAAAAAACAGAGGTGGGCTTAGCTAGGCTACCCACCTGTAGGAGTCAAGGGGAAATCTGGAGTGTCAGCTACGTCTCAGTGAGACCGCTGTGTGGGGGTAGTAGTGTGAGCGGTAACCACAGCCTAACTGTGGACCGGGGGCCAAAGTGGAGCGGATGAGGGGTCCCGCTAACAGCGAGAGCCCAAGAAGCATAGCGGGGAGCCTACCATGAGGAACAAGTTACAGAGAGTTCAAGTGTCAAGTGCATAGGAACAACACACAAATCAACATAACATAACACATATAACCTTCTCCAGCTCGCAGGGCTGGAATCAATAAAAGCGAACCATACTATTTAGAAAGTAAAACTTTGAGGTATATTCAAGAGAAATCAACAGAGAAATCCACAGCCCGTGAGGCATGCTGGGGAGGGGACACCCTTTTCAAAAACTTACGATAAGGCAATCTATGGTGAGGGGGAAGGGGGGAGTAGCGGGGAGGGGGTAGGGCAACGGGTACAGGGACGGGGGGGGAAGGGAGGAGTAGGGGGGGGGAGATATGGGAGGGGGGGAGGAAAGAGAATGAGGGACAGGGGGATGAGGCGGGGGAAGGGGCAGGGTGGGGGGAGTGGGGATGGGAGGAGGAGAGAAGGGGGAGAAGAGGGGAGAGAGGGGGAAGGGGTGGCTAGGAGGATAGAGGTGGAGGGAGAGAAGAGGGGATTTAAGGGAGGGGGAGAAGAGGTGAGGGGGGAGGGGAGAAAAGGTGAGGGGGGAGGGGGAAGAAATGAGGGGGGAGGGGGGGAAAAAAGAGGGGGGGAGGGGAGGGGAAATGAGGGGGAAAAAAGGGAAGGGAGGGGAAGTGAGGGGGGGAGAAAGGAGGGGGGAGAAAGGAGGGGGAGAAAGGAGGGGGTGGGGGGGGGGAGGGGGAGAGAACTGAGGGGGGAGGGGGGAGAAATGGGGGGGAGGGGGGAAGAAACGAGGGGGAAGGGGGGAAGGAGTGGAGGGGGGAGAAGGGAGGGATGAGGGGGGAGAAGGGGAGAGATGAGGGAGGGAGAGTCCAGAGTGAGCTAGGAGGGTGGTGTCCCGATTTCTGCCTTCGCTTCAGGGGGGAGGGGGGTTCTCGGGACTTAGTATTCATTGGCATCGCCCAAGTCCTACCCCGCCCGACTGATGCCCGGCACATCGTATATGTACGACAGGGGTCAGGGGAGAACAAGTGCGAGTAAGGGACATATAATAGCACTGGTAAAGTTAATGAGAGACAAAATAAAGTAATATTTGGGGGGATAAGAATAAAACACAGATTGCGAATACATTGCCTGCAGGAGCTTAGGATCGTCGTCCGTGAAGTAAATGTCCCAGGGAAGGATGATGTGTTCGTGTTGCAGGCCGAGGTGCAGGGCAGTATAGAGTTCAGTCCTCCCGTTTCCAAAGGGGAATGTCTGTGCGGGCCCAAATTGCTGAGAGATCCTTAGGCCTTCCCGGAGAGGATCTCCGTAGCTGTGTGGGTAGGGGCCAATGTCAGAATCCCAGGCCTACTCTTGGGCACTCATAGGAAGCCTCTCTTGGGACAGGGACAGGTCGTGGGGGCGCACATATCTTCCGGAGGTCGGAGTGTTTCGTCCTTTAGTGCAAACTCCCAGCTCTGGGGGATCCGGACGTGTAAGAGGGATCAGGGGCTCTGGGGTAAAAAGGCTTAAGTAGCTTTTCCGGGGATACGCGCTTCCCACAGCCGCCACCTGAATAAGGCAGGCCCTAGGCCGTCCGCTGGGTTTCATATTGTAGAACTATTGGGTGACCCCAGTTGGTGATGCGTTGTATTGAGTCCCAAACAGGGAGAGAAAGTCACCGTGAGGGGCGTTGGAACGAGGGGTTGCCAGCTATGGGGTGCAAGTTGCCGGGGCGATAGTGACATGTCTATGTCAGATGAGGGTCTGAAAGGTCTCTGGCAGAGTGGTGGTTCAGGGAGTAACGCATACACACGCAGGGGGGAGGCATACTCACGGGCTGCAGGTCTCAGTCTATCCAGCAGACAATCAGTCAATAGGTTTCTCGCATCACATACGCGGTGGTGAGGGGCTATGTTGTTGCAGGTCCCAGTGTGAGGAGCGGGCATTCGGTGACATCGGTCCAGGTCTGCGGTGGCGTGGTCTCTGGCGTGCAGCTTTCGGTGACGGGTGGAGCGAAACAGGAAGCCAGGGTTCCGCTGGGAAGTAGAGCGCGTACCAGTCAGGCAGTTCCAAGTTGGGCAGGTCGAGTTGTTCACAAAACGCCTGAAGGTCCTCCGGTGTGCGAAGCAGGGCAGAGCGCCCCCTTGCGGATGCAGACAGGCCAAACGGGAATTTCCAGCGGTACTGGATATTTCTCGCACGCAAAGCATCTAACAAAGGTCGTAGTGCTCTCCTATTTTGGAGGGTAATCTGTGAGAGGTCCTGGAATAGTTTCACCTCCGTGCCATTATAAAGAATACGTCCCCTTTCCCTTGCCTTGCGGAGAATCTCTTCCTTAAGGGGGAAGCTGACTATACAACATATAATGTCTCTGGGGGGTTCGTTGTCTCGGGGTATGGGGCGGAGAGCGCAGTGGGCCCTTTCCATATCAATGGGAGAGTCCGCAGGGCGCTCAATCAGGTCATTAAAAATGGCGCTGACGGTTTGCTGTATGGCGGTGGGGTCTACGGTTTCGGGGACCCCCCGTACCCTAACATTGTGCCTCCTTCCCCGGTTATCCAGGTCTTCCACGTGTCTGTGGAGCTCAAAAACTTGGGCAAGTTGGGAATCATATGCCGACTGTACCTGGCGAATGGCCGCCGCGTGTGTCTGGGTCGTTTGCTCCACGCTATCCACTCGGTGGGCGACTGCGAGCATTTCGGCCTTCAGGTCTGCTATGGCAGCAGTGACTGTGTTTTTGATATCCGTAGCGACTTTCTCCAAGTCGAATAAGCTGAGGGGGAGGGCCCCGTTGGAGCTGGGAGAGGATGTACCCGGCATATTGGCGGATGGCGGTCTGTCAGGTGAGGCCGTGGCTTGGGCCTGTGCTGGCGCATGGGTCTGCAATGGCGCAGAGGCCTGTAGCTTTTGAGACCGAAATATGTCCGGTATATTCCTCCCCGAGTGGGTCTGAGAGTCCTTGGAGGTGCGAGAGGTGGACGAGCTCCTTGTGGATCTGTGCATAGTAAGATTAGGACGGTAGGCTCCCGTTTAAGATGATGAATCAGCCCGGTCGCACAGGAGCTCTCAGATTAGGCGTCCATCTCGGTCTCCGCTCAGGCCACGCCCCCTGAAACTGTTTTTCACTTTCTAGGTGGTGTTGGCCATCTGATTTATACCAACACTAGCGCTGTTTTAGTATATCACTGACACAGTTCATCACTGTTTTATGTTTTTATACTATTCTTTATATATATATATATATTATATATATATATATATATATATATATAAAACCAAACCATTCGAAATTTCGTATAGAATGAATTCGAATTCCAAAAGATTAGAATAGAAATAGAAAATAGACTAGAAAAACAATAGAACAGAATAGAATAAAATATAATATATATATTATATTTTATTCTATTTTGTTCTATTGTTTTTCTATTTGATTCTTTACAACATTTTCTATTCTATTCTAATCTTTTCTATTCGAATTTGAATTAATTCTATACGAAATTAGAATTTTTGAAGATGGTTATATATATATATATATATATATATATATAGCCATCTTCCAAAATTCAAATTTCCTATAGAATGAATTAGAATAGAAAAGATTTGAATAGAAAAGAATAGACTAGAAAAACAATTGAACAGAATAGTATAAAATATTATGTTATTCTATTCCAATCACTAAGTCCAAGCCTTATTCTTCAAGGGGAAACCCTAACCCCAACCCTAACCCTAACCCTAACCCCAACCCTGACCCTGACCCTAACCCCAATCACAACCCTAACCATAACCCTAACCCCTATACCTAACCCTAACCCTAACCCCTATCCCTAACCCCTATCCCCCTAACCCCAACCCTATAAAAAATATAATATATATGTATATCTATACATAGATATATCTATATATCTATAGATATAGATCTATCTATCTATCTATCTCTATCTATCTATCTATCTATCTATCTATCTATCTATCTATCTATCTATCTATCTATCTATCTATCTATCTATATATATATATATATATATATATATATATATATATATATATATATATATATATATAAAAATAAATAAATAACCATCTTCTAAAATTCGATTTTCGAATAGGATGATTTTGAATAGAAAAGATTAGAATAAAATAGAATAGAAAATAATAGAAACGAATAGACTAGAAAAACAATAGAACAGACTAGAATAAAATATAATATATTACATTTAATTTTATTATGTTATATTGTTTTTCTAGTCTATTCTTTTCTATTCAAATCTTTTCTATTCTAATCAAATTCGTTCTATACTAAATTTGAATTTCGAAAGATGGACGGTTTTATATATATATATATGTTTTTCTAGTCTATTTCCTATTTCTATTCTAACCTTTTCTATTCAAATTCATTCTATACGAAATTTGAATGTCAAAAAAAAAAAAATTATATATATATATATATAACCATCTTCCCAAATTCGAATTTAGTATATAATGATTTCGATTTTAATAGAAAAGATTTGAATAGAATATAAAAGAATAGACTAGAAAAAAAATAGAGCAGAATAGAATAAAATATAATATATTCTATTCTGTTCTATTGTTTTTCTAGTCTATTCTCTGTTTTTCTATTTAATTATAATCTTTTCTTTTCGGTTGAAATAATTTCGAATGCGACCGATTTTTCTAATTCGGTCGAAAACTAAACGAATTCCGAAAACAAATTTAACGAATACAACTAAACGAAATTAATTAATTAACAAATTAAAACGAAACAAAACGAAACACATTTTTTCCTTTTGCACATGTCTATTAAGGACCATAGAGTTTCTTTACATTTTAGACGCAAACATAATAGAAATCCCACAGGACTTAAATTTTGGGGGATTGATAAAATCCACCCGATGTGGAGAGGAGCAAATTTGGTGAGAGAATTATCCAGATGCGAGACCAAATGAATACTCCTTACCAATACATTGATTCCTAATGAAATGAATATAGAACTGGATTTGAATTGTTTCGTAAGTGATTTTTAATTGTTTTTAATTGTTTCCATTTGTATTTTAATGGCATTCATTTATTTATCTGTGATGATTATTTAATCCATAAATTTCAGTTTTAGGTAAAAATATTATGACAATGGGTTATTGTTTGTATAATGTATGCTTGTATTGTTTACCTTGTGCTGTGGTGATTGTAGATAGGGAAGATGAAAGGCTGGATACAGTGTTTCAGTCCAAATTATGGATTAATCATTGTATCCGTCCGCTCCCGTGTCTGTACACAGATTTTACTAAACCGCATTACATGCAGTGAGGTTTAATACCATGGAGACAATCAATGCGTCAATCTGGATCATATCATTGCAATGAGACATCACCTGTCGAGGAGTTTGAGAGGATGTCATACCTATAATTGTTATGGGTGTTTATCCTAAATAATTGTATTTTCAGATCAGCGATTATGTCGATTTTGGTCTCTACATATGTTATGATCGATGTTATCGCTGCAGTTTCCCTGCATGAATGTGTGCTCTTGATTGATTTTTAACTGACCGGGGTGATGACCGAAATCAGTGACTCTAGTAGAACCAACGCTGTATCCTGGCCTAGGCCAACAAGGCCCAGGCCTAGGGCAGCACTTTGTAGGGGGGCAGCACAGTAAGAGTCCCCGTCGGCTTGCGCTACACTGTTAGTGTAACGCAAGCTGCTTCTAATTTTGACTGTCCTATCATCCTGGACCACAAACCTTCCTCACTGTGCTATATGTTTTCTGCTGCACCATTGGCATGGTTATATCTTCTTAGTCCTCTCCATAAAATTATCAGAAATTTATGCTTAAAGTAGAACTATAGGCAACACTTTTTTTTCATTTTGGACAGAGTAAGGGAGGGTTATAGCCCCTGCCAATTTATTTTTTACCATCCCTGTCCCATTGCAGAGATTTCCCTTCACTTCCTACCCCATAGCCAAACAGGAAGAGTCCCCACTCGAAAATTTCAGGGTGGGTCTTAAACAGAAAGGGATGTGGCCTTGACAGGAAGGGGTGGGTCATATTTAAATTAGGGGGTGCACGAGTTTAGTCAGGCCTAGGGCAGCACAAAACCTAAATACACTACTGAGTAGAACCAAACAGGATTAATACCTAGGTGAGCTGGTCTATAAATAGAAATAGTCGTGTAGCGTGGCCACGCCCTCTGATGAAGACCACGCAACTTATCTAGACTGTCGGCAGCTTGTATCTAAACCCGGGAATCACCAGGATAACCAGGGAGCGGTGAGAATATACACGCAGGCCGAACAGCATTCTCTGTGATATTCAATGCAGATTTTTGTTTTTCTGCATGTAAGCATATTTTAATATGGGGGTAATTGGAATAAAAAAATGTAAACGGATTACGCTATTTGGTTTGTTCCCACTCTTTTCATGGTTTTCGAAAAAACTGCAATTGGAGAAGGATCCCATGTATGGTATGACTACATACAAGCCAATGCGATTGGAGACTTAAGGCGCATTTAATTTGGAGTTTTGATGAGTTCAATACCTTAGAGGAGTGGATCTCACAAGGTGTGATGACGTAATTTAAGGATTGTATTTCTTCCAATCATCATTACGCGGATGTATGCTTGATGAATCACCCTGGGGTCATGAACTTTTGATAAGGAGCAATTCATGTTGAACTATCATAAGCACACAGTGTATATGGCACTAGATGAGGGCTGCTAATGCTGTAATGACTATTAGTGATTTTAAGCACATATTTTAAGAATATGTATCTGTCTGTCTTGTATATGAAATGTGTTATCTTGTTTTATGGTCTGTCATGATCACAAAAATACCAACAGCAGGATTTCAAATGTGTTTTTAACTAGTAGCCATATGTGTAACCATATAACTGAACAACAACCATATGTGAAAATAACTGAACTGTGTCAATTTGCCTTAGATGAAGAGGCTGTTATTCAATTGGTTATGGAAATTGATTGCGTGGTAACTAATCATTATAGTTACCTATGATCTTAAGTTTGGAGCTATTAGTTCCATTTAGCATTAAACCTCAGTTTTTTGGTGCCAAAAAAATACCCTTGGAAAGAATAAGAACATCTTACAAAAAGGACACACACTTCTTCTCTTTCTTTCTTTCTTTTTCTTTCTTTCTTTCTTTCTTTCTTTCTTTCTTTCTTTCTTTCTTTCTTTCTTTCTTTCTTTCTTTCTTTCTTTCTTTCTTTCCTACAAAGATTAATTGAATAAAGATTTAACCTATTATAAACCTATTTTTCTTTCCAAGTATTCTAGTTTATTCTGGTGGAATTGATCATCTCAGTCCAGTTGTTTCTTGCCGAGAAGGCTGGCCACCTCTAATTTGTGTGCCCACAGTCAGGGCCGCTGATAGGGCATTACAACCAGCCCTGTTGTACCGGGCTCTGGCCAGCAGGGGGGCCCTAAAATCTTAACTTCTGGCTAAAAAAAAAAAAAAAGCTAAATAACTTTAGTTATTAACCCGCACCCACTTGATTACTAATGTATATAAGGAATATATAGTCATTTCCTGGGCCCCATCAGGTTAACAGAGGGGCCCAGAAGGTGAAAGCAGATGAGGGACTTTTTTTTCATTTTCGGGTGCAGGGATACACACACACACACACACACACACACACACACACGCTGCTCTCGGTATACCTGCACAAACGAAAGTTCTGCCTGCTCTCTGCAACCCTTCTCCAGCGGATGGATATTACTGTAATGCGGCTCCCTTCCCTCAATAAGTGCTGCAGCCTGAGGGAGAGACGGATCACTGACTGAGGTGGCTGAGACAGACAGAGCACAAGGAGTAATCTCGACAGTGGCAGTGGTGCACAGGCAAGCAGTGCAGTCCCCTACACACACTGACAAGTCAAACAGGCTATTTTAGAATGTGCAGTCCTCTGACTCTCATTGTGTGCTCATGGTCATTATCATTATGATGATCAGAGCACAGCAAGTGCTCTATGTCAGTGTAACATACTGTTGGGTGCTGACTTTCCTGATATATGGCTGTACTGTGTGTTACAGACTATAACACAGCTTAGCCATAACAAAGTCAGCATCACACAGTCATGTTACACTGACAGAGCCATACAGCACCTGCTGTGCTCTGATCATCATAATGATAATGACCATGAGCACATAGTGATATGCTACTTTACACATGTGATGGGTTGGGACAGTAAAAACACATAGCATTTTTACTACCCCAAACCACTTCCCTTTGATAACCTTTCACTCAAGCTTTGCAATTAGGTCCTTTTTTATGCAGACCTGATTGAAAGTTCCATGTAGGTTTACAGGTATGAATTGACTTGTGTGCATTTAGATCCGCCTATTCAGGTAAAAAAAAAAAATGGAAAAGAACATCCTTTTCTATTTTTCCAGACCTAAATGTGACAGATCAGAGGTAGCCTGATGTAAATGGACACAAATCTGTGGTGTATGCGGACACAAACTGAATGGGCACAGATGTCAAAACACTGACATCTCTCCCATTCAGATCCAGTTATGATTGGTGGGGCGCTGTAAATGTTACAGCTCCTGCAACCAGTCCCCCAGACCCCCCCTGACAGTGTGGGGGCAGGGGCGGAGCCATGGGTGGGGTTGTGGGTGGGGTCAGAGGCAGAGCCATGGGTTGGGTTGTGGGCGGAGTCAATGGGGGCCCCATCAAGTAGGCTGTATGGGGCCCCATGATTTCTAACAGCGGCCCTGCCCACAGTAAACAGTCTTTAAGTTCTAGCAGATATCTCCACTCAACTCTCCCTTTTCAGAGTTCCTCAAGTCAACAGGATCCCTCCTCTTGATGGATGTACAGATGGATCTTGCAGCCCTTACTAATGATGCCACTGGGATTTAAATTAAATGTGCTACAGTCCAGGAGAAAGGTAAAAACATTATTTAAGTGGGTTGTTGTTGAGAGAGGGAAGTATGGTGGGTTGCGCTGTGGCTAGAAAAGAAGCAAGCATGCAGATTTAAGTAATTATCATAATGCATGACATTCATCCTATAATCAAGCATTTTGCTTGGTAAGGAAGTTAGAAAAAATATTAGTGTTGCCTTTCTTATGTCTCTCTTCAAGAATCCAAAGGTGGAATGTGCCAAATATGATTTACACTTACCTGGTCATGCTCCACTAATAAAAAAACAATACAAAGTTAGTACTTTCAAAATATTTAGGATATCTTCATAATTAGGGATGAGCTCCAGGCTTGGGCCAAGCATGGATTTGCAGTGAACACAACCCATTCTTGATTTGAAGACCTGGCTAACTAATGAAGCTGTTTGCCACCATAGCGATCAAATACCAGTATTGAAATTCCTGGCCTCTGAATTTAGGTTAGGGGGCTTAAATTGGTCAATAACACGGGTTTTCTTATGTGCCTGCTCCTTATTATAAAAAAAGCATGGTTCTCAATAGCCATATTAAAAAGGTGCTTAGCTGGGGTAGAGAAAACATAGTGACTACTTCTGATAAAGTGCACAGGGATATTGCTGCTGAGTTCTGATGTGTGTCTTACACCTTCTCTAAAGCCTCTCCACATGCACTGTCTACACTATATATAAAAAAAGAAAATAATAAATATATACAAATTTGCTCCTCTCCACATCGGGTGGATTTTATCAATCCCCCAAAATTTAAGTCCTGTGGGATTTCTATTATGTTTGCGTCTAAAATGTAGAGAAACTCTATGGTCCTTAAAGCCAATGCTAATGTTATATATATGCTCTGAAAAACGTTTACCCAAGGTCCTTTTGGTCTGGCCAATATACATCAGCCCACATGGGCACTTCAGAGCATACACCACATGGGTAGACATACAGGAATTAAACTCCTTTAACTCAAACTCTCTACCATTAGCAGTTGATCTAAATCTGGTTAACCCACTAATGTGTGTATTTACTTGCTGAGAGGCCTTACATTTCCTACATGCATAGAGCCCTGCTCTGTCCCAAAACATTCTGGATCTCACTGGGGGATCTAAAACTTTTTTTAACAATGCTATCACTGAAAAAGGGGGCTTTTCTGTAAATAAAAGATGACTCTTCTGGGAGTACCCTACTAAGGATCTTATCCATCTTTAAAATACACCAATAATTCTTAAATATTGTCTCAACCACCCTATATTGGGAATGGTAGTTACTAATGAACCCCCATTCATGTTTCACATCTTTAGGTTTATTTCTCTCCATTAAACAACCCAAAATCCAATGTTATCGTTGCGGCTTCCCTGCATGAATGTGTGCTCATGATTGATTTTTAACTGACCGCGGTGATGACCGATATCTCACTATTGCCATACTCAGGAGAAGTAGCAGAATGTGTTGTGCAGTGTAATTCTAAGTATGCCTGTGTGTTATAAATATTTTATTACTTGACAATTTTGTGAAAAAAATACATTTGCATTTTCTTTTGACATTTTCCAAAAACGTGTGGCAAAAAAATGGCATTTTCAAAAGACTCACTATGCTTTTCACAAAATACTTTGGGCTGTTCTCTTTTTGAAATGGAATTATTTTAAGGGTGTTTTTTTTCTTTCCTGACACTTCAGGGCCTCAAGTAATATTATAAGTAGTCAGATAGTCAGGAAATGAGACGTAATTTACACCTTATGAAAGCCCAGTGTCGCTCCTTAGATTATGGGCCCCTCTATGCATCCAGGATGTGAAAAAGTCTCACACATGTTATATTCCAATACTTAGAAGCAGTAGTAGAATGCGTTTGGGGTGTAGTAGCAAGAAAATATTTTATTATTATATATAATATAATAAAATATTTACAAACATGTGAGGGATGTACTCACTTTTGGGATATATATATATATATATATATATATATATATATATATATATATATATACGTATATATATAAAAACCAAAGGGGTTGCAGCATAATAATCAATGGTTAAGGCATCCCTGCCTTTTCTGAAGCAGATTGCAACATAGTGGCAAAACGTCTGTAAAATTGAATACTGTAAATGACATCCACACAATATACAGTGTACATTGATTATGTCATTATACACAGAACATAGTAAACAACAAAATTATCACAGGTAAATACACTGCAGGCCATTTAAAGGTATTGTAAGGTAAATCCTATTTTAGGGCATTTCTGAAATACATGATAAAATAAAAATTAAATTACAATAAAGCTAAAGAAACAAATAACAATCCAAATAATGATTTAACCCATGCATTGACAAGGTGTTCTGTATCTAAGACCGGTGATGCATTCCCCCCTCCCCCTTTTTTGATCTGTTGACTTGATCAATTATCAATTATCAATTGTCAATTATCATAAATAATTTGACCGAGAGAGAGGGGAGAGAACACATGGGTCTTGCCTTCCCTTCTTCGGCGTCCCCTCGTGTCCTTTCACTCAGTACAGATTGCAGCGCGGCACCATTGTGGTAAAGAAGACAGAATACACTAGAGGAGGATGGTTTATATATGCCCATATTGATTTAACATCTGGTGAGTGCATCCCCATTAGGGGACTTTTAATCCCCCCACGTGGTGAAACACACTTGGTGAAAGGAGCACAGGAACTAGGATTTGAATCAATTGCAACCAAACTCACCGTTCACTAGGGATGAGCCGAACACCCCCGGGTTCGGTTCGCACCAGAACCTTCGAACGGACCGAAAGTTCGCGCGAATTTTCGAACCCTATTCGTTATAATGGACGCGAACGTTCGAAATCAAAATTGCTAATTACAACGGCCAATATGCATGTTAATGTCATAAAACAGGTTTGGGGACCCGGGTCCTGCCCCAGGGGACATATATCAATGCAAAAAGAAATTTTAAAAACTAACGTTTTTTCGGGAGCAGTCATTTTAATGATGCATAAAGTGAAAAAAAAAAAAGTGAAATTTTCCTTTAAATATGGTACCTGGGGGGTGTCTAAAGTATGCCTGTGAAGTGGCATGTGTTTCCCGTGTTTAGAACTGTCCTTGCACAAAATGACATTTGTAAAGGAAAAAAAGAAGCCATTTAAAACCACTTGCGGCTTTAATGTCATGTCTTGTCCTGGCTGCCATATGGCTGAAAATCCTTGAGAAAAATGGCATGGCTACCCCATCACCCCCCCCCACCCCAGCCCCTTTGGGTCTTGTATGGATACTAAGGGGGACCCCGCACCCAAAATAAAACCCTATACCTACAACCCTATATACTCTGAACAGCAGTATATAGGTGGTGCAAACAAGACATGGACTGTAGGTTTGTTCTTAAGTAGAATCTGAACAGGTACATTATGAAGTGTAGCTACATCCCAAAAAAAATCAATTTTTAAGCTTTTTGGAGAACATAGGGAGGGGTTATCACCCCTGTAACATTTGCTGTCTTTGCACATCTGTTCAGAACATGTCACCTCACTTTCCGTCCCAATGACAAATGTTTTTGGAAAAGTGGGGTTTTAATTGAAACAAGGATTGGTGATAAAGCATCAGTAGAGAGGAGATACCTTTTTCCCAAATTAAATCTAACAGGATAGAATTTTCCTTCCTAGGGGTAGATTTCCTCTCACTTCCTGTTTTCTCTTGCCGTTTGCAAGTAGGAGTCGTTTGTAAGTTGGATGTTTGAAAGTAGGGGCCTGCCGTATATACTCTGCAGAAATTTGCCCTATTAGATGTTGGTGTAGCCACAAGACTGGTGGGCACAGGAATGGGCCCTGCTGTGAGTTAATAGATCAAGATTTGTACTTGCATGCACCTGTTGAACCGGGCAGAAAAATTGGGCCTTTGGTGGTGGTGGTGGTGGTGGTGGACGGTGTTGCCACAAGACTGTAAGCCCTCACAGTTACTCTTGGTGGGTGCAGGAATGGGCCCTGCTGTGAGTTATTAGATCAAGATTTGTAATTGCATGCACCTGTTGAACAGGGCAGAAAAATTGGGCCTTTGGTGGTGGTGGTGGTGGTGGACGGTGTTGCCACAAGACTGTAGGCCCTCATAGTTACTCTTGGTGGGCGCAGGAATGGGCCCTGCTGTGAACTATTAGATCAAGATTTGTAATTACACGCCCCTGTTAAACAGGGGCTGAAAAATTGTGCCTTAGGCATTGGTGCTGGTGCCACAACACTGCAACCCCTCACAGATACTGTACTTGGAGCACAGCAGTCACACCTGTTGCGAAGCATCTTTTTAAAAAATTGTAATTACACGCCCCTGTTATACAGGGGCTGAAAAATTGTGCCTTAGGCACTGGTGCTGGTGCCACAACACTGCAACCCTTCACAGATACTGTACTCTGAGCACAGCAATGAGACCTGTTGCAAAGCATTGCCTAAAAATTGTAATTACACGCCCCAACAGGGGCTGAAAAATTGTGCCTTAGGCACTGGTGCTGGTGCCACAACACTGCAACCCCTCACAGATACTGTACTCTGAGCACAGCAGTCACACCTGTTGCGAAGCATCTTTTTAAAAAATTGTAATTACACGCCCCTGTTATACAGGGGCTGAAAAATTGTGCCTTAGGCACTGGTGTGGTGGCATGGATCATTGAGGAGGAGGAAGAGGATAGTCAGTGAACATAACAGGACAGTCACTCAGCATCAGCATAGGCAGTCTTGAAGGGATGTGACATTATAAATTATTCCGTTATATCCGCTTCAGGTGTCTGGTAGCTGGTGGTGATCCAAGACTGATTCATTTTTATGAAGGTCAGTCGATCAACCGAGTCGGTGGACAGGCGCACCCTATGATCGGTGACAAATCCTCCAGCAGCACTGAATGTGCGTTCGGAAAGAACGCTGGATGCAGGACAGGCCAGTAGCTCAATTGCATACTGTGCAAGCTCTGGCCAGTGATCCATCCTCAGGACCCAGTAAGCCAGAGGATTTTCGGTGGGAAAGGTGTCCAAGTCTGACCTTGCCCCTAGGTATTCCTGCACCATGTATATCAGACGCTGGCGATGGTTGCTGGAACCGATCATACCTTGGGGCTGCGGACTAAAAAATTGTCTGAACGCATCGGTCAGACGTCCACCTTCCCCACCGCTCCTTCTGCTACTGACCGAAGCCTCAGCAACTCGTCGTCCAGGACCAGGAGTTTGTAACCTCCCAGTTTCTGGGAACGCGTTGCACAGACCTTTCTGCAAGGCCTCCCTGAGATGTCTCATCCTCTGCTCCCTCTGCGAAGGCAAGATAAGGTCCGCAACCTTACCCTTGTACCGTGGATCAAGGAGAGTGGCCAGCCAGTAATGGTCACTCTCCTTGATCCGAAGAACACGAGGATCCTTCCGCAGGCTTTGCAGGATCAGGGAGGCCATGCAGCGTAGGTTAGCTGAGGCATTCGGTCCGGAGTCTTCTGGGTCACTGAGGATGACATGATCGCCAGCCACCTCCTCCCAGCCACGTACAAGTCCACTGGTTTGTTGGGACTGTACATCATCCCTAAAAGACTGCTGCTGCTGATGCTGAGTGCCAGGCTCCACCTCCATGCTCACACAATCCTCCTCCTCCTCCTCCTCCTCTTCCTGTGTGATGGGTGGGACAGAAGGAACATTGTCTGGATAAAGGGGGCCTTGAGAGACAAGGAAGTCCTCCTCTTCCTGCCTCTGTTCTGCCTCAAGTGCCCTGTCCATTATCCCACGCAGCGTATGCTCCAACAGGTGGACAAGAGGTACAGTGTCACTGATGCATGCACTGTCACTGCTCACCATCCTCGTGGCCTCCTCAAATGGTGAGAGGACAGTGCATGCATCCCTGATCATGCTCCACTGGCGTGGGGAAAAAAAGCCAAGCTCCCCTGACCCTGTCCTGGTGCCGTAGTCGCAAAGGTACTCATTGATGGCCCTCTGCTGCGTGTGCAGTCGCTGCAGCATGGCCAACGTTGAGTTCCACCTGGTGGGCATGTCACATATTAGGCGGTTCTTGGGCAGGTTCAGCTCCTTTTGCAGCTCAGTCAGCCGAGCACTGGCATTATAAGATCGGCGGAAATGCACACAGACTTTCCTGGCCTGCCTCAGGACATCCTGTAAGCCTGGGAACCTGCCCAAGAACCGCTGCACCACCAGGTTGAGGACGTGAGCCATACAGGGCACATGGGTGAGCTGCCCCTGTCGCAGGGCGGAGAGGAGGTTGGTGCCATTATCAGAAACGACCATTCCTGGCTTAAGCTGGCGTGGCGTCAACCACCTCTCGGCCTGCCCCTGCAGAGCTGCCAGAACCTCTGGCCCAGTGTGGCTCCTGTCCCCCAAACACACCAGCGCAAGCACGGCATGGCATCTTTTTGCCTGCGTACTCGCGTAGCCCCTTGTACGCCTACGGAGCACCGCTGGTTCCGAGGACAGAGCACTCGAAGAGGACATGGAGGAAGAAGAAGAGGAGGGGGTGGAGGAGAGAGGTGTGTCACAACCAGTAGTAGCATTTTGGAGGCGTGGTGGCGGAACAACCTCCAACACTACTGCACCTTGTCCTGCATCCCTCCCAGCTGCCAATAGAGTGACCCAATGGGCCGTGAAAGAAAGATAACGTCCCTGTCCATGCCTGCTGGACCATGAGTCAGCGGTAATATGCACCTTACCGCTGACCGCCCTGTCCAGCGAGGCATGGACATTGCCTTCCACATGCCAGTAGAGAGACGGAATCGCCTTCCGTGAGAAAAAGTGGCGTTTGGGAACCTGCCACTGAGGAACCGCACATTGAACAAACTCACGGAAGGGGGCCGAGTCTATCAACTGAAAAGGCAGCAGTTGAAGTGCTAGCAATTTAGCCAAGCTAGCATTCAACCACTGGGCATGTGGATGGCTGCGAGTATACTTCTTTCGACGGTCCAGCAGCTGGGGCAGGGAAATTTGCCTGCTACAATCGGACGTCGGTGTACTGCAAGTACTTGGTTGTGACACACCTAATTGTACACCTTCAGTCCTCTCAGAGCAGCTTTCAGAGAGGACTGAAGATATAGTGGGGATGGAGATCCCAGCTGATGAGGAGCAAGGAGAGGTCCGCTTTGTTCTTTGGTGTGGGTCTTTTATGTGTGCTTGCCAACAAGCTGCATGGCAGGTCGACATATGTCTGCTCATGCTTGTGGTGCCCAAGCGGCTGATGTTTTGGCCACGCGAGATACGCTTGAGACAAATATTGCAAATAGCAGTGGTGCGATCTGATGCACTCGTCTCAAAAAAGGCCCACACCAAAGAACTTTTGTGATAACGTGCAGAGGCAGCGCCCTGCACAGGCGGAGCTCTGCGGTGTGGTACAGTTGCTGTGCTGGCCTCTAGCTGGCCTCCAGGGGGCATCCTGCCTCGTTGGACATGTGACGCTGCATCCTCCTTCTCCTCCTCCTCTCTCCCTTCAGGCACCCACGTGGAGTCAGTGACCTCATCATCCCCTCCCTCTTCACCACTAGAGCAAACCTGGCAGTAAGCTGCAGCTGGTGGAACACTACTGCCAGATTGCTGTCCTTCAGCATCCCATCTCTCTGCGCGCACACTACTGACTTCCTCAAGCTGGGTATCATCATCCGAGCCTTCGAATCGTTGGGCATCCTCCTGGAGCATGTACCCAACACTGTGCTCAAACAGTTCGGGGGACTCCTCAGGAGGACATGGTGGGTCTAGGGAAGGGGTGGCTGATGATGCCATTGAGTACGCGTTGGCAGCTGCTCTGCCAGTACCCTGAGCCTGGGTGAGAGAGGATGAGGAGGATGAGGAGGGCTTGGTCATCCATTCTACCAAGCCTTCGGCATGATGCGGCTCCACATGTCCAGCTGCCGAAAACAAAGACAAGCGTGTCCCATGGCCACGTGCTGATGACGATGCACGACCACGTCCACGGCCAGCACTGTTGTCTCTAGAAACAGAGCCTGCCTGCCCTGTGTTCTTGCCTCGGCACGCTCTGCCTCTCCTTGGCGGTCTTCCAGCCATTGTAGTCGGTAGTGTATATAGTATAAAAAATAGAACTCCTATGTGTGCTCACAACACACTGTAGGTCCTATGGGTGCTGACACTAACACACTATAGGTACTATGTGTGCTGCTGACAAGAAAATATAGGAGCTCTGTTTGCTGCCACTAACACACTAGAAGTCCTATGGGTGCTGCTGAGAAGAAAATATAGGAGCTCTGTGTGATGCCACTAACACACTAGAACTCCTATGGGTGCTGCTGAGAAGAAAATATAGGAGCTCTGTTTGCTGCCACTAACACACTAGAAGTCCTATGGGTGCTGCTGAGAAGAAAATATAGGAGCTCTGTTTGCTGCCACTAACACACTAGAAGTCCTATGGGTGCTGCTGAGAAGAAAATATAGGAGCTCTGTGTGATGCCACTAACACACTAGAAGTCCTATGGGTGCTGCTGAGAAGAAAATATAGGAGCTCTGTTTGCTGCCACTAACACACTAGAAGTCCTATGGGTGCTGCTGAGAAGAAAATATAGGAGCTCTGTTTGCTGCCACTAACACACTAGAAGTCCTATGGGTGCTGCTGAGAAGAAAATATAGGAGCTCTGTGTGATGCCACTAACACACTAGAAGTCCTATGGGTGCTGCTGAGAAGAAAATATAGGAGCTCTGTTTGCTGCCACTAACACACTAGAAGTCCTATGGGTGCTGCTGAGAAGAAAATATAGGAGCTCTGTTTGCTGCCACTAACACACTAGAAGTCCTATGGGTGCTGCTGAGAAGAAAATATAGGAGCTCTGTTTGCTGCCACTAACACACTAGAAGTCCTATGGGTGCTGCTGAGAAGAAAATATAGGAGCTCTGTTTGCTGCCACTAACACACTAGAAGTCCTATGGGTGCTGCTGAGAAGAAAATATAGGAGCTCTGTGTGATGCCACTAACACACTAGAAGTCCTATGGGTGCTGCTGAGAAGAAAATATAGGAGCTCTGTTTGCTGCCACTAACACACTAGAAGTCCTATGGGTGCTGCTGAGAAGAAAATATAGGAGCTCTGTTTGCTGCCACTAACACACTAGAAGTCCTATGGGTGCTGCTGAGAAGAAAATATAGGAGCTCTGTGTGATGCCACTAACACACTAGAAGTCCTATGGGTGCTGCTGAGAAGAAAATATAGGAGCTCTGTTTGCTGCCACTAACACACTAGAAGTCCAATGGGTGCTGCTGAGAAGAAAATATAGGAGCTCTGTGTGATGCCACTAACACACTAGAAGTCCTATGGGTGCTGCTGAGATGAAAATATAGGAACTCTGTGTGATGCCACTAACACATTAGAAGTCCTATGGGTGCTGCTGAGAAGAAAATATAGGAGCTCTGTTTGCTGCCACTAACACACTAGAAGTCCTATGGGTGCTGCTGAGAAGAAAATATAGGAGCTCTGTGTGATGCCACTAACTAGGGATGAGCTTCGTGTTCGAGTCGAACATACGTTCGACTCGAACATTGGCTGTTCGATCGTTCGACGAAGATCGAACGATTTGGGCCGTTCGCGCCAAATTCGAGTGACGCGAACGGCCCACAATGCACTACGCCATCGCAGTGTCATCCAGGCGCTGTGATTGGCCAAGCATGCACTGTGACCCCGCATGCTTGGCCAATCACAGCGCCGGCAGCGAGGAGAGCAATGATTGGCCACAGGCAGGATGCCTGTGGCCAATTATTGCTGAGGGTGTTTAGTACACGCCCCACACTATAAAAGGCCGCCAGCACGGCGGCCTAGTGTAGTGTGTTCCGGAGCAGGGATAGAGTAGCATAGGCAGGGACAGTGACTGTTATTTCTTTCTTGCTTAACCTGGATTCCTTTAGTTTAGGGAAAGAGAAGGATAGGTAGGGAGAGTGTCAGTGTGTTTTGTGCTTCTGCTATAGTGTGCTTAAAAAAAAACATTTATTCTAGGGACAGAAAACTCTAGGTAGGGACAGTGTCAGTTTCTTTCACTCTGCAAGTCCTTGTTTCCAGGGACCTGGAAGGACAGTGAGTGAATTGTCCTTTTGCTATATTGTGATTAAAAAAAACATTTATTCTAGGGACAGAAAACTCTAGGTAGGGACAGTGTCAGTTTCTTTCACTCTGCAAGTCCTTGTTTCCAGGGACCTGGAAGGACAGTGAGTGAATTGTCCTTTTGCTATATTGTGATTAAAAAAAACATTTATTCTAGGGACAGAAAACTCTAGGTAGGGACAGTGTCAGTTTCTTTCACTCTGCAAGTCCTTGTTTCCAGGGACCTGGAAGGACAGTGAGTGAATTGTCCTTTTGCTATATTGTGATTAAAAAAAACATTTATTCTAGGGACAGAAAACTCTAGGTAGGGACAGTGTCAGTTTCTTTCACTCTGCAAGTCCTTGTTTCCAGGGACCTGGAAGGACAGTGAGTGAATTGTCCTTTTGCTATATTGTGATTAAAAAAAACATTTATTCTAGGGACAGAAAACTCTAGGTAGGGACAGTGTCAGTTTCTTTCACTCTGCAAGTCCTTGTTTCCAGGGACCTGGAAGGACAGTGAGTGAATTGTCCTTTTGCTATATTGTGATTAAAAAAAACATTTTTTTCTAGGGACAGAAAACTGTAGGTAGGGAGAGTATTTTTTTTCTTTCACTCTGCAAGTCCTTGTTTCCAGGGACCTGTAAGGACAGTGAGTTAATTGTCCTTGTGCTATATTGTGCTGAAAAAAACATTTATTCCAGGGACAGAAAACTCTAGGTAGGGACAGTGTCAGTTTCTTTCACTCTGCAAGTCCTTGTTTCCAGGGACCTGGAAGGACAGTGAGTGAATTGTCCTTTTGCTATATTGTGATTAAAAAAAACATTTATTCTAGGGACAGAAAACTCTAGGTAGGGACAGTGTCAGTTTCTTTCACTCTGCAAGTCCTTGTTTCCAGGGACCTGGAAGGACAGTGAGTGAATTGTCCTTTTGCTATATTGTGATTAAAAAAAACATTTATTCTAGGGACAGAAAACTCTAGGTAGGGACAGTGTCAGTTTCTTTCACTCTGCAAGTCCTTGTTTCCAGGGACCTGGAAGGACAGTGAGTGAATTGTCCTTTTGCTATATTGTGATTAAAAAAAACATTTTTTTCTAGGGACAGAAAACTGTAGGTAGGGAGAGTATTTTTTTTCTTTCACTCTGCAAGTCCTTGTTTCCAGGGACCTGTAAGGACAGTGAGTTAATTGTCCTTGTGCTATATTGTGCTGAAAAAAACATTTATTCCAGGGACAGAAAACTCTAGGTAGGGACAGTGTCAGTTTCTTTCACTCTGCAAGTCCTTGTTTCCAGGGACCTGGAAGGACAGTGAGTGAATTGTCCTTTTGCTATATTGTGATTAAAAAAACCATTTATTCTAGGGACAGAAAACTCTAGGTAGGGACAGTGTCAGTTTCTTTCACTCTGCAAGTCCTTGTTTCCAGGGACCTGGAAGGACAGTGAGTGAATTGTCCTTTTGCTATATTGTGATTAAAAAAAACATTTATTCTAGGGACAGAAAACTCTAGGTAGGGACAGTGTCAGTTTCTTTCACTCTGCAAGTCCTTGTTTCCAGGGACCTGGAAGGACAGTGAGTGAATTGTCCTTTTGCTATATTGTGATTAAAAAAAACATTTTTTTCTAGGGACAGAAAACTGTAGGTAGGGAGAGTATTTTTTTTCTTTCACTCTGCAAGTCCTTGTTTCCAGGGACCTGTAAGGACAGTGAGTTAATTGTCCTTGTGCTATATTGTGCTGAAAAAAACATTTATTCCAGGGACAGAAAACTCTAGGTAGGGACAGTGTCAGTTTCTTTCACTCTGCAAGTCCTTGTTTCCAGGGACCTGGAAGGACAGTGAGTGAATTGTCCTTTTGCTATATTGTGATTAAAAAAAACATTTATTCTAGGGACAGAAAACTCTAGGTAGGGACAGTGTCAGTTTCTTTCACTCTGCAAGTCCTTGTTTCCAGGGACCTGGAAGGACAGTGAGTGAATTGTCCTTTTGCTATATTGTGATTAAAAAAAACATTTATTCTAGGGACAGAAAACTCTAGGTAGGGACAGTGTCAGTTTCTTTCACTCTGCAAGTCCTTGTTTCCAGGGACCTGGAAGGACAGTGAGTGAATTGTCCTTTTGCTATATTGTGATTAAAAAAAACATTTTTTTCTAGGGACAGAAAACTGTAGGTAGGGAGAGTATTTTTTTTCTTTCACTCTGCAAGTCCTTGTTTCCAGGGACCTGTAAGGACAGTGAGTTAATTGTCCTTGTGCTATATTGTGCTGAAAAAAACATTTATTCCAGGGACAGAAAACTCTAGGTAGGGACAGTGTCAGTTTCTTTCACTCTGCAAGTCCTTGTTTCCAGGGACCTGGAAGGACAGTGAGTGAATTGTCCTTTTGCTATATTGTGATTAAAAAAACCATTTATTCTAGGGACAGAAAACTCTAGGTAGGGACAGTGTCAGTTTCTTTCACTCTGCAAGTCCTTGTTTCCAGGGACCTGGAAGGACAGTGAGTGAATTGTCCTTTTGCTATATTGTGATTAAAAAAAACATTTATTCTAGGGACAGAAAACTCTAGGTAGGGACAGTGTCAGTTTCTTTCACTCTGCAAGTCCTTGTTTCCAGGGACCTGGAAGGACAGTGAGTGAATTGTCCTTTTGCTATATTGTGATTAAAAAAAACATTTATTCTAGGGACAGAAAACTCTAGGTAGGGACAGTGTCAGTTTCTTTCACTCTGCAAGTCCTTGTTTCCAGGGACCTGGAAGGACAGTGAGTGAATTGTCCTTTTGCTATATTGTGATTAAAAAAAACATTTATTCTAGGGACAGAAAACTCTAGGTAGGGACAGTGTCAGTTTCTTTCACTCTGCAAGTCCTTGTTTCCAGGGACCTGGAAGGACAGTGAGTGAATTGTCCTTTTGCTATATTGTGATTAAAAAAAACATTTTTTTCTAGGGACAGAAAACTGTAGGTAGGGAGAGTATTTTTTTTCTTTCACTCTGCAAGTCCTTGTTTCCAGGGACCTGTAAGGACAGTGAGTTAATTGTCCTTGTGCTATATTGTGCTGAAAAAAACATTTATTCCAGGGACAGAAAACTCTAGGTAGGGACAGTGTCAGTTTCTTTCACTCTGCAAGTCCTTGTTTCCAGGGACCTGGAAGGACAGTGAGTGAATTGTCCTTTTGCTATATTGTGATTAAAAAAAACATTTATTCTAGGGACAGAAAACTCTAGGTAGGGACAGTGTCAGTTTCTTTCACTCTGCAAGTCCTTGTTTCCAGGGACCTGGAAGGACAGTGAGTGAATTGTCCTTTTGCTATATTGTGATTAAAAAAAACATTTATTCTAGGGACAGAAAACTCTAGGTAGGGACAGTGTCAGTTTCTTTCACTCTGCAAGTCCTTGTTTCCAGGGACCTGGAAGGACAGTGAGTGAATTGTCCTTTTGCTATATTGTGATTAAAAAAAACATTTTTTTCTAGGGACAGAAAACTGTAGGTAGGGAGAGTATTTTTTTTCTTTCACTCTGCAAGTCCTTGTTTCCAGGGACCTGTAAGGACAGTGAGTTAATTGTCCTTGTGCTATATTGTGCTGAAAAAAACATTTATTCCAGGGACAGAAAACTCTAGGTAGGGACAGTGTCAGTTTCTTTCACTCTGCAAGTCCTTGTTTCCAGGGACCTGGAAGGACAGTGAGTGAATTGTCCTTTTGCTATATTGTGATTAAAAAAAACATTTATTCTAGGGACAGAAAACTCTAGGTAGGGACAGTGTCAGTTTCTTTCACTCTGCAAGTCCTTGTTTCCAGGGACCTGGAAGGACAGTGAGTGAATTGTCCTTTTGCTATATTGTGATTAAAAAAAACATTTATTCTAGGGACAGAAAACTCTAGGTAGGGACAGTGTCAGTTTCTTTCACTCTGCAAGTCCTTGTTTCCAGGGACCTGGAAGGACAGTGAGTGAATTGTCCTTTTGCTATATTGTGATTAAAAAAAACATTTTTTTCTAGGGACAGAAAACTGTAGGTAGGGAGAGTATTTTTTTTCTTTCACTCTGCAAGTCCTTGTTTCCAGGGACCTGTAAGGACAGTGAGTTAATTGTCCTTGTGCTATATTGTGCTGAAAAAAACATTTATTCCAGGGACAGAAAACTCTAGGTAGGGACAGTGTCAGTTTCTTTCACTCTGCAAGTCCTTGTTTCCAGGGACCTGGAAGGACAGTGAGTGAATTGTCCTTTTGCTATATTGTGATTAAAAAAAACATTTTTTTCTAGGGACAGAAAACTGTAGGTAGGGAGAGTGTTTTTTTTCTTTCACTCTGCAAGTCCTTGTTTCCAGGGACCTGTAAGGACAGTGAGTTAATTTTCCTTGTGCTATATTGTGATTAAAAAAAACATTTTTTCTAGGGACAGAAAACTGTAGGTAGGGAGAGTGTTTTTTTTCTTTCACTCTGCAAGTCCTTGTTTCCAGGGACAGAGAAGGACACCTGAAGGTAGCCCTTATTGCTTTTTTCCCATCTCCCTGCAGGCCATCTATTAGAATGTCTGGAAGGCAAACAAGGAGAGGCAGACAGTCAGGAGGCAATAAAAGAGGGCAAGCAGGCTCTGTGTCTGGGGGCAACAGTGCTGGTCGTGGACGCGGTGCATTGTCATCAGCACATGGCCATGGGACACGCTTGTCCTTCTTTTCGGCAGCTGGACATGTTGAGCCACATCATGCCGAAGACTTGGTAGAGTGGATGACCAAGCCCTCCTCCTCCTCCTCATCCTCTCTCACCCAGGCTCAGGGTACTGGAAAAGCAGCTGCCAAAGCGTCGTCTTCCCTGGTATCAATGTCAGACAAATCATCAGTCACTCCTTCCCTAGACCCACCATGTCCTCCTCCTGAGGAGTCCCCCGAACTGTTTCAGCACAGTGTTGGGTACATGCTCCAGGAGGATGCCCAGCGTTTCGAAGGGTCTGATGATGAAACCCAGCTAGAGGAAGGCAGTAGCGTGAGAGCAGACAGAGGGGATGCTCAAGAAGGACACCAATCTGGCAGTCATGTTCCAGCAGCTGCAGCATACTGCCAGATTGGCTCCAGTGATGAGGAGGGAGGGGATGATGAGGTCAATGACTCCACGTGGGTGCCTAATAGGAGAGAGGAGGAGGAGGAGGATGAGGAGGAGGCACATCTCCAACGAGGCAGGATGCCCTTTGGTGGCCAGCGTAAGGGCAGTACACCGACGGAATCACACCGCAGAGCTCCGCCTGTGCAGGGCGCTGCCTCTGCCCGTCATTCAAAAAGTTCTTTGGTGTGGGCCTTTTTTGAGGCTAGTGCATCAGATCGCACAGCTGCTGTTTGCAACATATGTCTCAAGCGTATATCGCGTGGCCAAAACATCAGCCGCTTGGGTACCACATGCCTGACCAGACATATGTTGACCTGCCATGCAGCTCGTTGGCAAGCCTACCTCAAAGACCCACACCAAAGAACAAAGCGGACCTCTCCTTGCACCGCATCAGCTGGGATCTCCAACCCCACTATAACTTCAGTCCTCTCTGAAACATGCACTGAGAGGAATGAAGGTGTAGAATTAGGTGTGTCACAGCCAAGTACTTGCGCCCACTCTGCTAGCAGTACACCGACGTCCGATTCTAGCAGGCAAATTTCCCTGCCCCAGCTGCTGGACCGTCGAAAGAAGTTCACTCCCAGCCATCCACATGCCCAGCGGTTGAATGCTAGCTTGGCTAAATTGCTAGCGCTTCAACTGCTGCCTTTTCAGTTGGTAGACTCGGCCCCCTTCCGTGAGTTTGTGCAATGTGCGGTTCCTCAGT
Organism: Rana muscosa; assembly: GCA_029206835.1. NCBI lineage: Eukaryota > Metazoa > Chordata > Amphibia > Anura > Ranidae > Rana > Rana muscosa. Next base: position 868,758,062 of record CM055116.1, on the reverse strand, counting down.
GGCAGGTTCCCAAACGCCACTTTTTCTCACGGAAGGCTATTCCGGCTCTCTACCGGCATGTGGAAGGCAATGTCTTGGCCTCGCTGGACAGGGCGGTCAGCGGTAAGGTGCATATTACCGCTGACTCATGGTCCAGCAGGCATGGACAGGGACGTTACCTTTCTTTCACGGCCCATTGGGTCACTCTTTTGGCAGCTGGGAAGGATTCAGGACAAGGTGCAGTAGTGTTGGAGGTTGTCCCACCGCCACGCCTCCAAAATGCTACTACTGGTTGTGACACACCTCTCTCCTCCACCCCCTCCTCTTCTTCTTCCTCCATGGCCTCTTCCTGTGGTTTGTCCTATGAACCAGCGGTGCTCCGTAGCCGTTCACGGGGCTACGCAAGTACGCAGGCAAAAAGATGCCATGCCGTGCTTGCGCTGGTGTGTTTGGGGGACAGAAGCCACACTGGGGCAGAGGTCCTGTCTGCTCTGCAGGGCCAGGCCGAGAGGTGGTTGACGCCACGCCAGCTTAAGCCAGGAATGGTGGTTTGCGACAATGGCACCAACCTCCTCTCCGCCCTCCGACAGGGACAACTGACCCATGTGCCCTGTGTGGCTCACGTCCTTAACCTGGTGGTGCAGCGCTTCTTGGGCAGGTACCCGGGCTTACAGGATGTCCTGAGGCAGGCCAGGAAAGTCTGTGTGCATTTCCGCAGATCTTATAATGCCAGTGCTCGCCTGGCTGAGCTGCAAAAGGAGTTGAACCTGCCCAAGAACCGCCTTATATGTGACATGCCCACCAGGTGGAACTCAACGTTGGCCATGCTGCAGCGGCTGCACACGCAGCAGAGGGCCATCAATGAGTACCTGTGCGACTACGGCACCAGGACAGGGTCAGGGGAGCTTGGTTTTTTTTCTCCACGCCAGTGGGGCATGATCAGGGATGCATGCACTGTCCTGGCACCATTTGAGGAGGCCACGAGGATGGTGAGCAGTGACAGTGCATGCATCAGTGACACTGTACCTCTTGTCCACCTGTTGGAGCACACGCTGCGTGGAATAATGGACAGGGCACTTGAGGCAGAACAGAGGCAGGAAGAGGAGGACTTCCTTGCCTCTCAAGGCCCCCTTTACCCAGACAGTGTTCCTTCTGTCCCACCCATCGCACAGGAAGAGGAGGAGGAGGAGGAGGAGGAGGAGGATTGTGTCAGCATGGAGGTGGAGGCTGGCACTCAGCATCATCAGCAGCAGTCTTTTAGGGATGATTTACAGTCCCAAGAAACCAGTGGACTTGTACGTGGCTGGGAGGAGGTGGCTGCGGATCATGTCGTCCTTAGTGACCCAGAGGACTCCGGAGCGAATGCCTCAGCAAACCTACGCTGCATGGCCTCCCTGATCCTGCAAAGTCTGCGGAAGGATCCTCGTATTCTTCGGATCAAGGAGAGGGACCATTACTGGCTGGCCACTCTCCTTGATCCACGGTACAAGGGTAAGGTTGCGGACCTTATGTTACCGTCGCAGAGGGAGCAGAGGATGAGACAACTCCGGGAGGCCTTGCAGAAAGGTCTGTGCAACGCGTTCCCAGAGACTGGGAGGTTGCAAACTCCTGGTCCTGGACAACGAGTTGCTGAGGCTTCGGCCAGTCAAAGAAGGAGCGGTGGGGAAGGTGGCCGTCTGACCGATGCGTTCAGACAATTCTTTAGTCCGCAGCCCCAAAGTATGATTGGTTCCAGCAACCATCGCCAGCGTCTGATAAACATGGTGCAGGAATATCTAGGGGCAAGGTCAGACTTGGACACCTTCCCCACCGAAAATCCTCTGGCTTACTGGGTCTTGAGGATGGATCACTGGCCAGAGCTTGCACAGTATGCAATTGAGCTACTGGCCTGTCCTGCATCCAGCGTTCTTTCGGAACGCACATTCAGTGCTGCTGGAGGATTTGTCACGGATCACAGGGTGCGCCTGTCCACCGACTCGGTTGATCGACTGACTTTCATCAAGATGAACCAGTCTTGGATCACCACCAGCTACCACACACCTGATGCTGATATAACAGACTAATTGATTTTAAAATGTCACATCCCTTCAAGACTGATGCTGATGCTGAGTGCCTGTGCTGTTATGTTGACTGGCTATCCTCCTCCTCCGAGTCCTCAATGATACGATTGATGATGATAGCTTGGAAGATCATTTTTGTTTATGGGTGCCGCCACCAGTGCCTAACGCCCAATTTTTCAGCCCCTGTTTAACAGGGGCGTGTAATTACAATTTTTGAAGCAATACTTTGCAACAGGGCTCATTGCTGTGCTCCAAGTACAGTATCTGTGAGGAGTTGCAGTGTTGTGCCACCAGTGCCTAAGGCCCAATTTTTCAGCCCCTGTTTAACAGGGGCGTGTCATTACAATTTTTGAAGCAATACTTTGCAACAGGGCTCATTGCTGTGCTCCAAGTACAGTATCTGTGAGGGGTTGCAGTGTTGTGCCACCAGTGCCTAAGGCCCAATTTTTCAGCCCCTGTTCAACAGGGGCATGTAATTACAATTCTTGATCTAATAATTCACAGCAGGGCCCATTGCTGCACCCACCAAGAGTAACTGTCAGGGCTTACAGTGTTGTGGCACCAGCACCACCATCAAAGGCCCAATTTTTACTACCACTGTTCAACAATTATATGTAATTAAAATTCCTGATATAATAGTTGACAGCAGGGCGTTCCAGCACCAACCAAGAGTAACTGTGAGTGCTTACAGTGTTGTGCCAACACCAACAACTAAGGGGCCTATTTCTGCAGAGTATATACGGCAGGTCCCTACTTTCAAACATCCAACTTACAAACGACTCCTACTTGCAAACGCAAGAAGACAACAGGAAGTGAGAGGAAATCTACCACTAGGAAGGAAAATTCTCTCCTGTAAGAATAAATATGGGAGAAAGGTGTCTCCTCTGTACTGATGCTTTATCAGCAATCCTTGTTTCAAGAAAAACACCACATTTCAAAAACAGTTGTCATTGGGACGGAAAGTGAGGTGAAATGTTCTGAACAGGGGCACAGACAGCAAAACAAATGTTACAGGGGTGATAACCCTTACCTATGTTTTCCAAAAAGTTTAAAAATAGATTTTTGGGCTGGAGCTACACTTCAACAATGTACCTGTTCAAAATTACAAACAGATTCTACATAAGAACAAACCTACAGTCCCTGTCTTGTATGCACCGCCTGTATACGGCTGTTCAGAGTATATAGGGCCTTTTTTATTTTATGTGCGGGGTTCCCCTTAATATCCATACAAGACCCAAAGGGGCTGGTAATGGGCTGGGGTAGGGGGGGGGGGGGTCATGGGGTAGCTATGCCATTTTTCTTAAAGAATTTCATCCATATTACCGGGACCAGACATTACATTAAAGCCGCAAGCAGTTTTAAATGGCTTTTTTTTCCTTTAGAAGTGTCATTTTGTGCAGGGACAGTTCTAAACACGGGAAACACGTGGCACTTCACAGGCATACTTTAGACACCCCCCAGGTACGATATTTAAAGGAATATTTGACTTTTTTTTTTTCACTTTATGCATCATTAAAATGACTGCTCCCGAAAAACGACCGTTTTTAAAACTTCTTTTTGCATTGATACATGTCCCCTGGTGCAGAACCCGGGTTCCCAAACCCTTTTTAGGACAATAACATGCATAATAGTTGTTATAATTAGCACTTTAGAATTCGAACGTTCGCATCCATTGTATTTAATAGGGTTCTAATGTTCGTTCGAACTTCCGGTCCGTTCGCGGGTTCTGGTGCGAACCGAACCCGGGGGTGTTCGGCTCATCACTACCACTAACACACTAGAAGTCCTATGGGTGCTGCTGAGAAGAAAATATAGGAGCTCTGTTTGCTGCCACTAACACACTAGAAGTCCTATGGGTGCTGCTGAGAAGAAAATATAGGAGCTCTGTTTGCTGCCACTAACACACTAGAAGTCCTATGGGTGCTGCTGAGAAGAAAATATAGGAGCTCTGTTTGCTGCCACTAACACACTAGAAGTCCTATGGGTGCTGCTGAGAAGAAAATATAGGAGCTCTGTTTGCTGCCACTAACACACTAGAAGTCCTATGGGTGCTGCTGAGAAGAAAATATAGGAGCTCTGTTTACTGCCACTAACACACTAGAAGTCCTATGGGTGCTGCTGAGAAGAAAATATAGGAGCTCTGTGTGATGCCACTAACACACTAGAAGTCCTATGGGTGCTGCTGAGAAGAAAATATAGGAGCTCTGTTTGCTGCCACTAACACACTAGAAGTCCTATGGGTGCTGCTGAGAAGAAAATATAGGAGCTCTGTTTGCTGCCACTAACACACTAGAAGTCCTATGGGTGCTGCTGAGAAGAAAATATAGGAGCTCTGTGTGATGCCACTAACACACTAGAAGTCCTATGGGTGCTGCTGAGATGAAAATATAGGAACTCTGTGTGATGCCACTAACACATTAGAAGTCCTATGGGTGCTGCTGAGAAGAAAATATAGGAGCTCTGTTTGCTGCCACTAACACACTAGAAGTCCTATGGGTGCTGCTGAGAAGAAAATATAGGAGCTCTGTGTGATGCCACTAACACACTAGAAGTCCTATGGGTGCTGCTGAGAAGAAAATATAGGAGCTCTGTTTGCTGCCACTAACACACTAGAAGTCCTATGGGTGCTGCTGAGAAGAAAATATAGGAGCTCTGTGTGATGCCACTAACACACTAGAAGTCCTATGGGTGCTGCTAAGAAGAAAATATAGGAGCTCTGTTTGCTGCCACTAACACACTAGAAGTCCTATGGGTGCTGCTGAGAAGAAAATATAGGAGCTCTGTTTGCTGCCACTAACACACTAGAAGTCCTATGGGTGCTGCTGAGAAGAAAATATAGGAGCTCTGTGTGATGCCACTAACACACTAGAAGTCCTATGGGTGCTGCTGAGAAGAAAATATAGGAGCTCTGTTTGCTGCCACTAACACACTAGAAGTCCTATGGGTGCTGCTGAGAAGAAAATATAGGAGTTCTGTTTGATGCCACTAACACACTAGAAGTCCTATGGGTGCTGCTGAGATGAAAATATAGGAACTCTGTGTGATGCCACTAACACATTAGAAGTCCTATGGGTGCTGCTGAGAAGAAAATATAGGAGCTCTGTTTGCTGCCACTAACACACTAGAAGTCCTATGGGTGCTGCTGAGAAGAAAATATAGGAGCTCTGTGTGATGCCACTAACACACTAGAAGTCCTATGGGTGCTGCTGAGAAGAAAATATAGGAGCTCTGTTTGCTGCCACTAACACACTAGAAGTCCTATGGGTGCTGCTGAGAAGAAAATATAGGAGCTCTGTTTGCTGCCACTAACACACTAGAAGTCCTATGGGTGCTGCTGAGAAGAAAATATAGGAGCTCTGTTTGCTGCCACTAACACAGTAGAAGTCCTATGGGTGCTGCTGAGAAGAAAATATAGGAGCTCTGTTTGCTGCCACTAACACACTAGAAGTCCTATGGGTGCTGCTGAGAAGAAAATATAGGAGCTCTGTGTGATGCCACTAACACACTAGAAGTCCTATGGGTGCTGCTGAGAAGAAAATATAGGAGCTCTGTTTGCTGCCACTAACACACTAGAAGTCCTATGGGTGCTGCTGAGAAGAAAATATAGGAGCTCTGTTTGCTGCCACTAACACACTAGAAGTCCTATGGGTGCTGCTGAGAAGAAAATATAGGAGCTCTGTGTGATGCCACTAACACACTAGAAGTCCTATGGGTGCTGCTGAGAAGAAAATATAGGAGCTCTGTTTGCTGCCACTAACACACTAGAAGTCCTATGGGTGCTGCTGAGAAGAAAATATAGGAGCTCTGTGTGATGCCACTAACACACTAGAAGTCCTATGGGTGCTGCTGAGATGAAAATATAGGAACTCTGTGTGATGCCACTAACACATTAGAAGTCCTATGGGTGCTGCTGAGAAGAAAATATAGGAGCTCTGTTTGCTGCCACTAACACACTAGAAGTCCTATGGGTGCTGCTGAGAAGAAAATATAGGAGCTCTGTGTGATGCCACTAACACACTAGAAGTCATATGGGTGCTGCTGAGAAGAAAATATAGGAGCTCTGTTTGCTGCCACTAACACACTAGAAGTCCTATGGGTGCTGCTGAGAAGAAAATATAGGAGCTCTGTTTGCTGCCACTAACACACTAGAAGTCCTATGGGTGCTGCTGAGAAGAAAATATAGGAGCTCTGTGTGATGCCACTAACACACTAGAAGTCCTATGGGTGCTGCTGAGAAGAAAATATAGGAGCTCTGTTTGCTGCCACTAACACACTAGAAGTCCTATGGGTGCTGCTGAGAAGAAAATATAGGAGCTCTGTTTGCTGCCACTAACACACTAGAAGTCCTATGGGTGCTGCTGAGAAGAAAATATAGGAGCTCTGTGTGATGCCACTAACACACTAGAAGTCCTATGGGTGCTGCTGAGAAGAAAATATAGGAGCTCTGTTTGCTGCCACTAACACACTAGAAGTCCTATGGGTGCTGCTGAGAAGAAAATATAGGAGCTCTGTTTGCTGCCACTAACACACTAGAAGTCCTATGGGTGCTGCTGAGAAGAAAATATAGGAGCTCTGTGTGATGCCACTAACACACTAGAAGTCCTATGGGTGCTGCTGAGATGAAAATATAGGAACTCTGTGTGATGCCACTAACACATTAGAAGTCCTATGGGTGCTGCTGAGAAGAAAATATAGGAGCTCTGTTTGCTGCCACTAACACACTAGAAGTCCTATGGGTGCTGCTGAGAAGAAAATATAGGAGCTCTGTGTGATGCCACTAACACACTAGAAGTCCTATGGGTGCTGCTGAGAAGAAAATATAGGAGCTCTGTTTGCTGCCACTAACACACTAGAAGTCCTATGGGTGCTGCTGAGAAGAAAATATAGGAGCTCTGTGTGATGCCACTAACACACTAGAAGTCCTATGGGTGCTGCTGAGAAGAAAATATAGGAGCTCTGTTTGCTGCCACTAACACACTAGAAGTCCTATGGGTGCTGCTGAGAAGAAAATATAGGAGCTCTGTGTGATGCCACTAACACACTAGAAGTCCTATGGGTGCTGCTGAGAAGAAAATATAGGAGCTCTGTTTGCTGCCACTAACACACTAGAAGTCCTATGGGTGCTGCTGAGAAGAAAATATAGGAGCTCTGTTTGCTGCCACTAACACACTAGAAGTCCTATGGGTGCTGCTGAGAAGAAAATATAGGAGCTCTGTGTGATGCCACTAACACACTAGAAGTCCTATGGGTGCTGCTGAGAAGAAAATATAGGAGCTCTGTTTGCTGCCACTAACACACTAGAAGTCCTATGGGTGCTGCTGAGAAGAAAATATAGGAGCTCTGTTTGCTGCCACTAACACACTAGAAGTCCTATGGGTGCTGCTGAGAAGAAAATATAGGAGCTCTGTGTGATGCCACTAACACACTAGAAGTCCTATGGGTGCTGCTGAGATGAAAATATAGGAACTCTGTGTGATGCCACTAACACATTAGAAGTCCTATGGGTGCTGCTGAGAAGAAAATATAGGAGCTCTGTTTGCTGCCACTAACACACTAGAAGTCCTATGGGTGCTGCTGAGAAGAAAATATAGGAGCTCTGTGTGATGCCACTAACACACTAGAAGTCCTATGGGTGCTGCTGAGAAGAAAATATAGGAGCTCTGTTTGCTGCCACTAACACACTAGAAGTCCTATGGGTGCTGCTGAGAAGAAAATATAGGAGCTCTGTGTGATGCCACTAACACACTAGAAGTCCTATGGGTGCTGCTGAGAAGAAAATATAGGAGCTCTGTTTGCTGCCACTAACACACTAGAAGTCCTATGGGTGCTGCTGAGAAGAAAATATAGGAGCTCTGTGTGATGCCACTAACACACTAGAAGTCCTATGGGTGCTGCTGAGAAGAAAATATAGGAGCTCTGTTTGCTGCCACTAACACACTAGAAGTCCTATGGGTGCTGCTGAGAAGAAAATATAGGAGCTCTGTTTGCTGCCACTAACACACTAGAAGTCCTATGGGTGCTGCTGAGAAGAAAATATAGGAGCTCTGTGTGATGCCACTAACACACTAGAAGTCCTATGGGTGCTGCTGAGAAGAAAATATAGGAGCTCTGTTTGCTGCCACTAACACACTAGAAGTCCTATGGGTGCTGCTGAGAAGAAAATATAGGAGCTCTGTTTGCTGCCACTAACACACTAGAAGTCCTATGGGTGCTGCTGAGAAGAAAATATAGGAGCTCTGTTTGCTGCCACTAACACACTAGAAGTCCTATGGGTGCTGCTGAGAAGAAAATATAGGAGCTCTGTGTGATGCCACTAACACACTAGAAGTCCTATGGGTGGTGCTGAGAAGAAAATATAGGAGCTCTGTTTGCTGCCACTAACACACTAGAAGTCCTATGGGTGCTGCTGAGAAGAAAATATAGGAGCTCTGTTTGCTGCCACTAACACACTAGAAGTCCTATGGGTGCTGCTGAGAAGAAAATATAGGAGCTCTGTTTGCTGCCACTAACACACTAGAAGTCCTATGGGTGCTGCTGAGAAGAAAATATAGGAGCTCTGTTTGCTGCCACTAACACACTAGAAGTCCTATGGGTGCTGTTGGGGTGCAATGCTGTGCTAACAGCACTGCGGTTGGTACTACTGCAATACTGTACTAACAGTAAGCACGCACCAGACTAATCCCCAGCAGCAGCTAATAACACACTAACTGTGCAATCAGCAGCAATGAACGATCAATGACTTAGGTAGCAATGGTTTAGCAAAGAAATAGCCAATGGTTTAGCAAAGAAGAGCAAATCTTTCAGTATCAAGCAAAGACAGAATCAGCAGACTAATCTCTCCTAAAGCCGGAACTCATGTGACCGGGGCCGATGGCGTGGCGGCCTTTTAAATGGTGGGGCGTGTACTAAAGCCCCTGAGCTGTAATTGGCTACAGGCGTCCTGCCTGTAGCCAATTATTGCTCTCCGAGTTTCGGGCGCTGTGATTGGCCAAGCATGCGGGGTCACAGTGCATGCTTGGCCAATCATCAGCCAGCAATGCACTGCGCCGGCCGCGCCGGCCGCAATGCATTGCGGGGCCGCTCGCATCACACGAATGTGATGCGAACGGCCCAAATAGTTCTGGGCTCGACGAGCGAGCGAACGCCCGATGCTCGATTCGAACATGGGTTCGAATCGAGCACCGGGCCCATCCCTACCGTTCACTATCTACACTACCTATATGATTGAATTATATAGAAGACGCACATATGAACATTTGTCTGTAGCGCTGCTGCAGTTTTATTCTGAACTTTTTACATAAGTTTTTTTAACCACTTAAGCCCCGGACCATTTGGTAGCTAAAGGACCAGAGGTGAATTCAGAATTTTGCACTGCGCTGCTTTAACTGTAAATTGTGCGGACATGCAATGTTGTACTGAAACGAAATTTGCGTCCTTTTCTTCCCACAAATAGAGCTTTCTTTTAATGGTATTTGATTGCCTCTGCAATTTTTATTTTTTGCGATATAAACGGAAAAAGACCGAAAAGTTTGAAAAAAAATGATATTTTCTACTTTTTGTTATAAGAAAAATCGAATAAACTCAATTGTAGTCATACATTTAGGCCAAAATGTATTCAGCCACATGTCTTTAGTAAAAAAAATGTCAATAAGCGTATATTTATTGGTTTGCGCAAAAGTTATAGCGTCTACAAACTAGGGTACATTTTCTGGAATTTACACAGCTTTTAATTTATGACTGCCTATCTCATTTCTTGAGGTGCTAAAATGGCAGGGCAGTACAACCCCCCCCCCCCCAAATGACCCCATTTTGGAAAGAAGACACCCCAGGGAAATTGCTGAGAGGCATGTTGAGCCCATTGAATATTTTATTTTTTTGTCCCAAGTGATTGAATAATGACAAAAAAATTACAAAAAGTTGTCACTAAATGATATATTGCTCACACATGCCATGGTTATATGTGGAATTGCACCCCAAAATACATTCTGCTGCTTCTCCTGAGTATGGGGATACCACATGTGTGGGACTTTTTAGGAGCCTAGCCACGTACGGGACCCCGGAAACCAAGCACCGCCTTCAGGATTTCTAAGGGCGCAAATTTTTGATTTCACTCCTCACTACCTATCACAGTTTCGAAGGCCATAAAATGCCAAAATAGCACAAAACCCCCCTACATGACCCCATTTTGGAAAGTAGACAACCGAAGCTATTTACTGAGAGGCATGATTAGTCCATGGAATATTTTATATTTTGCCAAAAGTTGCGGGAATATGACAAACTTTATTTTTTTGCACAAAGTTGTCACTAAATGATATATTGCTCACACATGCCATGGGCATATGTGAAATTACACTCCAAAATACATTCTGCTGCTTCTCCTGAGTATGGATATACCACATGTGTGGGACTTTTTGGGAGCCTAGTCGCGTACGGGACCCCAAAAACCAAGCACCGCCTTCAAAGTTTCTAAGGGCATAAATGTTTGATTTCACTCCTCACTACCTATCACTACCTATCACAGTTTTGAAATCCATAAAATGCCAAGATGGCACAAAACCCCCCCAAATGACCTCATTTTGGAAAGTAGACACCCCAAGCTATTTGCTGAGAGGCATGTTGAGCCCATTGAATATTTTTTTTTGCCCCAAATGATTGAATAATGACAAAAAGAAAAAAAAAAGAAAAAATGTACAAAAAGTTGTCACTAAATGATATATTGCTCACACATGCCATGGTTATATGTGGAATTGCACCCCAAAATACATTCTGCTGCTTCTCCTGAGTACGGGGATACCACATGTGTGGGACTTTTTTGGGAGCCTAGCCGGGTACGGGGCCCCAAAAACCAAGCACCGCCTTCAGGCTTTCTAAGGGCGTAAATTTTTGATTTCACTCCTCAATACCTATCACAGTTTCGAAGGCCATAAAATGCCAAAATAGCACAAAATCCCCCCAAATGACCCCATTTTGGAAAGTAGACACCCCAAGCTATTTACTGAGAGGCATGTTCAGTCCATGGAATATTTTATATTTTGCCACAAGTTGCGGGAATATGACAAACTTTGTTTTTTTTGCACAAAGTTGTCACTAAATGATATATTGCTCACACATGCCATGGGCATATGTGAAATTACACCCCAAAATACATTCTGCTGCTTCTCCTGAGTACGGGGATACCACATGTGTGGGACTTTTTGGGAGCCTAGCCGCGTACGGGACCCCAAAACCAAGCACAGCCTTCAAGGTTTCTAAGGGCATAAATTTTTGATTTCACTCCTCACTACCTATCACAGTTTTGAAGGCCATAAAATGCCGAGATAGAACAAAACCCCACAAAATGACCCCATTTTGGAAAGTAGACACCCCAAGGAAATTGCTGAGAGGCATGTTGAGCCCATTGAATATTTTTTTTTGTCCCAAGTGATTGAATAATGACAAAAAGAAAAGAAAAATTCCAAAAGTTGTCACTAAATGATATATTGCTCAAACATGCCATGGTTATATGCGGAATTGCACCCCAAAATACATTTGGTTGCTTCTCCTGAGTACGGGGATACCACATGTGTGGGACTTTTTGAGAGCCTAGCCGCGTACGGGCCCCCGAAAACCAAGCACCGCCTTCAGGATTTCTAAGGGCACAAATTTTTGATTTCACTCCTCACTACCTATCACAGTTTTGAAGGCCATAAAATGCCAAGATAGCCCAAAACCCCCACAAATGTCCCCATTTTGGAAAGTAGACACCCCAAGCTATTTGCCGAGAGGCATGGTGAGTATTTTACAGCTCTCATTTGTTTTTGAAAATGAAGAAAGACATATTTTTTTTTTTTTCAATTTTTAAAACTTTGTGACAAAAAGCGAGATCTGCAAAATACTCAACATACCTCTCAGCAAATAGCTTGGGGTGTCTACTTTCCAAAATGGGGTCATTTGGGGGGGTTTTGTGCCATCTGGGCATTCCATGGCCTCCGAAACTGTGATAGGCAGTGAGGAGTGAAATCAAAAATTTACACCCATAGAAATCCTGAAGGCGGTGCTTGGTTTTCAGTGTCATGTACGCGGCTAGGCTCCCAAAATGTCTCACACATGTGGTATCACCGTACTCAGGAGAAGCAACAGAATGTATTTTGGGGTGCAATTCCACATATAACCATGGCATGTTTGAGCAATATATAATTGAGTGACAACTTTTTGTAATTTTTTTTTTCTTTTTGTCATTATTCAATCACTTGGGACAAAAAAATAAAAATATTCAATGGGCTCAACATGCCTCTCAGCAAATAGCTTGAGGTGTCTACTTTCCAAAATGGGGTCATTTGGGGGGGTTTTGAACTGTCCTGGCATTTTATGCACAACATTAGGAAGCTTATGTCACACATCATCCACTCTTCTAACCACTTGAAGACAAAGCCCTTTCTGACACTTTTTCTTTACATGAAAACATTTTTTTTTGCAAGAAAATTATGTTGAACCCCCAAACATTATATATATTTTTAAAGCAAAGGCCCTACAGATTAAAATAGTGGGTGTTGCATTTTTTTTTTCCACACAGTATTTGCGCAGCGATTTTTCAAACGCATTTTTTGGGGGAAAAACACACTTTTTTTATTTTTAATGCACTAAAGAACACTATATTGCCCAAATGTTTGATTAAATAAAAAAGATGATCTTAGGCCGAGTACATGGATACCAAACACGACATGCTTTAAAATTGCGCACAAACGCGCAGCGGCGAGAAACTACATTCATTTTTAAAAGCATTTAAAAGCCTTTACAGGTTACCACGTTAGATTTACAGAGGAGGTCTACTGCTAAAATTACTGCCCTCGATCTGACCTTCGCGGTGATACCTCACATGCATGATGCAATTGCTATTTACATATGACGCTAGACCGACGCTTGCGTTCGCCTTTGCGCAAGAGCAGGGGGGGACAGCGGTGCTTTTTTTTTTTTTTTTTTATTATTTATTTTGCTTTTTTATTTTATTTTTAAATTGTTCCTTCCATATTTTTTTTTTTTATCATTTTTATTGTTATCTCAGGGAATGTAAATATCACCTATGATAGCAATAAGTAGTGACAGGTACTCTTTTTTTGAAAAAAAAATGGGGGGTTAGACCCTAGATCTTTCCTCTGCCCTCAAAGCATCTGACCACACCAAGATCGGTGTGATAAAATGCTTTCCCAATTTCCCAATGGCGCTGTTTATATCCGGGGGGGGGCATTCCCTCCCACTGCTTGTAAAAGCAGTCCAGAGGCTAATTAGCCACTAGGTTTGCTTTTACATGAAAGCCAGCCGCTGGCTGAAAAGAATGATACCTGCAGGCATCAATCTGGTATAACCATTCAAAGTCCAGCAACATACAAGTACGTTGCTGGTCCTTGTTGGACATGTATTGTAATCTTTTTTTTCATGCAGCCTGTTGGCTGAACGAAAAAAAGAGATTGATCGGTGGGTATGCCCACCATTAGAATACCTCCCTTCATCCACCCACTTCTAATGATGGGCATATATGCCGAAGCATGGGGGCATCCTCCCGCAAAAAAGTTATGCCGCGTACACACGGTCGGACTTTTCCATGGGCAAGCCTTCGTCGGAATTTCGACCGTATGTACGCAGCATAAAAGGTTATGCCGCGTACACACGGTCGAACTTTTCCACGGGCAAGCCTCCGTCGGAATTTCGACCGTATATACGCGGCATTAGGAGCAAAATCGCTCCTCCGCCCCTGCTGCCCCCATGCTTCGGCATATATGCTCTTTTTTTAACTGTGGTGGTGAAATCACCTCCTACAGCGTTGGAGTCACGGCTTTATGTATCGTGGGAGCAAACGCTGTTGCTGTCAAGATAAATAAATCCGCGATGCAACTGAATGGCGTACCTGCTAAGCAAATAATGGTTAACATTAAAACAAAGTAACATTACAGTACAACAGTAAGACCTTACCATACCATACCTGCAAAGCAAATACCAAAACAAGACCTAGTAAAAAATAAAAAAATTTTTTAACGCAACCTGTGCTTAAAATATATATATGCCGAAGCATGGGGGCATCCTCCCGCAAAAAAGTTATGCCGCGTACACACGGTTGAACTTTTCCACGGGCAAGCCTCCGTCGGAATTTCGACCGTATATACGCGGCATTAGGAGCAAAATCGCTCCTCCGCCCCTGCTGCCCCCATGCTTCGGCATATATGCTCTTTTTTTAACTGTGGTGGTGAAATCACCTCCTACAGCGTTGGAGTCACGGCTTTATGTATCGTGGGAGCAAACGCTGTTGCTGTCAAGATAAATAAATCCGCGATGCAACTGAATGGCGTACCTGCTAAGCAAATAATGGTTAACATTAAAACAAAGTAACATTACAGTACAACAGTAAGACCTTACCATACCATACCTGCAAAGCAAATACCAAAACAAGACCTAGTAAAAAATAAAAAAATTTTTTAACGCAACCTGTGCTTAAAATATATATATGCCGAAGCATGGGGGCATCCTCCCGCAAAAAAGTTATGCCGCGTACACACGGTTGAACTTTTCCACGGGCAAGCCTCCGTCGGAATTTCGACCGTATATACGCGGCATTAGGAGCAAAATCGCTCCTCCGCCCCTGCTGCCCCCATGCTTCGGCATATATGCTCTTTTTTTAACTGTGGTGGTGAAATCACCCCCTACAGCGTTGGAGTCACGGCTTTATGTATCGTGGGAGCAAACGCTGTTGCTGTCAAGATAAATAAATCCGCGATGCAACTGAATGGCGTACCTGCTAAGCAAATGATGGTTAACATTAAAACAAAGTAACATTACAGTACAACAGTAAGACCTTACCATACCATACCTGCAAAGCAAATACCAAAACAAAACCTAGTAAAAAATAAAACATTTTTTTAACGCAACCTGTGCCTAAAATATATATATGCCGAAGCATGGGGGCATCCTCCCGCAAAAATGTTATGCCGCGTACACACGGTCGGACTTTTCCACGGGCAAGCCTTTGTCGAAATTTCGACCATATGTACGCAGCATAAAAGGTTATGCCGCGTACACACGGTCGAACTTTTCCACGGGCAAGCCTCCGTCGGAATTTCGACCGTATATACGCGGTATTAGGAGCAAAATCGCTCCTCCGCCCCTGCTGCCCCCATGCTTCGGCATATATGCTCTTTTTTTTTAACTGTGGTGGTGAAATCACCTCCTACAGCACTGGAGTCACGGCTTTATGTATCGTGGGAGCAAACGCTGTTGCTGTCAAGATAAATAATTCCGCGCTGCAGTTGAATGGCGCACCTGAAAACAAAAAATTACATACCTGAAAAGCAAGCATGATAAAACATTGCAGAATGGAATACAGTAAAAAAGAGCAGAACAATAGAGAGAAAATAGAGAGAGAGAGAACAATAAAACTACAACTATTTTTGGTTTTTTTATTTTATTTTTTTTTGTGTTTTTTGTTTTTTACGTTTTTTTTTTTCTTTTTTACACTTTTTTTTTTAAACTTTAACAACTGTAATGGTGCGGGTCTTTCAAAATGTAATGGCATCTTGGGAGACCCTGTGTAAGTGTGTCCTAGTCTGTGAAATGCTGTACCCTACGCTAAAACTTCACTTTTGAGTGGTAGCGTTCAAAACATTCACCAAGGCAAAGACCAGGTTTGTCAGGACAGAGTGGACAATAATAATGGGTGTCACGCCTAAATCCGCGCTTGCTACAGACACGATATCTTTTTTGGGGGGTTCGTTGGGTAGGGGTACTCTGGAGGAGATGCATATAATGCCTCTCATGCAGCCGGCTTACTGCATTTGGTAGGGGATGGTGAGGTGCAGAACCGCCTGGATACAGGGGTTCTGTGACTATCTCATTCTGGAATTTTAGAAGAGATAAACTCCCACCTGCAGCTCTGTATAGCACATGAGCGTTCAACAAAGCCAATTGAAATAAGGATAGAGACACTTTTTTGTACCAGCGTCTCGCCTTACGGTCAATTAGATACGGCGCCATCAACTGGTCGTTGAGGTCCACCCCTCCCATATTTTTGTTATATTCGTGGACACAGAGGGGTTTCTCCACAACACCAGTCGCCGTACGAATTTGGACTGTCGTGTCTGCATGAAGGGAGGTAAGAAGGAAAACATTCTTATTGTCCCTCCACTTCATAGCGAGCAAGTTATTACACTTTACGCAGGCTCTCTCCCCCAGCCTAAGACGGGCATCTACAAGCCGCTGGGGAAAGCCCCGGCGATTAGGTCGCACGGTGCCACATGCTCCAATCTGATGATCAAACAAGTGACTAAACAGTGGCACGCTCGTGTAATAATTGTCCACATACAAGTGGTACCCCTTTCTGAATAAGGGTGACACCAAGTTCCACACTATCTTGCCAGCGCTCCCTATGTAATCCGGGCAGTTGACCGGCTCAACCTGACTATCTTTTCCCTCATAAACC
Organism: Rana muscosa; assembly: GCA_029206835.1. Classification (NCBI taxonomy): domain Eukaryota; kingdom Metazoa; phylum Chordata; class Amphibia; order Anura; family Ranidae; genus Rana; species Rana muscosa. The sequence continues at coordinate 868,741,580 of CM055116.1, read as the reverse complement.
ATAAAGCTCCATACATAGCCTGTTGCCCTGTCACAGCACTTATAGAGCTTGACCCAGTATCTGGCACGCTTGCTGGGAAGGTACTGCTTGAAAGCCAAGCGGCCAGAAAATTTAATCAGGGACTCATCAACGCAGACAGCTTGATCAGGAATAAACAAGGCTGCAAAACGTTCGTTGAAGTGGTTTATGAGGGGCCGAATTTTATAGAGCCGGTCGTATTCAGGGTCCACACGTGGACGACAAAGTTCATTGTCGTTGAAGTGCATGAACCGCAAAATCTGCTTGTATCGTTTCCTGGGCATGGAGGCAGAGAACACGGGCATGTGGTCAATTGGGTGCGTGGACCAATAAGCATGCAATGACGGGAATTTATGTGTGCCCATGTTGAGGGAAAGGCCCAGAAAGGTCTTAAATTCGGAAACCGTAATTGGTTTCCAATCTTTGGCAATGGAAGGCAACTGGGGATTAGCGGCGATGAATTGACCAGCATATAAATTACTCTGGTCCACAATAGATCTATAGAGATCTTCCGTGAAAAACAGCGAATAATAATCAATTGGCATAAAATCAGCTGTTTCCACCTGAATACCGGATTGGGCAGTGAATGGGGGAAGTACGGGTTCTTCAGAAGTGGTGGGGACCCAAACAGGATAGGCGAATTCTGCAGGAAGGGCACTATGGGCACGACGGGCCTGCCTTTGTCTTCTTATTGGTGGCAGCGGGACACTACTTGTGCTTGCCACCTCGCCAGCTTGAACTGCACTTATGGGACTCGCCACGTCACCACGTGATACTGCAGTGCTGGATGTACGCCCAGGCTGTACTAGGCCGCTGGTGCTTGCCAATTCACCAGAAGGAATAGTGGCGCTAGTACTACTCTGCTCCATGATACGAGAGACCTGCGGTTCTTGCTCCTTAACAACCTCAGAAGATCGGGATCGGGTACGCCTGACCTTAGCAGGGACCTCAACTTCGTCGTCAGAGCTATCTGACGTGGGGCCGCTGACGTCACTGTCTTCTACGGGAAGATATTCTGAGCCTGAATCTGACAGATACGTGACCTCCTACAAAAACCTGTTAGCGGTCGCAGGGATCAGGATTGTCTCTGCGAACGCTGCAGTTATGTGTTTTGTGTTTGGTAAGTGACAGTGATCGATCGATACTGCACTTGGGTGGGCTGGGCTGGGTGGAGGGGCTAAACGCAGGTGCTAGCAGGTATCTGGGCTGATCCCGCTAACACTGCATTTTTGGGAACCCTAAACCGCTGGGGACGCTAGTATAGATCTGATCAGATACTATACCACTAAGGGAGGTGTATGCTTTGCGCGTGGGTGTTAGCGTTACTGGCACTAACCTAAAGCTGCCTGGGGCGACGCAGACCCTCTCTGGCGCTAAAACCTAATTGATCTCACCCGCCGGGCGATCAGGGGGTTAAACCTTTATTGGGTTATATACGGCGGGTGCCCTGATGCTATAAAAAGCAAACTAACCAACCAGCGTCACCCGTAACCTTTATATGGTGATCACTGGTGAAAGGGTTAACTAGGGGCAATCAGGGGGTTAAAACCTTTATTAGGTTGAATATGGGGGTAACCGACGCTATATAAAAACCTGACGGGTTACCTAAATAACTAAATAACTAACTGGGTAACCAGTGTCACCAGTGACGCTTATACGGTGATCACTGGTGAAAGGGTTAACTCTAGGGGCAATCAGGGGGTTAAATAATATATGGGGGTATCTGACGCTAATAAAAACCTGCGGCGAACCTAAAAATAATTAACTGGCTATCTAGGGCACCACCGGCACTAAATACAGCGATCGAAAATACGATCGATTAGTGACGCTGGCGTTAGGGGGTGAAAGGGTTACCTGGGGGGCGATCAAGGGGTTAAACCTTTATTAGGGGGGGTTAGGGGACTACCCTGGACCTAAAGGGGCCTAATCCTAACTGCCCTGCAACTTTTTATTATCACAGGTGACACTAAATGCAGTGATCAGTAAAATAAATGATCACTGCAATCAGTGACACTGTGATTGGGGGCTGGGGGGTGACCTGGGGGTGATCTGGGGGTGACTGGGGGGTGAAATGTGTGCCTATGTGTACCTAAGTGTCAGTGGACTGTTGGTGCACTAACCTGCTTCCTCTCTCCTCGGCGCCGGAATCGAAAAGACCGCCGCGAGGGAGATGACATCACTTCCTCCTGCCTGTGTTTACATCACATGGCAGAGGAAGCATTTTCATTGGCCGGGAGCGATCGCGAGGGGGTGGCCGAAATCGAATGGTCACCCCCTCATCTCCGAACGCTCCCCCACGATTAATGGACGCTCACTGTATAGGAGGGGGTCCGATCGGACCCCCCAACTATACAAAGGCGATCACGTATGCTCCACGTGATTGTGCCTGTCGGCGGCCATTCTGCCGACGTATATATACAGTGAGCGGTCGTTAAGTGGTTAATACAGTTTTATTCCATAAATTTTAACTTGGTATCATTATGTACAACAAGTGTCTGGGTATCAGAAGTTCCATTTGTTCAACTCTATTAGAGTACCTGTGCTGTCATGTCTTGTTCCTGGCTTTCTGAATTCTTTTACTCACAGAAAAGATGTTTCTGTGACATTTTAGTATGTAGATGGTATGCTGATGCTCTGTCATGTAAGGCAGGGGTCATCAACCCCCGGGCCGCGGCCCACTGCCGGGCCGTGGCCTGTTTGCAGCCGGGCCGTGAAGGCTACACTGTCCGACGTGCGGCGGCGGAGCGAGCAGAGACCGCGGTTCCGTGCTCACAGCGGGGCCGCTATACTGAGGCGAGCGAGCAGAGAGATGAGATCATCTCTCACCGCCCACCTGCATCGCCGCTCATCAATGCTCACAGCGGGGCTGCTATAATGCTGGAGGTGTGGCGGGGTAGCAGAGAGAGGAGATCATCTCTCACTGCCCGACCGCATCACTGCTCCTCCACCGACACAGCGCGGCAGATTACCGATACACTGCTGGAGGTGAGGCAGGGGAGCAGAGAGATGAAATCCTCTCTCACCACCCGTCACCCCCCCCCCCATTACTGCTGTTCTCCCTCACTACCCACTACTCCAGGCTTGCCTCTGAACTAATGCGCACACCTGTGCTGCCACCACTGCAGTGACAATCTTAATGTGGTGGCAGGTGACAATCCATATCTGGTGGCAAATGACAAGCTGCATCTGATGGCAGGTGACAATCTGAATCTGGTGGCAGGCGATGTGGCAAGGGACAAAATGCATCTGGTGGCAGGCGACGTGGCAAGTGACCCTCCGCATCTGGTGGCAGGCGACATGGCAAGTGACAAGCTGCATATGAAGGCAGGCGATGTGGCAAGTGACAATCCGTATCTGGTGGCAGGTGACGTGGCAAGGGACAAAAAAAGCATCTGGTGGCAGGCGATGTGACAAGGGACAAAATACAATTGGTGACAAGCGTCGTGGCAAGTGACAAGCTGCATCTGGTGGCAAGTGACAATCCTCATTTGGTGGCAGGCAACATGGCAATTGACATTCTGCCACATTCTGCATTATGGTGAGTTGAACTATTTCATTTTATATTACAATGTAATAATAGAAATAATGCGCTTCAATCATCCTGACACCATATTAACCATGGTGCCGGGATGATTGAAGCGCCAACACCAGCCATTGCCCCGATAATTTGCCCGTGAAAAGCCGCATACACCCCAACCCCCCGCCCCCGGGCCTTGGCACAATTTTCTTCAACAACGCCGGTCCCCGGTGCTAAAAAGGTTGGGGACCACTGATGTAAGGTATTGTTCAACCCTATAACTCTTAGAGCCATCAGAGTTGGTGAAAGTGCTATTTTAAGTAACAAGAGTACATTAAGAACACCATCCTTGCAGCACCAAGAAAAGTGTCTTGCATCTAAGCTAATTAATTTGTTCATTCTATCCCTGATAATGGGATTGCATCTAGATGCCCGTATCCTGAATTCCTCTACATCAGAGTATTCTGTGTGTAGAATATGCCAATGTTGTTTAATGCAAGACATTAAACATGGAGAAAATTCATGGTATTGACATACAAATGTTATCCTCCTTTTCTTTACTACCTTCCACACAAACTGGCCTGAACTCTTTTCAAAGGGGTTAAAGGGTTGCCCCTGTTTGAAGATTTATTTTCCATTATTTTCCATTTCCTTACATCTAATTGGTTAGGGGCATCCACAATTCTCTTCAATCTTATAAACTGGCTTTTCACAATTGACTCAAACATACTTGGTGGATGAAACTATCAAAGGACATAAATTGGTCACAGTCTGTGGGTTTCACAAATCAGCAACCATTTGAAATTATTTTCTAATCATCAAAGGCATCCAAAAAATATATGTAATCCTTAATGTAGGTCTTGTTGAATTCAATCTGGGTATGAGTCCCATCAATATGTGCATCAAAGGCTAATAAGGATCCAGCGTTGCCTCACCACATCATGAACACATCATCAATGTAGCACCCACTGTATATGCCATGCAATGTGTAGCATGAGTCACATTGGAGAACTCACACAATTAAAATTTGTTCATGAAAGTATCAATGTATACTGGGACAATAACAGTGCCCCTTCACTGGCATTAGTACACATCTTTAAACATAAATGTTTTTTTAAACAAAAATTAACTCCACTAGTTTAATATGGAAATCAATGTCTACATCACTTTACAAACTACAATTGGCATAAGGCCAATGTGTTGCCTAGATTTAAACAGGGATAAAAGTCTTTACCAAGTAACTATAGTCCTGTTAGTTTAACTTCTATAGTTGGAAATATACTGGAGAGTTTAATAAAAGACCACATAGATGAGTTATTGCTGGAAAATAGTCCAGTGGTACTATTCCAGTCATTAAAGTGTCCCTAAAAATTTGAAACAATGGCTTTGAAATGACAGAGCTCAATTCGTTTAGGACGTAGTCGTATTGCCATCTGGTCGAGCTGCTTTATTCACCTTTATTCTGTCTAAATATTTCTAGATCATATCAGTTTTGAACTGTTGTGGATCATTTGAGGCTGTTTCAATACAATCCCCATTATGGACATGAGCTCCCCAATGCTCCTTTGTATACACAGAGCTGCAGAAGGTATTTAATAAATTTGCCTTCTCGTTGTCCCCATTCACCCACTCTAGATTATTTTGTAAAGGGCCTACATGATCAGACCTGACCTTTCTACTATTAATGTATTTGAATAATTATTTGGGGTTTGTCCTGCTATCTTTTGCAATATGTCTTTAAAGAGGAAGTAAACCCTGATGGGGTTTACTTCCTCTATGTCTCCCTGCAAAGGTAAAGCATAATGGGCTACTATGCATCGCATAGTAGCCCATTATGTGACACTTACCTGGAGTAGAAGCCCACAATATCGCCATCTTCCTCCATGGCAGCGAGTGTCCATCTTCACCCCTCTTCTTCCGGGGGCCGCAAACTCCGGCTCTGTGACTGGCCGAAATCGCGTGACGTCACTCCTGCGCATGCGTGCGGGAGCCGCCTTTAACGGCATGCGCAGAAGAAGGCGTCGCTCTGGGAAATTGCAAATATCTCCGAGACTGTTTAGGTCTCTGAGATATTGCAAGCACCTACAGGTAAGCCTTAATCTAGGCTTACCTGTAGGTGGAACTTCCCTCAGAGTGTTTACAACCACTTTAATTTTTAATTTTTGCAGCCTTGATTTCTTATTTACATACTCTGCTATATTCTTTGTAACATTTAAACAATAATAGTGTTCCTTCGTTTTTAAATTTTTTAAAAGCTCTTTTCTTATTATTTATAGCTTTTTGAACTTTGGTCGTGAGCCACATAGGTTTTATTTTTAGCTTTTTAAACATATTGCCCATGGGAATATATTGTGCAGTGTGTTCACATACGGTGTTTGTGAAGAATTACCATTTCTGTTCTGTGTTCATCGATGCCCATATTCCCTCCCAGTTTAAGTCTTGGATAGACATGTGCAGATGAAAAAAATTGTTTTGTTTCGATTCGTTATTTACATAAGATTGTTTAGTTAAATTTGTTTAATTCATTTAATTTGTTTTCGGAATTCATTTTTCTTATTCGTATTTGTATCTGATAGAAGTTTCAAATTCAAATTCGGATCGATTTGAAACGTTTTTGAATCAATTTCATATCGTTTTCGAATTTGAATAGTTTTTCAATTTCCAAAGAGAATAGAATAGAATAGAAAATAAAGGAATATAATAGAAAAAAATTGAATATAACAGAAAAGAATACAACAGAAAATAAAAGAATAGAATAGAAAAGAGTAAAACAGAACAAAATAGGATAAAAAATAAGATAAAAGAATAGAATGGAATATAATAGAATAGAATAGAATAGAATAGAATAAAACATAGCATTAAATAGAAAGATTATAACCATCTTCTGAAATTTGAATAGAATAGAAAATAATTAAATTTGAATAGAATAGATTAGAATAGAAATAATAACCATTTTCCAAAATTCTAATAGAATTTATTTGAATTTGAATAGAATAGAAAAGAATAGAAAATAACACAATAGTATAGAAAAAAACAATAGAATAGAATAAATATAACCATCTTCCTACTCTAATCTATTCTTTTCTATTTTATTCAAATTCCAATTGATTCTATTTGAATTTTGGGAAATGGTTATATTCTTTCTATTCTATTGTTTTTTTTAATTGTATGCTTTTTCTATTTGTTTTTTTTTTTTTTCATACAAATGTTTTTTATTGAGAAATTAAAAGGTACATACAGTTAGTGATCAGTATAAAATACATAAAAACATACCAAAATTTTGCAAGATCCTGTGGAGGCAGCCCTCAAGAGGGTCAAAACCTGCAACTCCAGGGCATCCCAGACCACCCCGTTACACTGTGAAACCATAACACAAAAACAAAATGCGATAGAAAAAATTCTCCTAATGCCGCATACACACGACCGTTTTTCACGACGTTAAAAATGCCATTTTTTAAATTGGGCATTAAAAACGATCGTGTGTAAGCTCCAGAGCATTTTTAACGAAAAATGGCCTAAAAAAATGAGAACATGCTCCATTTTTTCATGTCGTTTTTTTTAACAACGCAAAAAACTGTAGTGTGTTTGCTTTTACGAGGGGAAAAAAAATGCGCATGCTCAGAATCAAGTATGAGATGGGAGCGCTCGTTCTGGTAAAACTAGCGTTCGGAATGGAGATAGCACATTCGTCACGCTGTAACGGACTGAACAGCACGAGGCTTAAAAGCGCGAATCGTCGCTTAACAAACTTTACTAACATGAAGGGTGGCGCCATTCGAACGGAACTTCCCCTTTATAGTGCCGTTGTACGTGTTCTACGTCAATGCGCTTTGCTCGAGCGTTTTTTTTAATGAACGTGTGTATGCAAGACAGTCTTGAGAGGAAACAAGAAAAATCATGTCAAGAAAAACGTAGTTTTTGAAAATGACATTAAAAACGATCGTGTGTACGCGGCATAACAATGTTTTGTTCATTTTTTTCTTCTTGCAAAGAAAAAACTTATGTTCATATAAAACTGGAAATAAGAATAACAAAGAGAGAGAGTCAAATAATACATACAGTATAACAAAAAGAAAACCATGACCCGATATGGGAAGCTTTTACCGAAGGTGTTGACAATATGTCATTCTAGCGTGAGGGTAAATGAGAGTTTTTACCCAAATAGGGAGCAGATACTTATAGGGCCCAGGGCTTCCATTTCAGTAAATGGGCATAGTATCCATGATGGTGTGGAATACCCTCTCCATAATCTGAATAGCCGCCATACGCTTAAGAACCTGGTCCCACGGGACCACGGGACCCCCGGAGTACGCCAAAATAGGGCAATGGACCACTGTACTGCATTGAAGAGTGTGTGTGACAACTTTTGTTCAGGTGGGGTGAACCCGGGGATGTCTGCAAAGAATAGGCACATCTGATACGTCAGGGTAGGTAGACCCCCTGTGATCCCCGCCACCCTATCAGTAACCTTATCCCATATGTCCCTCAAGGCTGTACAGCTCCAAAAGATATGTAAGTGGGTCCCCACCTCTGAACAGCCTCTGAAGCAGAGCTCGGAAACAGTGGGGAAGAATCTATGTAGCTTAGCAGGGGTATAATACCACCTGGTATGTAGCTTCACCACTGTTTCCTTGACCGCCACGACCTTGTACACTTGTGCATATTCAAAATCCTAATACTCCATTCCTCCGGGGATGCAACTTCTCCAGTTTCCCTCTCCCACCCCAGCATGGCAGTAGATTTCTCTGAAAGGCCAAGACCTCCCAGAAAATCATATAAACGGGAGATGGTCCCCCTGTCCCTTGATGCAGGGCCACATAGACTCTCAAAGGTATTGATGGGACCAGGGACTGCGCCTGAATATCGTGAGGAGAACAAATGCCTTACTTGTAAATATTTGCAAAATTCTGACTTGGGGAAGGAGTGAGAGGATTGTAAGGCTTGGAAAGAGCAAAACTTCCCATCTTTCTGAAGTGAGTCCAGGGTAACCAAATCCCCCTCGATCCACAGGGCAAAATTATTCCGGGTGGGAAAAGCCGCCAGAAAGGAGGGGTCCCCAATAAAGGAGGCCAAACTGGGCTTGGGGGGTAGCAGGGAGAGTTTTGTCTTATATAGGGACCAAAGGCGTAGGGATTGTCCCACTACCAAATTTAAAGCGGAAACCTCTCCGGGGCCAATCGACTTGGCCCAGAGCAAACCTGGGAGATAATATGGGTCTACGGACACCCGCTCTAAGTGAAGCCATGGGATCCCATGAGGAGGGGTATGCCATTGTGCCACTTGCAGAAGTCTAGAGGACATATAATAAAGCCAGAGGTGGGGTAAACCCAAACCACCCATTACCCTGGGCCTTTAAACCATCTGCCTACCCAAACGGGGTGTCTTATTAAGCCAGACAAATTTGTTTACATCCCTTTGCAACAGTTCAATCGTTTGGCGGGGCACATAATTGGGAAGGGCTCTAAAATAAAAGTTTTGGGAGAATAGACATTTTTACTGCTTGTATCCGGCCTAAGAACGTTATATGATACTGGCTCCAGGCCAGTAGCAGTTGCCTGATACGTGCAAAAGCAGGCGTGTAATTGGTCAGATACATCTTATGAAGCGAAGGGGCCAGTTTAATCCTTAAATATGATGTCTGAGTATCCATAGAGAAAATAAAATTAGATTGGAGGGAGTTAATAGTATGGCGAGGAAGATTAATTGGGAGGGCGGAGCATTTGGATAGATTAACCCCCAGACCCGAAATTTTCCTGAAGGTGCTTAAGGTAGATATAAGACTGGGAATCGAGACAATAGGGTCTGGTAGAAATAAAAGGACATCGTCTGCATATAAGCTAAGTTTAAACTCCTGATCCCCTTTAGCATATCCCTTAATGTTAGGGTCTAGGCTAATTGATCTGGCCAAAGGTTCTATAGCGAGCGCGAACAAAAGTGGAGATAATGGACAACATTGTCTCGTACCCCTACCCAACATAAAATAATCGGAATTACAGCCCGGGAGTTTAATACGGGTGCGCGGGTGGTTATACAGCGCCCTAAAGCCATGAACAAAGGCCCCAGAGAAGCCGAACCTCTCCAAGGTCAGTTCAAGATATGGCCACAGCACGCTGTCAAAAGCCTTGAGAATATCCAGGCTAAGGAGTAGCACCCTGCGGGCGTGTAAATCTGCATCCTGAATAATGTTAGAGGCCAGCCTAATGTTGTCTGTAATTTGCCTGGACGGGATAAAACCTGTCTGATCTGGGGAGATTAGGGAAGTAATAATCTTTGATAGTCGGTCCGCCAATATCCGACCAAATATCTTCAAATCGTTATTAATGACCGAAATAGGCCTATAATTTTGGGGGAGGGTATGATTTTTATTGGGTTTCGGGATCAGCGACATGTTCGCAAGAAGCATGTCATCCGGAAAAACATTGCCTTCTAGTATATGGTCAAAGAGGGATTTCAGGCGTGGAACCAAAGTGTCTCTAAATTTCTTATAATATGGGGCCGAGTATCCATCAGGGCCCGGAGCCTTGGAGGGCTTTAGTGACTTAATAACTGCTGCAATCTCCAGTTCTGAACAAGGTGCATTCAGCTCAGCCAGATGCTCCTGTGTCAGTGCAGGGAGAGACAGGTTGTCAGGGTCACCTGTGGCCAGGTGACAGATGCACACCGTAGGGGGACAGGAGTGCACCGCAAGGTAGTGAACCCTATGGCTGGCTTCTGTGGATAGGAAACTGGGTGGTTGTGGAAAGCGGGACCAGAGGAGCACAACCGGGATCCCAACGGAAGCGAGAGCCAAGATTCCCCAGGGCGCGGAGTCTAAGACCCAGCTGGTCTTCTCCAGGGCCTCTAGTGGTGAGGATGTTACGCTGCAGGCTGGGACCAGGTCGCGGCCCCTGGAGTTTCCTAGCTCACGCCCCGTAGGATAAGGGGAAGCAGCAGCACACGATAGAGAGAACCGAATAACAAGCCGAAGGTCAGGGGCCACAAGCAGACAAGGATAACGAAGAACGAGCCGAAGGTCAAGGGTCACGAGCAGACAGGGATGGTCGGGGACAAGCCAATAACGTAACAGAGAGACAGACGTAGCACACGGCAGGCAGGAACCCAAACACACAATGCCTAACAAACACGTTGATCAGCAAAGCAGGCTTGCAGTGCACAGGTTAATATAGTGTTCAGTGATAGGGCCTGGGGTGGAGTCAGGCTGGGAGGAGATTATAAAGGAAGCCAGGTGAAGGAGGTCTGGTCTCTAGATGAACACATGAGGAGGAAGGTAAGATGGCAGACAGACATTAATGCATATCCATGACAGTACCCTCCCTCTTACGAGGCCTCCCCCTTCCCCGCCTGGGCCCAGGTTTAGAGGGAAACTTCAGATGAAACTCCTTTAACAGACGAGGTGCAAAGACCTCAGATGCAGTGATCCAAGACCTCTCCTCAGGACCAAACCCTTTCCAATGAACGAGGTACTGAAGAACGCCTTTACAGAGTCGGGAGTCCAGAATTTGACTGATCTCGTACTCCTGATTATCCTCCGAGACAGGCGCCACGGTAGGAAGAGGACGAGAGAATTTATTGAGGACTAAAGGCTTTAGAAGAGCAACATGAAAGGAGTTAGTGATTTTAAGGCTCTTAGGAATCTGGAGTTTGAAACAAACCGGATTCAGTTTAGCAGTTACCGTGTATGGACCGATGAATCGTGGAGCAAACTTCAGAGAAGGAACTCGGAGCTTGATGTTCCTGGTAGAGAGCCAGACTTTGTCCCCTGGCTGAAGAGAAGGCGGTTTACGCCTGCGGCGGTCGGCAAAGCCTTTGAATTTTTCAGCAGCTGCCCGGAGGGAATCATGAACGTGACCCCAAACGGAATTGAGAGACTCCTGAACTGAAGCCAAAGCTGGAATGTCTGGAGAACAGATCATAGGAAGAGGAAGTTGAGGGTGTTTTCCATAAACTGTGAAAAAGGGTGTCTTCTGCGAACTGGTATTCACATGATTGTTATGGGAGAATTCTGCCCACGGGAGTAGAGAGGACCAATCGTCATGGTGAGAAGACACAAAGGTGCGAAGAAAGACCTCTAACTCCTGATTAACCCTCTCAGTCTGTCCATTGGATTGGGGATGGTAAGAAGAAGAAAAATCCAAGACAATATTGAGGGATTTGCAAAAGGCTCTCCAAAAACGAGACGTGAATTGGACTCCCCTGTCGGAAACAATATGAGAAGGGACCCCATGTAGGCGGAGAATTTCTCGAATGAAAATGGGAACCAAGGCAGGGGCAGAAGGAAGACCAGGAAGAGGAACAAAATGAGCCATCTTGGAGAATCGATCGATTACCACCCAAATGACTGTATTATTCTCAGACAGTGGGAGATCGGTGATAAAATCCATGGCAATATGGGCCCAGGGTTCCTTAGGAATAGGCAAGGGCATGAGGAGACCAGCAGGAGCTTGTGTGGAGGATTTGGACTGAGCACAGACATGACAAGCTTTAACGTAGTCTTTGACGTCTGAGCGGAGATTAGGCCACCAGTAGTGACGACTGATGAGTAGGAAGGATCGGAGGAATCCAGAATGCCCTGCCACCTTGGAATCATGTCCCCAACGAAGGATCTTAGCTCTTAGCTCAGTGGGGACAAAGGTCTTACCAGGCGGAATTTTAGACTTCAGGGTGGTAGAGTGGGCAACAATGCATGAGGTGGGAATGATCGGCTCAGGTTCAGGGGCGGACTCCTCGTCCAAAGTGTCAAATGACCTAGAGAGCGCATCAGCCCGACCGTTGCAGGAACCAGGTTTGTAGGTAATCGTGAAATTAAAACGGGCAAAGAAGAGACTCCACCTGGCCTGTCTAGGATTCAGACGTTTAGCATTCTGTAGATACTGTAAATTCTTGTGATCGGTAAAGATCGTTATGGAGTGAGGGGAACCCTCCAAGAGATGACGCCACTCCTCTAACGCCAATTTAATTGCGAGAAGTTCCCGATCACCGATGGCATAATTCCTCTCTGCCTGAGAAAATTTCTTGGAGAAGAACGCACATGGTTGGCGTCTCTTCTCAAAGATTTGAAGAAGCACAGCTCCCACCCCCATTGAGGAAGCGTCCACTTCAATAAAAAATGCATTCCCAGGATTTGGTCTCCTCAAGAGGGGGCCAGAAACAAAGGCCTGTTTCAGGTTGTGAAATGCAGAGACAGCTTCGGGAGGCCAGTCTCTGGCATTCACACCCTTCTTGGTCAAAGCGATAATAGGCGCGGCAATGGAAGAGTAATTCCTTATGAACTGCCTATAATAATTAGTGAAGCCAAGAAAGCGCTGTGTGGCCTTGAGGCTAGCAGGAAGAGGCCAGTTGGTGATAGCCAAGACCTTCCCAGGGTCCATACGAAGCCCCGAACATGAGACAAAGCACCCCAAAAACAGGACCTCAGAACATTCAAAGGAACATTTCTCCAGCTTGGCATAGAGATTGTTCTCTCTAAGACGTTGAAGTACAGTGCGGACATGGTTTCTGTGGACGAGCAGATTTTCAGAAAAGATCAGAATGTCATCCAGATAGATGACAACAAACTGGTACAGCAGATCTCTGAAGATTTCATTGACAAAGTTTTGAAACACGGCTGGAGCATTACACAGACCAAAAGGCATCACCAGATATTCGTAATGCCCGTCTCTAGTGTTAAATGCAGTCTTCCATTCGTCACCCTCCCGTATTCGAATGAGATTGTACGCGCCTCTGAGATCCAACTTGGTGAAAATGGAGGCACCCTTCAACCTATCGAATAGCTCAGATATTAAGGGTAAGGGGTATCGATTTTTAATAGTAACCGCATTTAAACCCCGATAATCGATGCAGGGTCTTAAGGTACCATCCTTTTTGGCAACAAAAAAGAACCCTGCCCCTGCAGGCGATGAGGATTTCCGGATGAACCCTCTCTCCAGATTCTCTGCTACATACTCCGACATGGCCTGGGTCTCTGGGATGGACAGAGGGTAGGTACGACCCCTGGGTAGAGTTGCTCCGGGGACAAGATCAATAGCACAGTCAAAAGACCTGTGGGGAGGAAGCACCTCAGCTGATTTTTTACAGAACACATCCCGGTAATCGCTGTATGCGGCGGGAAGATCAGAAGAAACAGAAGTGGCAGCAACCGGAAGACTCTCCTTGGGGGTCACCTTGAGAAGACACGACGAGAAACATGAGGAACCCCAGGCCAGGATCTGCCCAGAGACCCAGTCCACATGTGGAGAGTGGAGCTGTAGCCAAGGGAGGCCCAATACAACTGGGGTAGAGGCCTTGGGTAGAATAAGAAAGGATATCCACTCCTGGTGGAGAATCCCTACCGACATCCTAATGGGTAGCGTCTGGAAGCGAATAGGGCCCCCTGGGAGAACAGTGCCATCAATTGCCGAGACTACCAATGGGGTAGTGAGAGGTGAAAGGGTAAGCTTCATAGAAGAAGCAGTTCTCCAATCCATGAAATTGCCGGCAGCCCCGGAATCCAGGTATGCAAGGGTTGACTGAGGAGAAGTGCCTACATGAAGGGACACCGGCAAGAGCAGGCGAGAAGGTGATGTTTCTGGGTCCAATACTCCACCTTCCAAATGTATTAGACCCGAGCGTTTCCCGGACGAAGCGAGCAGGAGTCACGAAAATGACCCTTGCCCCCACAATAGAGGCACAAGCCCAGAGTTCTGCGCCTAGCACGTTCTTCGGGGGTTAGTCTGGTCCGGCCCAGCTGCATAGGTTCTTCAGCAGGTAGAGGATGCTCCACGGAATGAAGGGAGGGGAGCTCAGACTGGCTAGGACCCAGAGAGTGCTGGCGTCTTTTTTCTAAGGACCTCTCTTGAAAACGAATGTCGATCTGGTTGCATAATGAAATTACATCGTCCAGACCGACGGGAATGGCTCTTCCCGCTAATTCGTCTTTCACTCGGTCAGAGAGGCCATGTAAAAAGGTAGCGACCAGGGCCTCATTATTCCAGCTCAATTCAGCTGTGTGGATACGGAACTGAAGAGCATATTGCCCCACTGAACTAGATTCTTGGCGAAGACGTAAGACAGCACTAGCCGCTGAAGAAGCCCGAGCCGGCTCTTCGAAGATATTACGAAAGAGCTTCAAGAATTCGGACAGACTGGAAACCACCGGATCGTTCCTCTCCCACAGGGGGGCAGCCCAGGCCAAAGCTTCACCGGAGAGGAGGGAAATGATATAGGCTACCTTAGCCCGGTCAGATAGGAAGCTTTGAGGCTGAAGCTCAAAATGAATAGTGCATTGGCTGAGAAACCCCCTGCAGGCCTTGGAGTCCCCAGAGAAACGGAACGGAGCTGGCAATCTTAGTGAGTGTGAGGCTGCGACTGGTGCGATAGGTACAGCCGCTGGTTGTACTTGGGGTTGCGGATTCGGGGTTCCCAAGGAGACCTGAAGCTGCTCGAATCGAGAAGCCAGATCCTGGAGGAATCGCATCACCTGGGTCTGATTTGATTCCTGGGTCTCAAGTCTGCGAACTATGCCCTGCAATGGATCATCCGCGGGAAGCGGGATGTCAGCCGGGTTCATGGCTGATCAAACTGTCAGGGTCACCTGTGGCCAGGTGACAGATGCACACCGTAGGGGGACAGGAGTGCACCGCGAGGTAGTGAACCCTATGGCTGGCTTCTGTGGATAGGAAACTGGGTGGTTGTGGAAAGCGGGACCAGAGGAGCACAACCGGGATCCCAACGGAAGCGAGAGCCAAGATTCCCCAGGGCGCGGAGTCTAAGACCCAGCTGGTCTTCTCCAGGGCCTCTAGTGGTGAGGATGTTACGCTGCAGGCTGGGACCAGGTCGCGGCCCCTGGAGTTTCCTAGCTCACGCCCCGTAGGATAAGGGGAAGCAGCAGCACACGATAGAGAGAACCGAATAACAAGCCGAAGGTCAGGGGCCACAAGCAGACAAGGATAACGAAGAACGAGCCGAAGGTCAAGGGTCACGAGCAGACAGGGATGGTCGGGGACAAGCCAATAACGTAACAGAGAGACAGACGTAGCACACGGCAGGCAGGAACCCAAACACACAATGCCTAACAAACACGTTGATCAGCAAAGCAGGCTTGCAGTGCACAGGTTAATATAGTGTTCAGTGATAGGGCCTGGGGTGGAGTCAGGCTGGGAGGAGATTATAAAGGAAGCCAGGTGAAGGAGGTCTGGTCTCTAGATGAACACATGAGGAGGAAGGTAAGATGGCAGACAGACATTAATGCATATCCATGACACAGGTCATCTAACCAAGATTTGAGGGTAGGATCTGGGGGTGAGAAAGGAGGGGAAAGAAGCTCAGTATAAAATTTAGAAAAAATTTGCAAAACCTCTGTAGGGTGGGAAACCAAACTACCAGCAAGATTCCTCAGTTTATATGTGTGGGAGGGTTGTATTGATTGGTTTAGCTTCCGCGCGAACATGGTTGAGGCCGAGTTACTGTGCAACAGGAACTTGGCTCCGGACCATCTCAAGGATCTTTCCCTCTGCTCAGACAGAATGATTTTGTGAATGTACGTGGTATAGCCTATCTAGGTCCTTAGTGAGTCTAGTAATATCTATCAGCCTCTGTTTCTTTCTCTCAGCCGCAATTTGAATAAGGTGGCCTCTGAGCACCACCTTATGGGCCGCCCAAAGGGTCGGGGGGGAGACCTCTCCTGTGTCATTAGTGACAAAATAATCTGCCATGTGTTTAGCCAGCTGCGACACTACTATAGGGTCCATGAGGAGAGACTCATTCAATCTCCATCCTGCAACAGAGGGCCTAAGGCCTATGTGGGAAACATCTAAGGAAACCATCTGGTGGTCCGACCATGGGCAGGAATGAATAGCAGCAGAGGTAGAATTTGCGAGCAGTATGGGGGAGCAGAACAGATAATCTATCCTGGAGTAACTATCGTGGGGGTGGGAATAAAACGTGTATTCCCGGGCCCCCACATTGTGTGCTTTCCAGGAGTCCACCAGGTTGTGAGCGTGCAACAGCGACTTCAACGTTTTGGGGAAAGCATTGGAGGCACTACCAGGCCTGCTTCTGTCTAGAGCTGAGTGTGTCACCAAGTCCCCTCCCAACAGCAGATGTGGGGAGCTATATTTATCCAAAATGTGAAAAAAAAATCCTAAAAAAGGTAGCTTGGGAATCATTGGGGGCATATACATTAGCTATCGTTACCTTTTTCCCTTGCAATGAGCCCTGCAAAATAATAAATCTACTAGCTGGATCTTTATATACATGTTCAACATCAAACATCAAACCCATTTTCAGAAATATCGCCACTCCTCGAGACCTAGACCCAAAAGTTGTAAAGTATCCCGGACCAAAGGATCGATCAAAAAAATGTAGGGTGATTACTCTCAGAGAAGTGGGTCTCCTCAGGCGTTTATAGGCATTAAATGCCTTCTTCCGTTTTTGAGGGGAATTAAACACCTTAGTATTATGGGAAATTAATCTAATACCCATTGTGTAATTGTGGGGGCATATAGGTTCATCACCATGTAGGAGGGTCCCGAGGAGCCTGCCATCTCAGTCCTGTGCCTCAGTGAGGTGGGGACCATCCGGCTTACCCATGAAATAACAAATACCATCACGCATCTGGACGTAGCATAAGTGATAAGAGCAAGTAAATAAAGTACAGTAAAAATTGAGTCAGCAAAAAGAGTCCCATATCCTGAAACCAAAAAGTGAAAAAAAAGAAGAAAAAAAAAACACATAAACCATTGGGGTCGGGAGGGGATAGACCATTCCGACAGTAGGTTAAAGCAGTAACTTGTCAGGCTACAAACTTCCTGACCAATAGGACTGAAACGTCCAACACTCTTGACAACCTTCTAGAAAGGGATACAAAATCCCAGTGGCAATCCTCATCAGTTAGTCTGGAAACTGGATCAGATGGGTCCCCAATGTAGACTGTCCGGTAGGCTCCCCGACTTGACAGCAGACTCTGGGTTTCACACCGATCCAGGTGGTCCTCCGATGGAACTGGAACCGCCACTCAGCAAGGAGACTCTTTGCCACAGTGAAAATTAGTAACCAGTGGCCAAAGGAAGCTATTACTTGACCAACCACCCATGTGAGGAGAAAAGAAGGGAAGGAATGCTCCAATGGTGCAGGTCAATGAGGGTTTATTCAACCAACATAAAAGTGATCACAAACAATAAAAACGTTTAAAAAGGGATAGTGAATGAGGTAGTGTGAGGGCTTGGTACACTACCTCATTCACTGCCCCTTTTTAAACGTTTTTATTGTTTGTGATCACTTTTATGTTGGTTGAATAAACCCTCATTGACCTGCACCATTGGAGCATTCCTTCCCTTCTTTTGTCCTCACATGGGTGGTTGGTCAAGTAATAGCTTCCTTTGGCCACTGGTTATTAAATTTCACCGTGGTAAAGAGTCTCCTTGCTGAGTGGCGGTTCCAGTTCCATCGGAGGACCACCTGGATCGGTGTGAAACCCAGAGCCTGCTGTCAAGTCGGGGAGCCTACCGGACAGTCTACATTGGGGACCCATCTGATCCAGTTTCCAGACTAACTGATGAGAAGTGCCACTGGGATTTCGTATGCCTATTTGACCTGCCTAAACCACAGGTCCAATGTTCCGGTAAGAGTATTCTACCTCTCTTTTTCTACAAGAGTTATGTGATGACCCTTCAGTGCTACATGTTCTTTCTTCACAACACGAAAATTTTCTATGGACACTGTATGGACTCATTATATTGATATTATTTATCACTTTGGTTTGATTGGAGGCCCAAATTATTGGGCTTCATTTCTTCACTTAGCGCTACATCTTCATTCCATGTTTATTAATTTTAGTCACATTTTATGTAGCAGCTTTATTTTTATTCACTATTTTAGATTAGCGCAGTATTTTCTCTCTTTATATGAACCTTCTAGAAAGGCAGTAACCACCAGAGTGGGGGGACAACCAAGCGGGCACCGCTGCAGGATTGCACCGCGGGGAACAGATCAGGCAAAATATGGTGCAATGAGGAGTAAACAGCGGAAAAGGTGGGAGGGGAGAGTCCTTGAGGTAGGGGGGAAAAAAAACAAAAAAAAAAAAGAAAACCCCTTCCCCGGCATATAGGAGGCACTCCTCGACTGTCCCAGAAAGACCCTCAGCCATAGGGGATTAAAAAAGAAAAAACCTTTAGTGAGAGATACATACAGCCGCCATTGAGTTGGGCCCGGATAAGATGGAAAAAGCCAGCTCTCAGTTCAAACGCTCCCGTAGATCTTGCCTCTGGCTCCTGTGGTCCCTGCGTGGCGATGGGGTGGACCAGATGGCCGACGGGCGGGGGGTGGAGGGCAGCCTCGGAAGGTCCTCTTTCGCCATAAGGCCAAGCTTGACTAGGAGTTCCTTCCCCTCTTGAATGGTGACCACGGTGTATGTAGTCCCCTGATGTGGGACCTGTAGCTTAAAGGGGAACCCCCACCTGTACCGAATCCTGGCCTCCTGCAAAGGAGTTGTGATCTCCTTGAATCTGCGGCATTTGTCTAGCATGGCCGGGGATATATCCGGGAAGATTTGTATTTTGTTACCGTCCAGCACAATGTTTGGGGTATTGCGGGAGGCCCTCAGGATCTCCTCTTTTATCAAGTAGTCTTTAAGGCATAATACAATATCCCTGGGAGGTTTATCATCCGGCGGCTTAGGGCGCAGGGCTCTATGAATCCTGTCACAGGCAAAAGCCGCCACAGGGGAAGCAGGGACTGAAACAACTTGTGGATGGCGGGGAAAAGCTCCGTGACCCCCTCCGGGACCCCTCTAATCCTCAGGTTGCTCCTTCTGTTTCTGTTGTCCAAGTCCTCTAAGTGGGACTGGAGCTGTGACACAGAATCAATAAGCAGTTCATGATCTTTACGGAGATCCGAATAAGCCAGCTACAGCTCATCATGCTTAGTCTCCAAGAGATCTGTCCTCCCCCCAGAACCGCAATCTCTTGCTGCAGGGTGTGCGTGGATTTATGGAGCTCAGTCTGGAACTTTTCAGCCAGCTTGGTGTACATGGCTGCCAGACTGTCATCAAGGTCCGCCTTGGTGAGCTGCAAGCTGTACTCACCCTACACAGACGAGTATGCAGGGGAGGCCGTGTGTAGATCACAGTTTGGTACGACGCCATCTTGTTTCTTCCCCGACATCTCCCGGACTCTGAGGAGATAGTTCGCGAGGGTCTTCTGCGCTGGTTTCCCGCGGCGAGACTTTGAGGATGGCATGCACCACTCACTCCCCCGGGGGTGCAGGTAATAATTAGCGATGTTCGTAAGCTTGATGGCCCCAGGGAAGGCGTCGAAGTCCCCGCGGTGCACGGAGCTCTGCTTAGATGCGCCCCCTCTATTTGTTTATTATATTACATTATTTTCTATTCTATTCTTTTCTATTAAAATGTATTCTATTCAAAATTTGAATTTCGGAAGATGGTTATATTCTTTTTATTCTATTATATTCTATTGTTTTTTTTCTACAGTATTCTGTTATTTTCTTTTCTAATCTATTATTTTCTATTCTATTCAAATTCAAATTGATTCTATTTGAATTTTGGGAAAAGGTCATATTCTATCTATTCTATTCTATTTTATTCTATTCAATCGCTTTTTTAAATAATTTTCTTTTCTATTCTATTATAGTCTATTCAATTTTTTTAGATTCTATTCTTTTCAATTCTATTATTTTCTTACGTATTCAAATTCAAATTTATTCTATCTGAAATTCTAATTTGGTTTTATTCTATGTTATGTTATTCTATTCTATTTGTTTCTATTATATTCTAGTCTATTCTGTTCTTTTATTTTCTATTCTATTTTGTTCTGTTTTACTCTATTATATTATATTCTTTTATTTTCTGTTATATTTTTTTTCTATTCAATTTTATTTCTATTCCATTTTATTTTCTTTGGAAATTCGTAAACTATACGAATACAAAAACTATTCTAATTTGAAAACTTTTCGAATTTGAATAGTATTCGAAAAACGATTCAAATTCAAATTTCATCCAAAAATGTTTTTCGTTATTTCAGATTCGTTTAAATTCTTACTATTTTAATTCAGAAATTTGGATATATCTAGTCTTGGAGGCAGCCCTCATCCTTGGAAAATTTGCTCTTAAAGTTAGGTGTTTTTATATTTCCAGTATGTGCTTGTTGCTTACAGCCAACATTAAATTAAATCATGTTATGGTCACTGCTACCCAGATAGTCGTTTATATGAACGTTAGTAATAAGCTCTACATGGTTTGAGATTACCAGGCCCAGCAGAACATCATTCCTAGTTGGGGCCTCAGTTCACCAGCTGACCTCATTAGCACACACACCCTGCACCCATCAACTATGTTTGCACAGCATCCCCGGCCTTCCTCCAGGCGTGCGTTTGCCTGTGATGTAAAAAAAGTCGCAACCTATGCAGGGTCTCGACCGCGTCACTTCCGGTGCAGCTACGTCAAAAACACAGCTGATGGCGGGCTCGACTGCGCATGCGCGGCTTCACCGCACCTATACCGCGCATGCGCAGACGCCCATTTCGGTCCATGAAAATTCTAGACTCGAGCGGGCGGGCGGAGGCGTTGCAAATTGCTCAACATCGTCGACAAGCACCGCCTCCAGTCCCGCCCCCAACACGCCCTAGCCTGCTCTGTAGAAGGGGGGCGGACAAGCTAGCCACCGAGGTCGACATAAAATATAGTGCTGCACCGCCTCCAGCCCCTAACACGCCCCTAGCCTGCTCTACTGAAGTGGGGCGGGCCCCATGTATAGCACTGTGTATATCACAATGGCAGGTCCATGAAAAATATAGAACTTTGCCTGTGGGAGACATTAAGACATAGAAGACATTACTCATCAAACTGAACCCCCCCCCCCACTCAATTGCAGCCTCACTGTGCCCGTCAAATGCAGCCGCTGTGCCCGTCAAACGCAGCCGCTGCACCCAGCAAACGCATACGCTGTGCCCGTCAAATGCAGCCGCTGTGCCCGTCAAATGCAGCCGCTGTGCCCGTCAAATGTAGCCGCTGTGCCCGTCAAATGCAGCCGCTGTGCCCGTCAAACGCAGCCACTGCACCCAGCAAGCGCAGCCACTGTACCCGTCAAATGCAGCCGCTGTGCCCGTCAAATGCAGCCGCTGTGCCCGTCAAACGCAGCCACTGCACTCAGCAAATGCAGCCACTGTGCCCGTCAAACGCAGCCGCTGTGCCCGTCAAATGCAGCCGCTGTGCCTGTCAAATGCAGCCACTGTGCCCATCAAACGCAGCCGCTGTGCCCGTCAAACGCAGCCTCTGCACCCAGCAAGCGCAGCCACTGTACCCGTCAAATGCAGCCGCTGTGCCCGTCAAATGCAGCCGCTGTGCCCGTCAAACGCAGCCACTGCACTCAGCAAATGCAGCCACTGTGCCCGTCAAACGCAGCCGCTGTGCCCGTCAAATGCAGCCGCTGTGCCTGTCAAATGCAGCCACTGTGCCCATCAAACGCAGCCGCTGTGCCCGTCAAACGCAGCCGCTGAGCCCGTCAAACGCAGCCACTGCACCCAGCAAACGCAGCCACTGTCAAATGCAGCCGCTGTGCCCATCAAATGCAGCCGCTGTGCCCGTCAAACGCAGCCGCTGTGCCCGTCAAACGCAGCCGCAGCACCCAGCAGCCGCTGTGCCCGTCAAACTGTGCCCGTCAAATGCAGCCGCTGCACCCAGCAAACGTATCCGCTGTGCCCGTCAAATGTAGCCGCTGTGCCTGTCAAACGCAGCCGCTGCACCCAGCAAACGCATCCGCTGTGCCCGTCAAATGCAGCAGCTGTGCCCGTCAAATGCAGCCGCTGTGCCCGTCAAACGCAGCCGCTGTGCCCGTCAAACGCAGCCACTGTGCCCGTCAAATGCAGCCACTGCACCCAGCAAACGCAATGACTGTGCCCGTCAAACGCAGCCACTGTGCCTATCAATTGCTGCCAGATTGTCAAACCATAGCTGTGCTCCCTGGGGATAAGCTGATCGCCCATCCGTGCTGCTGGAGGGAGCCCAGACGAGCATAAATGAAGGACCTGCAGACTTGGTCATGGTAAGTGAGACCATCCCATATCCCACTCCATATTCCCCGAGGACAGGGACCACCCCCGAGGACAAGGACCCCCTCCCCCCAAGACAGAGACCCCCTTCTACCCCCTGAGGACAGGGACCCCTTCTCTCCTGGGGACAGGGACTCCCTTCTCTCCTGGGGACAGGGACTCCCTTCTCTACTGGGGACAGGGACTCCCTTCTCCTCTGGGTACAGGGACACCTTCTCTCCTGGGGACAGGGACTCCCTTCTCTCCTGGGGACAGGGACCCCCTTCCCCCCAAGACAGAGACCCCCTTCTCCCCCCTGAGGACAGGGACACCTTCTCTCCTGGGGACAGGGACTCCCTTCTCTCCTGGGGACAGGGACCCCCTCCCCCCAAGACAGAGACCCCCTTCTCCCCCCTGAGGACAGGGACCCCTTCTCTCCTGGGGACAGGGACTCCCTTCTCTCCTGGGGACAGGGACTCCCTTCTCTCCTGGGGACAGGGACTCCCTTTTCTCCTGTGGACAGGGACCCCCTTCTCTCCTGTGGACAGGGACCCCCTTCTCTCCTGTGGACAGGGACCCCTTCTCTCCTGGGGACAGGGACTTCCTTCTCTCCTGGGGACAGGGACTCCCTTCTCCTCTGGGTACAGGGACACCTTCTCTCCTGTGGACAGGGACTCCCTTCTCTCCTGTGGACAGGGACTCCCTTCTCTCCTGGGGACAGGGACTCCCTTCTCTCCTGGGGACAGGGACTCCCTTCTCTCCTGTGGACAGGGACGCCCTTCTCTCCTGTGGAAGGGACCCCCTTCTCTCCTGTGGACAGGGACCCCCCTTCTCTCCTGTGGACAGGGACCCCTTCTCTCCTGGGGACAGGGACTCCCTTCTCCTCTGGGTACAGGGACACCTTCTCTCCTGTGGACAGGGACTCCTTTCTCTCCTGTGGACAGGGACTCCCTTCTCTCCTGTGGACAGGGACTCCCTTCTCTCCTGTGGACAGGGACCCCCTTCTCTCCTGTGGACAGGGACCCCCTTCTCTCCTGTGGACAGGGACCCCCTTCTCTCCTGGTGACAGGGACTCCCTTCTCTCCTGTGGACAGGGACTCCCTTCTCTCCTGTGGACAGGGACCCTCTTCTCTCCTGTGGACAGGGACCCCCTTCTCTCCTGTGGACAGGGACCCCCTTCTCTCCTGTGGACAGGGACCCTCTTCTCTCCTGTGGACAGGGACCCCCTTCTCTCCTGGGGACAGGGACCCCTTCTCTCCTGGGGACAGGGACTCCCTTCTCTCCTGGGGACAGGGACTCCCTTCTCTGGGAATAGGGACACCTTCTCTCCTTTGGACAGGGACCCCCTTCTCCCCTGGAAACAGGGACCCTCTGGGCCACTCACCTGGGGACAGGGACCCCCTTCTCACTCTGGGGCAGGGATCCTATCTCACCTGGGGGCAGGGATCCTATCTCACCTGGGGGCAGGGACTCCGTCTCACCTGGGGGCAGGGACTCCGTCTCACCTGGGGGCAGGAACTCCATCTCCCCTGGCAACAGGGACTTCATCTCACCTAGGGACCCCATCTTCCCTAGGGATCAGGACGCCACCTCCCCTAAGAACAGGAACCTGATCACCCTGTGTGTGCCAACCTCACTGCCCTGCCTGCCATGTGTCCTGTGTGAGGGCCCTTCTGTGACAGCTCTTATCAGTACTTCATCCCACTGTGTGATCCCCCTACATGACTGATCCCTCTGTGTGCACCCCTTACACGGGGAACCCCTCTGTTTTCTCCCCCTACATGTCTGCATTCTCTGACCACCACCTGTACCATTTCCACATCCTCTGACTGCCTCCTGTATCCTATCCGCCATCCTCTGACCAACTCCTCTATCCTGTGCACATGTTCTGACCACCTATTGTCTGCAGCCTCTAACCACCTCCTGTATCCTGTCTGCAGGATCTCGGCCGTGTGTACGAGGCTTTACTCTTGATTCCTCTCCAGACTCCCCCTAAGAGACTGCAGACACGATAAAAGACAAGAGATAGTCAGAGATTGCAGACAGGTTAGAGGCTGCAGACAGGATACAAGAGGTGGTTAGAGGCTGCAGACAATAGGTGGTCAGAACATGTGCACAGGATAGAGGAGGTGGTCAGAGGATGGCGGATAGGATACAGGAGGCAGTCAGAGGATGTGGAAATGGTACAGGTGGTGGTCAGAGAATGCAGACATGTAGGGGGAGAAAACAGAGGGGTTCCCCGTGTAAGGGGTGCACACAGAGGGATCAGTCATGTAGGGGATCACACAGTGGGATGAAGTACTGATAAGAGCTGTCACAGAAGGGCCCTCACACAGGACACATGGCAGGCAGGGCAGTGAGGTTGGCACACACAGGGTGATCAGGTTCCTGTTCTTAGGGGAGGTGGCGTCCTGATCCCTAGGGAAGATGGGGTCCCTAGGTGAGATGAAGTCCCTGTTGCCAGGGGAGATGGAGTTCCTGCCCTCAGGTGAGACGGAGTCCCTGTCCCCAGGAGAGAAGGGAGTCCCTGTCCCCAGGAGAGAAGGGGTCCCTGTCCCCAGGAGAGAAGGGGGTCCCTGTCCACAGGAGAGAAGAGGGTCCCTTACCACAGGAGAGAAGGGGGTCCCTGTCCACAGGAGAGAAGGGGGTCCCTGTCCACAGGAGAGAAGAGGGTCCCTGTCCACAGGAGAGAAGGGAGTCCCTATCCCCAGGAGAGAAGGGGGTCCCTGTCCACAGGAGAGAAGAGGGTCCCTGTCCACAGGAGAGAAGGGAGTCCCTGTCCACAGGAGAGAAGGGAGTCCCTGTCCACAGGAGAGAAGGGAGTCCCTGTCCACAGGAGAGAAGGGAGTCCCTGTCCCCAGGAGAGAAGGGAGTCCCTGTCCCCAGGAGAGAAGGGAGTCCCTGTCCCCAGGAGAGAAGGGAGTCCCTGTCCCCAGGAGAGAAGGGGTCCCTGTCCACAGGAGAGAAGGGGGTCCCTGTCCCCAGGAGAGAAGGTGTCCCTGTACCCAGAGGAGAAGGGAGTCCCTGTCCCCAGTAGAGAAGGGAGTCCCTGTCCCCAGGAGAGAAGGGGGTCCCTGTCCCCAGGAGAGAAGGTGTCCCTGTACCCAGAGGAGAAGGGAGTCCCTGTCCCCAGTAGAGAAGGGAGTCCCTGTCCCCAGGAGAGAAGGGAGTCCCTGTCCCCAGGAGAGAAGGGGTCCCTGTCCTCAGGGGGTAGAAGGGGGTCTCTGTCTTGGGGGGAGGGGGTCCCTGTCCTCGGGGGTGGTCCCTGTCCTCGGGGAATATGGAGTGGGATATGGGATGGTCTCACTTACCATGACCAAGTCTGCAGGTCCTTCATTTATGCTCGTCTGGGCTCCCTCCAGCAGCACGGATGGGCGATCAGCTTATCCCCAGGGAGCACAGCTATGGCTTGACAATCTGGCAGCAATTGATAGGCACAGTGGCTGCGTTTGACGGGCACAGTCATTGCGTTTGCTGGGTGCAGTGGCTGCATTTGACGGGCACAGTGGCTGCGTTTGACGGGCACAGCGGCTGCGTTTGACGGGCACAGCGGCTGCATTTGACGGGCACAGAGGCTGCATTTGACAGTGGCTGCGTTTGCTGGGTGCAGTGGCTGCGTTTGACGGGCTCAGCGGCTGCGTTTGACGGGCACAGCGGCTGCGTTTGACGGGCACAGTGGCTGCATTTGACGGGCACAGCGGCTGCATTTGACGGGCACAGCGGCTGCATTTGACGGGCACAGCGGCTGCGTTTGATGGGCACAGTGGCTGCGTTTGACGGGCACAGCGGCTGCATTTGACGGGCACAGCGGCTGCATTTGACGGGTACAGTGGCTGCGCTTGCTGGGTGCAGTGGCTGCGTTTGACGGGCACAGCGGCTGCATTTGACGGGCACAGCGGCTACATTTGACGGGCACAACGGCTGCATTTGACGGGCACAGCGGATGCGTTTGACGGGCACAGCGGCTGCATTTGACGGGCACAGCGGCTACATTTGACGGGCACAGCGGATGCGTTTGACGGGCACAGCGGCTGCATTTGACGGGCACAGCGGCTGCGTTTGACGGGCACAGCGGCTGTATTTGACGGGCACAGCGGCTGCATTTGTCGGGCACAGCGTATGCGTTTGTTGGGTGCAGCGGCTGCGTTTGACGGGCACAGCGGCTGCATTTGACGGGCACAGTGAGGCTGCAATTGAGTGTGGGGGGGTTCAGTTTGATGAGTAATGTCTTCTATGTCTTAATGTCTCCCACAGGCAAAGTTCTATATTTTTCATGGACCTACCATTGTGATATACACAGTGCTATACACGGGGCCCGCCCCACTTCAGCAGAGCAGGCTAGGGGCGTGTTAGGGGCTGGAGGCGGTGCAGCACTATATTTTATGTCGACCTCGGTGGCTAGCTTGTCCGCCCCCCTTCTACAGAGCAGGCTAGGGCATTTTGGGGGCGGGACTGGAGGCGGTGCTTGTCGACGATGTTGAGCAATTCGCAACGCCTCCGCCCGCCCGCTCAAGTCTAGAATTTTCATGGACCGAAATGGGCGTCGGCGCATGCGCGGTATAGGTGCGGTGAAGCCGCACATGCGCAGTCGAGCCCACCATCAGCTGTGTTTTTGACGTAGCTGCACCGGAAGTGACGCGGTCGAGACCCTGCATAGGTCGCGACTTTTTTTACATCACCTGCCTTGTCAATGTAGACTGCCACAGCTGCTATGTTGCACGGCATCCCTAGCATCTCTCCAGACGGACACCCCTGATATAGTGCAAGGGCCTGCTGATTGGATACAGAGTGAATGGATAGATAGGTGGGTCCTTCTATTCAATAGTTTTGGTAAACCTAATGCAAATTTAACAGAGATTGTACCAGCAGATGGTATAGTGTATGACTACCTTAAATGAACTAGTCGTGCTGTCAGTGTCATTAATTGTTAATGGCACCCCAAATGTGTAAGAAAACACATTTTTGCCAAGTGAAACAACCAGCAAATGCAGCAAAATGCACATTAAAAAAACATGCAAACCGCAACACACCAATATGTCCCATGAACTACTTGCTGGTTGAAGGGCAGCCCAATATAATCAATGGGCTGTGCTATGCATGTCGTGAAAAAAAGACAGCCAACAAAAACGTACAGTCTCACTATGTTAGCTGTGAATGGGGCCTGAAAGTGAAATTAGTGTGTTTACACATTCACATCTACGTGTTTCTGAAACAAAAATGTGCTCTTTGCTGTGCTTTTCAGAAATATGCTGCAAATGCACATGGCATTGTGTTACCATTAAATGTTAATGGTCCCCCCAAACATGAGTATCGTCCACTCCCTCCTATGTACCGTGGGGATAGAAAGTTTGGGCACCCCAGGTAAAAATGTGTATTAATGTGCATAACGAAGCCAAGGAAAGATGGAAAAATCTCCAAATGGCATCAAATTACAGATTAGACATTCTTATAATATGTCAAAAAAAGTTAGATTTTTTCTGCCATCATTTACACTTTAAAAATTACAGAAAACAAAAAAATGGCGTCTGCAAAAGTTTGGGCACCCTGCAGAATTTATAGCATTCACTGCCCCCTTTGCAAAGCTGA
Source organism: Rana muscosa (assembly GCA_029206835.1). NCBI lineage: Eukaryota > Metazoa > Chordata > Amphibia > Anura > Ranidae > Rana > Rana muscosa. The sequence continues at coordinate 868,713,442 of CM055116.1, read as the reverse complement.
GACCTGCCAGTGTCATGGATTGTTCTCAATCATCGTCTGGGAAAACCAGGTGATGTCAATCTCAAAGGTTTTAAATGGCCAGACTCATCTGACCTTGCCCCAACAATCAGCACCATGGGTTCTTCTAAGCAGTTGTCTAGAAAACTGAAACTGAAAATAGTTGACGCTCACAAAGCTGGAGAAGGCTATAAGAAGATAGCAAAGCGTTTTCAGATGTCAATATCCTCTGTTCGGAATGTAATTAAGAAATGGCAGTCATCAGGAACAGTGGAACTTAAAGCAAGATCTGGAAGACCAAGAAAAATATCAGACAGAACAGCTCGCAGGATTGTGAGAAAAGCAATTCAAAACCCACGTTTGACTGCACGATCCCTCCAGAAAGATCTGGCAGACACTGGAGTTGTGGTACACTATTCCACTATAAAGAGATACTTGTACAAATATGATCTTCATGGAAGAGTCATCAGAAGAAAACCTCTTCTACGTCCTCACCACAAAAATCTGCGTTTGAACTTTGCAAATGAACATATAGACAAGCCTGAGGCATTTTGGAAACAAGTTCTGTGGACCGATGAGGTTAAAATAGAACTTTTTGGCCGGAATGAGCAAAGGTACGCTTGGAGAAGAAAGGGCACAGAATTTAATGAAAAGAACCTCTGTCCAACTGTTAAGCATGGGGGTGGATCAATCATGCTTTGGGGTTGTATTGCAGCCAGTGGCACAGGGAACATTTCACGAGTAGAAGGAAAAATGGATTCAATAAAATTTCAGCAAATTTTGGATGGTAACTTGATGCCATCTGTGAAAAAGCTGAAGTTAAAGAGAGGATGGCTTCTACAAATGGATAATGATCCTAAACACACCTCAAAATCCACTGGGGGATTACATCAAGAGGCGTAAACTGAAGGTTTTGCCATGGCCTTCACAATCTCCTGACCTCAACATTATTGAAAACCTATGGATAGACCTTAAAAGAGCAGTGCGTGACAGACAGCCCAGAAATCTCAAAGAACTGGAAGACTTTTGTAAGGAAGAATGGGCAAAGATACCCCAAACAAGAATTGAAAGACTCTTGGCTGGCTACAAAAAGCGTTTACAAGCTGTGATACTTGCCAAAGGGGGCAGTACAAGATATTAACTCTGCAGGGTGCCCAAACTTTTGCAGATGCCATTTTTTTGTTTTCTGTAATTTGGAAAGTGTAAATGATGGAAATAAAATCTAACTTTTTTGACATATTATAAGAATGTCTAATCTGTAATTTGATTCCATTTGGAGATTTTTCCATCTTTCCTTGGCTTCGTTATGCACATTAATACACATTTTTACCTGGGGTGCCCAAACTTTCGATCCCCACTGTACATGTATAAAAGTGGCCATACACTATACAATATAAATGTACAATCTCTGTACAATTTCTTTGAAATTTACCAAAACTATGGAATAGCAGGACCCACCTATCTATCCATTCAATCTGTATCCAATTAGGCAGGGCCTTGCGCTACATCAGGGCTTTGGGATGTCATGCAAACATAGCAGCTGTGGAAGCCTACAATGTCAAGCCAGGCAAACGCATGCCTGGAGGGATGTCGGGGACAGTCTGTATTTTGAATCCTGTACCTGGGTTTCAGGCCACCCGGACACATTATTCTGAAAGGACTGTGCCTGGACTGTCTTATAACACATATTCTTGCATATTCTTGTATATACACTGTATATGTACATGTACTACACTATCAAAAGTATTAGGACACCTGTCTTTAAACGCACATGAACTTTAATGGCTTCCCAGTACTACTCCATAGGGTTCAATATTGAGTTGCCCCCCCCCCCTTTGCAGCTTCAACTCATTTGGGAAGGCTGTCCACAAGGTTTAGAAATGTGTCTATTTGACCATTCTTCCAGAAGCAAATTTGTGAGGTCAGGCACTGATCTTGGACTAGAAGGCCTGCCTCAGAGTCTCCGCTCTAATTCATTGCAAACGTGTTCTATTGGGTTGAGGTCAGGACCCTGTGTAGGCCAGTCAAGTTCCTCCACCCCAAATTCTCTCACCTATGTCTTTATAGACCTTGCTTTGTGCATGTTGGAACAGGAAGGGGCCATCCCCAAACTGTTCCCATAAAGTTGGGAGCATGAAATTGCCCAAAATGTCTTGGTATGCTGACGCCTTAAAGTGGATGTAAACCCACTCTCATCCTTTCTAAACTACTGCCATAGTGCTGATCTATAAGGATATAGATGCCTCCTGCATGTATCCTTATCTGTCAAATGTCTCCCCTCTGTCTGTTATAAGAACTGAATAACTGCAGATTCTGTGGGTGGATCTGTTGTCTGGAGCTCGGTGGGTAGAGTCGTGATGTCAGTAGACAACCCGCCCACCTCTACACTCCCCTTGTCAACATGCATTTTCTCCTGAGTATTCCTTCTGCTATGATCACTAACATCCAGTCAAAATCCAAAAAAGTAACCACATGACTTCAGAAAAGCTAGTGCACGAGATATGTAAATAACCTGTCACTCAAAGCAAGGGGGCGGAACGGACAGAGGGGTTTCTCTGTTTGTCCGTTTTATCTCACTGAACAATAAAAGAGGATTGCTCAGAGCTGGATTAACTCTTTGTGGCAAGACCTGGCACAAATGATAGGAAATCTTATACTCTACATTGTGACAGCAAAAAAAAAAAAAAATTGAGTTTACATCCACTTTAAGAGTTCCCTTTGCTGGAACTAAGGGGCCAAGCCCAACCTCCTAAAAACACCATACCACGATCCCCCCTCAACCAAATGATTTGGACATAGTATAGTTTGGGTGTGCACACTTGTTTTCACACTTTGCTGACCTACTAGGTTGCATACTTGGATAAGAGCTTGGTATGGATCTTTTGTGGGTGACCCCAATTTTTGTCTTGTTTTCTGCATGGGCTTCCCCCTCAAAATCCTAATTGTTGGAAATTATTCTATAAGGATACCAGAAAGTCCGCTCACTGGTAATTTGTGAGCATAATATATATATATATATATATATATATATATATATATATTACACACACATACAAACAGTGGTACGGAAAGTATTCAGACCCCCTTAAATTTTTTCACTCTCTGTTATATTGCAGCCATTTGCTAAAATAATTTAAGTTCATTTTTTTCCTCATTAATGTACACACAGCACCCCATGTTGACAGAAAAACACAGAATTGTTGACATTTTTGCAGATTTATTAAAAAATAAAAACTGAAATATCACATGGTCCTTAGTATTCAGACCCTTTGCTCAGTATTTAGTAGAAGCACCCTTTTGATCTAATACAGCCATGAGTCTTTTTGGGAAAGATGCAACAAGTTTTTCACACCTGGATTTGGGGATCCTCTGCCATTCCTCCTTGCAGATCCTCTCCAGTTCTGTCAGGTTGGATGGTAAACGTTGGTGGACAGCCATTATTAGGTCTCTCCAGAGATGCTCAATTGGGTTTAAGTCAGGGCTCTGGCTGGGCCATTCAAGAATAGTCACGGAGTTGTTGTGAAGCCACTCATTTGTTATTTTAGCTGTGTGCTTAGGGTCATTGTCTTGTTGGAATGTAAACCTTTGGCCCAGTCTGAGGTCCTGAGCACTCTGGAGAAGGTTTTCATCCAGGATATCCCTGTACTTGGCCGCATTCATCTTACCCTCGATTGCAGTCGTCCTGTCCCTGCAGCTGAAAAACACCCCCACAGCATGATGCTGCCACCACCATGCTTCACTTTTGGGACTGTATTGGACAGGTGATGAGCAGTGCCTGGTTTTCTCCACACATACTGCTTAGAATTAAAGTGGATGTAAATCCAAATTTTTTTATTTATTTTTTGCTGTCACAATGTTGTGTATAAAATTTCCTATCATCTGTGCCCAGTCTTGCCACAAAGAGTTAATCCAGCTCTGAGCAATCCTCTTCTTTTTTCAGTAAGATAAAACGGACAAACAGGAGAACTTTTGTCCGTTCCGCCCCCTTGCTGTGAATGACAGGTTATATACATATCTCATGCACTAAGCCTGAGACAGGCATTATTTTTTAATTCCCACCCCACTCCTTTTCTGAAGTCATGTGGTTACTTTTCTGGATTTTTACTGGATGTTAGTGATCATAGCAGAAGTTCAGTGTAATGAATACACAGGAGAAAATGCATGTTGATAAGGGGAGTGTAGAGGTGGGCGGGGAGTCTACTGACATCACAACTCCACCCACCAAGCTCCAGACAACAGATCCACCCACAGAATCTGCAATTTCTCAGTTCTTATAACAGACAGAGGGGAGACATTTGACAGGTAAGGATACATGCAGGAGGCATCTATATCCTTATAGATCAGCACTATGGCAGTAGTTTAGAAAGGATGAGAGTGGGTTTACATCCACTTTAAGGCCAAAAAGTTCTATCTTGGTCTCATCAGACCAGAGAATCTTATTTCTCACCATCTTGGAGTCCTTCACGTGTTTTTTTAGCAAACTCCATGCCGGCTTTCATGTGTCTTGCACTGAGGAGAGGCTTCCGTCGGGCCACTCTGTCATAAAGCCCCGACTGGTGGAGGGCTGCAGTGATGGTTGACTTTCTACAACTTTCTCCCATCTCCCGACTGCATCTCTGGAGCTCAGCCACAGTGATCTTTGGGTTCTTCTTTACCTGTCTCACCAAGGCTCTTCTCCCCCGATAGTTCAGTTTGTCTAGACGGCCAGCTCTATGAAGGGTTCTGGTCTTCCCAAACGTCTTCCATTTAAGGAGTATGGAGGACACTGTGCTCTTAGGAACCTTAAGTGCAGCAGAAACTTTTTTGTAACCTTGGCCAGATCTGTGCCTTGCCACAATTCTGTCTCTGAGCTCTTCAGGCAGTTCCTTTGACCTCATGATTCTCATTTGCTCTGACATGCACTGTGAGCTGTAAGGTCTTATATAGACAGGTGTGTGGCTTTCCTAATCAAGTCCAATCAGTATAATCAAACACAGCTGGACTCAAATGAAGGCGTAGAACCATCTCAAAGATGATCAGAAGAAATGGACAGCACCTGAGGTAAATATATGAGTGTCACTGAAAAGGGTCTGAATACGTAGGACCATGTGATATTTCAGTTTTTCTTTTTTTAATAAATCTGCAAAAATGTCAACAATTCTGTGTTTTTCTGTCAATATGGGGTGCTGTGTGTACATTAATGAGGAAAAAATTAACTTAAATGATTTTAGCAAATGACTGCAATATAACAAAGAGTGAAAAATTTAAGGGGGTCTGAATACTTTCCGTACCCACTATGTGTGTGTATATATATATATATATATATATATATACATACATACATACATACACACACACACACACATATACACACACAGTCTAGTATATATATATATATATATATATATATATATATATATATATATATATACACACACATACTCTGCATTCAGTGTAGCCTATATATACAGTGCATTTGGTACAGTGTTTCTAATACACTTTAGGCGGTGTACACAGTATATAATACAGTGTGTAGTGTGGTGTTGCAAAACAAAAAATACATCATTTCATAAATTTCTGTCCAAGCCCAGGTGAAACACCAAAATAAGTTGGCACCACATTCCAGAAAAGTATATATTCAAACGTTGGGAGAAGGGAAGGTGGGATTTTTTGGCGGTGCAATCAATGCAATAGAAAAGATAAGAGGAGGATTATACTAAGTAAAAATTTTTTTTTACAAGAGGAATCAAGATCAGCAAGCTTCAATCTAGGGGCCAATACACTTACCCAATCAAGGATCTCCAGCAAACAAAACCACCAAAAGTCCCTGGATCTTTTCTATTGCATTGATTGCACCGCCAAAAAATCCCACCTTCCCTTCTCCCAACGTTTGAAAAAATACATCATGTCCGGAAGGCCACCAAGGAGAGGCAGACACTCACAAGCCACTAAAAGAGGGCAAGCAGCCTCCGTCTCTACAGTCAACAGTGGTGATCATGGACATGGTGCATCCTCTGCAGGTGGCCGTGGGGCCAGGCTTGTCCTTTTTTTCTGATGCTGGCCATGTTATTGAGCCACAACATGCAGAAGAGATGGTGGAGTGGATAACAAAGTTGTCCTCATCCTCCTCATCCTCTGTCACGCAGGCTCAGAGTAGTTTGTCTTCTAACGCAGCTGCCAAAGCAGCCTATTCCACCGGCTCCTTGTCCACAGTCACTCCTTCCGTAGCCCCACCATCATGCATGGAGGAGTCCCCATAATTATTCGACCACAGTGTCGATTACATGCTGCTGGAGGACGCAAAGCAATTTGAAGGCTCAGATGTTGGTTCACAGGTTGAGGAAGGGAGTAACATGAGCCTAGAGAGAGGGGGTGCCACAGAAGGACAAGAAACTGCCATTTCCCCCAGCTGCAGCATACTGCCAAGTTTTCTACAATGACGAGGAGAGAGGGGATGATGAGGTCACTGACTTACTTGGGTGCCTGAGAGAAGAGAGGAGGAAAGTGAGGAGGAGGAGGAGGAGGAAGAGGAGACACAACTCCAACGAGGCAGGATGTCCCCTAGGGGGCAGCTTAAGGGCAGCCTTCCTATTGCATCACACCACAGAGCCCTGCAGGTGCAGGGCGCTGCTGACTCCCCTTTGACTTTTAAAAGTTCCTTGGTGTGGGCCTTTTTCGACACGTGTGCAGCAGATCGCACCATTGCTTTTTGCAACCTATGTCTGTAGCGGATCAAGCGTGGCCAGAACAGCAGCTGCTTGGGCTCCTCCTCTGGGATCTCCAACCCTATTAAACCTCCAGTCCTCTCAAAACCTGCATTGAGAGGAATGAAGGTATATCAATAGGTGTCCCAAGTACTTGCAGACAATCTGCTAGCAGTACACCGCCAATTGATTTTTGCAGGCAAATTTCCCTACCCCAGTTGCTGAACCATAAAAAGAAATTCAGCCATCCACATGCTCAGCGTCTAAATGCAAGCTTGGCTAAATTGCTAGCACTGCAACTGCTGCATTTTCAGCTGCTAGACTCTGCCCCCTTTCATGAATTTGTGGAATGTGCTGTACCACAGTGGCAGGTTCCAAACCACCATTTCTTTTCACAGGAGGCCATTCCGGCTCTATGTGGAAGGCAATGTTTTGGCCTCTTTGGACAGGGCGGTCAGCAGTAAGGTTCAAATTACCGCTGACTCATGGTCCAGCAGGCATGGGCAGGGATGTTACCTTTCCTTCACAGCGCACTGGGTAACTCTGCTGGCATCTGGGAAGGATGCAGGACAGGATTCAGTGTTGTTGGAGCTTGTTCCGCCACCATGACTCCAAAAAGCTAGTGGTGATTCTGACACAGCTCTCTCCTCCACCCCCTCCTCTTCTTCTGCAGATTTGTCCTCTGAACCAGCAGTGCTCCCTAAGCATTCAAGGGGCAATGCAAGAAGACAGGCTACAAGATGCTATGCAGTGCTTGAGTTGGTCTTCCTATGGGACAGGAGCCACTCTGGGGTAGAGGATCTGTCAGCTCTGCAGGGGCAGGCTCAGCGGTGGTTGATGCCACACCAGCTTCAGCCAGGAATGGTTGTATGCAACAATGGCACCAACCTTCTCTCTGTCCACCGACAGGGACACTTGACCCATGTTCCTTGTTTGGCACACGTCCTGTATTTGGTGGTGCAGCGGTTATTGACCAGGTACCCAGGCTTACAAGATCTCCTGAGGCAGGCCAGCAAAGTATGTGGTCATTTCCGCCAGTCACACAATGCCAGTGTTCGGCTGGCTGACATTCAAAGGGAATGCAACCTGCCCACCAACTGCCTCATTTGTGACATGTCCACCAGGTGGAACTCAATGTTGGCAATGCTGCAGTGCCTGTAAATACAGCAGAGGGCCATCAATGAGTACCTGTGTGAGTATGGCACCAGAACAGGGTCAGGGGAGCTTGGTTTCTTTTCGCCACGCTAGTGGCTACTGATTAAGGATGCATGCACTGTGCTATCACCATTTGAGGAGGACACAAGGATGGTGAGCAACGACAATGCATGCATCAGTGACACTGTCCCTCTAGTATTCCTGCTGGAGCCCACTTTTCGTGGAATCATGGACAGGGCACTTGAGGCAGAAGAGTGGGAAGAAGAGGAGGACTTTCTTTCCTCTCAAGGCTCCCTTTATCCAGATATCATTCCTGCGGGCCCTCCAAACACACAGGAAGAAGAGGAGGAGGAGGAGGAGGATTATGTCAGCATGGATGTAGAGGATAATACTCAGCAGTAGGCTTCAAGGGATGGTTTTCAGTCCCCAGAAACCCAAGGAGTTGTATGTGGCTGTGAGGAGGTAGTTACGGATAATGTGATCCTTAGTGACCCAGAGGACTCAGAATCAAATTCCTCTGCAAACTTATGCTGCATTGCCTCCCTGATTCTGCAAAGCCTGCAAAAAGACCCTAGGATTTGTGGTATCAAGGAGAGGGATTGTTACTGGTTTGTGTAACGCATTTCCAGACCCTGGGAGGTTACCATTTCCTGGTGCTGGACAACGTGTTGCTGAGGCTTCGTTCAGTCAAAGGAAGAGCGCTGGAGAAGGTGGCCAGCTGTCCGATGCCTTTAAACCATTTTTCAGTCCTCAGCGCTAAGGTCTGATCAGTTCAAGCAATCATCGCCATCGTCTGCATTATATGGTGCAGGAATATCTAGAGGCAAGAGCAGACTTGGAGACCTTTCCAACAGAGTTACTGGGTTACTGGGTCTTGAGGATGGACCACTGGCCAGAACTTGCTCAATATGCAAGCAAGCTACTGGCCTGTCCTGCATCCAGCGTGTTTTCTGAACGCACATTCAGTGCTGCTGGGGGGTTTGTAATGGATCAAAGACTCTGTTGATAGGCTCACATTTAAAAAAAATTATCCGTCCTGGATCAGCAGCTATCAAGCACCTGATGCTGATGTAACTGATTGAATTTACTATGGATCTGGGATCCCTTGAAGACTGCCTATGCTGCCTATCCTAATATTTTTAGTTTAGGGCACCAACACCACTCAAGGCCAGATTTTTCGGCCCCTGATTAACAGGGGCATGTAATTACAATTTTTGATATAATATTTCACAGCAGTACCAGTATCTGTGAGGGGTTATAGTGTTCTTGTGCCACCAAACCAAAGGCCCAATTTTTCTGCCCCTGTTTAACAGAACCCTGGGAGGTTAACATTTTTTATATAGTATTTCACAGCAGGGCCTGTTCCTGCACCCAACAAGAGTAACTGTGAGGGGTTACAGTGTTCTGGCACCACCACCCAAGGCCCAATTTTTCTTCCCCTGTTTAACAGGGGCATGTAATTAAAATTTTTGATATAATATTTTACAGCAGGGCCCGTTCCTGCACCCAACAAGAGTAACTGTGAGGGGGTTACAGTGTTCTGGCACCACCAACACCTAAGGCCCAATTTTTCTGCAGAGTATATAGTGCAGTCTGTATAGTATATACAGTGCATGGAAAAAGTATTCACACCCCTTGAAATTTTCCATATTTTTTCATGTTACATCCAAAAACGTAAATGTATTTTATTGGAATTTTATGTGATAGACCAACACAAAGTTGGCACATAATTGTGTAGTGGAAGGAAAATTATAAATGGTTTTCAACATTTTTTACAAATAAATATGTGAAAAGTGTGGTGTGCATTTGTATTAAGTCCTCTTTACTCTGATACCCCTAACTAAAATATAGTGAAACCAATTGCCTTCAGAAGTCACCTAATTAGTCCACCTGTTTGTAATCTAATCTCGGCATAAATACAGCTGTTCTGTAAAACCTGCTTTGTTAGAGAACCTTAGTGAACAAACCACATCACAAAAGGCAAGGAACACACAAGTTTAAAGCAGGGATAGGGTATAAAAAAATATCCCAAGCTTTGACCATCTCACAGAGCACTGTTAAATCCATCATCCGAAAATGTAAAGAGTATGACATACCTGCAAACCTACCAAGACATGGCTTTCCACCTAAACTGACAGGCCATGCAAGGAGAGCATTAATCAGAGAAGCGGCCAAGAGGCCCATGGTAACTCTGGAGGGGCTGCAGAGATCTCAGCTCAGGTGGGAGAAACTGTCCACAGAACAACTATTAGTTGTGCACTCCACAAATCTGGTCTTTTTGAAAGGGTGGCAAGAAGAAAGCCATTGTTGAAAGAAAGCCATAAGAAGTCCTGTTTACAGTTTGCAAGAAGCCCTGTGGGGGACATATCAAACATGTGGAAAAGGGTGCTCTGGTCAGATGAGTCCCAAAGTGAACTTTTTGGCCTAAACGCAAAACGCTATGTGCCGTTGAAAACTAACACTGCACATCACCCTGAACACACCATCCCCGCCGTGAAACATGGTGGTGGCAGCATCATGTTGTGGGGATGATTTTCTTAAGCAGGGACAGGGAAGCTGGACAGAGTTTATGGGAAGATGGATGGAGCCAAATACAGGACAATCTTAGAAGAAAACCTGTTATAGTCTGCAAAAGACTTGTCCTGTTGGAAGGTGGAAGGTGAATCGCCAACACAGTCTCAACAACCCTAAACATACAGCCAGAGCTACAATGGAGAGGTTTAAATCAAAGCATATTCATGTGTTAGAATGGCCCAGTAAAAATCCAATTCAGAATCTGTGGAAAGACCTGAAAATTCAATCTGACAGAGCTTGAGCTATTTTACAAAGCAGAATGGGCAAAAATGTCACTCTCTAGATGTGCAAAGCTGGTAGAGACTAGGGATGGGCTATCTGTTCGAGTCAAACATGAGTTTGACTCAAACATTGCCTGTTAGCCCGTTCGCCGAACAGCAAACAATTTGGGGTGTTCGCGGCAAATTCGAAAAGCCACGGAACACCCTTTTAAAGTCTATGGGAGAAATCAAAAGTGCTAATTTTAAAGGTTAATATGCAAGTTATTGTCATAAAAAGTGTTTGGGGACCTGGGTCCTGCCCCAGGGGACATGTATCAATGCAAAAAAAGTTTTAAAAACTGCAGTTTTTTCAGGAGCAGTGATTTTACAATTGCTTAAAGTGAAACAATAAAAGTAAAATATTCCTTTAAATTTCGTACCTGGTGGGTGTCTATAGTATGCTTGTAAAGTAGCACATGTTTCCCGTGCTTAGAAAAGTCCCTGCACAAAATGACATTTCTAAAGGAAAAAAAGTCATTTAAAACTGACCGCGGCTATAATGAATTGTCGGGTCCCGGCAATACAGATAAAAGTCATTGAAAAAAAACAGCATGGGTTCCCCTTAGTCCATTACGAGGCCCTTTGGGTGGCCGCAGGAAAATAGGGGGGGACGAGAAAGCGCAACCCCCTCCTGAACCGTACCAGGCCACATGCCCTCAACATGGGGAGGATGTCCCCATGTTGATGGGGACAAGGGCCTCATCCCCACAACCCTTGACCGGTGGTTGTGGGGGTCTGCGGGCGGGGGGCTTATCGAAATCTGGAAGCCCCCTTTAACAAAGGGGACCCCCAGATCCCGGCCCTCCCCTATGTGAATTGGTAAGGGGTACATTGTTACAAATCACATTGTTACAAATCACAGGAGACGACTTGGGACAAGTCCTTTATTAAAAATAAAAAAATAAAAAAAACATTCCAATGATGTAATCCAGTCTGTCCAGTATTGTAATCCATTCTCGATGTCCAGCGGTGATCCATTCTCCAGCAATGCTATCCAGCGAGGAACGAAGCACGATCTTGCCTGCATCGGAGGCACCCGCCTAATGACGCGCAAGCTGTTTGACTGTTCTTTTATAACCGTGGACAGGGCCACCCGTGACGTGGACAGGTGACCCCACCCCCTCTAACGCATCACGAGAAACCCAGGTATGAATATTAATGGAATATTTCACTTTTATTGTTTCACTTTAACCATTATTAAAATCACTGCTCCCGAAAAAACTGTGGTTTTTAAAAAAAAAAATTGCATTGATACATGTCCCCTGGGGCAGGACTCGGGTCCCCAAACACTTTTTATGACAATAACTTGCATATTAGCCTTTAAAATTAGCACTTTTGCTTTTTCATGTTCGTGTCCCATAGACTTTAACGGTGTTCGCGTGTTCAAACTCATTTTTTGCCTGTTCGGATCTTCTGCTGCGAACCGAACCAGGGGGTGTTCGGCTCATCCCTAGTAGAGACTAGTGATGAGCCGAACACCCCCGGGTTCGGTTCGCACCAGAACCCGCGAACGGACCGAAAGTTCGTACGAACATTAGAACCCTATTAAATACAATGGATGCGAACGTTCAAATTCTAAAGTGCTAATTATAACGACTATTATGCATGTTATTGTCCTAAAAAGGGTTTGGGAACCCGGGTTCTGCACCAGGGGACATGTATCAATGCAAAAAGAAGTTTTAAAAATGGTCGTTTTTCGGGAGCAGTCATTTTAATGATGCATAAAGTGAAAAAAAAAAAGTCAAATATTCCTTTAAATATCGTACCTGGGGGGTGTCTAAAGTATGCCTGTGAAGTGTCACGTGTTTCCCGTGTTTAGAACTGTCCCTGCACAAAATGACACTTCTAAAGGAAAAAAAAGCCATTTAAAACTGCTTGCGGCTTTAATGTAATGTCTGGTCCCGGTAATATGGATGAAAATCTTTAAGAAAAATGGCATAGCTACCCCATGACCCCCCCCCCCCACCCCAGCCCATTACCAGCCCCTTTGGGTCTTGTATGGATATTAAGGGGAACACCGCACACAAAATAAAAAAGGCCCTATATACTCTGAACAGCCGTATACAGGCGGTGCATACAAGACAGGGACTGTAGGTTTGTTCTTATGTAGAATCTGTTTGTAATTTTGAACAGGTACATTGTTGAAGTGTAGCTCCAGCCCAAAAATCTATTTTTAAACTTTTTGGGAAACATAGGTAAGGGTTATCACCCCTGTAACATTTGTTTTGCTGTCTGTGCCCCTGTTCAGAACATTTCACCTCACTTTCCGTCCCAATGACAACTGTTTTTGAAATGTGGTGTTTTTCTTGAAACAAGGATTGGTGATAAAGCATCAGTACAGAGGAGACACCTTTCTCCCATATTAATTCTTACAGGAGAGAATTTTCCTTCCTAGGGGTAGATTTCCTCTCACTTCCTGTTGTCTTCTTGCGTTTGCAAGTAGGAGTCGTTTGTAAGTTGGATGTTTGAAAGTAGGGACCTGCTGTATATACTCTGCAGAAATAGGCCCCTTAGTTGTTGGTGTTGGCACAACACTGTAAGCACTCACAGTTACTCTTGGTTGGTGCTGGAACGCTCTGCTGTCAACTATTATATCAGGAATTGTAATTACATATAATTGTTGAACAGTGGTAGTAAAAATTGGGCCTTTGATGGTGGTGCTGGTGCCACAACACTGTAAGCCCTGACAGTTACTCTTGGTGGGTGCAGCAATGGGCCCTGCTGTGAATTATTAGATCAAGAATTGTAATTGCATGCCCTTGTTGAACAGGGGCTGAAAAATTGGGCCTTTCGTGGTGGTGGTGGTGGTGGTGGTGTTGCCACAACACTGTAAGCCCTCAGAGTTACTCTTGGTGGGTGCAGGAATGGGCCCTGCTGTGAATTATTAGATCAAGAATTGTAATTACATGCCCCTTTTGAACAGGGGCTGAAAAATTGGGCCTTTCGTGGTGGTGGTGGTGGTGGCGTTGCCACAACACTGTAAGCCCTCAGAGTTACTCTTGGTGGGTGCAGCAATGGGCCCTGCTGTGAATTATTAGATCAAGAATTGTAATTACATGCCCCTGTTGAACAGGGGCTGAAAAATTGGGCCTTAGGCACTGGTGGCACAACACTGCAACCCCTCACAGATACTGTACTTGGAGCACAGCAATGAGCCCTGTTGCAAAGTATTGCTTCAAAAATTGTAATTACACGCCCCTGTTAAACAGGGGCTGAAAAATTGGGCGTTAGGCACTGGTGGCGGCACCCATAAACAAAAATGATCTTCCAAGCTATCATCATCAATCGTATCATTGAGGACTCGGAGGAGGAGGATAGCCAGTCAACATAACAGCACAGGCACTCAGCATCAGCATCAGTCTTGAAGGGATGTGACATGTTAAAATCAATTAGTCTGTTATATCAGCATCAGGTGTGTGGTAGCTGGTGGTGATCCAAGACTGGTTCATCTTGATGAAAGTCAGTCGATCAACCGAGTCGGTGGACAGGCGCACCCTGTGATCCGTGACAAATCCTCCAGCAGCACTGAATGTGCGTTCCGAAAGAACGCTGGATGCAGGACAGGCCAGTAGCTCAATTGCATACTGTGCAAGCTCTGGCCAGTGATCCATCCTCAAGACCCAGTAAGCCAGAGGATTTTCGGTGGGGAAGGTGTCCAAGTCTGACCTTGCCCCTAGATATTCCTGCACCATGTTTATCAGACGCTGGCGATGGTTGCTGGAACCGATCATACTTTGGGGCTGCGGACTAAAGAATTGTCTGAACGCATCGGTCAGACGGCCACCTTCCCCACCGCTCCTTCTTTGACTGGCCGAAGCCTCAGCAACTCGTTGTCCAGGACCAGGAGTTTGTAACCTCCCAGTCTCTGGGAACGCGTTGCACAGACCTTTCTGCAAGGCCTCCCGGAGTTGTCTCATCCTCTGCTCCCTCTGCGACGGTAACATAAGGTCCGCAACCTTACCCTTGTACCGTGGATCAAGGAGAGTGGCCAGCCAGTAATGGTCCCTCTCCTTGATCCGAAGAATACGAGGATCCTTCCGCAGACTTTGCAGGATCAGGGAGGCCATGCAGCGTAGGTTAGCTGAGGCATTCGGTCCGGAGTCCTCTGGGTCACTAAGGACGACATGATCCGCAGCCACCTCCTCCCAGCCACGTACAAGTCCACTGGTTTCTTGGGACTGTAAATCATCCCTAAAAGACTGCTGCTGATGATGCTGAGTGCCAGGCTCCACCTCCATGCTGACACAATCCTCCTCCTCCTCCTCCTCCTCCTCCTCCTCGTCCTCTTCCTGTGCGATGGGTGGGACAGAAGGAACACTGTCTGGGTAAAGGGGGCCTTGAGAGGCAAGGAAGTCCTCCTCTTCCTGCCTCTGTTCTGCCTCAAGTGCCCTGTCCATTATTCCACGCAGCGTGTGCTCCAACAGGTGGACAAGAGGTACAGTGTCACTGATGCATGCACTGTCACTGCTCACCATCCTCGTGGCCTCCTCAAATGGTGCCAGGACAGTGCATGCATCCCTGATCATGCCCCACTGGCGTGGAGAAAAAAAACCAAGCTCCCCTGACCCTGTCCTGGTGCCGTAGTCGCACAGGTACTCATTGATGGCCCTCTGCTGCGTGTGCAGCCGCTGCAGCATGGCCAACGTTGAGTTCCACCTGGTGGGCATGTCACATATAAGGCGGTTCTTGGGCAGGTTCAACTCCTTTTGCAGCTCAGCCAGGCGAGCACTGGCATTATAAGATCTGCGGAAATGCACACAGACTTTCCTGGCCTGCCTCAGGACATCCTGTAAGCCCGGGTACCTGCCCAAGAACCGCTGCACCACCAGGTTAAGGACGTGAGCCACACAGGGCACATGGGTCAGTTGTCCCTGTCAGAGGGTGGAGAGGAGGTTGGTGCCATTGTCGCAAACCACCATTCCTGGCTTAAGCTGGCGTGGCGTCAACCACCTCTCGGCCTGGCCCTGCAGAGCAGACAGGACCTCTGCCCCAGTGTGGCTTCTGTCCCCCAAACACACCAGCGCAAGCACGGCATGGCATCTTTTTGCCTGCGTACTTGCGTAGCCCCTTGAACGCCTACGGAGCACCGCTGGTTCCGAGGACAAACCACAGGAAGAGGCCATGGAGGAAGAAGAAGAGGAGGGGGTGGAGGAGAGAGGTGTGTCACAACCAGTAGTAGCATTTTGGAGGCGTGGCGGTGGAACAACCTCCAACACTACTGCACCTTGTCCTGCATCCTTCCCAGCTGCCAAAAGAGTGACCCAATGGGCCGTGAAAGAAAGGTAACGTCCCTGTCCATGCCTGCTGGACCATGAGTCAGCGGTAATATGCACCTTACCACTGACCGCCCTGTCCAGCGAGGCCAAGACATTGCCTTCCACATGCCGGTAGAGAGCCGGAATAGCCTTCCGTAAGAAAAAGTGGCGTTTGGGAACCTGCCACTGAGGAACCGCACATTGCACAAACTCACGGAAGGGGGCCGAGTCTACCAACTGAAAAGGCAGCAGTTGAAGCGCTAGCAATTTAGCCAAGCTAGCATTCAACCGCTGGGCATGTGGATGGCTGGGAGTGAACTTCTTTCGACGGTCCAGCAGCTGGGGCAGGGAAATTTGCCTGCTAGAATCGGACGTCGGTGTACTGCTAGCAGAGTGGCCGCAAGTACTTGGCTGTGACACACCTAATTCTACACCTTCATTCCTCTCAGTGCATGTTTCAGAGAGGACTGAAGTTATAGTGGGGTTGGAGATCCCAGCTGATGCGGTGCAAGGAGAGGTCCGCTTTGTTCTTTGGTGTGGGTCTTTGAGGTAGGCTTGCCAACGAGCTGCATGGCAGGTCAACATATGTCTGATCAAGCATGTGGTGCCCAAGCGGCTGATGTTTTGGCCACGCGATATACGCTTAAGACATATGTTGCAAACAGCAGCTGTGCGATCTGATGCACTCGCCTCAAAAAAGGCCCACACCAAAGAACTTTTTGAATGACGGGCAGAGGCAGCGCCCTGCACAGGCGGAGCTCTGCGGTGTGATTCCGTCGGTGTACTGCCCTTACGCTGGCCACCAAAGGGCATCCTGCCTCGTTGGAGATGTGCCTCCTCCTCATCCCCCTCCTCCTCCTCTCTCCTATTAGGCACCCACGTGGAGTCAGCGACCTCATCATCCCCTCCCTCCTCATCACTGGAGCCAATCTGGCAGTATGCTGCAGCTGCTGGAACATGACTGCCAGATTGGTGTCCTTCTAGAGCATCCCCTCTGTCTGCTCTCACGCTACTGCCTTCCTGTAGCTGGGTTTCATCATCAGACCCTTCGAAACGCTGGGCATCCTCCTGGAGCATGTACCCAACACTGTGCTCAAACAGTTCGGGGGACTCCTCAGGAGGAGGACATGGTGGGTCTAGGGAAGGAGTGACTGATGTTGAGTCTGACATTGATACCAGGGAAGAGGACACTTTGGCAGCTGCTTTGCCAGTACCCTGAGCCTGGGTGAGAGAGGATGAGGAGGAGGAGGAGGGCTTGGTCATCCACTCTACCAAGTCTTCGGCATGATGTGGCTCAACATGTCCAGCTGCCGAAAAGAAGGACAAGCGTGTCCCATGGCCATGTGCTGATGAGAATGCACCGCGTCCACGACCAGCACTGTTGCCCCCAGACACAGAGCCTGCTTGCCCTTTTTTATTGCCTCCTGACTGTCTGCCTCTCCTTGTTTGCCTTCCAGACATTCTAATAGATGGCCTGCAGGGAGATGGGAAAAAAGCAATAAGGGCTACCTTCACGTGTCCTTCTCTGTCCCTTTACTTAAGGATTTCTAAATATGGTTGAGGATGATTGCTTTCGCACAGAATAGCACAATGACAATTTCCCTGACTGTCCAAAAAACAAGGATTTCAAAGATGGTTGATGAGGAATGCTTTAGCACAGTATAGCACAAGGAGAATTTCCCTCACTGTCCTTCCCTGTCCCTACAAACAAGGATTAGCACAGTAAAACACACTGACACTCTCCCTACCTATAGTTTTCTGTCCCTATAAAAAATGTTTTTTTAAAGATGGTTGATGATGAATGCTTTAGCACAGTATAGCACAAGGAGAATTTCCCTCACTGTCCTTCCCTGTCCCTACAAACAAGGATTAGCACAGTAAAATACACTGACACTCTCCCTACCTATAGTTTTCTGTCCCTATAAAAAATGTTTTTTTAAAGATGGTTGATGAGGAATGCTTTAGCACAGTATAGCACAAGGAGAATTTCCCTCACTGTCCTTCCCTGTCCCTACAAACAAGGATTAGCACAGTAAAACACACTGACACTCTCCCTACCTATAGTTTTCTGTCCCTATAAAAAATGTTTTTTTAAAGATGGTTGATGATGAATGCTTTAGCACAGTATAGCACAAGGAGAATTTCCCTCACTGTCCTTCCCTGTCCCTACAAACAAGGATTAGCACAGTAAAACACACTGACACTCTCCCTACCTATAGTTTTCTGTCCCTATAAAAAATGTTTTTTTAAAGATGGTTGATGATGAATGCTTTAGCACAGTATAGCACAAGGAGAATTTCCCTCACTGTCCTTCCCTGTCCCTACAAACAAGGATTAGCACAGTAAAATACACTGACACTCTCCCTACCTATAGTTTTCTGTCCCTATAAAAAATGTTTTTTTAAAGATGGTTGATGAGGAATGCTTTAGCACAGTATAGCACAAGGAGAATTTCCCTCACTGTCCTTCCCTGTCCCTACAAACAAGGATTAGCACAGTAAAACACACTGACACTCTCCCTACCTATAGTTTTCTGTCCCTATAAAAAATGTTTTTTTAAAGATGGTTGATGATGAATGCTTTAGCACAGTATAGCACAAGGAGAATTTCCCTCACTGTCCTTCCCTGTCCCTACAAACAAGGATTAGCACAGTAAAACACACTGACACTCTCCCTACCTATAGTTTTCTGTCCCTATAAAAAATGTTTTTTTAACCACTTCAGCCCTGGAAGAATTTACCCCCTTCCTGACCAGAGCACTTTTTGCGATGCAGCACTGCGTCGCTTTAACTGACAATTGCGCGGTCGTGCGACGTTGAACCTAACCAAAATTGACGTCCTTTTTCCCCCACAAATAGAGCTTTCTTTTGGTGGTATTTGATCACCTCTGCGGTTTTTATTTTTTGTGCTATAAACAAAAGAAGAGCGACATATTTGAAAAAAATGCAATATTTTTTACTTTTTGATTTAATAAATATCACAATTTTTTTTTTTTTTAAACAATTTTTTTTCTAAGTTTAGACCGATACGTATTCTACATATTTTTAGTAATTTTTTTTTGCAATAAGCGTATATTGATTGGTTTGCGCAAAAGTTATAGCGTCTACATAATAGGGGATAGATTTATGGCATTTTTATTTTTTTTATTTTTTTTACTAGTAATAGCGGCGATCTGCGATTTTTATTGTGACCGTGACATTGCGGCAGACACATCGGACACTATTGGCGCGTTTTTGGGACCATTCACATTTATACAGCGATTAGTGCTATAAAACTGCACTAATTACTGTGTAAATGTGACTGGCAGGGAAAGGGTTAACACTAGGGGGCGATCAAGGGGTTAATATGTTCCCTATTGAGTGATTGCAACTGTAGGGGGAGGGGACTCACAAGGGGAGGAGACCGAACTGTGTTCCTCTGTACTGGGAACACACATCGGTCTCCTCACCTCTGACAGGAGGTGGATCTGTGTGTTTACACACACAGATCCACACTTCTGCCGTGATCGTGGGCAATCGCGGGTGTCCAGCGGACATCGCGACCGCCGGGCACACTCACCGGGTCACGAGCGTTGCCGCGGGTGCGCGCGCGCGCCGCCGGCGGTGCGCGCGCGCCCCATAGACGGCCGGGAAAAAAGGACGTCATATGACGTCCGCCCGGAGGGAGGGAGGGTTCCTGCCGGCGTCATATGTCTATGACCCGGTAGGAAGTGGTTAAAGATGGTTGATGAGGAATGCTTTAGCACAGTATAGCACAAGGAGAATTTCCCTCACTGTCCTTCCCTGTCCCTACAAACAAGGATTAGCACAGTAAAACACACTGACACTCTCCCTACCTATAGTTTTCTGTCCCTATAAAAAATGTTTTTTTAAAGATGGTTGATGATGAATGCTTTAGCACAGTATAGCACAAGGAGAATTTCCCTCACTGTCCTTCCCTGTCCCTACAAACAAGGATTAGCACAGTAAAACACACTGACACTCTCCCTACCTATAGTTTTCTGTCCCTATAAAAAATGTTTTTTTAAAGATGGTTGATGAGGAATGCTTTAGCACAGTATAGCACAAGGAGAATTTCCCTCACTGTCCTTCCCTGTCCCTACAAACAAGGATTAGCACAGTAAAACACACTGACACTCTCCCTACCTATAGTTTTCTGTCCCTATAAAAAATGTTTTTTTAAAGATGGTTGATGATGAATGCTTTAGCACAGTATAGCACAAGGAGAATTTCCCTCACTGTCCTTTCCTGTCCCTACAAACAAGGATTAGCACAGTAAAACACACTGACACTCTCCCTACCTATAGTTTTCTGTCCCTATAAAACATGTTTTTTTAAAGATGGTTGATGAGGAATGCTTTAGCACAGTATAGCACAAGGAGAATTTCCCTCACTGTCCTTCCCTGTCCCTACAAACAAGGATTAGCACAGTAAAACACACTGACACTCTCCCTACCTATAGTTTTCTGTCCCTATAAAAAATGTTTTTTTAAAGATGGTTGATGATGAATGCTTTAGCACAGTATAGCACAAGGAGAATTTCCCTCACTGTCCTTCCTTGTCCCTACAAACAAGGATTAGCACAGTAAAACACACTGACACTCTCCCTACCTATAGTTTTCTGTCCCTATAAAAAATGTTTTTTTAAAGATGGTTGATGAGGAATGCTTTAGCACAGTATAGCACAAGGAGAATTTCCCTCACTGTCCTTCCCTGTCCCTACAAACAAGGATTAGCACAGTAAAACACACTGACACTCTCCCTACCTATAGTTTTCTGTCCCTATAAAAAATGTTTTTTTAAAGATGGTTGATGATGAATGCTTTAGCACAGTATAGCACAAGGAGAATTTCCCTCACTGTCCTTCCCTGTCCCTACAAACAAGGATTAGCACAGTAAAACACACTGACACTCTCCCTACCTATAGTTTTCTGTCCCTATAAAAAATGTTTTTTTAAAGATGTTCGATGAGGAATGCTTTAGCACAGTATAGCACAAGGAGAATTTCCCTCACTGTCCTTCCCTGTCCCTACAAACAAGGATTAGCACAGTAAAACACACTGACACTCTCCCTACCTATAGTTTTCTGTCCCTATAAAAAATGTTTTTTTAAAGATGGTTGATGATGAATGCTTTAGCACAGTATAGCACAAGGAGAATTTCCCTCACTGTCCTTTCCTGTCCCTACAAACAAGGATTAGCACAGTAAAACACACTGACACTCTCCCTACCTATAGTTTTCTGTCCCTATAAAACATGTTTTTTTAAAGATGGTTGATGAGTAATGCTTTAGCACAGTATAGCACAAGGAGAATTTCCCTCACTGTCCTTCCCTGTCCCTACAAACAAGGATTAGCACAGTAAAACACACTGACACTCTCCCTACCTATAGTTTTCTGTCCCTATAAAAAATGTTTTTTTAAAGATGGTTGATGATGAATGCTTTAGCACAGTATAGCACAAGGAGAATTTCCCTCACTGTCCTTCCTTGTCCCTACAAACAAGGATTAGCACAGTAAAACACACTGACACTCTCCCTAGCTATAGTTTTCTGTCCCTATAAAAAATGTTTTTTTAAAGATGGTTGATGATGAATGCTTTAGCACAGTATAGCACAAGGAGAATTTCCCTCACTGTCCTTCCCTGTCCCTACAAACAAGGATTAGCACAGTAAAACACACTGACACTCTCCCTACCTATAGTTTTCTGTCCCTATAAAAAATGTTTTTTTAAAGATGGTTGATGAGGAATGCTTTAGCACAGTATAGCACAAGGAGAATTTCCCTCACTGTCCTTCCCTGTCCCTACAAACAAGGATTAGCACAGTAAAACACACTGACACTCTCTCTACCTATAGTTTTCTGTCCCTATAAAAAATGTTTTTTTAAAGATGGTTGATGATGAATGCTTTAGCACAGTATAGCACAAGGAGAATTTCCCTCACTGTCCTTCCCTGTCCCTACAAACAAGGATTAGCACAGTAAAACACACTGACACTCTCCCTACCTATAGTTTTCTGTCCCTATAAAAAATGTTTTTTTAAAGATGGTTGATGAGGAATGCTTTAGCACAGTATAGCACAAGGAGAATTTCCCTCACTGTCCTTCCCTGTCCCTACAAACAAGGATTAGCACAGTAAAACACACTGACACTCTCCCTACCTATAGTTTTCTGTCCCTATAAAAAATGTTTTTTTAAAGATGGTTGATGATGAATGCTTTAGCACAGTATAGCACAAGGAGAATTTCCCTCACTGTCCTTCCCTGTCCCTACAAACAAGGATTAGCACAGTAAAACACACTGACACTCTCCCTACCTATAGTTTTCTGTCCCTATAAAAAATGTTTTTTTAAAGATGGTTGATGAGGAATGCTTTAGCACAGTATAGCACAAGGAGAATTTCCCTCACTGTCCTTCCCTGTCCCTACAAACAAGGATTAGCACAGTAAAACACACTGACACTCTCCCTACCTATAGTTTTCTGTCCCTATAAAAAATGTTTTTTTTAAAGATGGTTGATGATGAATGCTTTAGCACAGTATAGCACAAGGAGAATTTCCCTCACTGTCCTTCCCTGTCCCTACAAACAAGGATTAGCACAGTAAAACACACTGACACTCTCCCTACCTATAGTTTTCTGTCCCTATAAAAAATGTTTTTTTAAAGATGGTTGATGAGGAATGCTTTAGCACAGTATAGCACAAGGAGAATTTCCCTCACTGTCCTTCCCTGTCCCTACAAACAAGGATTAGCACAGTAAAACACACTGACACTCTCCCTACCTATAGTTTTCTGTCCCTATAAAAAATGTTTTTTTAAAGATGGTTGATGATGAATGCTTTAGCACAGTATAGCACAAGGAGAATTTCCCTCACTGTCCTTCCCTGTCCCTACAAACAAGGATTAGCACAGTAAAACACACTGACACTCTCCCTACCTATAGTTTTCTGTCCCTATAAAAAATGTTTTTTTAAAGATGGTTGATGAGGAATGCTTAAGCACAGTATAGCACAAGGAGAATTTCCCTCACTGTCATTCCCTGTCCCTACAAACAAGGATTAGCACAGTAAAACACACTGACACTCTCCCTACCTATCCTTCTCTTTCCCTAAACTAAAGGAATCCAGGTTAAGCAAGAAAAAAAATGTCACTGTCCCTGCCTATGCTTCTCTTTCCCTGCTCTGGAACACACTACACTAGGCCGCCGTGCTGGCGGCCTTTTATAGTGTGGGGCGTGTACTAAACACCCTCAGCAATAATTGGCCACAGGCATCCTGCCTGTGGCCAATCATTGCTCTCCTCGCTGCCGGCGCTGTGATTGGCCAAGCATGCGGGGTCACAGTGCATGCTTGGCCAATCACAGCGCCTGGATGACACTGCGATGGCGTAGTGCATTGTGGGCCGCGAATTAGGCGCGAACGGCCCAAATCGTTCGTTGTTCGGTGAACGATCGAACAGCCGATGTTCGAGTCGAACGTATGTTCGACTCGAACACCGAGCTCATCCCTAGTAGAGACATATCCAAAAGTCTTGCAGCTGTAATTGCAGTGAAAGGGGGTTCTACAAAGTATTGACTCAAGGGGGCTGAATACAAATGCACACCACAAGTTTCACATATTTATTTGTAAACAATTTTGAAAACCATTTATCATTTTCCTTTCACTTAACAATTATGTGCCACTTTGTGTTGGTCTATCACATAAAATCCTAATAAAATACATTTACATTTTTGGTTGTAACATGACAAAATGTAGAAAATTTCAAAAAGGTATGAATACTTTTTCAAGGCACTGTATACCGCTGTTCAGAGTACATAGTGCCTGGGGGCCTGGGGGACCCCCACGCCATTTATTTTTTACATTTTGGTGCGGGGTATTTTGGGGGGGACATCAACACCATTTTCTTTTGGTATTTCTGGCATGTATTTTTCAATGATTTTTATCTATATTGCCGGGATTCTACAGTACATTACAGTCACAGGCAGTTTTAAATTACATTTTTTCCTTTAGAAGTGTAATTTTGCGGTGGTATTGTTACAAACATTGTACAGATGTGCTACTTTACAGACAGACTAAGGAGACCCCCAGGCACGATATTTAAAGGAATATTTTTTTTTTTTTAGTTCACTTTAGGCATTATTAAAATCACTGCTCCTGAAAAAACTGCAGTTTTTAAAACTTTTTTTGCATTGATAAATGTCCCCTGGGGCGGGGCCCAGGCCCCAAAACACTTTTTATGGCAATAACTTGCATATAAGCCCTTAAAATTAGCACTTTTGATTTTTCATGTTCGCGTCCCATAGACTTTAACGGTTTTCGCATGTTCGAACAAATTTTTGTCCTGTTCGCATGTTCTGTTGCAAACCAAACCGGGGGTGTTTGGCCCATCCCTATTTTAATGTTGCCCTCAAAGCATTTTTAAAAATGACACTCCCCATCAAACAGAATGGTTTACTTTTTTTTTTGTTTTTTTACTTTGGTACATTCCCCAGAGCAGTGCCCACCCCATGCCATTTGTTTGACAATTGACTGCCTATAAGCCTAGAAAATGCCCATTGCTGTTTAACATTGGACTCCCATTGACCTTAACATAACTTTACTTCTCTGAACCTGCCTTGAACTGAAGCCAGGTATGTTCTGCTCGTCATCATCAAGACATGTGACAGACAAGGCAAATGTGTGAATTTTCCTTACTGAAGGGTGCAGTTGTCACACATGATCATTCTTGACACAAGATGGTGTGGGGTGGAACATCTCTTGACCTGCCCGAAGAGCTGACAGAATCTCTTTGCCATTTTGGTTCCTGTCCCCAAGGCATACCAGCTACAACACTGCATGGCATTGTTTTCTACCCAGTTTTGATTCAGCAAACAATCTGAACTTATTGAAAACAGGAGGCTTCTTAGGATTTAAACCTTTGCAGAATGTGCAGTTATACTCAGTTATCTCGCCTCTCTTGTACTACTGCATCTGTGGGACCGACAGAGTATTATAGCGCCATAACTGCTTTTACCAACCCTGGTTAGTCAGTCTGCCACTAGTGGGAATCAATTCCCTTCATTACAAATTCTGCATAGGATAACTGATAATGATGTCATAATATAAAAATGTTGCAATAGCTATTATTGCTACAACAAACCTTTTCTTTGTACTGACTACTGTAGCACCTCTTTCAGCATTTACTTGCTGTTGTGGTTAGGGTCGGACTTACATCTCAGGAACCTATAGGCAGAGAATTCTGAAGCGCCCCCTCAACAAAAAAAAGCACTAATCAATACGCCCACCGCTAAGCATGAATTCCTTCTGCAAGTAAAATTTCTCCACAAACAAAAATTCTCTATCCTCACAGTCCAAATCCCCCTCCCAGCACATATATTTGCCCCCAATCCCACCTTCCAGCTCAAATCCCCCCCAAATCCCCCTTCCTAGCACACATCCTCTTTCCTTCCAAATCCCCCTCCTAGCAGAAATTCTCTCCACAAATCCCCCCTCCTAACACAGATCCTCTCCCTCAAATATCCACTCCTTGTTTAAATCATCCTTCCAAATCTCTACTTCTAGCATAAACCCTCCCCCCAAATCCCCACTTCTAGCTTAAATCCTCCCCCCAAATCCCCCTCTTAGCATGAATTCTACCCCCAAATCCCCCCTCCTAGCACAAATCCTCTCCCACAAACCCCCAACCCCTAGCACAAATCATGTTTCCAAAATACCCCCTCCTAGCTTAAATCCTACTCCAAAATCCCCACTCCTAGTGTAAACACTCTCCAAAAATCCCCACTACTAGCATAAATCCTGCCCCCAAATCCCTCTCCTAGTACAAATCCTTTTCCCCAATTCCCCTTCCTAGTACAAATTTTTTCCCCTAAATCCCCCCTGTTATCACAAATCCTATCCCACAAATCCCCACTCCTAGCAAAAAATCATCTCCTCCAACTACCCCTTCTAGCTTAAATCCTCCACCCAAATCCCTATTTCTAGCATAAATCCTCCCCTAAATCCCCACTCCTAGTGTAAGTCCCCCCCCCCAAATCCCCCCTCCCAGCACAAATTCTCTTCCCCAATTCCCCCCTACTAGTACATATCCTCCCCCCCAAATCCCCCCTTCCAGCACAAATTCTCTCCCTCCAAATTCTCCTTCCTACTACAAATCTTCCCTCCAATCCTCACGCCTAGCATAAATTCTCCCCCAAAATCCCCCCTTCTAGCACAAGTCCTCTCCCAAAAATCCCCACTCCTAGCACAAATCATCTCCCCCAAATACTTCCTCCTAGCTTAAATCCTCCCCCCAAATCCCCACTCCTAGCGTAAATCCTCTTCCTCAAATCCCCACTCCTAGTGTAAGTTCTCCCCCTCCAAGCACAAATTATCTCCCCCAAAATCCCTCCAGTACAGATTCTTCCCCAAATCCCCCCTTCCAGCAAAAATCCCCCCCAATCCCCCTTCCTAATACAAATCATCCCTTCCAGGGGACTGAAAGTAGACCAAAGGGGAGGTGGAGTGGCAGCTGGAACCAGGGCTGCTGAGTGCGGCCATGGGGGGAAGTGATTACCAATCACCTGGGGGGAGAAAAGTGGTCAAGTGACAGCTGGGTGGACAAAGCAGGCAGCAATTGTTGGTAAAAGTGTCAAGATCAGAGAGATTAGCAGAGAGAGACACGTGTGTGCTGGAGTTCCCGCAACTCCACTGATCATTCCATAACAGTGTGAGCTCTCCCTGCTCTGAATAGTCAGCTGTCTCTGATCACCTCTTGTCTATGATCCCCTCACTTGCCCTTTCTCCCCCCAGATGGACTCTCCACTTTTCTTGATCTCCTCTTCCTGTCCTCAGGGCTGGTGCAAGGAGTTTTGTGTACACAGGGCACCACTTCACGTAAGCCAGCTGCCTAATGCTGGTGCTTGTCATGCATGTACAGATCGGCACCCCTCTAAGAAGGGCGCCTGTAGGCACATGCCTACAGTGCATAATGGGAAATCCGGCCCTGGTTGTGGTAGTGAGGACAGAGTAGTTAGCTCTAAAATTAATGTTAAAAGTTCATTCACTTCTCCATGTCCCCTGTTTCCTGACAATTTATGTAAACAGCACTGGACCCTAAAATTTTGGACTATGCTGTCAGCTCTCCTGCTACCTGTCCTTCAATGACAATAGAGGGGTTTGCAGGGAATCCCATAAAAAAATTCTATGAGCTATGATCTGTAATTATGTCCCTGCAAAAAGCCATCTAATCACAAGCCAGAAGAGAGCGCATCACAAATAGTGGGCACTGGCAGTTGTGCTCTTATTTCTATTTATGACATCACATAACTAAAATGTAAATAAAATATATGAAATATCTGTGTACATATATAATGTTCAAAACAGTGAATGAGCTGGAATTTATCTTTTGAAAGTAACAATGCCTTTTATGGCTCTGTGCCATCCCCTGTATTAGCATTTCAATGTAATATTAAATCTTTGTTAGGTGGTTTCATTCCTTAATGCAAAACACTGGTGTGGAGTGCACCAGATCAACACTAATGAAGATTAAGCACATTAATGGTTTGGGCTGATAAGCATTGTCATGACATTTAGGAGGAAATCAAAGCTGTTTATATCTACGTTTAAGGCAAGCACTGAATACTTAAGATCAGCTCATGCACGTAATAGCTCTTCATTAATATTTCCTGTATCATATTAGTATTATGCTCTCTGTGGCTACAGATTTTTTTAAACTTTACCATTAATAAAAAAATAAAAACATTTTGTTTATACACTATTCACACTTGTCCACTTTCATGCAGCAAAACTCATGTTCACAACTATTCAATTTAGTGTGAAAGGGAGATGGAAATGACATGGGCCCATTCAAACCTACAGTGGTTTGTTACCATGCATACTACATACACATGGAACAGTATGAATCCAAATTAGAATTTTAGTCAAATAAAAAAATGACAGAAATCATGCATGCCTGTCAATAGGGATAACATATCATTTGTGAGTTTCCCTGCGACATAGTTTTAACTGTTGATTCAGCCAGTAGTGTTGAATTTTTTTCATTAGGATGACAATACTGTTCACTCTACTATAAAAATCATTGTAACATTTTTAACCTTGTAGACATATATATGAGATTTCATAAAGAGTATCATCCACTCTTTAGAATTCTGTCGGGGCCAGCACTGAAAATGTCGATGCTTGCACAGCCCACACGGATTGCAGTGGGTGAATCCATAGCTGATTTCAGTCCAATAGCAGATTTTGAATCTGACCACCGCTGTACGATGTCAATCGAAAATAAAATGGACCTAATGGGGAACTACAGTAGTCTCTCAGTTCCTCATCAGGATTCAGCTACCCAGTGACAAGTCATTTGCTAAATATGGGCATTGTTACAGTATATTTGAGTAAAGATGTTTTTTGTATCCCTATTTACATTTAGTTTTTATCCGGCAATCTTCCAGCCTACAGCTGTATGGGGCCAGGGATACAGCTATATGCAGGAAGTTGTCACATCCATAACAGCTTTCCAGGATAGGCACGGCCTGCCCTAAGTACTGGCATACCTCTGTACGCCAGCTCAAAGCTGGTCTTAAATACTGCCAGTGTTAAAATTGAGAATTGGTACCAATTCTTTAAGATTTGATCACTGCCATAGCAACAGATTCTTAAAGTGTCAGAAGTAAGGACTACAGTACCTGTCTTTGCCACATGTGTTGCTAATGATAACTACATTGGTGCAATTAGAATTAGATGCAGGTATTTTTTAAAAGGAACTACCACCAAAAATCTGTTTTCAGGGCTATTTTGAATTTACTTAACAGTTTTAATTAGAATTTATGCAAGCAACAAACATATTAAAACCCAACTCAATCTAATATTTGTTTGCAAAGAAAAAGAAGATTTAAAGCCTAATTGATCCAATTTAAAAGTTTAAGTGGTTCTAAAGGCAGAAGGTTTTTTTTATTTTTTATTTTAATGCACATAATTGTGAAGTGGAAGGAAAATTATTAATGGTTTTTAATTTCTTTTTACAAATATATATCTGAAAATTGTGGCGTGCATTCGTATTCAGCCCCCCTGAGTCTATACTTTGTAGAACCACCTTTTCGCTGCAGTTATAGCCTCAAGTCTTTTTTAGTATGTCTCTACCAGCTTTGCACATCTAGAGAGTGACATTTGTTTTTTGCAAAATAGCTCAAGCTCTGTCAGATTGGATGGAGAGCATCTGTAAACAGCAATTTTCAGGTCTTGCCATTGGATTTAGGTCTGGACTTTGACTTAGTCATTCTAACATTGTCAGGATCTCTTTTGTGCTCCTGCTCCTCATTCCAGCATCCGGGTGTTGAGTGTTTCATCCTCCCTGTTTGTGTCCACCTGCAAGGTGATTGATATGGTCAGCCACCTGTTATAAGCAAACCAAACACTTTATCCCTTGCTTGTGATATAGACAGTATACCTGCATTGTTCCTGTTCAAGCCTCCCGTTTGTCTGCCCTGCTTTGCTAGTCTGGATTTCCCTGTGTATGACCTGGATCATATATTAGACTATTCCCTGAGCTCTTCCCGTCTTTTACCTGGACTGTCATTGGATTGGATATTGGACTATTCACTGAAGTCAGCCTGCCTTTTACCTGGACTGTCATAGAACTACATTATCTGTCTGCTAGCTGCAAGTAGTCTGTTTGTTTGCTTTGTTTGCATCAGAGGGTCTGTGGAAGCCTTTTTCAAAGCCTTAGGTTTACTATATGATGATGCTGACAGTGCCCATTCAGCTGAAGCTAACCTTAGGTCATTACGTCAGGATAAACGCACCGCTGAACAATACTGTTCTGATTTCTGCCGCTGGACACCTGACTCTGGGTGGAATGACCCAGCTCTAAGAAGTCAGTTCAGGTTAGGCTTATTAGAGTCCATCAAAGACTCCTTAGTACATTACCCTGAACCAATGTCATTGAATGAAGCCATGCAAATAGCCAACCATATAGACAGTCATTTTTGGTAAAGGCGTACAGAGAGGTTTGCTTCTTTGCCCCCCAGTACACTGCCCACCTCTTCTTCATTTCCTGAGCCCTCTCAACCCCTCTAGGAGGATAAGCCCATGCAAATTGGTGCTACCCATTTATCCCCTGGGGAAAAGGCTAGAAGGAGATCTCAGGGACTTTGCTTATATTGTGATGACCACGGCCACTTTGTCGCTAGCTGTCCTAATAAGTCGAGAAATGCCAAGAGTCTCCTCAGCTGTGCCCTGCTAGGTTTCTCTGACGCTGCTCTGTGACCTGCACCATTGGGAGTGTTCTCCTTTATTTAAATTTGACTCCATCTTGGACTAACCGGGAGCTTGTATGCTGGAGGAACTGCACTTTGCGATCCGTGCACTGAACCATCTTGCCCAAGGCGGCCTGAGATATCCACGGCATCCGGCTTTATTGGTCCTGGTCATTGAGACCATCAAGCCCTATTGATCCACTGTCGTATGACAGGTGGGTCCACCATTTGTGGTAAGAGTACCCAACCATTCCATTTTCTATTGTGTGTTGTGAGTTCCCACTGTCAACATTGTGGTTCTTTAACAGTCAACATTGTGGTTGTGGTCCCTCCATGAGAAGACACCCATTGAATCTGCACATGTTGTTTGGACTTCCCTCACTTTTCCCTTGTTGCCTTCCTTACATTTACTATCACTATAGTTGTGTGCAGTTCATATGGGCTACACCCTATTTATTTCTATGAAGGACAGTTCTATAGTCACAGTCGTTCATTTGAGCTAATTTATGTATGGACTGTTATTTGTTTTGTTTTCTTTTTGATGTTCACATATTAGCACATAGTGGGTTTCCAATTCAGGAGACATCATTATTTGGTTTTATTTATTTAGAACACTATGTTATTTATGTCTTGCTTTGCTGCTCATTGGCAGCAATATTAATATTTACAGCGCTGCACTATTTTCTATATATGCTTTATCACTTTGTTTGTTTGATTGCTGGCCGCTTAAGTCACCTTGGGTTTTAGCGCAGTTTTTTTCACTTTTCTGAGAAATGCCAAGAGTCTAGTGTGGGTTGGGTCCGCTTCTATAGATCATACTGTGTCTGTTTTCCTCAGAGATAAATTATTTGTTCCTGCATAACTTAATTCTGCCAAGTTTTCTCATCACTCTCAGCTTTCATAGATTCTGGTGCTGCTATAAATGTCATCGATAAGGACCTAGCACAGCGTCTACAGATTCCGGTGACTAAGGTGCACAGACCCTTCTCAGTCTTAGCCGTTAATAACTCTCCCTTGTTCATGGGCCTGGTGACCTTGTGCACTGTACCTATTACCCTGACCATTGGGGAATTTCATAAGGAGACAATCAGCTTCTACTTGATCTCATCTTCTGTTTCTCCCCTTATTTGGCTTAAACTTCACAACCCACACATAGACTGGGTTGCAGAGGAGATTGGGTCCTGGTCCCAGACCTGCATTCAGAATTGAATTAAAACTGCTTACCAGTTGCCCATTTATAACTCTTGTGTGGCCAGTACTAGTCATGTGCCTTTATTACAGTCCTATTTAGATCCTGATCATGACAATGTTTCCAAATGTGACTATAGTTTTCATATCCATTGTTCCTTTATATGACTCTGTTATAACAAAAGACGCTGACATCTATTGAATTCTCTACAGCAGTGGTCCCCAACCTTTTTAGCACCGGGGACCGGCGTTGTTGAAGAAAATTGTGCCAAGGCCCGGGGGCGGGGGGGTTGGGGTGTATGCGGCTTTTCGCGGGCAAATTATCGGGGCAATGGCTGGTGTTGGCGCTTCAATCATCCCGGCACCATGGTTAATATGGTGTCAGGATGATTGAAGCGCATTATTTCTATTATTACATTGTAATATAAAATGAAATAGTTCAACTCACCATAATGCAGAATGTGGCAGAATGTCAATTGCCATGTTGCCTGCCACCAAATGAGGATTGTCACTTGCCACCAGATGCAGCTTGTCACTTGCCACGACACTTGTCACCAATTGTATTTTGTCCCTTGCCACATCGCCTGCCACCAGATGCTTTTTTTGTCCCTTGCCACGTCACCTGCCACCAGATGCGGATTGTCACTTGCCACATCGCCTGCCTTCATATGTAGCTTGTCACTTGCCATGTCGCCTGCCACCAGATGCGGAGGGTCACTTGCCACGTCGCCTGCCACCAGATGCATTTTGTCCCTTGCCACATCGCCTGCCACCAGATTCAGATTGTCACCTGCCATCAGATGCAGCTTGTCATTTGCCACCAGATATGGATTGTCACCTGCCACCACATTAAGATTGTCACTGCAGTGGTGGCAGCACAGGTGTGCGCATTAGTTCAGAGGCAAGCCTGGAGTAGTGGGTAGTGAGGGAGAACAGCAGTAATGGGGGGGGGGGTGACGGGTGGTGAGAGAGGATTTCATCTCTCTGCTCCCCTGCCTCACCTCCAGCAGTGTATCGGTAATCTGCCGCGCTGTGTCGGTGGAGGAGCAGTGATGCAGTCGGGCAGTGAGAGATGATCTCCTCTCTCTGCTACCCCGCCACACCTCCAGCATTATAGCAGCCCCGCTGTGAGCATGGATGAGCGGCGATGCAGGTGGGCAGTGAGAGATGATCTCATCTCTCTGCTCGCTCGCCTCAGTATAGCGGCCCCGCTGTGAGCACGGAACCGCGGTGATGAGGGCGGGCGGTGAGAGATGATGTCATCTCTCTGCTCGCTCCGCCGCCGCACGTCGGACAGTGTAGCCTTCACGGCCACGGTCCGGCAGTGGGCCGTGGCCTGGGGGTTGATGACCCCTGCTCTACAGGTAACCTCTCCAGCCAATTGCTACAGCCTGAAACCTCTCCTCCTAGAAACCAAGCTTATCCATTGTCTCGTAGCCTTGAGCCCTGTTTGGAAACTTCCTCTAAGTCCTCAGAAGTCAAGTCCCCTGGATCGCCCCAGCCTTTGCCTGTTGCTAAACTCCCTTGGACGCTTAGCCAGGCTAACTTGTCCACAAGTTCCACTGTCGCTACACCTGGTGATGCGATTCAGACAATCACTACACCTGGTGATGCGATTCAGACAGTTGCTACGCCTGGCGATACCATTCAGACAGTCGCTACACCTGGCGATGTGGCCCAGTCGGCCACTGCATCAGTTATGCCAGTCCAGCCCATGCCCATTGAGCTTCCTGCTTTTTCTTATTCAGGACTTTTTGGTGATGCGATTCAGACAGTCGCTATGCCTGGCGATGCGGCCCAGTCGGCCACTGCATCAATTATGCCAGTCCAGCCCATGCCCATTAAGCTTCCTCCTTTTTCTTATTCAGGACTTTCTGTAACCTGGCCTCGCCCTACTTCTACTACACCCATTCTAACCGGTCTAAGAGGTTCAATCCATCCTTTGGATAAACTGCCTCATTCGGCCAGGTGGGGTTTTCAACCCTTTTTTCAGGGCGCTCTGCATTCTGCTCATATTTCAGTCATCCAGGTTGACTCCTGTAACACGTCCCCTGCTAACCAACCCAACCTCTTGGATCCATGGACCTCTGCCCAGTCTAATGGTCATGTGCTGGATGTCTAGCTTGTCTTTGAGGGTCATGGGGCACCTCTTTAGGGTTTGACAAAAACAAAAAATAATATATGTTTAAATTTCTTCTTTTTGTATCTATGTTAATTTCCAGTTTGTATTTGTACATAATCCATGTGATTTACATCAAATTTGTCCTTTTGTAACTATTTATTAAAAATCTATATATTTTCAACATACTCTGATGTGTGTTTTTCAGTCACTCTCAAAGTCCCACCTCCAAGGGGGTTTTTTGTTTTATTTACTTATTTTTGGGATGTGGTGACTGTTAAACAAATACAATCTTGCAGATGTCGGTCTTCTTTGTCACCTCTTTAGAGGAGGGGTATTGTCAGGATCACTTTTGTGCTCCTGCTCCTCATTTCAGCATTCGGGTGTTGGCTGTTGCATTCTCCCTGTTTGTGTCCACCCGCAAGGTGATTGATATGGTCAGTCACCTGTCATAAGTAGGGATGAGCCAAACACCCCCCGGTTCGGTTCGCACAAGAACCTGCGAACGGACCGAAAGTTTGTGCGAACTTTAGAACCCTATTAAATACAATGGAAATGAGCGTTCAAAATCAAAAGTGCTAATTATAACGGCTAATATGCAAGTTATTGGGGACCCGTGTCCTGCCCCAGGGGACATGTATCAATGCAAAAAGAAGTTTTAAAAACTGCCGTTTTTTCGGGAGCAGTGATTTTAATGATGCATAAAGTGAAAAAAAGAAAAGTGAAATATTACTTTAAATATCGTACCTGGGGGGTGTCTAAAGTATGCCTGTGAAGTGGCACGTGTTTCCCGTGTTTAGAACTGTCCCTGCACAAAATGACATTTCTAAAGGAAAAAAAGTAATTTAAAACTGCTTGCGGCTTTAATGTAATGTATGGTCCCGGCAATATGGATGAAAATCATTGAGAAAAATGCCATGGGTACACCTCTACCCCCCACCCCACCCCCAGCCCACTAGAAGCCCAATTGGGTCTTGTATGGATATTAAGGGTAACCCCGCACCCAAAGTAAAAAAAGGCCTATATACTCTGAACAGCAGTATGCAGACAGTGCAAACAAGACAGGGACTGTAGGTTTGTTCTTAAGGAGAATCTGTTTGTAATTTAGAACAGGTAAATTTTTTAAGTGTAGCTCCAGCCAAAAAATCTATTTTTAAGCTTTTTGGAAAACATAGGGAAGGGTTATCACCCCTGTAACATTTGTTTTGCTGTCTGTGCACCTGTTCAGAAGATTTATTTTCACTTTCCGTCCCAATGACAAATGTTTTTTGAAAATTTGGGGTTTTTAGTGAAACAAGGATTGGTGATAAAGCATCAGTAGAGAGGAAACACCTTTTTCCCATATTAACTCTTACAGGAGAGAATTTCCCTTCCTAGGAGTAGGTTTCCTCTCACTTCCTATTGTCTCCTTCCGTTTGCAAGTAGGAGTTGTTTGTAAGTTGGATGTTTGAAAGTAGGGGCCTGCTGTATATACTCTGCAGAAATTTGGCCCTTAGGTGTCGGTGTTGCCACAACACTGTAAGCCCTCACAGTTTCTCTTGGTGGGCACTGGAATGCCCTGCTGTGAACTATTATATCAAGAATTGTAATTACATGCCATTGTTGAACAGTGGTAGGAAAAATTGGGCCTTTGGTGGTGGTGGTGCCACAACACTGCAAGTCCTCACGGTTACTCTTGGTGGGCGCAGGAATTGGCCCTGCTGTGAACTATTCGATCAAGAATTGTAATTAAATGCCCCTGTTGAACAGGGACACAAAAATTGGGCCTTTGTTGGTGGTGGTGGTGGTGTTGCCACAACACTGTAAGCCCTCACAGTTACTCTTGGTGGGCGCAGGAATGGGCCCTGCTATGAATTATTAGATCAAGAATTGTAATTACATGCCCCTGTTGAAGAGGGGCATACAAATTGTGCCTTAGGCACTGGTGCCACAACACTGCAACCCCTCACAGATACTGTAGTTGGAGCACAGCAATGAGCCCTGCTGCAAAGCATTGCATCAAAAATTGTAAATACACGCCCCTGTTAAACAGGGGCTGAAATATTGGGCCTTAGTCACTGGTGGCGGTGCCCAGAACCTAAAATGTTCTTTCAAGCTATCAGCACAATTATTGAGGAGGAAGAGGATAGTCACTCAGCATACCAGGATAGTCACTCAGCATCAGCATAGGCAGTCTTGAAGGAATCTGACATTTCCCAAAAAATAATTTGGTTACATCAGCTTCAGGTGCTTGGTAGCTGGTGGTGATCCAAGACTGATTCATTTTTATGAAGGTCAGTCGATCGGTCGAGTCAGTGGACAGGCGCACCCTGTGATCGGTTACAAAGCCTCCAGCAGCACTGAATGTGCGTTCCGAAAGAACGCTGGATGCAGGACAGGCCAGTACCTCAATTGCATACTGTGCAAGCTCTGACCAGTGATCCATCCTCAAGAACCAGTAACCCAGAGGATTTTCGGTGGGAAAGGTGTCCAAGTCTGATCTTGCCCCTAGGTATTCCTGCACCATGTAAACCAGGCGCTGGCGATGGTTGCTGGAAGCGATCATACCTTGGGGCTGCGTACTAAGCAATTG
This sequence comes from Rana muscosa, assembly GCA_029206835.1. Taxonomy (NCBI): domain Eukaryota; kingdom Metazoa; phylum Chordata; class Amphibia; order Anura; family Ranidae; genus Rana; species Rana muscosa. The sequence goes on along the minus strand of CM055116.1, from coordinate 868,677,395 downwards.
TCTGAACGCATCGGTTAGACGGCCACCTTCTCCACCGCTCCTTCTTTGACTGACCGGAGACTCAGCAACACGTTGTCCAGGACCAGGAATTTGTAACCTTTCTGCAAGGCCTCCCGAAGATGCTTCATCCTCTGCTCCCTCTGCGACGCAAGATAAGATCCGCAACCTTACCCTTGTAACGTGGATCAAGGAGGGTTACCAGCCAGTAATGATCAGTAATGATCCCTCTCCTTGATCGCACGGATACGAGGATCCTTTCGCAGGCTTTGCAGGATCAGGGAGGCCATGCAGCGTAGGTTTGCTGAGGCATTCGGTGCGGAGTCCTCTGGGTCACTAAGGACGACATGATCCGCAGCCACCTCCTCCCAGCCACGTACAAGTCCATGGGTGTCTTGGGACTGTAATTGATCCCTTGAAGACTGCTGCTGATGCTGAGTGCTAGGCTACACCTCCATGCTGACACAATAATCCTCCTCCTCCTCTTCTTGTGTGATAGCCGGGCCAGCAGGAACACTGTCTGGATAAAGGGGGCCTTGAGAGGTAAGGAAGTCCTCCTCTTCCTGCCTCTGTTCTGCCTCAAGTGCCCTGTCCATTATTCCACGCAGCGTGTGCGCCAACAGGTGGACAAGAGGGACAGTGTCACTGATGCATGCACTGTCACTGCTCACCATCCTCGTGGCCTCCTCAAATGGTGCCAGGACAGTGCATGCCTCCCTGATCATGGCCCACTGGCGTGGGGAAAAAAATCCAAGCTCCCCTTTACACCGTCCTGGTGCCATATTGCAACAGATACTCATTGATGGCCCTCTGCTGCATGTGCAGCCGCTGCAGCATGGCCAACATAGAGTTCCACCTGGTGGGCATGTCACAGATTAGGCGGTTCTTGGGCAGGTTGTAATCCTTTTGCAGCTCAGCCAGCCGAGCTCTGGCATTATATGACCGGTGGAAATGCCCACAGAGTTTCCTGGCCTGCTTCAGGACCTCCTGTAAGTCCGGGTACCTGCCCAAGAACCGCTGCACCACCAAGTTAAGGATGTGAGCCAAACAGGGCACATGGGTCAGTTGTCCCTGTCGAAGGGCGGAGAGGAGGTTGGTGCCATTGTCGGAAACCACCTTTCCTGGCTTAAGCTGGCGTGGCGTCAACCACCTCTGAGCCTGCCCCTGCAGAGCTGACAGAATCTCTGCCCCAGTGTGGCTTCTGTCCCCCAAGCACACCAGCTCAAGCACCGCATGGCATCTTTTTGCCTGCGTACTTGCGTAGCCCCTTGAACGCCTACGGAGCACCGCTGGTTCCGAGGACAAAGCACAGGTAGAGGCCATGGAGGAAGAAGAGGAGGAGGGGGTGGAGGAGAGAGGTGTGTCAGAATCACCAGTGGTTACATTTTGGAGGCGTGGTGGCAGAACAACCTCCAACACTACTGCACCTTGTCCTGCATCCTTCCCAGCTGCCAGCAGAGTCACCCAATGCGCCGTGAAAGATAGGCAACATCCCTGTCCATGCCTGCTGGACCATGAGTCAGCGGTAATATGCACCTTACCGCTGACCGCCCTGTCCAGCGAGGCCAAGACATTGCCTTCCACATGCCGGTAGAGAGCCAGAATCGCCTTCCGTGAGAAAAAGTGGTGTTTGGGAACCTGCCACTGAGGAACCGCACATTCAAACTCACGGAAGGGGGCAGAGTCTACCAACTGAAAAGGCAGCAGTTGAAGTGCTAGCAATTTAGCCAAGCTAGCATTCAACTGCTGGGCATGTGGATGGCTGGGAGTGAACTTCTTTTGGCGGTGCAGCAGCTGGGGCAGGGAAATTTGCCTGGTACAATCGGACGTCGGTGTACCGATAGCAGACAGTCCGCAAGTACTTGGCTGTGACACACCGAATTCTACACCGAATTCATCTCAGTGCAGGTTTCAGAGAGGACTGAAGGTATAGTGGGGTTGGAGATCCCAGCTGATGAGGAGAAAGGAGAGGTCTGCTTTGTTCTTTGGTGTGGGTCTTTTAGGTATGCTTGCCAACGGACTGCATGGCAGGTCGACATATGTCTGGTCAAGCACGTGGTGCCCAAGCGGCTGATGTTTTGGCCACGCAAGATATGCTTTAGACATATGTTGCAAAAGGCAATGGTGCGATCTGATGCACATGTCTGAAAAAAGGCCCACACCAAAGAACTTTTGGAATAACGCACAGAGACAGCAGCTCCCTGCACATGCGGACCTATGCGGTGTGATGCGGTCGGTGTGCTGCCCTTAAGCTGGCCCCTGGAGGGCATCCTGCCTCATTGGAGATGTGCCTCCTCCTCCTCTCTCCTATCAGGCACCCACGTGGAGTCAGTGACCTCATCATCCCCTCCCTCCTCATCACTGGAGCCAATCTGGCAGTATGCTGCAGCTGTGGGAACATGACTGCCAGATAGCTGTCCTTGTTGGGCACCCCCTCTCTCTGGGCTCATGTTACTACCCCCTCTCTCTGAGCTCACATTACTGCCTTCCTCCAGCTGGGTTCCATCATCAGAGCCTTCAAAACGCTGGGCATCCTCCTGGAGCATGTACCCAACACTGTGGTCAAACAGTTCGGGGACTCCTCAGCAGGACATGGTGGGTCTAGGGAAGGAGTGACTGATGCCATTGAGCCGAGGGAAGAGGCCGCTTTGGCAGCTGCTTTGCCAAAGTACCCTGAGCCTGGGTGAGAGAGGACGAGGAGGACGGCTTGGTCATCCACTCTACCAAGTCTTGGGCATGTTGCGGCTCAACATGGCCAGCTGCCAAAATGAAGGACAAGCGTGTCCCTCGGCCACGTGCTGATGAGGATGCACCGTGTCCATGACCAGCAGCACTGTTGCCTCTAGACACAGAGCCTGCTTGCCCTCTTGGGAAAAGCAGCAGCAGTTAGTTTTAGGTGAAAACTGTGCAGAGAGGGACACAGTACACTGAAAATACTTGCAGCGCTCTGCCTGTGGTTTAATTATGAGAACATCACTATTAGTCACTCACTATCTGTATTCAGCTTTAGGTGAACACTATGCAAAGCACACAGTACACTAAGTGAAACACTGACTGTCTGCAGCTAGCACAATCACCTGACGAACAAAAAACAAAAAACGCTCAGGTGTAGATGTCCTCTAGGTGGTTATCTCCTCCCAACAGCCAAGGGTGCAGGCAATGCAATTTCAGGCAAAACAAAAGACCAAGTCTTCTGGACAGCAGCACTCCAATAAAAAGCCTTTATTATGTAAAATCTTAAAAAATCCAAATACAGCACAGCAAGTCACAAAATTCTGCTATAGAGCTGACTAGTTTCACACTTTCTTAGTGTTTAATCATAGCTGCCTAGTGCACAAATGATTCCCATGATATACCCCCAAAAAAGGGTCATATGACCCAACCACAAGTGTAGGTGATTAAGTGCTAACGAGTGTTAATTAAAAGTTGATTACATGCTGACTAACCTGTGTCCAAGAAGTAAATGTTTTTTTTTAAAAGTGTGTGGTTTCATTGTACCAACTATTCTAAAAAATATATGTACATAATATAAAAAAATAGTGCAGCGCTATAAAATGTAAAAAAATTATTAAAAAATTGCTACTGAAAGCAACTCAAAAACACGTGAGTAACTTATGTGCGATATATGCTAGTGAACTAATATATAAAGTTCATAAAAAATCCACTCCAATGGATGGTCTCACATATGAACTGTCCTCCATAGGAGCCAAAGAATGTGACCCCTAAGGGCTATACAAAACTGTGATAAAGAAACAAAAAAGAGTCCAAACAATATGTGTACAATTTGAATGGATGTCTTTTCATGGACAACACCACTGCAGCATGAACTGGCAGAGGAACCCCAATGTTGATGGTGGGATTCACAATATAAGGCACAGATGATACAGTTGGGTACTCTTACCACAGATGGTGGACCCACCTGTCGAACGACAGTGGGTCAATCGAGCTTGGTGATCACTGTGACCAGAAATGATGGAACTGGATGTCCTGGATGCCTCAGACCGACTCAAACGGGGTGGTTCGATGAACAGCTCACACTATGGAAATTCCTCCAATCATACAGGCTCCGAATTAGTCCAAGATAGACACAAGGGTAGGAGAAAAGAAAAAACTCCAGATGGTGCAGGTCAATAAAACCAATGGGGGGGTTTATTGAATAAAATTTGTCTTACAGACATTAGACAAATATAAGAAGTGATCACAAAATAAAAAGATATAAAAGCAATGTGGGGTGCCAGTTCCATCATTTCTGGTCACGGTGACCACCAAACTCGATTGACCCACTGTCGTTCGACAGGTGGGTCCACAATCTGTGGTAAGAGTACCCAACTGTATCATCTGTGCCTTATATTGTGAATCCCACCACCAACATTGGGGTTCCTCTGCCAGTTCATGCTGCGGTGGTGTTGTCCATGAAAAGACATCCATTCAAATTGTACACATATTGTTTGGACTCTTTTTTGTTTCTTTATCACAGTTTTGTATAGCCCTTAGGGGTCACATTCTTTGGCTCCTATGGAGGACAGTTCATATGTGAGACCATCCATTGCAGTGGATTTTTTTTTGAACTTTATATATTAGTTCACTAGTATATATCGCACATAAGTTACTCACGTGTTTTTGAGTTGCTTTCAGTAGCAATTTTATAATAATTTTTTACATTTTATAGCTCTGCACTATTTGTTTATATTTGCCTTATCACTTCGTTTGAGTGTTAGCAGCTTACACTTTTGGTTTAGCGCAGTTTTTCCACTTTCTTATATATGTACATAATATCCTTGAAAAGGTGTGCAGCAAATTAAATATTGTGAAAAAACCTTGTGATTGATGCAAAAAGGTGAGGAATGTGTAAATTAGATGGATGTGAATATATAGAACACAATGGATGAACCACCTAAATCTTTACATGATACATGTGCAACGTGCTGAAATGGATGCACAAGCAAAGGCAAATGCATCCGTAGCACACAAATAGTGAAAGATGTAAAGGTAAATTGTCAGTTTGTTCACCAAAAAGTGTCATAATGTAATGTAAGAAAATTATATACCGTATATACTCGAGTATAAGCCGAGATTTTCAGCCCTTTTTTTTGGGCTGAAAGTCCCCCCCTCGGCTTATACTCGAGTCATCAAAATTTTTACATTGGAAATAGTACCTGTAAAGAAGTTGCGGCTGCGGCGTCCATCGTTCAAATTCTGCGGTCTCTTCCTGTTCCTTCCGTGATAGGCGATTCTCATCAGACACTCTCCGCCTATCACGAACCTTCTCTCATCCTCAGTTTCCCAGCAGACGTCTGTGATTGGCGGAACACCCAACACAGTGTCTGCTGGGAAACTGAGGATGAGAGAATGTTCGTGATAGGCGGAGAGTGTCTGATGATAATCGCCTATCACGGAAGGAACAGAAAGAGACCGCGGAATTTGAACGATGGACACCGCAACTTCTTTACAGGTACTATTTACAATGTAAAATTTATAGGAAACAGTGAGGATAGGAAACAGTGAGCTGCTAGGGAACAGTGAGCTAGGGAACAGTGAGGATATGAACAGTAAGGATGGGAACAGTGAGAATAGGAACAGTAAGGATGGGAACAGTAAGGATGGGAACAGTAAGGCATTGTTGACCCTCGGCTTATACTCGAGTCAGTACGTTTTCCCAGTTTTTTGTGGCAACATTAGGTACCTCTGCTTATACTCGAGTCGGCTTATACTCGAGTATATACGGTATATAGAAAGTTGACCAAGAAAGATTAATACATTTGTGTGTAAATAACCAGCCCACAACCCCGTGGTATATAGTTATCAATAGTATGCCTCATAGAACATTAATGTAAAAAATATATATAACGCAGGGAGGGATGGGATAAAATCAAAAACTATTGTAATGTATCAATAATAGAATCATGTGGTGTATATGCATGATGAAAAATGCTAAGATTAGCAAAAAAAGGAAGAAAGAGCTTATAGCCATATATCGCTGATAGAGTTGTCCTACTAGTATTCCTTTAAGTTGCCAATCTAAAGTGACTATATATCAGTGCCGTAAATATTGGATGGATGATAATGAATAGCTCAAACGTGGGAATGTAAACGTGCATGTAATGGATAGACGAGTGTGTCTAAATAAGTCTAAACATTCACGCATGTGCCCACGATGGTTAATATATGGCCATACATGGCTAATATATGTTATATTAAAATCTAATATAGAAAATAAAAAATAAAATTTGTGTGCGATTTAAAGGCAAAATGCAATCAAATTAGATCTATGTTGTGTGGGGATATGTGGTTCTATATGATCAAGTGCAGGAAAATTGCGATGGAATCAAGTTAATATGACCACATAAACAGCCGTCACTTGCAATGTATCAAATGATATGAAAATGTAGCACAAAAGTCCCCACAAAACATTGATCAGATTGCTAAATGTAAAAGCACATATGGACACAATATTTCCTATATATAGTCGTTTGAGACTTCAACTTCATAAAGATGAAAAAGTGTATATTTATACAAGTTGTGGTCAATATATATACCCGGATGTGTGTGGTTACCTAAGCAACCGGAAAACACACATATATGGGTTCTAAACAACTGTAAATTTCATCAAACAAATCATCCAAAAACAATAAAACCAATAATATAAAACATCTATAAAATGTATAGAGTTCACTCATATAACACAATGACATGATATGATCAACCTCATATTGATGGGAAATGTGTGCAGGAAATGAGTAGATCTATTCTGTTTCTTAAAAGTCACTGTAATTTTGTAAACTGTGAGAAAGGAAAGAAAAAGAAAAACTCATAAACAGTAGAACTCTGATATGTTACTTCTTATTCAACTATATTCTTTGTGTATGTTATATGTATCATGACCGGGGGAGCCTCCGGTCAACATGCAAAGATGTTAAAGTGTATAGAGAATATGAAGAATATTGAGAATATTGGGGCATCCCTAATGCCGCGTACACACGACCGTTTTTAATGTCATTGAAAAAAACGGCATTTTTCTTAACGTGATTTTTCGTGTTTCTTCTCAAGCCTTCCTTGCCTACACACTATCGTGGAAAAAATGTTCGAGTAAAGCGCGGTGACGTACGACGGCACTATAAAGGGGAAGTTCCATTCGGATGGCGCCACCCTTCATGTTAGTAAAGTTTATTAAGCGACGATTCGCGCTTTTCAGCCTCGTGCTTTTCAGTCCGTTACAGCGTGACGAATGTGCTATATCCATTACGAACGCTAGTTTTACCAGAACGAGCGCTCTCGTCTCATACTTGATTCTGAGCATGCGCATTTTTTTTCACGTCGTTAAAGCCCACACACGGCCGTTTTTCATGACGAGAAAAACGACGATGTAAAAAACGACGTGAAAAATTAGAGCATGTTCCAATTTTTCTCGTCGGGATTCTCTGCGTTTTTCTCGTCGGGAAAAATGCTGGAAAGCCCACACACGATCATTTTTAATGACCATTTTAAAAAATGAAATTTTTCTCGTCATTAAAAACGGTCGTGTGTACGCGGCATAAAACCTAAAAACATATGTAATAGCAGGAACTCCTAAGTTTGCAGCACAAAATGACATGTGCTGCATATGAAATAAAAGTAAAACCAACAGTGCCGCATAATACTATGCCGAAGGGGTAGCAATGAAAAAACCCAGATGTTTTAATGTGGCTCGACTGTCAGGACACTGTGCAGGAAAGGAAACTAATCATAATAATGGGATACATCCCACTCAAAGTTTAAACCAGCTGGTATTCTTGTTTCTAACGAAAAAATCCAAAATACTTCTCGCCTGCACAGTGTCCTGAACTTGTCACCCCCTCTAATGGGACTGTTGATTTTTTCAATCCCCTGGATGGAAAAGCATGATGTGTTCTTGTGGTGTACAGATACCCAATGTCTTGCGACATTGGTGTTTTTGTCCTTCTGTATGTCAAACAAGTGGTCGTACAACCTATCCTTTAGTTGGCGTGTGGTACGCCCGACATATTGGATGTTGCACGACTCACATTTGATGACATACACGAGGAACCTCATATTGCAATTAACAAACTGTTTGATGTCAAAGGTTCTCTGGTTAGTACTAGACTGTACCACCTGGCCTGTTTTAATGTATTTACAGTAATTGCAATGGTTGACGCCACATTTGAACGTACCCTGGAAATGCAGCCAATTGGCCTTGACAATTTACTCGTGAACAGACTCGGTGAAAGATGACTCCCTAAAGTGGAGGCTCTTCGCGACACAGATTTAATGCCCCTGGAGAGTATCTCTTCGTAGATGGGGTCATTCAGCAGGATGGGTAGGTATTTCTCTACAGTGAGTTTAATTCTACCAAATTCCAAACTGTAAGGAGTAGAGAATACAGGAACCTTACTAAATGATGTATTAGACTGCTGTTCATATTTGCTGTAATGCCCCCGCAGAAGTGTCTCTCTAGGGGTGGTTTTTGCAGTTGTTAACGCCCTTTCAACGATGTTGGGGGGGTAACCTCTGTCCAAAACGATATGCTATTAAAAGCATCTGTGGGGTCAACGGGGCAGTGTCATGTTGGCAGCCTCTACGGTGAAATCCTCAGGTCTACTACATAGACGCCGGAGTCCTAAAAATTTACCAACCGGCACCCCTCTAACTGTGTGGCTAGGGTGACCTGAGTCTGCCCTGAGGAGTGCATTCCCCACTGTGGGTTTCCTAAAAATATTGGTGGTCACTCTACCATGGGCGGCTGATAGGTTAACGTCCAAGAAGTCCATAGAGGTGGCACTGAGCTTCCCCGTGAACTGTAAGTTCATGGAGTTGTCATTAAGGAAGTCAAGCCACACCTCCAACTCAGTGTCCCCCTCAGAAGTGACAAACAGCAGATCATGTATAAATCTACAAAAAAAGACAGTGTCAAGACGGCGGGGGCTATCATGTCCAAAAATGCAGGACCTCTCCCAGAATCCCATGTAGAGATTGGCTAAGGAGGGTGAACATTTGGCCCCCATAGAGGCCCCGCATTTCTGGAGATAATAGCCCCCATCGAACATGAAGAAGTTGTGTGAAAGTAAATAATCCAAAGACCACAAGATAAACTCCTGGAGAGCCAGGGAATATTTCCCGGATTCCCTAAGAAACACAGAGACGGCCAGTACACCTAAGTCATGGGGAATACTCGAGTAAAGACTCGTAACATCGCATGTAATCCATCTGAAATGTGGCTCCCACTTAAAATCCTGGAGTTTGACTAGCAGGTGTTTCGTGTCGCGTAGGTAGCCTGGGAGATTGGTGACCAAAGGTTGAAGTTGGCCATCAATCCAATCTCCCAGGCGTTCGTTAAGAGACCCAATCCCTGCCACTATTGGTCTACCTAACAAAGGATGAAATCCTTTGTGTATTTTGGGCAGGTGGTGAAACACGGGCATTACTGAATTAGCGGGGATAAATAATGATTTTTCTTTCTCTGAAAAAATGCCCACATGAACTGCTTTGTCCAATAACAAAGAAAGCTCTGTAGAAAATGGGATGGTTGGATCACTTTTGAGTGGTTGGTAGGTTGTGCCATCCGACAACTGACGTAAAGCTTCATCCCTGTATGTGTCAGAATTGAGCACAACCACCAGACCGCCCTTGTCAGCATTCCTGATTACAATGCTGGTGTCCATCTCTAGATTTTTCAAGGCTTTACTTTCTGATGTGGACAAATTGGAGGGTGCAGTTTTTCTGCGGCAATCACGAGCTAGTCGGGTGAGGTCCCTTTCCACCATTTTTTGGAAGAGATCAAGATCTCAGCCCCGTGACCCCACTGGATAAAAATCAGATCTGAGTTTGAACGATATGCTATTAAAAGCATCTGTGGGGTCAACGGGGCAGGGACTGGATTCTGAAGCCAAATCTGCAAGCTCCTGAAGAGCACACACCTCTTTAAATAAAACTGGGGAAGAAAAAGACTCAGCCGCATCCTGATCACCGGAGGAGGTATCCTGTTCACCCACGGGAAGGTCAAAATAGTGTTTTTTGAGTGTGAGACTACGAGAAAATTTATTAACCTCCAATAACGTACTGAAAAGATCAAAGTGCCTTGTCGGGCAAAAGTTCAGGCCCCTCGATAAAAGTCATGTCTCTTCTTCATTCAAAATTCTATTTGAGATGTTAATAACATTAAGGGCGTTCACTTCTTCCTGCCTCGCAGGGTTCTTTTGGGTGTGTGAATGTCTCCTTCCACCTCTTCTGGTTTTCTGGCGTTGTTTCTTTGTTTTGTTTTCTTGTGGCTTTCTTGTGTTGGGTTGGGAGATCTCATAGGTCGCTCAGGAGAGGAATCGGATGCGGATGCAGCCATCGTATCATTGGCAAAGTCAATCTCAGGGTTGGAAAAGCTCACTTTTTTAACAGAATTCCTCCGCGATCGGCCAGACGGGAATCGTGTTCTATTCCAAGTATAAACGATCCCGCTTTCATAGTCAACCCGATCACGGGTCATTTTGCCTTTCTTTGTTGAGATGACATGTTTTTCCATTTTATCGAGTTTCTTATTTAAACGGCCATCCAATCCCGAATATTCTGGATGGGTCTGCAGATCCGTCAGGCTTGTCTGGATATCTGCTATTTCCACTCGAAGAACATTAATTTCTTCTTTTTTGGACGTGAGAAGAATACCCATTAATTTAAGTGAGCACAAGCTCAATGTGTCAGTCCATTCCTTTTTAAGGGAATCATTTACTAGCTCGGAAGTAGGAAACTTCTTAATTCTCAGGCCTCGGGGGATGCGCAATGAAGCCATATATTCAGAAAGTGAGTCAATGTCCCAATATAGCCTGATCTCTTTGGCCATCACTTCCTCTAGTCTCCTAAACATGCTTGTCAAGGAGACCAGGTTTTCATCCGCTGGCTGAAGTTGGGATGCTTGTGAACCCGATCTCAGGGGGTTCTCAGATGGTGCAGTGAGAGTTCTATTGAAACCAGAAAGTACTGCAGGTGTAGATGGTTGAGAGGTATCCATAGTAGGCTGGTTGTTGGGTAAATTTGTTGTAAAGTAAGGAAATTCTACCAAAAGAGGAAAGAAATCCACTCCGAGCTGGTCAGCAGGATGCAGAGTCCAGAGCAAATGACGAACAAAAAACAAAAACCGCTCAGGTGTAGATGTCCTCTAGGTGGTTATCTTCTCCCAACAGCCAAGGGTACAGGCAATGCAATTTCAGCCAAAACAAAAGATCAAGTCTTCTGGACAGCAGCACTCCAATAAAAAGCCTTTATTATGTAAAATCTTCAAAAATCCAAATACAGCACAGCAAGTCACAAATATCTGGTATAGAGCTGACTAGTTTCACACTTTGAAACTGTGAAACTAGTCAGCTCTATACCAGAATTTGTGACTTCCTGTGCTGTATATGGATTTTTGAAGATTTTACATAATAAAGGCTTTTTATTGGAGTGCTGCTGTCCAGAAGACTTGATATTTTGTTAGCACAATCACCTGCCTGCCTGTCACAGTATAGAGAAAACTAGGAACGGATCTAGCTAAACTAAATACAGTGTATAAATATATATACAACACCTAGGATGCATATATATCCTCTACACACTGTAACGGCAGCTAACTGACTTGCCTGCCTGCTCTAACTCAATATAAATGACACTGTGTCTCTGTAAACTCTCTCGTTTCACAACTCCAACACACGACACAAGGCCCATGAGTCGGCGGCCTTATATAGTGTGGGGCATGTACTAAGCCCCCTGAGCCATAATTGGCCAAAGCCACCCTGGCTTTGGCCAATTACAGCTCTCCGTTTTTTCATAGTGCATTTTTTCATAGTGCATGCTTGGCCAATCATTAGCCAGCAATGTACTGCGATGCCATAGTGAATTATGGGCAATGACGCGACACTCGAATTTGGCGCAAACGCCCCATAATGTTCGATCTTCGTCGAAAGATCGAACAGCCGATGTTCGAGTCGAACATGGGTTTGACTCAAACATGAAGCTCATCCCTAGTCTTAAGAAATCCGAACACTCTATCCCTTGTTTGTGATAGAGTAAGTATACCTGCATTGTTCCTGTTTAAGCCTCCTGTTTGTCTGCCCTGCTTTGCTAGTCTGGATTTCCCTGTGTATGACCTGGATATTGGACTATTCCCTGATGCTGCAACCACCATGTTTCACGGTGGGGATGGTGTGTTCAGGGTGATGTGCAGTGTTAGTTTTCCGCCACACATAGCGTTTTGTTTTTAAGCCAAAAAGTTAAATTTTGGTCTCATCTGACCAGAGCACCTTCTTCCGCATGTTTGCTGTGTCCCCCACATGGCTTCTCACAGACTGCAAACAGGACTTCGTATGGCTTTCTTTCAACAATGGCTTTCTTCTTGCCACTCTTCCATAAAGGCCAGATTTGTGGAGTGCAAGACTAATAGTTGTCCTGTGGACAGATTCTCCCACCTAAGCTGTGGATTTCTGCAGCTCTTCCAGAGTTACCATGGTCCTCTTGGCTGCTTCTCTCATTAATGTTCTCCTTGCCCGGCCTGTCAGTTTAGGTGGATGGCTATGGCCTCGTACACACGACCGATTTTCTCGTCGTAAAAAACACGTCGTTTTTTTCGACGAGATTCTTGTTAAGCTTGTCGATTTTCTCGTCAAGCTTTCTATGCGTACACACTGTCATTTTCCAATTTCCTCGTGGTTCTCTGCGCTCACGTCCAGCACGTACGACGGCACTATAAAGGGGAAGATCTTTTTTCTTGGCGCCACCCCTTGGGCTGCTTTTGCTGATCTCGTGTTACCGCGTGTGAAGTAAAAGTTTGGGAAGAGACGATTCGCGCTTTTCAGTCTTCGTACTTTTCAGATCGTTTTCTGCGGTTCAGTTTGTGCTTGTGGGTTCGTATCTTGACTTTCAGGGCGTCTAGGCAGGTCGTATCTGTTTTACAGTGCGTTATTGCCTGTTCGTTTCTGAATTTCAGTTCGTTATTCATAGGCCTTGCTGTTCTAAAGTGCGTTCTGTTCTGTACGTTCTGATTAGACGACCGTTTCCTAGCCATGTCGCCTGGACGTTCTCGTCGTCGAGTTCGTGCTGTGCGTGCGCTTGGTGTTGGTCTGCTTGTTTTGGACCAAGACCAGTCCATGAATGGTGTGAGGAGGAGTTCATGGACCAAGAATTGGTTGCTCCAGCGGGACCAATTCTGCCACATGCCTCTGCTGCGGGAGATCGTCGAGAATAATCCTGAGGACTACAGAAATTTTCTGAGGATGTCTGACCCCGTTTTTCAGGAACTGTTGGCTTTGGTGTCCCCCTATATTACCAGGAAGGACACCGTTATGCGGGAAGCCATCAGTGCTGAGCAGAGGCTCATCGCCACGTTGCGTTACCTGGCGACAGGGAGAAGTCTTCAGGACTTGAAGTTCACCACAGGCATCTCCCCCCAGGCTCTGGGCCTCATAATCCCAGACACCTGTTCTGCTATTATACAAGTCCTGCAGGAGGACTATATTAGGGTAAGTTTTCTCCCTTAACATCACATTTTATGTATTACATGTATGCTAATGTATTGTATTTCTTTCATCCTTCCCTAATTACCATGATTGTAATATGCTGAGAATGTCCCCTTTGTCCCCATGCATGTTGGAAGCTTTAGATTGCCCCTTTTTTATCCTCCCTAAATATTTCCCCTCACTAACTTTTCCAGCAGGGGCGCCTGTTGCTCCAAATGTTGGGGGGTTCCAACCCCAATTTCGGAAATAAACTTCCTCCTTTTTTGCTCTGTTGCCTAATAAACGCCCCCAGTTGTCCCCTCCAATGCAGCCATTTAGTCCCCTCTAATGCAGCCAGTTTCCCCCCAGCCCTGCACTTACCTTCTTGTGGTCAGCGCCATCCTTCTTCTGTCCTTGATGTCTTCTCCTTCCCTTCATGTTGCATCAGCCAATCATGTTACCATTAAACAGACTTGGTGAACATGATTGCCAGAGCAGCCTGTCAGTGTTTACACAAGGAATGCCCCCTCCTTGCGTCCCCGATTTTTCTTTGAGGAAGCCAATTACATCCCTCAGGTTGTAATTTGCAAGACTTTTTTAATACCTGTTTCTGCTCTGCAATTTTAACCCCCTAAATGACGCAATTATTCATATGTCGGTCGCTTTACAAGAGGCCATCCACCTGAATAGTGTGCGGCATAGACAATACATAGGTTCATGCAACGCATGAACCTATGTATTGTTCTGAGTGATGGGCACAGGAGAGAGGGGACAGTGCTCCAGCGCCCACTCTGGACGCACCGCCACTGCAATGCTATCCTGTGGCCAAACACATCCCCCCCCCCCAAAATAATTTAGTAATGGCCCATCAGAGGTGGTGATGAATATGATAAATGAGCCTTCCATTATACTTTTTTTACACACCTTAATAAACGTATAATTAGATTGATGTTGGTCTCTAATTTTTTGGTTTAGAATTTGCTTGTAATGTATGCCTTTGTTTTTCTAATATTATTTCATCTTGTTTCACTCCACAGCTTCCTTCCATGCCACAGGAATGGCAGACTGTGGCATCGGAGTTTGCCACGCGGTGGGACTTCCCCAACTGCGGTGGTGCCATAGACGGGAAGCATGTCCGCATCGTGCCGCCACCCCGTTCTGGGTCCTACTACTACAACTACAAGGGGTTTCATAGCATTGTGCTGATGGCGGTGGTGTCAGCACGGTATGAATTCCTCTATGTTGATGTAGGGAAGAATGGCCGGATGTCCGATGGGGGATCCTTCATCCAGACGGAGTTTGCCCTCCGTCTCCAGAGTGACGACCTTGCATTGCCACCGGATGCAGGGAATATTGAAGGACTCCCCTTTGTTTTCTTGGCTGATGAAGCCTTCGGACTCGGACGGCATCTTATGAGGCCATTTCCACAGAGGACCCTGACCCCAGAGAAGAGTGTGTTCAATTACCGGCTGGCCAGGGCCCGAAGAGTCGTTGAAAATGCCTTCGGCATAATGGCCAGCCGGTTCCGCCTTTTTATGACTTCCATCCACTTGGCGGACTACAAAATAAACTATGTAGTGTTATGCTGCTGTGTGCTACACAACTTTCTGAGCCAAAAATCTAATTCGTATATGGCCTCAGTTTTGCCAGAGGCTGGACTTTCCCCTGCAAATCCCCTTCCGGGCCTGGAATCTGCCCGTCTTGGCTTGCCCCCCCAAAATGCCCGTGTGGTTCGGGACAAATACATGGAGTATTTCACGGGTAGGGGGGCAATTCCTATGCCAGCCTATGTCTAAGTATCCCAATAAAAATCTTGTTTAAACCTTTAATTATTTGTTCTTTCCTGTCTCCTAGTTTGTCTTTGTGCATTTGTAGTGGCAAGTGTATTTTACTTTAGTAAATAACAACCAATTTCACTATGTTACCTTACAAAAGAACCAAATAAGCTTAGAGAGTATTATAAAAAGAAGCTACACGTTGTTTGTGGTCAAATATTTTACTCTCTGCACTTTTTTTTTTTTTTTTACTTTGGGGTTGGCCTGGCCACAACCCGGCAAATTTTGGCTTATGAAAATACAAAAATACCACTTGCATTTCTAAAATGACAACATTGGATACCTCTGAGCAATCTGAGACATTCAGTTACACAAACTATGTCTCTATGTGCCCGTCCTAATATGGGGTCCTGCCACCCCTTGCCCAGCCAAAAATTCAATATGCACACATTTTTAATTTTTTGCAAATAGGAAGTTTACAATCCTGATCCCTATTGTCAACATGTGCTATCTGCCATCAGGGGTGATCAATGGACGTGTTTTGGGGGTGCATCCCCTTCCTCAGTTCACCGACTTTTGATACGAGGAAGGGGTTGCACCCACAAAAGACGTACATGGATATCCCCTGATGGCAGATAGCACATGTTCACACACTGTGTGCATATTCAATTTTTGGCTGCTTTGTTACTCAAAAAATTAGTAAAAATATAAAAACAAACATGTAAAAACAAATGTGTTTGGATGGCTTATTGAATTCTCCCCAAAACATCGAGAATGTCTTTAAATGTTTGTTCCATCACATGGATTCTTTGTTTAATTAGGTCCAGTTCCGTGCTACATTCCATCACTTGCTGGATGAGGCGGAGGGCACTGTCAGCAGAGAACGGTGTGCTATCCTTCACAACATTTCCATCCCCTAAAAACCATAAAAAAAAATTAATAAAACTCTGCAGGCCTACCTCGCTTACCTTAAGCTGTGGTGTCAGATACTGACCTGTTGTGGTGACCAGATCCACAACGTCATCCACCTCTCCTTCCTGCACTTCTCCTTCCTCCACCTCAACTTCCTGCACATCTTTCGGTTGTGGATCTTTGGGAGTTTGGGGTTGCTTGGAAGTTGTGGGGTGCATGTGCTCCCTGGAGTGTCCTCCTCCCAGTCTTCTCTCCCCTATGAGAATAAAACCAAAGGTCTATTTATCACACTGTAAAAATCTCATTTTTAAACTTAAAACAGGCTAAATTGTTTGGAAGTGGGGTACAAGTGTGTGTTTCTGCGGAATTTAAAGAAAAATGCATTATTTATGACCCCAAATATGTTTAGTATTCACATTTGGATGTAATTTTTTGGACATGGAGGCACCACAAATAAACTCTGATGCGCCTGTGTGGGACACCCAAAAAAGGCGGGTCTGGTGGCCCACACTATAGTGCTCCAAAGTACAGATGTGGAAGCAGCTGCTGAGTGTCCTCTCCTTTACACTGATTAAAGTTTGCATTTCATTCTCCTTACAAACACATCATCTAGACTTAAAAATTAGCCACAATACTTGATCAAAAATGGCAGATGTCTAATTACTTTTGGGGGTCTTAAATAAGCCAAAACCGCGGATAGTGGCCGAACGAAGTGTCAGTAACGTAACGAACGATTACTGTGCCCAACCTAGTTCAAAATATTACATTTTGGAAGGGAGTCCAATATGAAAAAAAAAATAAAAAATTCAGTATCTAAAAAGATTAATAGCAGAAAGGTCGTCATTTTACTTACTTTTAGCGAGCATCCTCTTTATGCTCCTCAACTGGTCTGGCTCCCTCAGTTTGAGGTCTGACCACCTCTTTCTGAGCTGCTCATTTGAGCGTTTCACCCCGAACTTCGCCCTCAGACTCTTCACAACTTTAGTGAGGATTTTGGCCTTCCTTCTATTTGGTTTGCTATACGGCCCATGCTTGGCATCATAATCAGCCTTGACCAAGATGTCCACCATCTCCGCCATCTCCGCCAAAGACATATTCGATGCCTTGAATCTCCTCCTTGATCGTGACGTGTCCTCGGTCTCCGGGCTTGTCTCCTCGCTAGTTGCGGAATTATCAGACACCTGCTGTAACTCCGCCATATCTGTCTGCGCGCCGAAAGAGAAGGGGCGGGGAAAAGATGTTAGTTAGAACGTCATGGGCGGGCGACGTGTGCGGAGCGACGTGTTCGAATTTGGACGCATGCGTGGTGTGTATATAGCAAACACACATGTGACTATAGTACGTTCGGTGTGCGGAGAGAGGAGATCAAGTGACGGACGTGCAAAAGAAGGTATGTGATTTTGTGAGACTTGTAAAAATTGTGGGCCTATACTGTCTTGAGATTGGTGGAGGATATATATGGTGACTAGGATGTGAAGGTGGTTAGACTGTTTGCCTCACATTATTTAAATATAAATTATTTTACTTGCAGATACAATATGAATGTCTTTATTAGCGACAAAGAGTTCCTGGCGGAATTTATTGACCGGGTAAGGGAGCTGCCGGCTCTGTGGGAGACCAAAAACCCCATCCATAAAAAAAAAGGGGTGAGAAAAGCAGCGCTGGAGAAGCTGCTCCCATTTGTGCATACCAAGGTGCCCACAGCCACAGCAAAACAAGTGGACACTAAAATTGGGAGCTTGAGAGGTACCTACAGGACTGAACGCTCTAAGGTGCTGGCTTCTCAGAGGTCAGGAGCAGCAGCAGATGATGTTTATGTCCCGGTTTTGTGGTACTACAGCAGGATGTCCTTCCTGGATGACCACATTGAGCCAAGGCCATCACTCTCCACTCTTCCCCCCAGACTTCCCTGCAGCCAACCTGAGCCTTCTCTGGAGCAAGAGGAGGCAGCCATCCTGGATGATCCTGATTTGTCCATCTGGAGCCAGGTATAGTATTAACTGAAAATGTAGTGGGATAAAATTAATGTTTCCCAAATATGTCAGGATGAGAAACATACATTATTTTGTATTCCACAAGTGAAATCATGATCTGTAGACATTATTCTGCACTTAATTGTGTGGTAAATAGTCAAGCTGATGTAGTGGTAAATTTAAAGCAAGGATTTATGCATTTACATTCTAATTGCTTCCATCAGGATTACAAAGTTTGAGGCAAAGATTAAACCAACATATTAAACTATGTTTCTTTTTCATACACAGGATGAAATCAGCCAGGAGGAGGGTCTGGAAACTGTCAGGCAGGAGGAGGAAGGGCCCAGTGGCAGCCAGGAGGTGGCAGGGCCCAGTGGCAGCCAGGAGGTGGCAGGGCCCAGTACCAGCCAGGAGGTGGCAGGGCCCAGTGGCAGCCAGGAGGTGGCAGGGCCCAGTGGCAGACAGGAGGTGGCAGGGCAAAGGAGAAGCACCAGATCCCAGGTGCCTCCCATCAGGCTTCACAAAAGAGGCAGGAGGGACAGGACCACCAGTGATGCAGCAATGGCCCTTATTAAAGAGGCCCATGCCACCCTCAAGGAGCCCACATCCCCTGAAGAGGCCATTGCCGGCCTAGTGGAGGCTAAGTTCAAGGTGATGAGCATGGAGCAACGCCTCCTATGCGAACCCCTGCTCATCACCTTGCTCAACAAGGGGGTGATGGAGCAAATTACCCCCAATACCGCCATATGTGAGGTGGCCCAACTGACCCAACCTCAACCTCCACCTCCACCTTCCTCTTCTGCCCCACCCCCTTCTGCTACCCCTCCACCTTCTGCCCCACCCCCTTCTGCTACACCTCCACCTTCTGCCCCACCCCCTTCTGCTACACCTCCACCTTCTGCCCCACCCCCTTCTGCTACACCTCCACCTTCTGCCCCACCCCCTTCTGCTACACCTCCACCTTCTGCCCCACCCCCTTCTGCTACACCTCCACCTTCTTCTTCTGCCCCACCCCCTTCTGCTACACCTCCACCTCCTCCTCCTGACAGGAGTACCCCTCCAGTGGGCCAGCCTCCAGCTAAACGAAGAAGGAAGGCTGCAGGAAAGGCTGCAGGAAAGGCTTCAGGAAAGGCTTCAGGAAAGGCTGCAGGGAAGGTTGCCAGGAAGAAGAGGAAGTGATGGCCTTGCTTCATTGTGGTCGCACTGGTCGGACAGAAGGCAGCCTGTTGTAGTACCACACACTTGGGACATATATCTCACCTGCTGCTGTTCCTGACCTCTGGGAGGCCAGCATCAGATTGTGTTCTGAAATGTGGGCCTTCTCAAGCTCCCAATTTTAGTGTCCACACAGGGTTGGTGTGTGCTCTGGGGTCCCTGGGATGCACAAATGGCAGCAGCAGGATGTCCTTCCTGGATGACCACATTGAGCCAAGGCCATCACTCTCCACTCTTCCCCCCAGACTTCCCTGCAGCCAACCTGAGCCTTCTCTGGAGCAAGAGGAGGCAGCCATCCTGGATGATCCTGATTTGTCCATCTGGAGCCAGGTATAGTATTAACTGAAAATGTAGTGGGATAAAATTAATGTTTCCCAAATATGTCAGGATGAGAAACATACATTATTTTGTATTCCACAAGTGAAATCATGATCTGTAGACATTATTCTGCACTTAATTGTGTGGTAAATAGTCAAGCTGATGTAGTGGTAAATTTAAAGCAAGGATTTATGCATTTACATTCTAATTGCTTCCATCAGGATTACAAAGTTTGAGGCAAAGATTAAACCAACATATTAAACTATGTTTCTTTTTCATACACAGGATGAAATCAGCCAGGAGGAGGGTCTGGAAACTGTCAGGCAGGAGGAGGAAGGGCCCAGTGGCAGCCAGGAGGTGGCAGGGCCCAGTGGCAGCCAGGAGGTGGCAGGGCCCAGTACCAGCCAGGAGGTGGCAGGGCCCAGTGGCAGCCAGGAGGTGGCAGGGCCCAGTGGCAGACAGGAGGTGGCAGGGCAAAGGAGAAGCACCAGATCCCAGGTGCCTCCCATCAGGCTTCACAAAAGAGGCAGGAGGGACAGGACCACCAGTGATGCAGCAATGGCCCTTATTAAAGAGGCCCATGCCACCCTCAAGGAGCCCACATCCCCTGAAGAGGCCATTGCCGGCCTAGTGGAGGCTAAGTTCAAGGTGATGAGCATGGAGCAACGCCTCCTATGCGAACCCCTGCTCATCACCTTGCTCAACAAGGGGGTGATGGAGCAAATTACCCCCAATACCGCCATATGTGAGGTGGCCCAACTGACCCAACCTCAACCTCCACCTCCACCTTCCTCTTCTGCCCCACCCCCTTCTGCTACCCCTCCACCTTCTGCCCCACCCCCTTCTGCTACACCTCCACCTTCTGCCCCACCCCCTTCTGCTACACCTCCACCTTCTGCCCCACCCCCTTCTGCTACACCTCCACCTTCTGCCCCACCCCCTTCTGCTACACCTCCACCTTCTGCCCCACCCCCTTCTGCTACACCTCCACCTTCTTCTTCTGCCCCACCCCCTTCTGCTACACCTCCACCTCCTCCTCCTGACAGGAGTACCCCTCCAGTGGGCCAGCCTCCAGCTAAACGAAGAAGGAAGGCTGCAGGAAAGGCTGCAGGAAAGGCTTCAGGAAAGGCTTCAGGAAAGGCTGCAGGGAAGGTTGCCAGGAAGAAGAGGAAGTGATGGCCTTGCTTCATTGTGGTCGCACTGGTCGGACAGAAGGCAGCCTGTTGTAGTACCACACACTTGGGACATATATCTCACCTGCTGCTGTTCCTGACCTCTGGGAGGCCAGCATCAGATTGTGTTCTGAAATGTGGGCCTTCTCAAGCTCCCAATTTTAGTGTCCACACAGGGTTGGTGTGTGCTCTGGGGTCCCTGGGATGCACAAATGGCAGCAGCTTCTCCAGCGCTGCCTTCTCTTTATTTAATTTATAAACATGAATAAATGTGTTTTTTGTTTAAGTTCATACTTGACTATGTGTATTTTTAAATAAAAAAAAAAAAGCTTTGGAGTAAGCAGATACATTTGACTGACAATAAAAGGCACAGATATCACCCCCCCAAAAGAATAACTAAATCTGATTAGCTCAAAAACATGGTGTGAAATTTTAAAAATATAGATTAGAAAATTAAATGTGAGATCGCTATCAAAACATTGAGAAATTATAATTAACATCATTTTGAAAAATCTAACCATTTAAATTATTCCTAAAAACTTGCACGATATAATACACATAAATCTTATAAAGAGCAGCATGAAAAAGGTTAAAAATAAGGCAGAACTCTGTGTGAATATCAGCAGCAAAAGAAGGTCTCTCGTTTTGATTAATGTAACATTCTAACGAAGAATTCAATGCAGAACATTTAAACGATGAAATATTTATGAGCGTGACGAATGTGCTCTCTCCATTATGAAGGCTTGTTTTACCAGAAGATGCGCTCCCGTCTCATAGTTGCTTGTGAGCATGCGCGCTTTTGGAAGAGTCGTAAAAGCATACACACGAACCATTTTCTCGTCACAAAACAGGCCGACGAGAAACACGACGAGGAAATCTGGAATCCTGACGAGAAAATAGAGAGCAGGTTCTCTATTTTCTCGTCGAGATTCTCGTCAAGTTTCTCGTCGTAAAACCATACACACGAACGTTTTTTTAGACAAAAAAACTCTCGCGGCACTTTTCTTGACTGTTTACGACGAGAAAATCGGTCGTGTGTACGAGGCCTATGTGTTTCTAGGTTTACAGTTGTGCCATACTCTTTCCATTTTCAGAGGATGGATTGTACAGTGCTCTGTGAGATGTTCAAAGCTTGGGATATTTTTTTTTTTATAACCTAACCCTGCTTTAAACTTCTCCACAACTTTATCTCTGACCTGTCTGGTGTGTTCCTTGGGCTTCATGATGCTGTTTGTTCACTAAGGTTCTGTAGCAAACCTCTGAGGGCTTTATAGAACAGATGTGTGTGTGTGTGTGGTGTGTATATATATATATATATATATATATATATATATATATATATATATATACACACAGGTGGACTCAATTTACTAATTAGGTGACTTCTGAAGGCAATTGTTTCCACTACCAGTATCAGAGTAAAGGGGATTGAACACAGATGCACACCACACTTTTCAGATATTTATATGTAAAAATTTTGAAAACCATTTATCATTTTCCTTCCACTTCACAATTATGTGCCACTTTGTGTTGGTCTATCACATAAAATCCCAATAAAATAACTTTACGTTTTTGGTTGTAACATGACAAAATGTGGAAAATTTCAAGGGGTTATGAATACATTTTTTAAGGCACTGTACTTTTGTAAACATAAAAGAGGAGTTTGCACTCAGTAAATTGAGACAAATCCTTAAAATTGTGTGCACCCGTGAAATGGTGAGAAACATTGGTACACAAATTTTGCTATAGACGATGCTTTAAAAGCCTTTACAGGTCTTCATTTTATTTATTTATTTATTTTATTTATTATTTAGTACTTATATAGTGCTGTCAATTTAATATATATTGTTCATTCACATCAGTCCCTACCCTCAAGGAGCTTACAATCTAAGGTCCCTAACTCAGATTCACTGCAATTCGTTTTTTCATATGTAATGGCATGTGTTCTTACAGTATGTGTATATATGTGGTGGGAATTTAAAGGTTTTTTTTGTGCTTGAGTGCATCTTTTACAATGTTTTACACTTTTTCAATCAAATGTATTGCTATCACCTAGGGTTTTGACAAACTATATGGCTCCCAAAGTGACCACTGAAATTGGAAATGACATAATATTACTACTTGATCCAGATTCTTGCTAACTAGGGGAGATCACTTCCATCTCAAAGCCAACAGCCAGCATGTGAAATGTGAAACCCCCTGCTGCTGAGAGCATAAGTGCTATGTCCTCAGCAGTAAAAGGTTTAAACTATGCCTGTAACTGACATAGGGTGACCACATCTCCAAACTGTAATTTAGGGACATCATCCCCCAGCATGCACCGGTCGGTGATGTCACAAGGGGGCGGTGCCACCATGTGATGTCGCCGGGTTGCTAGGGTAACCACATTTCCAAACTGCCATTCAGGGACACACCCCCTCTCTCACCTTCCCCCAAAAAAGAAGGGGGGGCGGGGGGAAATGTAGTCTCGGGGTTGATGGGGAATTTGGCGGCGGGTTATTTGTCAGGTGAATGTGCCACTTGCCACCAGATGCAGAGCTGCTGTCACTCCCTCTGCATGAGCCACGTGCATAGAAGGAAAGGAGTGGTGTCACTATCCGGAGAGTGAATATCACACCAGTCCCTGCTGCTTGCCGCTGGGTGCCGGAGAAGGACGAGGTGCCGAGGTGGGTGGGGACAGCAGTACTGCACTAGGCGCAGGCCTCGCTCCCGGTCTCACTGTCTGAGAGTTAATTGTCACTGGTTGCAAGATGCCAGGCAGCGCTGGCCCTAGCAACCAGTTCTGGAAATGTAGTTATTAGTTATTAGGGGGTGGCTGTGTCCTCTATTTCATTCCGGGACATTGTATTGTCCCAGAATGAAGGTGCCCGGGACCCAGGACAGACATGTCAATTGCGGGACACTCCCAGGCAATCCGGGACACGTGGGCACCCTAAACTGACAGGTGTACTTTTTTCTTCTCCTTAAAATATTGGAGGGTATGCTGTTTAGATAAGGCCTTGTGCAGTGTACCTACCTAAGAGTAGACATAAGACCAGCATGTACACCCAGCTTTAACAAAATACTTGCAAAGGTTTCAGCAAACTTTGACCAGTTGTGACGAACCCTTAAAAGCAACCTTCAGCTTCAGCTTAGGAATGTTAAACACAGATCTTAAGGAAAGTGTTGTTAATTTAAACAAAATTCTATCAGGCTTCAGCAGGCTTGCACCATGTTTCAAGTAGTGCAACAGCTTAATGAAGATCAAGACTATTAAGATCTACATTTTCTATGCCCAGCTGGAGCCGAAGAGTGCTCTACAGGCTTTAACAAAGCATATAACGTGAATACATTTTTCAAAATGTTCATATAATCATCAGTTTAATCCACAGCATATTTACCTAACATTTCAGTAAATGTCAAACATTTAACTTATATATCTGCCATTATTATATTTATTTTATTTATTAAGGTCAGTGAAAATGTATTTTGCCAAGTTAACAGTCCCAATCTTTTGGTAAATCGACTCACATGATTAGGCTGGTTAATTATAAGCAATGCACTCAGTCTGGGAGAAATATAACCACAACAGTCATTAAGCAGTTACACAGAGTAATTGTAGAGGCTAATCCAACCTCCCTCTAGTGGTTATTTTACACATCTCTACATATAATACAATAACAAATACAAAAGAGATAGAATTTAAAAATGTGAAAGTCACATAAAATACCGGTACTTTAATTAGGTCTTGTACACATGGGATTTAGCTTGTATAATAGCAGTGTGCACAACAATATTTGCAAGGCATTTGCAAATATTGTAGTAACTGCTTAATTTTTGCCACATGGAGTGTATTGATTTTAATTAACTAACCTACTCATGAGGGTTGATTTACTAAAGAGTAAAGACTGTTCACTTAGCAAAGTGAAGGTTTACTGAATGTATTAATAAAAATAAAAAAATACAATTATTGGGTATTCAAATGAAGACAGCCATGACCTATTTACTAGGTCAGTGACCATGCATTGTAATTTATTGCAGCTCACCAGTCCTTAGATGTGGCAACTGTATTAGTTTCAGGCTATTTTGCTTTTTTAAATACCCGTTGATCCTGACAGTAAAGCCGTGTACACACGATCGGTTTTACAGATGAAAACAGTCCGATGGACTTTTTTCATCGGACAAACCGATCGTGTATGGGCCCCATCGGTCTTTTTTCCATCGGTGTGAAAAAATAGAATATGTTTTAAATTTTTCCGATGGGAAAAAAACTATAGCAAAATCCGATCGTCTGTGTGGAACTCCATCGGATAAAAAATCCACGCAGGCTCAGACTGAATTATGAGACGGGAGCGCTCGTTCTGGTAAAACTAGCGTTCGTAATGCAGATAGCACATTCGTCATGCTGTAACGGACTGAAAAGCACGGAGACTGAAAAGCGCGAATCGGCTCTCACCAAACTTTTACTAACACGCGGTAACATGAAATCAGCAAAAGCAGACCAAAGGGTGGCGCCATTGGATTTGAACTTCCCCTTTATAGTGCCGTCGTACGTCACGGCGTTTGGGACGATCGTTTTTTTGACTGATGGTGTGTAGGCAAGACTGATGGAAGTCAGCTTCATCGGATTTCCGATTGAAAAATCCATCAGATTAGAATCCATAGGAAATCCGATCGTGTGTACAGGGCTTAACACACTTCCAGTTCTAGTGAAGAAATGAGACATAACTAGAGGATAACAAGAATATTGAAGCTGAATCTGAGGTAAGCAAATATTGTATACATATGTAGCACCCTGTGCTAGGTGGTAAACTAGCCTGGCTAGCCTGGATAATTTGTAGTCTTGATCACATGGTTTTCTTCCAAGCTTGAGTTCAACTGTGATTTCTCTCTTCTGTCAATAGGTGGCACTGTTGCCTTTGGCATTATAATAATAGATTACAGTGAATTCAGGGTATGAGTGAATATGCTTTTCTCAGCCAATCAGCAGGAGTTTCTTCGGCCGCTGAGGCTGCTGGGATAGTCTATTTATTTGGAGAGAGTGTCAGGTGATCGGGGTTCTTTCTCTGGGTGGGTGCGTGTGGAGCAGCAGCAGAGGTGTAGGCCTGAAACCCACGTGTAAAGAGGCTTGTCCTGAGGGGAGCCTGATCATTGCCAGGAGGCAAGGGAGAGACAGTTGCAAGAGGGACAACCACTCTCTTTGCTGGAGTGTAAAGGGATAGAGTTCTGAAGGAATTCCAGAGCAGACACTTCATCAGCTGGGGACTGTGAAGTAAGTGGGATAGCTTCAGGAGAGAACTCATACAAGAAGAATACAGTAAGTAGCTGTGAGAAAAGCATTAAGAAGCACAGCGGGTAGCTGTGAGTAAAGCTTGAAGAGAAGTACAGCGGGTAGGTGTGAGTATAAAGCTTGAGGGATCCAGCAGGTAGATGCGAGTCCGGGAAACCCAGTGGGTAGCATGGGTGAAGCTTGAAGAATACAGCAGGTAGCTCTGAGTGAAGCTTGAGAAGTCCAGCAGGTAGCTGGGAGCTAAGTTTGAGGATCTACAGTGGGATACTGTGAGTTGAGCTTAAGGATCTACAGTGGGACACTGTGGGTGAAGTTTTTGGTATAGGAGACAGCAGTTGCTATAAGATAAAGATTGCTGCAAATAGCATAAAGGCAATTTTTCTGTATTGCTGTCTACCTAGTTCTATTTTTGGTCTGCGGAGTCTGCCAAGTTGCTATTGCATTTGCCTAAGGGCATCCTGTGCCCTAACCCTCTCTCCCCTGTTCCTCTTAAGAGAAATAAAACTCTTTGTTCATTTTTAAAAGTGACCGACGCCCATCTTTCTACCTTGCACTGTACCCACCATGCCTAGTAACCTGCACCCTGGGGGGGAATGTCAGCTCCCTGGCTCTGTGGGTCACCATCGGGCCCTTAGAGGTTGCGGAAACCGCGACAAATACAAGAGACATGTGTATTCGTACTTGATGTGCTTTGTGTTTATCTTATAGATCTGTGCCGTAATCAAATATTAACTTTTCCTCTGTGTAGGAGCTTTCTTTAGCAAAGACCAGTCATTGCTGCATTTTCCATGTGCAGGGTAACTGCTCTTGTAAGGGTTCATTCCCACGTGCATTAATACCATGTGTTTAAGCAGCATTTATTCCTCAAAACCTCATAACCACTCTTCAGTGCCAGCTATGAATATTACAATGGCAACCACGCAGGGCTGTACACACAGGAGTGGTAGCATTGTGTTGTGTTAAAAATTAGGCAACATGTCACTTTCATAAGGCATCGGAGCTTGTCAGCTGCCTCCATTTATTTAAATGGTAATGTTCTATAACCGCACCTTAACCACTTAAGCCCCGGGCCAATATGCAGCATAAAGACCAGGCCCCTTTGTGCGATTCGGCACTGCGTCGCTTTACAGTAGGTGCCGCCGATATTGTTTCTATCGCGCTCCCATCGCAGAGATTCTCGGCGACAGGAGTGCCGAGATGTCGGCAGCAGGGTGGCGACACGTGTCGCGCTCGCTGCAATGGCGTGGAGACGTGACACTGTATTGAGCGGGGATCCGACTTGGATTCCCGCCAATACCAGGCACTGCGTTTGGTATGAATCCTGAGCGGGAACTCCACGCCAATTTTTAAAGAAAAAAACGGCGTGGGTTCCCCCTCCAGGGGCATACCAGGCCCTTGGGTCTGGTCTGGATTTGAAGGGGAACCCTACGCCGAAAAAACGGCGTGGGGGTCCCCCTCAAGATCCAAACCATACCCTTATCCTAGCACGCAACCAGGCAGGCCGCAGGGGAAGAGGGGGGGATGATAGCGCCCCCCTCCCTCCTGAACCGTACCAGGCCACATGCCCTCAACATGGGGGGTTTGGTGCTCTGGGGCAGGGTGGCGACCTGCGGCCCCCCCACCCCAGAGCACCCTGCCCCCATGTTGATGAGGACAGGGTCTGCGGGCGGGGGGCTTATTGGAATCCGGGAGCCCCCTTTAATAAGGGGGCCCCCAGATACCGGCCCCCCCACCCTATGTAAATGAGTATGGGGTACATCGTACCCCTACCCATTCACCTGGTGGAAAATAAATGGAAATAAAAACACAACACAGTTTTTAAAAGTATTTTATTGCACCGCTCCGGAGGTCTTCTTCCGACTTCGGGGGTCTCCGGTGTCGTCGCCGCGTTCTCCGGTTCTTTCTTCTGCCGGGCCTCCGCTAACTTCTTTTTAGCTCTTTTGCTAACGGAGGCCCGGTCTTCTCCGTCGTCTTCTTCTTCTCACGCTCTCCGGTTCTTCTCCCGCTCTCCGGTGTCGTCGCCGCGTTCTCCGGTTCTTTCTTCTGCCGGGCCTCCGCTAACTTCTTTTTAGCTCTTTTGCTAACGGAGGCCTGGTCTTCTCCGTCGTCTTCTTCTTCTCCCGCTCTCCGGTTCTTCTCCCGCTCTCCGGTGTCGTCGCCGTGTTCTCCAGTTCTTTCTTCCGCCGGGCCTCCGCTAACTTCTTTTTAGCTCTTTTGCTAGCAGAGGCCCGGTCTTCTCCGTCGTCAGCGTCTTCTTCCCTCTTCTCCTCCTCGATGTTGACTCGTCGCTTCCTCTCGCAGTAATGCTAAATCTTCGGTCCGCAGAGATTAATCTATTCTTCACATGACGTCAAAGTCACATGCTCCGGGGCACATGTGCACATGACGTCACAGTCACATGCTCCAGGGCACATGTGCCCCTGAGCATGTGACTGTGACGTCATGTGAAGAATAGATTAATCTCTGCGGACCGAAGATTTAGCATTACTGCGAGAGGATGAGGAAGCGACGAGTCAACATCGAGGAGGAGAAGAGGAAAGAAGACGCCGACGGCGACGACGGAGAAGACCGGGCCTCTGCTAGCAAAAGAGCTAAAAAGAAGTTAGCGGAGGCCCGGCGGAAGAAAGAACCGGAGAACGCGGCGACGACACCGGAGAGCGGGAGAAGAACCGGAGAGCAGGAGAAGAAGAAGACGACGGAGAAGACCGGGCCTCCGTTAGCAAAAGAGCTAAAAAGAAGCTAGCGGAGGCCCGGCAGAAGAAAGAACCGGAGAGCGCGGCGACGACACCGGAGACCCCCGAAGTCGTAAGAAGACCTCCGGAGCGGTGCAATAAAATACTTTTAAAAACTGTGTTGTGTTTTTTATTTGCATTTATTTTCCACCAGGTGAATGGGTAGGGGTACGATGTACCCCATACTCATTCACATAGGGTGGGGGGGGCCGGTATCTGGGGGCCCCCTTATTAAAGGGGGCTCCCGGATTCCGATAAGCCCCCCGCCCGCAGACCCCGACAACCAACGGCCAGGGTTGTCGGGAAGAGGCCCTGTCCTCATCAACATGGGGGCAGGGTGCTCTGGGGTGGAGGGGCCGCAGGTCACCCCCCTGCCCCAGAGCACCAAACCCCCCATGTTGAGGGCATGTGGCCTGGTACGGTTCAGGAGGGAGGGGGGGCCACTATCGTATCCCCCTCTTCCCCTGCGGCCTGCCAGGTTGCGTGCTCAGGTAAGGGTCTGGTTTGGATCTTGAGAAGGATCCCCACGCCGTTTTTTCGGCGTAGGGTTCCCCTTCAAATCCAGACCAGACCCAAGGGCCTGGTATGCCCCTGGAGGGGGAACCCACGCTGTTTTTTTCTTTAAAAATTGGCGTGGAGTTCCCGCTCAGGATTCATACCAAACGCAGTGCCTGGTATTGGCGGGAATCCGCGTCGGATCCCCGCCTATCGGCAATGCGTGTCGCTCATCGTGAAAGGAACATTTTTTCCTTTCCCGATGACGAGACAGCTCAGCGCTGGCTCTCGCGACGGAGCTCATAGGGTGTCAATATCGCCGCTAGAAGCGGCGATATTGACACAATATCGGCGGCACCTACTGTAACTGACAAATGCGCAGTCATGCGACGTGGCTCCCAAACAAAACTGCGGTCCTTTTTTTCCCACAAATAGAGCTTTCTTTTGGTGGTATTTGATCACCTCTGCGGTTTTTATGTTTTGCGCTATAAACAAAAATAGAGCGACAATTTTGAAAAAAATTCAATATTTTTTACTTTTTGATATTATTAAATATCCCCCAAAAATATATATAAAAACATTTTTTTTCCTCAGTTTAGGCCGATACGTATTCTTCTACATATTTTTGGTAAAAAAGAAAAAAAAAAACGCAATCGGCGTTTGATTGGTTTACGCAGAAGTTATAGCGTTTACAAAATAGGGGGTCGTTTTATGGCATTTTTTATAAATTATTAATTTTTTTACTAGTAATGGCGGGGATCAGCATTTTTTTTTTGTGACTGCGACATTATGGCGGACACATCAGACACTTGACACATTTTTGGGACCATTGTCGTTTTTTACAGCGATCAGTGCCTAAAGGGAGTGATTCTCACTGTTAGGGGGCGTGGCTACGAGTGACACATCACTGATCTCCGCTCTGATTACACAGAGCGGAGATCGGTGACAATGTCAGTAGGCAAGCGGGGAGATGTTGTGTTTACACTAACATCTCCACGCTCCATCCCTCCGTGAGACAATCGCGTGTATCCCCACGGCGATCGAGTCCGCGGGACCCGCGGTCTGACTCACTGGGATGGCGGCAGGGTCGCGAGCGTGCCACGGCGGCGAGCGCACAACCACACGGCAGGCAGTTAAAGGGCAACGTACAGGTACGTGATTGAGCCTGTACGAGCCATTCTGCCGACGTATATATGCCGTGGGCAGTCGTTAAGGGGTTAACAGCACCCATAGCATCTATGGTGTGCATGAAGAATTTATAAGGTTTGAGGTGGGCACTGAGGGAGAGGCATTGGAATTTCCTGTATCTCAGAATGCACTGGGAAATAACTGAATTAGGAGAGAGCAGCTCCAGACACTTTCTGTTTGTACAGAGCATCCATGTGGTAACTGTGTTACTTTTGCTTCTGTAT
The DNA here is from genome assembly GCA_029206835.1 of Rana muscosa. Classification (NCBI taxonomy): domain Eukaryota; kingdom Metazoa; phylum Chordata; class Amphibia; order Anura; family Ranidae; genus Rana; species Rana muscosa. The sequence goes on along the minus strand of CM055116.1, from coordinate 868,646,677 downwards.
GCAGGCAAAATCACCAAGTTATTCAGCAATACTGACAGTGCCAGGCAGGAGCAGGGGCATTGAGCATTATAGCCAGTGGCAAAGCTTTTTGTTTCAGAAAAGTTGAGCTGGACCAAGCCAAGTGTCAAACAGATCAAAGTATACAAATCCATCCTACAGAGAATTCACAAAAATGTCTGCTATCACACCTAAACCTCTGTACATCACTTCCCCTTTAAGCCCTTCCCAATAGAAAAACAACACTTTCATAGGCATTTATCAAGCATTCTTGAAGCTTTTTCAATACTTCAAAAACGCAACAAAAACAGCCATCAACTCTATGCAACTCCGATCTGACCAACAATGGTCCATATGACCAAAAAGTTAAAATAATGAGTATTGACTCCTCATTTTTCTAAGCCTTCTAGTCTCATGCCGCATACACACGACCGTTTTTAATGATGAGAAAAATAAAAAAAAATTAAATGGTCATTAAAAATGATCGTGTGTGGGCTTTCCAGCAGTTTTCCCGACGAGAAAAACGCAGAGAATCACGACAAGAAAAATTGGAACATGCTCTAATTTTTCACGTCGTTTTTTACATCGTTGTTTTTCTCGTCATGAAAAACGGCCGTGTGTGGGCTTTAACGACGTGAAAAAAAATGCGCATGCTCAGAATCAAGTATGAGACGGGAGTGCTCGTTCTGGTAAAACTAGCGTTCGTAATAGAGATAGCACATTCGTCACGCTGTAACGGACTGAAAAGCACAAGGCTGAGAATCGTCGCTCAACAAACTTTACTAACGTGAAGGGTGGCGCCATCCGAATGGAACTTCCCCTTTATAGTGCCGTCGTACGTGTTGGACGTCACCGCGCTTTACTCAAACGGTTTTTTCCATGATAGTGTGTAGGCAAGGCAGGCTTGAGAGGAAACACGAAAAATCACGTCGAGAAAAATTCAGTTTTTTTCAATGACATTAAAAACGGTGGTGTGTACGCGGCATCAGTCTGGCTTTACTGATATGCTAAAAATGTGTTTGTTTTCTGTTTTTGGCTTTTATTAACGGAATAAACACCACAGTTCTCATATGGATATGTTCTGTATATATCGAATTGTCCTGAATTTTCTATGTAACATTTTTGAAAATACTCAAAAAATATGGAAAAAAAAAACGCAACAAAACACAAGTGTGAACGAGCCCTTACTGTAGTTTTTCTTCGGCAGCCTGTAGTCGGTGGGTCTGCTGGGTCCCCTGGGTCCCTCCCACAGTTACTCGTTGCACAGGCTATTTACAGCAAAGTGATGATGTTGCCGCTTACCGGTACTTTGATTTGCAAAGGCATTTTGCACATACAAAGTAGATTTATATCTTCTATGGCTTTTGAGGAATATAATGTATTCAAATCAACATTTTTGTACAGTTCAGGTTTAAACAAGCAATTTGTGACCTTGTAAAATAATAGGATTTTTAAAACAGCTTACCTGTAAAATCCTTTTCTTGGAGTACATCACGGGACACAGAGCGGCATAGTCATTACTATGTGGGTTATATAGAATTACCTTCAGGTGCTGGCACTGGCAACTTCCAAAACAGGAAGTACCATCCCCTATATAAGCCCCTCCCATCCGGGAGTACCTCAGTTTTGTAGCAAAGCAATACGTGTCCCCAAAAGAGGGGTGGGAGCTCTGTGTCCCGTGATGTACTCCAAGAAAAGGATTTTACAGGTAAGCTGTTTTAAAAATCCTATTTTCTTGTTCATACATCACGGGACACAGAGCGGCATAGTCATTACTATGTGGGACGTCCCAAAGCAATGCCAAATGAGGGGGGGGATACACCATACATAAGCTGGGCGCCATCAGGCATGAGGATCTTTTGCGGCCTGCAACACACTGCGCCCAAAGGCGACATCCTCCTGACTTCTAACGTCCACCTGGTAGAACCTAGTAAACGTGTGTACTGAAGACCATGTTGCGGCCTTACAAATTTGAGCCAGGGAGGCCTGGTGATGCACTGCCCATGAAGTTCCAACTGCTCTCGTGGAGTGCGCCCTAACTTTGAACAGAGGCGGTCTACTTCTCAAGCCATAGGCTTGTATTATGACCTGTCGAATCCACTTGGCTAAAGTAGATTTTGATGCTGCCTGACCCTTTCTGGGGCCTTCCGGCAGAACAAACAAAGAATCCGTTCTACGAATCTGAGCAGTGGCTTTTAGATAAGTTTTAACTGCTCTTACTACATCCAAAGAATGCAATAACTTTTCCTCTACCGAGCTTGGTTTGGGGAAAAAAGAAGGAAGAACCACATCCTGGTTCAAGTGAAACCTCGATACCACCTTAGGAAGAAAGGCTGGGTGAGGGCGTAATACTACTCTGTCCTTATGAATAACCAGATATGGCTCCTTACAGGACATGGCGGCTAATTCCGACACTCTTCTAGCCGAGCACATGGCTACTAAAAATATCAATTTTCTGGTGAGTAGAACCAAGGAAATGTGCCGCAAAGGTTCAAACGGCTGCTTCTGCAGAACCGACAGAACCAAATTTAGATCCCATGGGCATATGGGAGCTTTAATCGGTGGAATAATACGAGTCACCCCTTGCATAAAGGATTTGACAAGTAAATGCATAGCCAGGGGCCTTTGAAATAGTATTGATAAGGCCGAAACCTGGCCCTTGATAGTACTTAAGGCAAACTTCCTGTCTACAGCCCACTGTAGGAAGTCCAGAATTCTGCCTATAACGTACTTACGTGGATGCCATTTTCTGGCCTCGCACCAAGTGATGTACGCCTTCCAAACTTTATAGTAGATCTGCCTGGATACAGGCTTCCTGGCATTGATTATAGTTGATACCACAGAGTTAGAGAGACCTCTCTTCTTTAGGATGTGGGATTCAATAGCCAGGCCGTTAAACTTAGAGTTAGTAAGGAAGGGTGGTATATCGGTCCTTGCGAAAGCAGATCCGGACGACGTGGAAGGGTCCAAGGACTCCCCACAGACATTTTGATGATCTCCGCGTACCAGGCCCTTTGGGGCCACGCTGGAGCCACCAGGATCACCGGCTTCTTTTCCAACCTGACTCTGCGAAGGAGTCGAGGCAACAATTGTAGCGGAGGGAATGCATATATCAGTCTGAACTGATCCCAAGGGAACACCAGAGCATCCGAGCCGCAAGCGAGGGGATCCCTTGTCCGGGAGACAAATCTGTCCACCTTTGCGTTGAATCTGGATGCTAGCAGATCTACATCCGGTGTTCCCCACCGCTGACATATTGCTCGGAAGACCTCGGGATGAAGGGACCATTCCCCTGGGCATAACTGTTGGCGACTCAGAAAGTCCGCCTTCCAATTCTCCACCCCTGGAATGAAGACAGCTGATATACATGGGACATGCTTTTCTGCCCATTCCAGGATGTGACTTACTTCCCTCTGGGCTGCACGACTCCTGGTGCCTCCCTGATGATTGATATATGCCACTGCTGTGGCATTGTCTGATTGAATTCTGACAGGGGACCCTTGGAGTCTGGATGTCCAGGCTACTAGGGCATACCGGGCTGCTCGTATCTCTAAGAGATTGATGGGCAGGGTTTTTACTACATTTGACCATCTGCCCTGGAGAGACCATTGCTCCAGTACTGCCCCCCAGCCTATAAGGCTGGCATCTGTAGTGACCACCTTCCAGGATATCAGACTGAAGGGTTTTCCCTTCTGGAGATTCTGGGGGATCAACCACCAGCAGAGACTCTTCCGAACGGAAGGGGACAAAGCCATCGGGAAGTCTAGAGCCTGAATTTTTCCGTTCCAGGCTGACAATATGGCCCTCTGTAAATTCCTTGAGTGGAATTGGGCGTATGGCACAGCTTCGAATGATGCTACCATCTTTCCTAGCAGCCTCATGCACAGGCGTATGGACGGCTGTCTTTTTGCACAAAGCAGACGGACCAAGCCCCTCAAAGAGGATACCTTGTCTAGAGGTAAGAAAATCTTCCTCTGGTCTGAATCCAGCCGTAGCCCTAGATATACCAGGTTTTTCACTGGCTGTAGGGCTGACTTGTCCAGGTTGATGACCCAACCCTGAGATTCTAGATACTTGATTGTATCGACAATTACCACTTCTAGCTTGGCAACTGAGTGGTCCATCAACAACAGGTCATGTAGGTATGCCATTATCGTTACACCTCGTGTTCTTAGATCGGCCAACAGTGGGGCCAGAATTTTTGTGAACACTCGTGGTGCTGTGGCCAGACCGAATGGTAAGGCTCTGAACTGAAAATGGCGCCCTTCTACTGCAAAGCGTAGAAATTTTTGATGACCTGGAAAGATGGGAACATGCAAGTAAGCATCTTTGATGTCGATCGAGGCTAACCATTCCTCCCCCTGTAGGGCAGCGGTGACCGATCGGATCGACTCCATCCGGAAAGACCGGACGTTTAGAAATTTGTTTAGACTCTTTAGGTCCAATATGGGTCTTATGTCCCCGTTTGGTTTCGGGACTGTGAAAAGGTTTGAGTAGAAACCCAACCCCCACTCTTCCATAGGAACCTCCATAATTACTCCTTGGAGCAATAGTTGTTCTAACGCCAATAGGAGAGACCCTCTTTTCAGAGGGTCTCTTGGCATGCCTGACCACATAAAATGGGAAGGAGGAGACTCTTTTAACTCCAACTTGTATCCCAGAGTTACTGCGGAGAGCACCCATCTGTCTTTGATCGTCTCCCGCCAGGTCTCTGCGAACAACTGAAGTCTTCCCCCCACCCGTTTGAGTGGGGGCAACCCTTCATAGGCTTGACTTGGAGGCTGGTTTAGTACCCCTTCGGATCCAGGGTTTCTTATTACCCTGTGACTGTCCCTGATTTTTACCCCCTGAGTTTGACCGAGGAGGCCGTTGGAACTGCTTAGTAGCAGACGTCGCAGGGATAGGAGAGGTAGTCCTCTTAAAAGATGGACCCCTAGACCTCTTCTTACTCGGTAAGAGAGTACTTTTACCACTGTAAATCTTCTGGATATACTTATCCAGGTCTTAGCCAAAAAGGCGTTCCCCATGAAATGGGAAGCTAACTAAGAGCTTCTTACAGGGAGCTTCAGCAGACCAGTTCTTGAGCCACAGAAGCCTACGCATATGTACCAAAGACAGCGTGAGGCGGGAGGCCTGATGGATAGAATCCTTGATGGCGTCAACCGCAAAGCATAATGCTCTAGGCAGATCAGCCAGAGCCTGGGCCTGCTGGTCTGGCAAATCCCTCAGGACCATTTTCATCTGATCCTTTAAAGCTTGACAGACCCCAATAGCTGCCACTGCTGGCTGTGTAACAGCCCCTGCTGTGGAAAAAGCAGATTTTAATAAAGATTCCAATTTTGTATCTACTGGATCTTTGAACATTTGAACATTATCTACTGGGCATGTCAGTGATTTGTTCACAGAAGAGATGGCTGCATCCACCGTAGGAACATTCCATCTCTGGGTGAACTTTTCCTCCATGGGATAGATCACCGGAAATTTCTTAGGCGGAACAAATAGTTTATCAGGATGTTCCCAGTCCTGGTATATAAGTCCTTCCAATAATGGATGTATTGGAAAGGAGCAATTAACCTGGGGAGCTTTTAGCGACCCCAATGAGGATACAGCAGTAGTTGATGGTTCAACAAGAGGCATTTTAAATGCAGATCGAGCCATGTCAGTTAGGGTCTGGACCCACAATCTTTCAGTCTGTGATGCTGAAAATGGTTCATCTACTGTCGATTCCTCAAAAACAGAGTTAACCTCCTCCTGATCCCCTTCAGGTAGGTCGGTCCCTTCCTGGGACTGTTGCTCTGCCAACAGGCACTCTAATGGAGGTGATGGAGATCTGGCGCGCTTTCTTTCCTGTAGAGAAGAAGCGATCAATGCTGCCAATCTCTGCTCCAATCCCTCCAGAGTTGAGGCAAAAACCTCCTCTGTTATATATGCAGGAGCAGGTGGACTGAGGACAGCCGCAGTACCTGGCACTCCCGGGGGTTCCTTATGGGTATTAACCTCTGATTTCTCAGGGGAGGAGGGTGCAGATGACTGCTCCAGATCCTCAGAGCCCGATGGAGACCCCCTACACTTCCTGAGAGGTATATCTCTGAGTTTTTTAGGCGGCATATTCCTTAGTTCAAAGCTGAGGTATTCCAGCCGCAATACACCCCTTTACTGAAATAGTCTAATGCAATTTGCTGCTATGTACATCAGTGGGCGTCTACTAATGCGTCTTTCTGGGGATGCCTGTATCAACCGCCCGCTGTAAGCCCCTATACCATGCTACCAGCTCCTTTTCATGCTCTGTGTCCATAGCAAGCAGCGTGGACTGAGTCCTTTTATCTTGCTGGGACGCCCGCACATGCGCAGAAGCGCTGGGCGCACAGAGCGCGTCATCCGCCAGGCTCCGCCCCCTTTTTTGAAGCTAAATCTATAAAAAGAAAGCGTGTGTGCGCGCGCGCGCGTGCACGTGTGCGCTCTTGGCGCCCTGTAGGGAGAGGAGCCAGGGTCCCTGTTTCACCAGGACTCGGGGATGGAAGGAAACTACTTGGCAGCATGACAGAGGAATGCAGCTTCCCTGATAGAGAGCTCACTCATCTGCCTGGACTTTCACCATGGAAGGAATAGTCCCAAGAAAAAAAGACGTTCCACAGCGGCCTCTAGTGGACAAACACAGGTACCGCATTTTTGTCTTTTTTTTTTTTTTTTAAAACCTCCTTTATGAAAAACATTTCCAGGTTTACAGTTTTTAAAACTTCCTTTATGAAAAGACATTTCTAGGATTTCTTAGGCATATACAGCTATTAGCGGGAATACCTTTAGGTAACAGACAGAAAGACATATTAGGCTTGGGGGTCCCCTCAATAGAACCAAGTTCCTGAGGGGCCCCCACTTACCTTTTCCCCGCCGCAGGACTTTGTTTGGTCCACAGAAGCCCAAACTTCACCTCTCACGGCAGGCATTGTACTAGACCTTCAGGGACCGGGTTCCCAAGGATTCCACTCCCCTGGACCTGTATAGCACCCTGCACAGATAGCCTCTTGGTTTTGGGTATGACCAGAGCTCTGGATCCCAGGGTCCAGCCCTCCTAAGAGAGGCATTACAGGCAAAACCCTGCTCTTCTCTGCAAGGCCCGGGTACCGACCGTTTAGCTATGAAGCTTTTTTGGTCGGATCCGGAATAGCTTGCTAAGGCCCAGAGAACCTGTACACAAGCCCAGATGAATACATGTTAACCTTGGCCAACACCTTAGACACTGGCAAAAAACTGAGGTACTCCCGGATGGGAGGGGCTTATATATGGGAGGGTACTTCCTGTTTTGGAAGTTGCCAGTGCCAGCACCTGAAGGTAATTCTATATAACCCACATAGTAATGACTATGCCGCTCTGTGTCCCATGATGTATGAACAAGAAAAAAGGTTTGTTTCAAGCTGAACAGTGGATCTATTATGAAGGCTTTATTTTAACACATGTATGAGAAAAAAAGTCAGGGTAAGATCTATTCTGTCTGCAAGAGTGTATGAGCTTACAAGACTAACAAATTACCATAATTAAGCATACACTGTAATTAACGAGGTGCATGAGCATGAAATTGTCATGAAAAACAACCCCACACCATAATCCCCCCTCCACCAAATGATTTGGACCAGCACAAAGCAAGATCCATAAAGACACAGATGAGCAAATTTGGGGTAGAGGAACGTGACTGGCCTGCACAGAGTCCTGACCTCAACCCAATAGAACACCTTTGGGATGAATTAGAGCGAAGACTGCGAGCCAGTGGCTTTTCCTACTGAGAAACCTGAAGTTCTGGATAGTCCCTCATCTGATCTTTTGGGTCAATCTTCGATATTTTGTTTCTTAATGAACTATCTACTTCTTGCTCTTCCCCTAAATATCCTATATAAGCCATGTCGCTGGACTTCCTGTTTTCCAGATTATTGTTCTTTTGACAGTATGGCTCTTTGCATGTGTTATATATAGTTTATTAGGGCATTTAAAATGCATGTATTATTACTAGAGATACAAGATATTCCAAATTGTATTCACAAATTTGATTAAAATGTACATATATCAATTATCCAAACAAACAAATATCTCAAATTAAATTAAAATAGTAACTCTTCCCTCTGTGGGGATAACCTGATAACCAACATGTGGATGAAATGACTACTCTATCCCACCCATATCCCGCCATGTTTTGCGCGGGGAGCAGTTGAAGCATGACAGCATGCATAGCACCTTATGTGTAACAGGGGTTTAACAGTGTCATAATAGAAGCTTAGGGATGAGTTAACCACTTCAGCCCCAGAAAAATTTACCCCCTTCTTGACCAGAGCACTTTTTGCGATTCGGCACTGCATCGCTTTAACTGACAATTGCGCGGTCGTGCAACGTTGCACCCAAACAGAATTGACGTCCTTTTTTTCTCACAAATAGAGCTTTCTTTTGGTGGTATTTGATCATCTCTGTGGTTTTAATTCCTTGCGCTATAAACAAAAAATATCGACAATTTTGAAAATAAATCAATATTTTTTTAATTTTTGCTATAATAAATATCCTCTAAATATATTAAAAAAAAACACAATTTTTCTTTAGTTTAGGCCGATATGTATTTTTCAACATATTTTTGGTAAAAAAAAAAAAAAAAAAAAATCGCAATAAGTGTATATTGATTGGTTTGTGCAAAAGTTATAGCGTCTACAAAATATGGGATAGTTTTATGTCATTTTTTTATAATTTTTTGTATTAGTAATGGCGATCTGCGATTTTTATCATGACTGCGACATTATGGCAGACACATCGGACACTTTTGACGCTATTTTGGGACCATTGTCATTTATACAGCGATCAGTGCTATAAAAATGCACTGATTACTGTGTAAATGACACTGGCAGGGAAGGTGTTAAACACTAGGGGGCGATGAAGGGGTTAAGTGTGTCCTAGGGAGTGATTCTAACTGTGGGGGGGCTGGGCTACAAGTGACATGACAGTGATCACTGCTCCTGATGACAGGGATCACTGTTCTGTCACTAGGCAGAACAGGGAAATGCCTTGTTTAGATAGGCATCTCCCCATTCTGCAGCTCCGTGACACGATCGCGGGACACCGGCGGACTTCGAGTCCGCAGGTCCCGCGGGTACAGTCACGGAGCTTGTGGCGGTCGCGTGCGCGACCACAATGCCGCAAATTACAGGGGACGTACCTGTACGCCCATTTGCCCAGCCGTGCCATTGTGCCAGCGTACATCGTCGTGCACTGGTCGGCATGTGGTTAAAGTGTAAGTAAACCCTCCTATCGTTTTCAGCCAAGCATACTGCCATCTTTGCCTCTTTAATCTACAACTGTCATGATGCTGCACATGTGATCATTTTTGACACCAGCCATTGGATGGTTTGACAGTTTGGTTGAGAGCACAACTAATGGGAGTGTTACATTTCCGGGACGTGCCGTAAATGAAACGGTTTTATGGATGGGTTTACTTCCGCTTTAACTGAAGCAAAGTAATCAATAGGGTTTGAGACCTCCTTGTATGCCAATTGCAGCCTCTTTTCAATGATCCCAGAGGGCTTGCTCTCTCCCCTTCTGCACAGGGATATGTTGGGGATGTGAGGGATATCCACAGTTATCTATGCATGGTTTGGATAGAAGGCAGGATAAATCAACAAAGTTTCCCTCATTGGTCTCCTGATGAAGCTTGATATGTGAAACACATTGAAAAATTAGACTTCCACTGAAACCAAGCAAAGTGTACCTCTTGACTATTTGACAATGTTTTGTATATAATAAGGGGTTGACAATCTGTGGGGTAGTCAGTTAGTCTTCCTAAGGAGGGAATCTTTATTATAACTTGAGATACTTGTCTGTTAGGATAATAGATATATGGACATTTTAATAAAATGTATGTATAAATATTGGAATATTTTATTTTTTGGAGTCTGTAGTAATAATAAGTACCTTAACAAGCTATTTATAGAACATGCAATTCGGTATCTCCCTTTGTTGCTACTGCTACACTAAATTCCAACTGACTTCTGCTTTTTTTCTGGCCTTTGGCTGCAGATCCACCAACCACTCTTCATTGCTCTCCACTCAACTATGGCTACCAACTATGGCTTGATCTTTGTCTATGCTCCCATGGCTTGATCTTTGACTATGTTATAGCTTGCTCCTACACCACTTTTTTTTTTTTTTTATTGTTTTTTATTGAGAAAAAAGTTTTCATAGTACAAAACTGTACAAAAGATACAAAGAGAAGGAGTAGAACTGCAAAGGTCATAAAATAACAGAGTTATACGTGTACAGCACAAGTATGCAGGGAGCAATCAACCCATAATAATAACATAATAAAATAATAATACGAAGTGAGAAAACTAAAAATGGAAATAAAAGTAAAAATTAAACTGTGATTAAAAATTTGTGGGGAGATGGACATTATTAGGCTGTCAATTATGTAGGGAAAGGTGACTGTTGTGAAGTAAGGTTATCAGCAATACACTGTTATAAAGAGGGGCAAACTGTCAGACCATGTTAAGTCATTCTCTCTATTTTTCCACTACGTGTCAAATTCCTGGCCAGTAAGGATTCATAAGTGTAATGAGGCTGTATAATTTCAAGAACTTCAGATATATTAGGCCCCCTGTTGGATTGGCAGTTTCTCATTATTAGTGAATTAGCTGCTAGTAATACATGTGTGACCACAGTGCGAAAACATGGAGGGAAGGCCTCAACACCCAGATTCAGTAGTGCCATCCCAGGATCTGGAGATGTAAGGATTCCTGTAATGTTGGAGATTTGTCAGAATATACTGTTCCAAAAGCTGGTTAAATGCTTACAGGACCAGAACATATCTCTCCAGTAGGGATGAGCTTCGTGTTCGAGTCGAACATACGTTCGACTCGAACATCGGCTGTTCGATCGTTCGACGAAGATCGAACGATTTGGGCCGTTCGCGCCAAATTCGAGTGACGCGAACGGCCCACAATGCACTACGCCATCGCAGTGTCATCCAGGCGCTGTGATTGGCCAAGCATGCACTGTGACCCCGCATGCTTGGCCAATCACAGCGCTGGCAGCGAGGAGAGCAATGATTGGCCACAGGCAGGATGCCTGTGGCCAATTATTGCTGAGGGTGTTTAGTACACGCCCCACACTATAAAAGGCCGCCAGCACGGCGGCCTAGTGTAGTGTGTTCCGGAGCAGGGATAGAGCAGCATAGGCAGGGACAGTGACTTTTATTTCTTTCTTGCTTAACCTGGATTCCTTTAGTTTAGGGAAAGAGAAGGATAGGTAGGGAGAGTGTCAGTGTGTTTTGTGCTTGTGCTATAGTGTGCTTAAAAAAAACATTTTTTCTAGGGACAGAAAACTGTAGGTAGGGAGAGTGTCAGTTTCTTTCACTGTGCAAGTCCTTGTTTCTAGGGACCTGGAAGGACAGTGAGTGAATTCTCCTTGTGCTATATTGTGCTTAAAATTTTTTTTTTTTCGAGGGACAGAAAACTGTAGGTAGGGAGAGTGTCAGTTTCTTTCACTGTGCAAGTCCTTGTTTCCAGGGACCTGGAAGGACAGTGAGTGAATTCTCCTTGTGCTATATTGTGCTTAAAAAAAAACATTTTTTCTAGGGACAGAAAACTGTAGGTAGGGAGAGTGTCAGTTTCTTTCACTGTGCAAGTCCTTGTTTCCAGGGACCTGGAAGGACAGTGAGTGAATTCTCCTTGTGCTATATTGTGCTTAAAAAAAACATTTTTTCTAGGACAGAAAACTGTAGGTAGGGAGAGTGTCAGTTTCTTTCACTGTGCAAGTCCTTGTTTCCAGGGACTGGAAGGACAGTGAGTGAATTCTCCTTGTGCTATATTGTGCTTAAAAAAAACATTTTTTCTAGGGACAGAAAACTGTAGTAGGGAGAGTGTCAGTTTCTTTCACTGTGCAAGTCCTTGTTTCAGGGACCTGGAAGGACAGTGAGTGAATGCTCCTTGTGCTATAGTGTGCTTAAAAAAAACATTTTTTCTAGGGACAGAAAACTGTAGGTAGGGAGAGTGTCAGTTTCTTTCACTGTGCAAGTCCTTGTTTCTAGGGACTGGGAAGGACAGTGAGTGAATTCTCCTTGTGCTATAGTGTGCTTAAAAAAAACATTTTTTCTAGGGACAGAAAACTGTAGGTAGGGAGAGTGTCAGTTTCTTTCACTGTGCAAGTCCTTGTTTCTAGGGACCTGGAAGGACAGTGAGTGAATTCTCCTTGTGCTATATTGTGCTTAAAAAAAAACATTTTTTCTAGGGACAGAAAACTGTAGGTAGGGAGAGTGTCAGTTTCTTTCACTGTGCAAGTCCTTGTTTCCAGGGACCTGGAAGGACAGTGAGTGAATTCTCCTTGTGCTATATTGTGCTTAAAAAAAACATTTTTTCTAGGGACAGAAAACTGTAGGTAGGGAGAGTGTCAGTTTCTTTCACTGTGCAAGTCCTTGTTTCTAGGGACTGGGAAGGACAGTGAGTGAATTCTCCTTGTGCTATAGTGTGCTTAAAAAAAACATTTTTTCTAGGGACAGAAAACTGTAGGTAGGGAGAGTGTCAGTTTCTTTCACTGTGCAAGTCCTTGTTTCTAGGGACTGGGAAGGACAGTGAGTGAATTCTCCTTGTGCTATAGTGTGCTTAAAAAAAAACATTTTTTCTAGGACAGAAAACTGTAGGTAGGGAGAGTGTCAGTTTCTTTCACTGTGCAAGTCCTTGTTTCTAGGGACTGGGAAGGACAGTGAGTGAATTCTCCTTGTGCTATAGTGTGCTTAAAAAAAAACATTTTTTCTAGGGACAGAAAACTGTAGGTAGGGAGAGTGTCAGTTTCTTTCACTGTGCAAGTCCTTGTTTCTAGGGACCTGGAAGGACAGTGAGTGAATTCTCCTTGTGCTATATTGTGCTTAAAAAAACATTTTTTCTAGGGACAGAAAACTGTAGGTAGGGAGAGTGTCAGTTTCTTTCACTGTGCAAGTCCTTGTTTCTAGGGACCTGGAAGGACAGTGAGTGAATTCTCCTTGTGCTATATTGTGCTTAAAAAAACATTTTTTCTAGGGACAGAAAACTGTAGGTAGGGAGAGTGTCAGTTTCTTTCACTGTGCAAGTCCTTGTTTCTAGGGACCTGGAAGGACAGTGAGTGAATTCTCCTTGTGCTATATTGTGCTTAAAAAAAACATTTTTTCTAGGGACAGAAAACTGTAGGTAGGGAGAGTGTCAGTTTCTTTCACTGTGCAAGTCCTTGTTTCTAGGGACCTGGAAGGACAGTGAGTGAATTCTCCTTGTGCTATATTGTGCTTAAAAAAAACATTTTTTCTAGGGACAGAAAACTGTAGGTAGGGAGAGTGTCAGTTCTTCACTGTGGCAAGTCCTTTGTTTCTAGGGACCTGGAAGGACAGTGAGGTGAATTCTCCTTGTGCTATATTGTGCTTAAAAAAAACATTTTTTCTAGGGACAGAAAACTGTAGGTAGGGAGAGTGTCAGTTTCTTTCACTGTGCAAGTCCTTGTTTCCAGGGACCTGGAAGGACAGTGAGTGAATTCTCCTTGTGCTATATTGTGCTTAAAAAAAACATTTTTTCTAGGGACAGAAAACTGTAGGTAGGGAGAGTGTCAGTTTCTTTCACTGTGCAAGTCCTTGTTTCCAGGGACCTGGAAGGACAGTGAGTGAATTCTCCTTGTGCTATATTGTGCTTAAAAAAAACATTTTTTCTAGGGACAGAAAACTGTAGGTAGGGAGAGTGTCAGTTTCTTTCACTGTGCAAGTCCTTGTTTCCAGGGACCTGGAAGGACAGTGAGTGAATTCTCCTTGTGCTATATTGTGCTTAAAAAAAACATTTTTTCTAGGGACAGAAAACTGTAGGTAGGGAGAGTGTCAGTTTCTTTCACTGTGCAAGTCCTTGTTTCCAGGGACTGGAAGGACAGTGAGTGAATTCTCCTTGTGCTATATTGTGCTTAAAAAAAACATTTTTTCTAGGGACAGAAAACTGTAGGTAGGGAGAGTGTCAGTTTCTTTCACTGTGCAAGTCCTTGTTTCAGGACCTGGAAGGACAGTGAGTGAATTCTCCTTGTGCTATATTGTGCTTAAAAAAAACATTTTTTCTAGGGACAGAAAACTGTAGGTAGGGAGAGTGTCAGTTTCTTTCACTGTGCAAGTCCTTGTTTCCAGGGACTGGAAGGACAGTGAGTGAATTCTCCTTGTGCTATAGTTGTGCTTTAAAAAAACATTTTTTCTAGGGACAGAAAACTGTAGTAGGGAGAGTGTCAGTTTCTTTCACTGTGCAAGTCCTTGTTTCTAGGGACCTGGAAGGACAGTGAGTGAATTCTCCTTGTGCTATATTGTGCTTAAAAAAAACATTTTTTCTAGGGACAGAAAACTGTAGGTAGGGAGAGTGTCAGTTTCTTTCACTGTGCAAGTCCTTGTTTCCAGGGACCTGGAAGGACAGTGAGTGAATTCTCCTTGTGCTATATTGTGCTTAAAAAAAACATTTTTTCTAGGGACAGAAAACTGTAGGTAGGGAGAGTGTCAGTTTCTTTCACTGTGCAAGTCCTTGTTTCAGGGACCTGGAAGGACAGTGAGTGAATTCTCCTTGTGCTATATTGTGCTTAAAAAAAACATTTTTTCTAGGGACAGAAAACTGTAGGTAGGGAGAGTGTCAGTTTCTTTCACTGTGCAAGTCCTGCAAGTCCTTGTTTCCAGGGACCTGGAAGGACAGTGAGTGAATTCTCCTTGTGCTATATTGTGCTTAAAAAAAACATTTTTTCTAGGGACAGAAAACTGTAGGTAGGGAGAGTGTCAGTTTCTTTCACTGTGCAAGTCCTTGTTTCCAGGGACCTGGAAGGACAGTGAGTGAATTCTCCTTGTGCTATATTGTGCTTAAAAAAAACATTTTTTCTAGGGACAGAAAACTGTAGGTAGGGAGAGTGTCAGTTTCTTTCACTGTGCAAGTCCTTGTTTCCAGGGACCTGGAAGGACAGTAAGTGAATGCTCCTTGTGCTATAGTGTGCTTAAAAAAAACATTTTTTCTAGGGACAGAAAACTGTAGGTAGGGAGAGTGTCAGTTTCTTTCACTGTGCAAGTCCTTGTTTCTAGGGACTGGGAAGGACAGTGAGTGAATTCTCCTTGTGCTATAGTGTGCTTAAAAAAAACATTTTTTCTAGGGACAGAAAACTGTAGGTAGGGAGAGTGTCAGTTTCTTTCACTGTGCAAGTCCTTGTTTCTAGGGACCTGGAAGGACAGTGAGTGAATTCTCCTTGTGCTATATTGTGCTTAAAAAAAACATTTTTTCTAGGGACAGAAAACTGTAGGTAGGGAGAGTGTCAGTTTCTTTCACTGTGCAAGTCCTTGTTTCCAGGGACCTGGAAGGACAGTGAGTGAATTCTCCTTGTGCTATATTGTGCTTAAAAAAAACATTTTTTCTAGGGACAGAAAACTGTAGGTAGGGAGAGTGTCAGTTTCTTTCACTGTGCAAGTCCTTGTTTCTAGGGACCTGGAAGGACAGTGAGTGAATTCTCCTTGTGCTATATTGTGCTTAAAAATAACATTTTTTCTAGGGACAGAAAACTGTAGGTAGGGAGAGTGTCAGTTTCTTTCACTGTGCAAGTCCTTGTTTCTAGGGACCTGGAAGGACAGTGAGTGAATTCTCCTTGTGCTATAGTGTGCTTAAAAAAAACATTTTTTCTAGGGACAGAAAACTGTAGGTAGGGAGAGTGTCAGTTTCTTTCACTGTGCAAGTCCTTGTTTCTAGGGACTGGGAAGGACAGTGAGTGAATTCTCCTTGTGCTATAGTGTGCTTAAAAAAAACATTTTTTCTAGGGACAGAAAACTGTAGGTAGGGAGAGTGTCAGTTTCTTTCACTGTGCAAGTCCTTGTTTCTAGGGACTGGGAAGGACAGTGAGTGAATTCTCCTTGTGCTATAGTGTGCTTAAAAAAAACATTTTTTCTAGGGACAGAAAACTGTAGGTAGGGAGAGTGTCAGTTTCTTTCACTGTGCAAGTCCTTGTTTCTAGGGACTGGGAAGGACAGTGAGTGAATTCTCCTTGTGCTATAGTGTGCTTAAAAAAAACATTTTTTCTAGGGACAGAAAACTGTAGGTAGGGAGAGTGTCAGTTTCTTTCACTGTGCAAGTCCTTGTTTCTAGGGACCTGGAAGGACAGTGAGTGAATTCTCCCTGTGCTATATTGTGCTTAAAAAAAACATTTTTTCTAGGGACAGAAAACTGTAGGTAGGGAGAGTGTCAGTTTCTTTCACTGTGCAAGTCCTTGTTTCTAGGGACCTGGAAGGACAGTGAGTGAATTCTCCTTGTGCTATATTGTGCTTAAAAAAAACATTTTTTCTAGGGACAGAAAACTGTAGGTAGGGAGAGTGTCAGTTTCTTTCACTGTGCAAGTCCTTGTTTCCAGGGACCTGGAAGGACAGTGAGTGAATTCTCCTTGTGCTATATTGTGCTTAAAAAAACATTTTTTCTAGGGACAGAAAACTGTAGGTAGGGAGAGTGTCAGTTTCTTTCACTGTGCAAGTCCTTGTTTCTAGGGACCTGGAAGGACAGTGAGTGAATTCTCCTTGTGCTATATTGTGCTTAAAAAAAACATTTTTTCTAGGGACAGAAAACTGTAGGTAGGGATAGTGTCAGTTTCTTTCACTGTGCAAGTCCTTGTTTCCAGGGACCTGGAAGGACAGTGAGTGAATTCTCCTTGTGCTATATTGTGCTTAAAAAAAACATTTTTTCTAGGGACAGAAAACTGTAGGTAGGGAGAGTGTCAGTTTCTTTCACTGTGCAAGTCCTTGTTTCCAGGGACCTGGAAGGACAGTGAGTGAATTCTCCTTGTGCTATATTGTGCTTAAAAAAAACATTTTTTCTAGGGACAGAAAACTGTAGGTAGGGAGAGTGTCAGTTTCTTTCACTGTGCAAGTCCTTGTTTCCAGGGACCTGGAAGGACAGTGAGTGAATGCTCCTTGTGCTATAGTGTGCTTAAAAAAAACATTTTTTCTAGGGACAGAAAACTGTAGGTAGGGAGAGTGTCAGTTTCTTTCACTGTGCAAGTCCTTGTTTCTAGGGACTGGGAAGGACAGTGAGTGAATTCTCCTTGTGCTATAGTGTGCTTAAAAAAAACATTTTTTCTAGGGACAGAAAACTGTAGGTAGGGAGAGTGTCAGTTTCTTTCACTGTGCAAGTCCTTGTTTCTAGGGACCTGGAAGGACAGTGAGTGAATTCTCCTTGTGCTATATTGTGCTTAAAAAAAACATTTTTTCTAGGGACAGAAAACTGTAGGTAGGGAGAGTGTCAGTTTCTTTCACTGTGCAAGTCCTTGTTTCAAGGGACAGAGAAGGACACCTGAAGGTAGCCCTTATTGCTTTTTTCCCATCTCCCTGCAGGCCATCTATTAGAATGTCTGGAAGGCAAACAAGGAGAGGCAGACAGTCAGGAGGCAATAAAAGAGGGCAAGCAGGCTCTGTGTCTGGGGGCAACAGTGCTGGTCGTGGACGCGGTGCATTGTCATCAGCACATGGCCATGGGACACGCTTGTCCTTCTTTTCCGCAGCTGGACATGTTGAGCCACATCATGCCGAAGACTTGGTAGAGTGGATGACCAAGCCCTCCTCCTCCTCCTCTCTCACCCAGGCTCAGGGTACTGGCAAAGCAGCTGCCAAAGCGTCCTCTTCCCTGGTATCAATGTCAGACTCATCATCAGTCACTCCTTCCCTAGACCCACCATGTCCTCCTCCTGAGGAGTCCCCCAAACTGTTTGAGCACAGTGTTGGGTACATGCTCCAGGAGGATGCCCAGCGTTTCGAAGGGTCTGATGATGAAACCCAGCTACAGGAAGGCAGTAGGGTGAGAGCAGACAGAGGGGATGCTCAAGAAGGACACCAATCTGGCAGTCATGTTCCAGCAGCTGCAGCATACTGCCAGATTGGCTCCAGTGATGAGGAGGGAGGGGATGATGAGGTCACTGACTCCACGTGGGTGCCTAATAGGAGAGAGGAGGAGGAGGATGAGGAGGAGGCACATCTCCAACGAGACAGGATGCCCTTTGGTGGCCAGCGTAAGGGCAGTACACCGACGGAATCACACCGCAGAGCTCCGCCTGTGCAGGGCGCTGCCTCTGCCCGTCATTCAAAAAGTTCCTTGGTGTGGGCCTTTTTTGAGGCTAGTGCATCAGATCGCACAACTGCTGTTTGCAACATATGTCTCAAGCGTATATCGCGTGGCCAAAACATCAGCCGCTTGGGTACCACATGCCTGACCAGACATATGTTGACCTGCCATGCAGCTCGTTGGCAAGCCTACCTCAAAGACCCACACCAAAGAACAAAGCGGACCTCTCCTTGCACCGCATCAGCTGGGATCTCCAACCCCACTATAACTTCAGTCCTCTCTGAAACATGCACTGAGAGGAATGAAGGTGTAGAATTAGGTGTGTCACAGCCAAGTACTTGCGGCCACTCTGCTAGCAGTACACCGACGTCCGATTCTAGCAGGCAAATTTCCCTGCCCCAGCTGCTGGACCGTCGAAAGAAGTTCACTCCCAGCCATCCACATGCCCAGCGGTTGAATGCTAGCTTGGCTAAATTGCTAGCGCTTCAACTGCTGCCTTTTCAGTTGGTAGACTCGGCCCCCTTCCGTGAGTTTGTGCAATGTGCGGTTCCTCAGTGGCAGGTTCCCAAACGCCACTTTTTCTCACGGAAGGCTATTCCGGCTCTCTACCGGCATGTGGAAGGCAATGTCTTGGCCTCGCTGGACAGGGCGGTCAGCGGTAAGGTGCATATTACCGCTGACTCATGGTCCAGCAGGCATGGACAGGGACGTTACCTTTCTTTCACGGCCCATTGGGTCACTCTTTTGGCAGCTGGGAAGGATGCAGGACAAGGTGCAGTAGTGTTGGAGGTTGTCCCACCGCCACGCCTCCAAAATGCTACTACTGGTTGTGACACACCTCTCTCCTCCACCCCCTCCTCTTCTTCTTCCTCCATGGCCTCTTCCTGTGGTTTGTCCTATGAACCAGCGGTGCTCCGTAGCCGTTCACGGGGCTACGCAAGTACGCAGGCAAAAAGATGCCATGCCGTGCTTGCGCTGGTGTGTTTGGGGGACAGAAGCCACACTGGGGCAGAGGTCCTGTCTGCTCTGCAGGGCCAGGCCGAGAGGTGGTTGACGCCACGCCAGCTTAAGCCAGGAATGGTGGTTTGCGACAATGGCACCAACCTCCTCTCCGCCCTCCGACAGGGACAACTGACCCATGTGCCCTGTGTGGCTCACGTCCTTAACCTGGTGGTGCAGCGGTTCTTGGGCAGGTACCCGGGCTTACAGGATGTCCTGAGGCAGGCCAGGAAAGTCTGTGTGCATTTCCGCAGATCTTATAATGCCAGTGCTCGCCTGGCTGAGCTGCAAAAGGAGTTGAACCTGCCCAAGAACTGCCTTATATGTGACATGCCCACCAGGTGGAACTCAACGTTGGCCATGCTGCAGCGGCTGCACACGCAGCAGAGGGCCATCAATGAGTACCTGTGCGACTACGGCACCAGGACAGGGTCAGGGGAGCTTGGTTTTTTTTCTCCACGCCAGTGGGGCATGATCAGGGATGCATGCACTGTCCTGGCACCATTTGAGGAGGCCACGAGGATGGTGAGCAGTGACAGTGCATGCATCAGTGACACTGTACCTCTTGTCCACCTGTTGGAGCACACGCTGCGTGGAATAATGGACAGGGCACTTGAGGCAGAACAGAGGCAGGAAGAGGAGGACTTCCTTGCCTCTCAAGGCCCCCTTTACCCAGACAGTGTTCCTTCTGTCCCACCCATCGCACAGGAAGAGGAAGAGGAGGAGGAGGAGGAGGAGGAGGAGGATTGTGTCAGCATGGAGGTGGAGGCTGGCACTCAGCATCATCAGCAGCAGTCTTTTAGGGATGATTTACAGTCCCAAGAAACCAGTGGACTTGTACGTGGCTGGGAGGAGGTGACTGCGGATCATGTCGTCCTTAGTGACCCAGAGGACTCCGGAGCGAATGCCTCAGCAAACCTACGCTGCATGGCCTCCCTGATCCTGCAAAGTCTGCGGAAGGATCCTCGTATTCTTCGGATCAAGGAGAGGGACCATTACTGGCTGGCCACTCTCCTTGATCCACGGTACAAGGGTAAGGTTGCGGACCTTATGTTATCGTCGCAGAGGGAGCAGAGGATGAGACAACTCCGGGAGGCCTTGCAGAAAGGTCTGTGCAACGCGTTCCCAGAGACTGGGAGGTTACAAACTCCTGGTCCAGGACAACGAGTTGCTGAGGCTTCGGCCAGTCAAAGAAGGAGCGGTGGGGAAGGTGGCCGTCTGACCGATGCGTTCAGACAATTCTTTAGTCCGCAGCCCCAAAGTATGATTGGTTCCAGCAACCATCGCCAGCGTCTGATAAACATGGTGCAGGAATATCTAGGGGCAAGGTCAGACTTGGACACCTTCCCCACAGAAAATCCTCTGGCTTACTGGGTCTTGAGGATGGATCACTGGCCAGAGCTTGCACAGTATGCAATTGAGCTACTGGCCTGTCCTGCATCCAGCGTTCTTTCGGAACGCACATTCAGTGCTGCTGGAGGATTTGTCACGGATCACAGGGTGCGCCTGTCCACCGACTCGGTTGATCGACTGACTTTCATCAAGATGAACCAGTCTTGGATCACCACCAGCTACCACACACCTGATGCTGATATAACAGACTAATTGATTTTAACATGTCACGTCCCTTCAAGACTGATGCTGATGCTGAGTGCCTGTGCTGTTATGTTGACTGGCTATCCTCCTCCTCCGAGTCCTCAATGATACGATTGATGATGATAGCTTGGAAGATCATTTTTGTTTATGGGTGCCGCCACCAGTGGCTAAGGCCCAATTTTTCAGCCCCTGTTTTACAGGGGCGTGTACTTACAATTTTTTTAGCAATAATTTGCCATAGGGCTCATTGCTGTGCTCCAAGTACAGTATCTGTGAGGGGTTGTAGTGTTGTGCCACCAGTGCCTAAGGCCCAATTTTTCAGCCCCTGTTTAACAGGGGCGTGTCATTACAATTTTTGAAGCAATACTTTGCAACAGGGCTCATTGCTGTGCTCCAAGTACAGTATCTGTGAGGGGTTGTAGTGTTGTGCCACCAGTGCCTAAGGCCCAATTTTTCAGCCCCTGTTCAACAGGGGCATGCAATTACAATTCTTGATGTAATAATTCACAGCAGGGCCCATTCCTGCACCCACCAAGAGTAAGTCTGAGGGCTTACAGTGTTGTGGCAACGCCACCACCACCACCACCACGAAAGGCCCAATTTTTCAGCCACTGTTCAAAAGGGGCATGTAATTACAATTCTTGATCTAATAATTCACAGCAGGGCCCATTCCTGCACCCACCAAGAGTAACTCTGAGGGCTTACAGTGTTGTGGCAACACCACCACCACCACCACCACCACGAAAAGCCCAATTTTTCAGCCCCTGTTCAACAGGGGCATGCAATTACAATTCTTGATCTAATAATTCACAGCAGGGCCCATTGCTGCACCCACCAAGAGTAACTGTCAGGGCTTACAGTGTTGTGGCACCAGCACCACCATCAAAGCCCCAATTTTTACTACCACTGTTCAACAATTATATGTAATTCAAATTCCTGATATAATAGTTGACAGCAGGGCGTTCCAGCACCAACCAAGAGTAACTGTGAGTGCTTACAGTGTTGTGCCAACACCAACAACTAAGGGGCCTATTTCTGCAGAGTATATACGGCAGGTCCCTACTTTCAAACATCCAACTTACAAACGACTCCTACTTGCAAACGAAAGAAGACAACAGGAAGTGAGAGGAAATCTACCCCTAGGAAGGAAAATTCTCTCCTGTAAGAATAAATATGGGAGAAAGGTGTCTCCTCTGTACTGATGCTTTATCAGCAATCCTTGTTTCAAGAAAAACACCACATTTCAAAAACAGTTGTCATTGGGACGGAAAGTGAGGTGAAATGTTCTGAACAGGGGCACAGACAGCAAAACAAATGTTACAGGGGTGATAACCCTTACCTATGTTTCCCAAAAAGTTTAAAAATAGATTTTTGGGCTGGAGCTACAGTTCAACAATGTACCTGTTCAAAATTACAAACACATTCTACATAAGAACAAACCTACAGTCCCTGTCTTGTATGCACCGCCTGTATACGGCTGTTCAGAGTATATAGGGCCTTTTTTATTTTATGTGCGGGGTTCCCCTTAATATCCATACAAGACCCAAAGGGGCTGGTAATGGGCTGGGGTAGGGGGGGGGGTCATGGGGTAGCTATGCCATTTTTCTTAAAGATTTTCATCCATATTACCGGGACCAGACATTACATTAAAGCCGCAAGAAGTTTTAAATGGCTTTTTTTTCCTTTAGAAGTGTCATTTTGTGCAGGGACAGTTCTAAACACGGGAAACACGTGGCACTTCACAGGCATACTTTAGACACCCCCCAGGTACGATATTTAAAGGAATATTTGACTTTTTTTTTCACTTTATGCATCATTAAAATGACTGCTCCCGAAAAACGACCGTTTTTAAAACTTCTTTTTGCATTGATACATGTCCCCTGGTGCAGAACCCGGGTTCCCAAACCCTTTTTAGGACAATAACATGCATAATAGTTGTTATAATTAGCACTTTAGAATTTGAACGTTCGCATCCATTGTATTTAATAGGGTTCTAATGTTCGTACGAACTTTCGGTCCGTTCGCGGGTTCTGGTGCGAACCGAACCCGGGGGTGTTCGGCTCATCACTACTCTCCAGCATACAGGAGAGTTAGTCTTGGAGATTCTGGATATTCGGTAAGGTGTAAGATACCACCTCAGGGCTATTTTTTGAGAGAGTCCACAGTGGTTTACACATTTAGAAGCTTTGTATATTGTCCTGAATGCAGATTGCCATTGAGAAGTTGTAAAGGGTTTAACTAGGTCTGCTTCCCATTTTTGATAAGAGGTGATTTAATGAAGGTGAGTTTGTGTTGGAAGAGGTAATAAAAAAGGATATGCCTTTAGAGGGCACGGGTGTCGATGTATAGAATTGCCATACGTCATGGAGGTATACTGTATGTCTGAAGGGAACTTAGAAAGTGGGAGACTTAATAATATCTATAGTGATCCATGTATATAAGATTATATTCCTTTATCAGTGTTTTAAACGTTTTGAGGCAGTTATTATATAGGTCAGTGATGCTTTTGTTATGCCAGTCATCTGGTCCGCTGGAAATCTCTATTATCAGCATCCGGGGCCGGCGGATCCGTTCTTCGCCTCACCGATCACAGCGGTGAGTCGGTAGAAGCACCGGAGGGCGGCGGGAGGGGGGATGTCCCCTTTCGCCGCCCGTAAGAACAATCAAGCGGCAGAACAGCCGATATGATCATTCTTATGGTGTAGGGAATCGCCGGCTGAAAATGCCAATATCTTAATGATGCCTGTAGCTGCAGGCATCATTCAGATATATCCCCACAAAGCCCAGGACGTCATATGACGGCCTCTGGGCGCCAAGTGGTTAAGTTATGAGATTTGCCTCGAAGAGAGAAGCCTGATCTATCAGGTTGCATTCTGATTTTCTCAGCTAGGGGCTCTATGAGGAGGTTAAAAACTGAGTGAGATAGGGGGCACCCTTGTCTTGTTCCATTGGGTATGGAAAACAGATGGGATAGAATATTTGATGTGTACACCTGTGCACAGGGAGACGAATAAAGGGCTATAGTGGCAGAGAATAGGTCCAGCAAATCCAAAGCTCTTGAGAGTATGTTTCATGTATCCCCAGTGGACCCTGTCGAATGCCTTCTCTGCATCCAAAGAGAGGAGCAGAGAAGGTAAACACTGCAGGCGCTTCCAGGAAATGATTGCTTGTGGGCTTCACAATGCCCACAAGCAAAATGGAAATTGTCAGGAACCGATTTTAAAGGTTCTTATTTGCCATGAAAACGGACAGGGGATATTTGAAGACACCAAACAAGTGAGTTTAACCTTGTATTGTGAAACCCAATAGAATGCACCAAAAAAAAAAAAACAATCGCCGCAGAACCTCCGCTTTAAGCCAGGTCACCTCCTCAGATTGATCATTATAGGCATTAACTAAAGAATTATAGGAAGAGGCATACTCCCCGAATTTTCTTCTCCACAAAATCAATTCACTCACTTCAACTTTAAAATTCCTCATACATTCCATCATGTCTGAATATAGGGAGCTACGGAAGGAGATGAGCATGTCTTTTAATGTGGTGTCTGATATGGGCTTATTAGCAGTGGGGAAGGTGTTAATTGTTTCCACAAGTTATCTATAGAGTCATAGAGGAAAGATATACCTGTGCTCAGATCCCAATAGCTTGTTCATGTATTTAAACCATCAGGTGTTAAAGGGGTGTGACCACGTGCTAACACTACAAATTCTGGATGGACCTCTGCACACTGCTACAGTAGCAGTGTGCAGAGGGTCCATCCAGACTCCATAGAGTCATGACACGTGCTCCCCTAAGTGCTGCAGGAGTCAGTTGCCATACAAGGCTTAGACTGCGCCGGGCTGTGGGCCAATGGTGTAGAGGCATCGGGCGAGTGATGGATGGAGTCAGGGCTTGGTGTAGCAGAGGTGGAGCCGCCGGAGGTCGAGCGGCACTTTAGGCGTGTGCTGGTGTGGTAAGGGCCGGTCAGGGCAGGGACACCTCGGCTTGCTTGGTTTCCTGGTGCTGGAGAAGAGCTGCAATTTCAGGCGTTCATGCCATGCAGCAGCACGGTAGCCAAGCCCCCCCCCCCCCCCCATTTCTACACCACTTTTGACTGTGTACTGAACCTAAAACTGGCCTAAAAAAATCCATAAACTTGCCTTTTGTTTTGAGAAGAAAACAAGCAACAGACGTCTCTTAGTAAGACTGATCAAAATTTTATGACAAGATGCTTTAAAAAATTCACATTTAGGTAGTGTAGTCAGGCACAAGGAAGTCCAGTACTGTCACGCTTCATCTCTGTAGTCAGCATGATGGTGTGCTCTGTTTTTCCAAGTAGCCGGAGTCCTGTTCACAGGAGACTTCCGGGGTTTGTGGCAGGAACCAAAGCGAGGCCTGGAGCGCAGCCTGGCGATCACAGAGAGGGCTGAGATGCAGAGTTCAGCAATGTGACGTAGCTGGCATACAGCGACCGGTTTCCGAGCATGTGCACCAGGAAATTGTACGAGGTGCGCGCTCCTTTATCAAGCTGGTGTGTGAAGGCTATGTGTGGCCTATTTATGTGCCTTGATGGTGCTGCCACCTAGTGGCGAGATATGGTAATGTTCGACAATGATAACTGCTAATGCACAGAAGGACTATTGAACAAAATGGACCAACGTAAAATGACAAAAAGAGGAAAGTGCATATATAGACATATACAGTGGGGAGAACAAATATTTGATACACTGACGATTTTGCAGGTTTTCCTACTTACAAAGCATGTATGATTTAAAAAAAAAAAAATTTCATTTTATTGCATGACATAAGTATTTGATCACCTACCAACCAGTAAGAATTCCGGCTCTCACAGACCTGTTATTTTTTCTTTAAGAAGCCCTCCTGTTCTCCACTCATTACCTGTATTAACTGTACCTGTTTGCACTCGTTACCTGTATAAAAGACACCTGTCCACACACTCAAACAGACTCCAACTTCTCCACTATGGCTAAGACCAGAGAGCTGTGTAAGGACATCAGGGATAAAATTGTAGACCTGCACAAGGATGGGATCGGCTACAGGACAATAGGCAAGCAGCTTGGTGAGAAGGCAACAACTGTTGGCACAATTATTAGAAAATAGAAGAAGTTCAAGATGATGGTCAATCTCCCTCGGTCTGGGGCTCCATGCAAGATCTCACCTCATGGGGCATCAATAATCATGAGGAAGGTGAGGGATCAGCCCAGAACTACACGGCAGGACCTGGTCAATGACCTGAGAAGAGCTGGCACCACAGTCTCAAAGAAAACCATTAGTAACACACTACGCCGTCATAGATTAAAATCCTGCAGTGCACGAAAGGTCCCCCTGCTCAAGCCAGCGCATGTCCAGGCCCATCTGAAGTTTGCCAATGACCATCTGGATGATCCAGAGGAGGAATGGGAGAAGGTCATGTGGTCTGATGCAACAAAAATAGAGCTTTTTGGTCTAAACTCCACTCGCCGTGATTGGAGGAAGAAGAAGGATGAGTGTCAGACTTACACGTATCTGGTCGACGAGCCCAACGGAGCAGAGGAAGGTCCCCCGTACGGATCCGACTCGCGGCCCCTGGTAGTGCAGACAGGAGGCACACGAGTATGGAAGGGTAAGAGAGCCTGGTGGATATTTGCTGGAAGACGGCTCAGGATCCGGATGCAGAAGGGGAGATGAGCCTCACAGGCTGCAGGCAGGCAGGGATGCTGGAGGGTGAAGCTGAGCAGGAGCAACACAGAATGGTCAAATAACAGGCAGGGTTTGGCAACGATCAGGCAACGTGGTACAGAGGAGCACAGAGGTTCAGGGTCAAAGGCAAGCCGTGGTCTGATGCAGGCGGAAGGCAGGAGAAGTCCAAGTAACAAACAGGGGGGCCAGAGGGTCAGATTTCAGCCAAACAGCAGGGGCAGGATACACAGGGAGCTGCAGATCAGACAGCACCGGGCTGAAGTGTTCCAGGGATTTAAATAGGCCATTTGGCGCGCATTTGCGCGCGCGCAAGCGGCTAACATCGGCGCACACGCACGCGCACCCGCATGCACAGGAGAATGCACAACAGCAGCTCGCGTTGGCGCGCGCGCCCCAAGGCGATGAACAGCACGTCCGGCAAGGTGAGTTCTCTGACAATGAGTAAAACCCCAAGAACACCATTCCAACCGTAAATCATGGAGGTGGAAACATCATTCTTTGGGGATGCGTTTCTGCAAAGGGGACAGGACAACTGCACCGTATTGAGGGGAGGATGGATGGGACCATGTATCGCGAGATCTTGGCCAACAACCCTTCTTCCCTTAGTAAGAACATTGAAGATGGGATGTGGCTTGGTCTTCCAGCATGACAACCTGAAGCACACAGCCAGGGCAACTAAGGAGTGGCTCTGTAAGAAGCATCTCAAGGTCCTGGAGTGGCCTAGCCAGTCTCCAGACCTGAACCCAATGGAAAATCTTTGGAGGGAGCTGAAAGTCCGTATTGCCCAGCGACAGGCCTGAAACCTGAAGGATCTAGAGAAGCTCTGTATGGAGGAGTGGGCCAAAATCCCTGCTGCAGTGTGTGCAAAACTGGTCTAGAACTACAGGAAACGTATGATCTCTGTAATTGCAAACAAAGGTTTCTGTACCAAATATTAAGTTCTGCTTTTCTGATGTATCAAATACTTAAGTCATGCAATAAAATGCAAATTAATTACTTAAAAATCATACAGACCTCTACATGCTTTGTAAGTAGGAAAACCTGAAAAATCGTCATTGTATCAAATACTTGTTCTCCCCACTGTATCTCACATATATCTCTCATGCCGCGTACACACGACCGTTTTTCATGGCGTGAAAAATGCCATTTTTTACTCATTCACATAGGGTGGGGGGCCGGGATCTGGGGGCCCCCTTATTAAAGGGGGCTCCCGGATTCCGATAAGCCCCCGCCCGCAGACCCCGACAACCAATGGCCAGGGTTGTTGGGAAGAGGCCCTTGTCCCCATCAACATGGGGGCAGGGTGCTTTGGGGTGGGGGGGCCGCAGGTCCCCCCCCCTGCCCCAAAGCACCCACCCCCCCATGTTGAGGGCATGCGGCCTGGTACGGTTCAGGAGGGAGGGGGGCCACTCTCGTCCCCCCCTCTTCCCCTGCGGCCTGCCAGGTTGCATGCTCGGATAAGGGTCTGGTATGGAATTTGGGGGGACCCCCACGCCATTTTTTTCGGCTTAGGGGTTCCCCTTAAAATCCATACCAGACCTAAGGGCCTGGTATGCTCCTGGAGGGGAACCCTCACGCCGTTTTTTTCATTAAAATTCGGCGTGGAGTTCCCCTTCATGATTCATACCAAACACGGGACAGCGAGGCTGCCGAGAACCAGCGCGATGCCATCGCGCTGGAGACATTCTCGGCCAGCTAGTCACCTCTAGGACACGACTTGAGCGGCTGCCTCACGCGCTCAGGTCGTGTTCAAGTCGCCTCGCAAAGTCGCACTGTCCCTGTGTCAGCTGGCACACGAGTCGCCCCACGAGTCGGATACGCTTCATCCGACTTCCCGGGCGACCTCTATTCAAATCAATGGGCTCCCATAGGGAACCATTCATTTTTAATAGAGCGCCGCTGACATTTGTATTTACTATAACAGTGCGCCGCTGGTTCAAGCGCCAAGTGAAGGAGTTATCCGGCGCACCAATAAAGGTTAGAACCAGTGCAGCGCACTGTTATTAGTAAATCAGCCCCATTATGTCACTTAGAAAACGCCCTTATAACTCCATGACACATACATAAGTTCCTCGTTTTGTGTTTCGATTTCAACACAAACCTACTGCCTACACAGCAATATACTTATTTATTGTTAAGCAAAATAACACACTTAAAGGAGCAGTCCAGCCTTAGATCACACAACACAGTATGAACATAAGGGAGGCTATTTACATGACCCTTTCAATGGATAATTCGTAACTTCGGATAAATTTGTATTTGTTACGTTCACTAACAGCCACATTTGAAAGGAAATTCCAATACCTATAATTTAATAGTTAGTAATAGTTAAGTTATTGTTAGTTATTATTTCAGATTTTTGATGGGTTTTTTTTCGGGTTTTTGAATTTCGGGATTTTCGTTATTATTTTCGGATTTTAGTTCCTTTGAATTTTCGGATTTTAATTCTTATTTTTGGATTTGTGAATTTGCGAATTCTGAATATTCAGAAAAATTCTGAAAATCCTGATATTTTCGAATTAACGAATTTGTCCAAATTCTTTAAAAACGAATTTGGAACTAAACAAATTACACGTGTCTAATGATCACCTATACAAGCTCATCACCACAGACCAGAAAGCCAATATAGTCTCTAATGACATACACAGCAAATGTATTCACTTATAACACAAACGGCTGGGGCACAGAAGTCCAAAAGCTATACAGGACTTTATAAAGAGAGGCTTATCAGAAGGCTTGACAATAGCGCCTTTCAAAGTGCTCATGAAATGCAAGTGCTATATTGAAGCAAAATCCACACGTGCTCCCTTTCCACAGGCATCTCAAAGAAAAACTACCCACCCCCTACAGCTCATACATAGTGATGTATGCGGCCCAATGAAAACTCCCACATCAGGCGGGAACAGATATCTACTTACATTCATTAATGATTATTGCAGGTACACAACTACTTATCTGATGAAACACGAGAATGAAACATCAGAGAACTTCAAGAGTAAGGCCCCTTTCACACTGGGGCGGTTTGCAGGCGCATTTTTGCTAAAAATAGCACCTGCAAACCGAGCCTAAACAGCGGCTGCTGTCTCTCCAATGTGAAAGCCCCGAGGGCTTTCACACTGGATCGGTGCGCTAGCAGGATGTGAAAAAAAGTCCTGCTAGCCGCATCTTTGGAGCGGTGAGAGGAGCGGTGTGTTTACCGCTCCTCCACCGCTCCTTCCCATTGAAATTAATGGGACACCGCGGTAATACCGCCCGCAAACCGAGGCTGTAGCCGCGGTTTGCGGATGGTATTAACCCTTTTTCGGCCACTAGCGGGGGTTAAAACCGCACCGCTATCGGCCGAATACCTCAGCAATCCCGACGGTGTAGCGCCGCTAAAAATAGCGGCGCTATACCGCCACCGCACCCACCGCCCCAGTGTGAAACCGGCCTTAGTTGCCATGTCAAGCAACAAATTCCAAGGGAAACTAGGAATAATACGCACTGACAATGGTGGAGAATACATAAGCAAAGAAGTGGCCTCATAGCTGAAGAAACAACTAATAGTACATCAGACAACCACACCATACACTCCTGAACAAATCAGTGTAGCATAAAGGAAAAATTGCACTCCTATAGAAATGGCCAGGTGCATGTTGTCAGATGCCAACCTACCTCACAAGTACTGGGAGAAGTAGTCATGACTGCAACCTACCTACAGAACAGACTTTCTGAGCCATTAAAAGTACTCCATTTGAAACGTGGCATGGATCAAAGCCTACACACAAGGATGAGTAGGCGCTTACATCAAGCTTGGTGTTAGCACACCAGTCTGTTAAACATCATGAGGGATGGGGATAATTAATGGAAGCTGGAACTGACTAATGTAGTCCATATAGTCCATGCATATGCACTTGGAGAGGCAGCCCAATGAAAAGTAAGAAGCAACTTCTGAAAGAGCTGGGGGTAAAACACAGACGCCAATCTAAGTGTAGTATTAAAAATTAGTTTAATGCACAAATGGTTGTGGGTACTCACAAGAGTGAAGTAACAAAAGGCCTTTTGCACAAATAGTGGGGCGTCCGTGGCGTGGGTACAGGCCAGAAAAAGAAGCGCATGCTCTGTAAGCGCACCGCCTATTGGTCCTTTACGTCCCGAAAGTGACATCATCCCCGGCTCCCCGTGCGTTCCAGAATCCAGGAGGTGTCGGCAACCACTGGCTCATCCCACTCTGAGCACTCATTGTAGAAGCCATCCAGATGTACCCACTCCATGGATGCCCGGCTATTTGTGCAAAATGCCTTTTGTTACTTCACTCTTGTGAGTTCCCACAACCATATGTGCATTAAACTCATTTTTAATACTACACTTAGATTGGTGCCTGTGTTTTATCCCCTTGACCAAATCCTAGCATAGATCACATCAAAGTGTTTGGCTGTAGGTAAAAAGTGATCCAAGCTGGAGAACAGAGCCATAGAGGGCATTCTAGTAGGCTACAGCGAGCAAACTAAGGGTTACAG
Source organism: Rana muscosa (assembly GCA_029206835.1). Lineage (NCBI taxonomy): Eukaryota > Metazoa > Chordata > Amphibia > Anura > Ranidae > Rana > Rana muscosa. The sequence goes on along the minus strand of CM055116.1, from coordinate 868,615,829 downwards.
AATCCTACACCCAAAGACTGACAAACTGACAATAAGCCATAGTGTTTATTTTGATGAGAGCCCATCATCAGAAACACCAATCCCTAGAGGGCGTGACCGGAGGTGAGGGAGAATGGTCGCTCTGTAACCTGCTCCGGGATAATGGGAATCCCCTGAGTGGCTAGAAGCAACTAAAAGCAGCCCTGAGAACTCAGTTAAGCTCCGGTAGCGGCAGAGAACATAAGGTGCGGATGGGGAACAAAAAGAAGGAGAAACCCCTTAAATTGAGTGAATTCCAGAGCCCTCAAGGGACTCAGGGAAAACAAGATGGCGCTGGTCCCTCAGCCTCTCAGCACAGCTTAAGGCGCTACTCTGCACTTCAGGAGAATAAGGAGAAATCAGTTATGGAGGTACAGCGTTCAAACAGCACTCTCCCACAAGCTGAAATTCACAGCCCTCCTTCTCAGAAAAGAAGATTAGACAATTCAGAAGAGAATGTAAGTGAATCTCCTCATAACTTTGACATGACAGTATATAACAATCCATTTGATGAAAAACTGCATGCCATTCCCACCTCAGGACAGCCCGTCTCAGACTCCACACTTAAAGAGATAGTCATGTCATTAAAGGGAGCTCTGCAACAAGATATGTTTAATTTCATGCAACAGTCCAAGAGAGATTTTGATGCAATTGGTGACAGAGTAGACTATATGGAACATAAGATGTGTGACTTTACTGAGGCACACAATGACCTGGTTGAAGCCCACTTTGATGTGGAAGAGGAATTAAAAAACCTAAAATTAAAGATCTCTGACCTTGAGGATAGAAGTATTAGGAACAATGTTAAGTTTCGTGGTATACCAGAAAATGTTAAGCCCCAGGAATTGAAGACATTTATAAGAGGCATGAGAACAGCACTATTACCAATGGTCCCTCAACAGGAACTGTCAATTGATCGGGCACACAGACTGTCTAAGCCCTCGCATATACCAGAGCATTTACCCAGAGATGTAATCACAAAAATACATTTTTTCCAAGTGAAGGACCAACTAATGCAATATGCACGTCACCATTTACTGCTACCTGACCCATATGCAGGAATCAAACTTTGCTCAGACTTATCGCAAGCTACATTATTAGCACGCAAGAACCTGAACCCAATAACAAAAATTCTCCGAAAACATAAAATACTTTATAGATGGGGTTTCCCCACAAAATTACTGATAGAACGTGAGGGCAAGATGCAATCCATACATACCCTGGAGGAGGGTCTTAAAACTGTACAGCTATGGGGGATACTTCCTACCGAAAGTGAGGACATTTCGGATAATCCCTCACCAGGGAAACTGTCTCATCAAAGGCATACTAACCAAGGAAGAACCTCGGCCGCTGCCGCCAAGGAAACTTTTGACTGAAAAATATATTTCAATTACACAGATTTGCTTTATTTCCAGTTCACTAGCTATACCAAATCCTATTCTCAGGGATTCAAATTCAGGGGAGCCCCAAGTCTGGGAGGTCTTGTTACTCCCCCTCCCTAAGGATAACGGGTACACTCACAATGTACACAGGAGTTGCATACCAACTCCAAATTTCTTATTTTTTTGTTAAAACTGTTTGTTTTATTGTTGAGTTTTCACTTCATAAGTTTTCAGTTGCATTACCACCATCTACTGGACAAGAAAGGTATCAGTAAGAATAACAGTATTGGGTTAGTATTCTCTTCACAGACTGACAAGACAAAATTAATAAGCACCAAACCCCTTCAATATGGGCCTTAAACTGCTGTCAATCAACACCAAAGGTCTCAATAGCCCATATAAAAGAAGAGCTCTCTGGAATGACGCACTAAAACACAAAAGCGATATAGTGTGTATACAGGAATCGCATTTTGCAAAAGACAAAGCTCCCAAATTCTCACATCATAAGTTCCCAAAATGTTTTACTTCTAGCAATAATAATAAGAAAAAAGGAGTTGTAATTGCAATTAAAGATACAGTCACCTTTCAACTATTGGACCTTAAAACGGACAACCAAGGTAGATATATAATCCTGGTCGCGACCATTAACAACTCAGATTATATAATTATAAATATATATGCTCCAAATAAACACCCACAAAGATTTATACGGAAAACAATAACTGCTGCAAGGAAACTACAAAAAAGGACTACTTATTCTCTGTGGGGACTTCAATGCACCTCTGGATCCCATTATGGACACTTCCAAAAAAGAAAATTCCACCAGATATGGACTGAACAAGATGCTTCAAGATGAAGACCTTTATGACCCCTGGAGATGTCTACACACAACGGAAAGAGACTACACTTCTTTTTCACAGGTTTATAAATAATTTTCCAGGATAGACTATTTTATTACAGACAAACACCTGCTACAAAGAGTAACAGATGCCAAAATACACAATATAACCTGGTCTGACCATGCACCAATTACACTAGAAATCCAGACAGGAGGTACCTGTCCTAATAATTCCTTATGGAGAAACAATACGTTCATTCTAGCTCAAAAGAGGAACCTGTCTGTAATAAAAAAGAATTTAACAGAATTTTTTGATATCCATACAGATGAATCTCTGAATATTGCAAATTTATGGTGTACCCATAAAGCTTTTGTTAGAGGTATGCTCATACAGGTAGCAGCAAGAGAAAAAAAAAAGAAACAAAATAATATAAATAATTTACTAAAGGATATAGCGAGTGTGGAAGACACACATAAAAAAAAACCCAAAGATCCCAATTTGATACAACAATTAACCAAACTCAGGTTAGAACTGAGATGCGCCTTACTAGAAGACCATGACAGATACCTAAAAAGAATAAAACTAAATTATTATTCCCAGAATAATAAAGCTGGTAAACTATTAGCGAATCTACTACGTCAACGACAAAACAATAATAAAATATCTAAAATATTACACCATAAAACAGGAAATACCCATTATAACCCCCAAGAAATAGCAGATTCACTGGCAGATTACTATACTTCTCTATATAACCTTCAAGAGGACAAAGATACCTTTCAACCTACTCCCGAAAGTATTTGACTTCTTGAAATCTGTAAACCTTCCTGAAATTGACCCTACCACCCTTGAACAACTAAATGAACTAATATCGAGAGTAGAAATTTTCAATGTTATCAAACATTTACCTATAAATAAAGCACCAGGTAGTGATGGTTTATCAGCAGGGTACTAAAAAGCCTGTGCGGATATTATAGTTCCATATCTAACCAATCTATTTAACCATGTAGCAAATACCAGTCAATTTCCCAAGGAAATGTTAGAGGCAATCATAATTACAATACCTAAAGCAGAAAAATACCCTACATCCCCCATTAATTACCGTCCCATTTTGTTATTAAATACAGACCTGAAAATTTACGCAAAAAATATTGGCCAATAGACTGCTAGAAATTACCCCCTATCTCATTAAACCTGACCAAGTAGGATTCATTAAGGGCAGACAAGCACCAGATGGTACAAGAAGAATTCTAAACCTGATTAACCACATAGATAAGGAAAGAACACCTTCCCTTTTATTAGCTATAGACGCCGAAAAGGCATTTGATAGAATGCATTGGGACTACATATCCAAGGCATTAACAAAATTTGGATTCAAGGGATTTATACATACTGCTATTATGTCACTCTATACACAAACTTCAGCCAGAATATCTACATCAGGCACAATCTCTAAAAGATTCAATCTCACTAATGGAACTAGACAAGGGTGCCCTCTATCCCCCCTGATATTTTCATTAGCAATAGAACCTTTGGCAGAATCCATACGAATAAACCCGTACATTAAAAGGTATAAAAATAGGACAATAGGAACACAAAATCGGACTATTTGCGGACGACATCATATTATCATTAACTAACACAGACGCTTCATTACATGCTGCACAAAATATACTAGACCATTATGGCAAAATATCCTACTACAAAATTAACAAAAATAAATGCAATGTATTACCAATGAACTTATCTCCTGACCAAATCAAAAATATGCGAGAAAAATATGGTTTTAACTGGGACACAACTTCTTTATCATATTTAGGGATTAAACTTACTTACCCTCCCTCCAAACTGTATGAAATTAACTTCCCCACACTCCTAGAATTAGTACACAAAGATCTTCAAAATATACAAAAAACTCAACTCACATGGGTAGGGAGAATAGCAGCCTTTAAAATGCAAACACTATCCAAAATATTATATTATTTCCGCTCCCTCCCTACTATTATTCCTAATAAATTTTTTACACAAATTAATAAGAAACTCAAAAATTTTATCTGGAATGGGAAAAAAACCCAGAGTGGCATTTTCTATACTGACTTCAAACAAAACAGTGGGAGGAATGGGGTTATCGGAAGTAAAAAGTTACTATTACGCCTCACTATTAGATCAAATGAAACACTGGTTCTCTCCTTCAGAGGATAAATTATGGGCAAATATTGAAAGGGAGGCAACACTAGGACACGACTTGTATGCACTAGCTATGGCTAGCCACTTACTTAAAAAAATCAACATCCCCAATCTAATCAGTATTAGAGCCACCTTGATAGCATGGAAAAACGTTTTATCCAAAACAAACATTTGGGACAATAATCTTACAGTACAAATGCCAGTAAAAATAATAGACTACTGCAAAATCTGCATTACATCAAAAGAATGGGTCAAACAGGGATACAACATTTATAATGAACTACCTGTAACTTATAAAGAGTTGGTATTAGGTAAAATAGCAAAATGTTCTAGACTAAAAAATTTCCTTCCCCATAACAATATAAATATTCCGACCACAATTTGGCAATATTTTACAAACTATAAAGACCAAAGAGTGAGGGGTATCTCTTTATTTTATGACCTTCTCACCACATACCCCACAGACTACAAAAACCCCCATATGCTCAAATGGGAAAAAGATTTATCTCAGACTTTCACAGGTACCCAATGGAGGAAAGCTATTTCAATATTCAGAAAGGCTTCCTCTTGTACTGATCACTGGGATAACTCCCAAAAAATTTTAAACAGATGGTATCTGACGCCATATAGGCTATCAAAGATATATCCCACAGCTTCACCGATCTGTTGGAGACGCAATGAGCAAATAGGAAATCTTCACCATACCCTATGGAGTTGTAAAAATATACACAGTTTCTGGAATTCTGTCTCAGTGTTTTTAGCAGATCTCACTGGCAATTTGCTGAATCTCACCCCTGCCATGGCCCTTCTAGGAATAAATCTTGACATATACCCTATAATGTATAGAACTATTGTAGCCCATACACTTATAGCAGCCAGACTCACAATATCCAGTCTATGGAAATCCCCTGAAGCTCCAAACTTAACCAATGTCATAGTTCGACTGAATATTCAAGCTCAATATGAACTGATGTTGGCATACAAAAATTACAATACAGTTAACTTTAAAGAAAAATGGGAAAATTGGATGGTCCACCCTAGAGCCTCTGAGTATCTTAAAAAATGTACTCTGTAGTTCTAGGTTGATGGGTCTTCGCCTACAGTTTGCTCCCGATATGGGGTGGGCGAGACCTATTAACTTGGAAACTGAAAATATTCGATAATTGATTACCTTTAAATCTTCAGTAGCCACTGTAAAATATTTGTATTCTTATAATGTATGTTAATTAGGACTTATGTGATGTGTGGAATATTGACATGAGCAGTTGCTCTTATTTTTATTTATTTTTATTTTTTTCTCTTTTTGTCATATGTGTGTATGTATGTGTATATATATGTATGTGCATATGTGTGTGTATGCGTATATATATATATATATATATATATGTATACTTTTTTTATGTATACTGTATATATTTATTTATTTTTTCCTTGCCTTTGCTTTCTTTTTGTGTGTTGTGTCAAAGAAAATTATAAATAAAGAGTTTAAAAAAAAAAGAAACACCAATCCCTGAAAGCTGTGAAGTAAATATGCCGTCATTATACGGCCTCCCCTTTGCTCTTTCCCCGCGCGCGCTCCTGAGCGCGCAGCGGGGAAATTCTTTGCTGCCTGTGTCCCTTGGACACAACGAATCACAGATCGCTGTGAATGGCCAGAGTGGCCATTTACTATGCGATCTGTGCGGCCAATGAGAGATGATCTCAAATGTAAACATATGAGATCATCTGTCATTGCCTGCTCTCCCTCCTCACACAGATACCGCGTGTGAGGAGGAAGAGCGATCTAATACTTTTGTTTCAACAGTGAGTGATTCTTACAACTGCCACAGTACCCATACAGTGCCCACCTGTGCCCATACAGTGCCCACCTGTGCCTATACAGTGCCCACCTGTGCCAGTCTGACCACCTGTGCCAGTCTGACGTCAGTGATCTGTGCAATCAGTGCCCACCTGTGCCACCTCATCAGTGCCTACCTGTGCCACCTCAGTGCCAATCAGTGCCCACCTGTGTCAATCAGTGCCCACCTGTGCCGCCTCATCAGTGCCCATCTGTGCCGCCAATCAGTGCCCATCTGTGCCGCCAATCAGTGCCCATCTGCTCCGCCTCATCAGTGTCCATCTGTTCCGCCTCATCAGTGCCCATCTGTTCCGCCTCATCAGTGCCCATCTGTTCTGCCTCATTAGTGCCCATCTGTGCTGCCTCATCAGTGCCCATCTGTGCCGCCTCATCAGTGCCCATTAGTGAAGGCTTGGCACACACCTGTGTAGTCGCACCACCAGCAGCAAAAAATTACAAAAAGATTATTTTCCGCCGAGGAGGCATACCAAATCCTTTCCACGCCCGACGAGAGCAACGTGGAGCTCTCTCTTTCAGATTCCCTTTCCAATTCCGATTCTGAGTCGGACGTCAATTACGAGCCAGTCCTCAGTAGTGCAACACTGAGTGACTCAGAGGAGGAAGCTAGTCGGCCCGCCAAACAAAGGCATTCTGGTGAAGAGGCAGTGCCATCCACCAGCACCGCAGTGCCATCCACCAGCACCGCAGTGCCTCGGCAAGAAAGGCCAAGAACCCATGCCAGCCTTCCCTATGCCCTTCAGAACCCCTTGTGGCTTCCTCCTAATTCAGGAGAAGCCAACATTCCCCCTTTCACTGCCCAGCCAGGAGTCCAAGTAAACACGGAGAATTTTACTCCAATTGATTTTTTTGATCTTATTTTTACCGAGGACATGCTATCCAACATTGTCACCCAGTGCAATCTATATGCCCAACAATTTATTTTGAACAATCCTACAGCCTATTATGCCCGTCCCTGCGAGTGGAGAGACCTAACGGTGGAGGAGTTGAAGATTTTTTTAGGCCTCACGTTTTGTATGGGACTCAACCCAAAAAACACCTTGCGTTCCTTTTGGTCAAAACGCCCCATCTATCACATGCCAATATTCTCCAAAGTAATACCCAGAACCAGATACTTCATGATAATGAGATTCCTACATTTTAACGATAACACCCAGTGCCATCTCCGAAATCACCCAAATTTTGACAGGCTTTTCAAAATTCGGCCCTTACTGAATTATTTTTCTGAAAAATTCCCCCAGCTGTATACCCCGGACCAGCACATATGTGTGGATGAGTCCCTTATTAAGTTTAGTGGCAGGCTTTAAATAAAGCAATTCATTCCCAGCAAAAGGGCCCGCTATGGTGTGAAGGTGTAAAAGCGATGTGACCGAGTCACAGGGTACACGTATGCCTTCTTAGTGTACGAGGGGAAGGACAGCCAGCTGAATCCCCCTAATTGCCCAGACTACTTGAGATCACGTGGGAAAATTGTTTGGGACCTCATATACCCCCTGCTGAAAAAAGGCTACCATCTGTACGTTGACAACTTTTATACATCTCTTCCCCTGTTCCATAACCTTCACCGGATACAGACGCCAGCATGTGGCACAGTCAGAAAGAATCGGAAGGGCTTTCCTCAGAGTCTTGTAAATAAGAAGCTGAGAAGAGGAGAATCGGCAAGTCTGAGAAACAAGGAGGTTCTGGCAGTGAAGTGGAAGGACAGAAGGCATGTATACATGTTGTCTTCCATCCACAACGATACCTTTGTGGAAATCCCCAGAAGTAATGGCCCCATCCGAAAACCCACATGCATCCAGGACTACAATGTGTTTATGGGGGGAGTCCACTTCAATAATCAGATGCTGGAACCCTATCTTGCCACAAGACGGACATATCATTGGTACAAAAAAGTTGCAATTTATTTTTTTCAATTGGCCATATACAATTCGTACATCATATACCGCAACTCCACCCAGAACCACAAACGCTTTCTTGGCTACCAGGAGGACCTCATCACTGCCCTTATATTCCCGAACGGCCCACCCCAAAACATCCGATCTGATGTTATAAGTCGACTCGCCGAACGTCACTTTCCCGATAAAGTCCCTCCCACAGCAACAGGTCGACGATGCAACCAGGCCTCTGTATAACTGACTGTTTTCGCCGTTACCATACTTCACTAAATTATTAGTGAAGTATGGTAAACGTAATCCTCAGTTTCTGCCTTCACACACCTTCACACCCCTTATGCACTGCCTGCTCTGTAACTGACCCTGGCTTGTTATTCGACCACCCTTCTGCCTAACGATTCTGTACTACCTCTGCCTGATCTGGAACTGACCCTGGCTTGTTATTGGACCACGCTTCTGCCTAACGATTCTGTAATACCTCTGCCTGATCTGGAACTGACCTTGGACTGTTTGACAATGCTTTTTTCCTGCCTCTTGAATTGATCTTGTACCCTGCTACTGGACTAGTGGGATTCAACACAGGGGTCTCACATATGTGAGGGGCTCCAGAAAAGTTTTTCTGGATGAAGAAAACCATTTTTTTTGTTTTCTAATCCTAGATTAGGGTCTGGAGACTCGGAGGCTTCAAAGAGATTTGGGTGGGAGAAGTCTCTACCCCTGTCCCCATTCTGTCCTGAACAAGGCCCTACTTCTGCCTGCTGCCTGTAGGACCTATGCCATCATGCCTCTGCCTGTCACATGAACTGACCACACCACATGGACCTGCCTACTACCAGGACCAATATTTTTGGCACTGCTGAAAATATCTCTGCCTGCACTGACCCTGGACTGTATATGGACAGTATCCCTGCCTGCTGCCTGGACAATTGTGTATGCCGTTGCTGACCAAGTCCCTGCCTGCTGCCTGGACCAGTGCTATCCTGCTGTGTAGAACTGCGCTACTAAAACCACAGGTAATCTTTTGTTTATGCTTTGCTCAGCATAATGTATTTGCGGGTGTAATTCTTGGTATGTGCATGCTATGTGTCCCTAGAACATCTGATGGTGTTCCTTGCATGTTGGGCCTCTGTATGTGGACAGGCTGTGTAAAAGTCCCACACATTTGGTATTGCCATACTCAGGAGGAGTATCAGAATGTATTTTGTGGTGTCATTTTTGCTATGTACATACTATGTGTTGGAAATATCTTATAAACGGACAACTTTGCGTAAAACAAATGTGTTTTTATTTTTTTTCCACATTTTCCAAAAACTTCTGTAAAAAAATGAACTGTTCAAAAGAGTCATAATGCCTCATAGATTATACGTTGGGGTGTCAGCTTTCCAAAATGGGGTCATTTTGTCGGTGTTTCCATTGTCCTGGTGCTCCAGGGCCTTCAAAATGTAATAGGTAGTCAACTAGTTAGATGTGTAATTTATGCTCCTAGAACACCTGATGGTGCTCCCTGCATGTTGGGCCTCTCTATGTGGCCAGGCAGTAAAAAAGTCCCACACATGCGGTATCCTAATACTCAGGAGGAGTAGCAGAATGTATTTTGGGGTGTCATTTGTGGTATGCACATGCCATGTGAGAGAAATAAGCTATTACAATGACAATTTTGAGAAAAAATAAAAACAAAAAATAAAAATCTTCATTTTGCAAAGAATCATGGGAAAAAAAAATACAACTTCAAATAACTCACCATGCCTCTTACTAAATACCTTGGAATGTCTACTTTCCAAAAAGAGGTTATTTGGGGGGCATTTCTACTTTCCTGGCTTGTTAGGGTCTCAAGAAATGAGATAGGCCGCCAGTACATCAGATGTGATATTTTTTTTATGATTTGCACTATAGCTTGTAGACTGTAAAATTTTCACACAGACCAAATAATTTCCTACATTTTTGTGTTATTTTTATCAAAGATATGTAGCAGTATAAATTGTGGCCAAAATTTATGAAGAAAAATTAATAATTTGCAAAATTTTATCACATAAACTAAGAAAAATTCATTTTTTTTTCAAAATTTTCGGTCTTTTTTCTTTTATGGCGCAAAAAATAACACACCCAGAGGTGATCAAATACCACCAAAAGAAAGCTCTATTTGTATGAAAAAAAGGACAAAAAAATCATTTGGGTACAGTGTTGCATGACTGAGTAATTGTCGTTCAAAGTGTGAGAGCACTGAAAGCTGAAAATTGGTCTGGGCAGGAGGGGTGTTTAAGTGCCCAGTAAGCAAGTGGTTAATAAATGTAACCATCATTTAAAAACTGCATTTTGTATTTACTCGGGTTATCTTTGTGTAATAACATTTTTTGATGACCTGAGTCATTTAAGTGTGGCAAATATGCCAAAAAAAAAAAAACAGAAAGGGGGCAAATACTTTTTCACAGCATTGTGTGTAAAAGTATATATATATATATATATATATACACACATATATACACACATATACATACACACACACACACACATTGGATGGGCGGGGGATGTTTTTGTTGAAATTTTATGATTTCTCTTAAACAAGTCTGAGCCACCACTGAAATTTTTTATTTAAGTGATTCATAACACTTGACTTAATGCTGTTCTCTAGTAGGGGGTTCTGAACCCCAAACATAAATCCTCAACCCCCTAACTAATAGCTGTGGAAAAAAGTTCCAAGTTCTGAACCTTCTCTCACTGCAGAGGGCGATAGCTCTCCAGGTACCCACTGCCTGGGTGACATGGACAGCAGTGTTATGACATCATAACAAGGATACAAAGATGGTGGGCACAAAATGCAATTCTGGATCATCAGTCTAAGCTTCTGGAAGAGGCACTCATTAAGGACATGCAATGGCAAGCTCAGCTAAATTAAAATTTAACTTTTGAAGTTTTTTTTTTTACATTACTGAATGATGGGAGCAGGGGTAGGAAGAGGCATTATATATTGAGGGACAAAATTAAACAAAGATTGGCTTTAACACATTAGGTTTCCTAGGAACTGAAAATAATCTCATGAAATATAAAATATGTATTTTAAAAATGTATTTATACATTTATAAATGTATGAATGTGTTTATAATCTGAGTGAATTTGTTTGTGTAACATTTTGTTACAAAAACACTTGCCATACTACATAACATGAAGTCATATTATTAAGGACAAGCAGGAGCATTACTGTACAGTATTTGCATGAACTGTTTACATCTTCCCCTGTTTCCGCTGTCTATATTCCATACACATCATATTCTATTTCAATTCAAAGTTTGGAAGCGTACATGTCAAGGCTAAAAAATAGAATAGCCTCTCTCTGAAATGAAATAATTTTGTTGTTCAGTTTCGAACGATTTTGTAATTTCATGCTTGTGTATGATAATTTTATGCTGTCCTGCTCCACGTAACTCAGTTCTGCCAAACCCTGACAGGTGATAAATACAATCCTTTCCACCCTGCATGTGACGGACCTGGAGAGCGAAAAAAAAAAAGAAGAAAAGTGCAATTTTCGCTTCCGATCCTCTGCCATTGCTGGAATAAGTGCAGACCTCTTCTTTCATCATTTCACACCTTCATTGAAGCACAAACCACCTTTATAATGCTATAAAATGGGAAGGTCATATGAAATATTTTAACATCAGCTGCACGTGAACACATGTGACAATAATGTACAACTATGACAAAGGATTAAAATATTGTTGTTAATACTATTCTCTTACTTTTTTTCCCGGAAACTGTATAATATCAATATATGTTATACTCTTAAGCAAAATAAAAAAGTGATACAAATAATTACATACTGTACAGATATAATCAAGGGACTTTATTATGAGGTTATATGCAAGTACCTGACTATCTTGCAATCCAGTAACAAAGCATGCAGGAAAATCTGAAACAATGTGAAACAAATGATCAGTTGGGGATTTTTTAACATTCTATCAAAAGATGGGTTTTCCTTATCACAAAAAAAAAAAAAAAAAAGAACTACAGGGGTTGTAAACTCAACTCTGGAGGTCCTAGGCTGAAATTCAAGAAAGAAATTAGCATTTAACGTGCTCTGCAACCTAAAGGTTGACAGGTTATACTAAAAAGCAATTTGAAGATTCAGCTACATTATTCAAATCATTCTTATTTATTAATGCATTTTAAAGGTTTAAAAATAGACTGAAAAGCATGTTTTTTTTTTTTAATAAAGTTTGTGAGCCTGTGATATGGATTAATAAAAAGAAAGGATTTGGACTAATACAATTGAGTTGAGAGACTGACTTTTGTCAGTTGCTGTTGCCGCTAACCGTGGACCCTTCATATACTTGCTTAATACAATTGGCTGACCTAGGAACTATTGAAACTTGTGAGAGAACTCCAAATAACTGTGTCAGGGTACTAACCGAAAGAAGAAATGTACAAAGACCTGGCACATTTGCCAATGTCTAAAATTATCATATGGCAGGCATATGTATTGTAATAGCGGCGGGACGTGCGTGTGCATGCTGGCGCACGCTATGCACGGTAGTTCCTAGTGCTATATGGCCTTTATAAGGATGCCAGACACACACAGACATTGCTGATTGGTCTTTAGCTCTCTGTATCCTGTGTTTCCGTGTGCTCAGTATTCTTGGAACTCCTATTACCGACCCGGCTTTCTTCCTGGACTTGTCTCCTGCGCAAGAACTGTAAGCATGGCCACGTTGGACATTGGCAAATGTGCCAGGTCTTTGTGCATTCTTTTTCCGGTTAGCACCCTGACACAGATCTTGAGAAATATTTCAGAATTCAATAGTTCCTAGGTCAGCCAATTGTATTAGGCAACGAGCTGTTACCCCTGTTTGCATTCACAGGCTTGCTCTTATTTGTTCCATGTGTATGACCATGGCTTTTTCCTGCATATGCTCCTGTTATGCTCCTGCCTCTGACTGTCTCCTGTCTAGCCCTGCTGTTCCGGACCCGCCTGGACATCCAGTGCGCCACCTGACCCAGCTGTCCTTCCCGTCTGGCCTGTCTCCAGGAGGTGCCTCATCACTGCAGATCCATCTGGCAACAGTACAATTGACAACCTGTGATTCTCTGGGGTCATCCATCCAGTTCTTAGACCCTTATAATATCCAGAAAAGGTGTTCACCATTCTTGATTGGCCTGCCCCAACTGGCATAAAAGGTCTTTGTGGCCTTTGCCAACTTTTATCAGAGATTCTTAAAGTGGATGTAAACCCAATTTTTAAATTAAGGCTTGCACCTTGTACAGTATAGGATTTCTTGTCATCTGTGCCCAGTCTTGCCACGAAGACTTAATCCAGCTCTGACCAGTCCTCTTATCTTTTTTCAGTAAGGTAAAAACTGATACACAGAGAAATAGGAGTCAGTTCTTCCCCCTTGCTGTGAGTGATAGGTGATTTAATCTCATGCACGAGTGAGAGAGAGACACATTCTGTGTACTTCAGATCCCCCCTCCTTTCTTCTCCAGTTCTCCCAGGATTGGCTGCTCCACACCTTTAGCATGATTGGGCATGCTGAAGTCATGTGGTGACTTTTCTGGGTTTTGACTGGATGTTAGTGATCATAGCAGAAGTTCACTGTAAGAAATACACAGAAGAAAAAAAATGTTGACAAGGGGAGTGTAGAGGTGGGCGGGGAGTCTACTGGTATCATGACTCCACCCATTGAGCTACAGACAACAGACCCACCCACAGAATCTGCAGTTTTTTGGGTCTCATAACAGACAGAGGGGAGACATTTGACAGGTAAGGATACATGCAGGAGGCATGTATATCCTTATAGATAACCACTATGGCAGTAGTTTAGAAAGGACGAGAGTTGGTTTACATCCACTTTAAGGTTTCTCAACTATTATTGCCCCAATCACTAGTCAATACACTTGATTTCAGTGGACTCAGGAGGCCTAATTGGCTTTTGAAAAATTAAAGGCCCTGTTCACTTCTGCTCCAGTGTTGCAACACCCATATCCTGCCTTGTCCTATGTCCTGAAGGTTGACACTTCAGGGGTCGCAACAGGAGCAGTTCTGTCTCAATGCCAAGGGTCCAAAGCATTGTTCCACCCAGTGGCTTTTTTTAACTCGAAAGCTGAGTCAAACCAAAATTAATTATGATGTGGGTGATTCGGGAACTGTTGGCCATCAAAGCTGCATTGGAAGAGTGGAGATATTTCTTGGAGGGGGCAGCTCATCCTATTATGATTTTTCAGGCCACGAGAACTTGGAATACCTCAGAACTGCCCAACGCTTAAGACCACGAAAGGCCTTGTTCTTTTCTAGATTCAACTTCCATATAACCTACTTTCCAGGGTCCAAGAACGGAAAGGCTGATGCACTTTAACATATGTTTCTGGAGACCCGAGTTTGTATCTCCTAGTATCATTTTATCCTCTCAAAATGTCTTGCTACTACAAGCTGATCTGAAGATGTCTATGAAACAAGCTTCTCTCAAGTGCCCTGAATCTGAAGTCTACACACTAAAGAGACAATAGGGACTTATTTGGCACATAAGATTTTTGAACCTCAGGAGATAAGTCTTAGGTTTTTCCATAAACTCCAGCTAGTCGGGCATTTTGGAGTGCTAAAACAAAGGAACTGATCCAACTGGCATTTTGGTAGTCCAGCCTAAGTAAAGATTTTAAAGACCACTACCAGTTCCAGACCATATTTGGAAAATGTTATCCATGGACTTTATAGTGGACGTACCTCCCTCAGAGGGGTTTACCACCATTCTGGAAGTAGTAAATCGGTTGACCAAAATAACCCATTGTCTGCCCCCCAGCCACAAACACGGCACTCACATTTATCAGAGAAATAGTCTGCCTTCATGGTCTAAAATGTGTGAATCCGCGCAATAGACAAATAAGTCAGCAGGTTCCAAAGTACAAAAAGTGCAGAAATCAAATAAAAAAATAAAAAAAAGGGGAATCAACAATTCAGCAGCCTCTAGCAAAGGAGTACAAGGGGCAAAAAAAGTAGGAGTGGCGCTAGTCTGTTAAAACCCTGATATGAATATGTTTTAAGTGTCACACACACACACACACACACATTTTATATGTAAATCTCTGGTAGGAAACCCTATACAAAGTGCATTCGTGCCTGTGCAAATAAACTATTAATGTCCTGTTGTGCAATATTGCAAGAAAAATAAATAAAATATGAATAAAATAAAAGTGCAATCGTGCGTGCTATATTAGAACATCCTATATGTATTAATTTATAGACAAGTAATTGGTGCAATAACAGACCATGATTGAACATCCAGCACTTATGATATGTGTCAGAAAGGCATTCTCAGTCCCCCCTGTGCTGCCGGTGAAGTTCCGTAATTAGCTCATATACAGGAGAGAAGAGGATCCCAGATAGTGTTTTATCGTTTTTAAACCATTTATTTAGATAAAAACTGTACAATAGGTACTCACATTTGAGCAAGATAAAAAAGCATGTAGTGCTGACAATGAAGTCCTGCTTGGCTGGAAGCGTTGTGACGTTTTGCTGGCTCTCTACCGGTTACGTCTAACTGACATCATCTGAAGCGTGCAGAGCGTCACTTACACTTCCTATTTGTAGCACCAACCGTGACCTCTCACCCCATTGTGGCCATTTTCCGTGAGACAATTTGAGACCATGTCTGTGGGAACTATCAGCCACTATACGGCAGCCATTTTGGGTGTGATATTGAGGACCGAAGTCCTCTGTGCTACACATGTTTCCTCTGCGGCCATTTTGCGTGTGATTTTAAAGACACTAGTCTAGCTTACATTCTACAGAGGCCATTTTGGGTGTGATTTTGGGGACCAAAGACCATTAAATGAATACATTCAGCGGTCTTTACTTATGGGATGTTGAATTTAATGTCCTCCGTTTTATTTAGGTGTCCCCTAGAATTTGTCGAAATTAAGTGCTTTGGGTCGTGGTCTGCTGCTATAGAACTGACAGGAAACAAAGCATAAAAAAAGAGAACTTTACTATACTATATATATCACCTGTGTGATTATAAATGGTTATGAAGCAATAAATACAATGCATTTTAAAAACATTAAGATAATTTAACCATATGCGCAATAGATTTTAATATGTGTGTGTGGTGTTTATAATATTATTATTATTATAAAGGGGCGGACCTTTAGGAGGCATCTGGTAGAGATAATAAAAGAAGAATGAAAGATTATTAAAAAAATATTAGATTTTTAAAAAATATTAAAAATTGGTTAAAAAAAAAATGGGGGATACGGAACTTAAATGAAAATTGGGTGGATGAAAATATTTAGAAATTGGTCAGAAAACAGTTAAGACCCAGGTCCCTTTATAATAATAATAATAATAATAATAATAATATAAACACCACACACACATATATTAAAATCTATTGCGCATATGGTTAAATTATGTGTGTGTGGTGTTTATAATATTATTATTATAAAGAGGCGGACCTATAGGAGGCATCTGGTAGAGATAATAAAAGAATAATTAAAGATAATTAAAAAATGAGAAAGATTTTGACACCCAGGCTGACACTATCATCAACAAATTTGAAGAAAAAGGATATAAATATAGTTATTCAAAGCGTGACAGTGCCGAAAGCTGAAATTTCACCTGGGCAGGAAGGGGGTATATGTGCCCAGTAAGCAAGTGGTTAAAATCACACGCAAAATGGCCGCAGAGGAAACATGTGTAGCACAGAGGACTTCGGTCTTCAATATCACACCCAAAATGGCCGCCGTATAGTGGCTGATAGTTCCCACAGACTACGGTCTCAAATTGTCTCACGGAAAATGGCCACGATGGGGTGAAAGGTCGTGGTTGGTGCTACAAATAGGAAGTGTAAGTGACGCTCTGCACGCTCCAGATGACGTCAGTTAGACGAAACTGATAGAGAGGCAGCAAAACGTCACAACGCTTCCAGCCAAGCAGGACTTCATTGTCAGCACTACATGCTTTTTTATCTTGCTCAAATGCGAGTACCCATTGTAGAGTTTTTATCTAAATAAATGGTTTGAAAATGATAACAAACACTATCTGGGATCCTCTTCTCTCCTGTATATGAGCTAATTACGGAACTTCACCGGCAGCACAGGGGGGACGAAATAACGCCAGAGGGCTACACAGTGGCCAAAACTGTGACTGATTCATACCCCAAGAGGGGGTTTAAATCTGGTGAGTGCAGGCTTCAATTAAACACGGATTGCTGTGATCACCTCAAGGAGCACTGAGAATGCCTTTCTGACACAAACCACGATTGAACATCCAGCACTTATGATATATGTTATTGCACCAATTACTTGTCTATATATTAATACATATAGGATGTTCTAATATAGCACGCACAATTGCACTTTATTTTATTTATATTTTATTTATTTTTCTTGCAATATTGCACAACAGGACATTAATAGTTTATTTGCACAGGCATGCATGCACTTTGTATAGGGTTTCCTACCAGAGATTTACATATGTTTTAAGTGCCTTCATGGTCTACCTAACAGCATTGTTTCAGAGGTGTGCAGTTCACTTCCAAGATTTGGAGGACTCTTTGCAAGTTTCTGAAAATTGGGGTCTGTCTATCCTCTGTCTACCATCCTCAAAGTAATGGCCTGACAAAGGACCAATCAGACCTTGGAACAATATCTCCAGTGTTTTTCTAAATTTTCTCAGGATAATTGGGTTTCTCTACTTCTTTGTGCCGAATTTGCATACAATAATTCTGTTCATGCTGCCACTAAGCAATCTCATGTGACATCAGAAGGGGGGGGTCATCTGGTCACGTCAGCGGGTGGTCCCGTCTTTGCCTATATAAGAGCTGTCAAAGGGAAAAGAAAAAAGTCACCAGGAGGCCTCCCATTAAGGGGGAGTTTTTTCTTTCTCTTATATTTTTTGGATCAGTCAGGCGGCGTGATTGAAGATGGGTAGACATTGCGGGACACTTTTTTTTTTTTTTTAATAAAGGAATTGTCAAAAATTGTCTATTGTGGTTTTTACTTTTTGACACTTTTTTTGGTGAATGGGTAGGGTTAAAATGTACCCGATACCAATTCATATGGGGGGGTGGGATCTGAGGGCCCCCTTTTTAAAGAAGGCCTCCAGATTCTGATAGGCCCCCCTCCCGCAAACTCTGACAACCACAGCCCAGAGTTGTCGGGGAGAGGTCCTTTTCCCCATCAACATGGGGACATGGTGCTTTGGGGGGACATGTTGAGGACATGTAGCCTGGTATGGTTCAGGAGGGGGGTGCTCACTGGCCCTTCATCCTGTCTTCCAGTCTGCATGCTCAGGTAAGGGTCTGGTATGGATTTTAAGGGGGACCGCCAAGCCAATTTAACAAAAAAAATAAGTTTGTGGCCAATTGCCACTCATTAGGAGCAAAGGCATGACAATGCTATGCGTTTGCTCCTGATGAGTGGCAACTGCCCACGAAAAGCATCAAGCCCATCGATGTGATCATGTTCCCAACACAAAGCTTGACCTCAACTGTGATTCATTTGCATCCTATAACTCATTTGTATCCATTACTCAATAAGCATGGTCTTTTTATACTAGTTACTTCAATGGGATACTATGTGTTAGGAAAGGGTTCACCCGTTGGTGGCGCTGTTGGTCCTGTGGATTACGGTACCAGTGTCCACCAGCAGGTGTCTTCTTGCAGCCAGGATCTGTGATAAAGGATCTCACCTGCTGGTGGCACTGTCTGAGTACCGGTGTCCACCAGCGGGTGTATTCCGGCAGTGTGGGGCAGGCAGCACCTCCTGCGCTCAGGTGTTACCTGAGGACAATTATCAGTCTTATAAATACCCGGCATGCCCTCACATGCTTGCCTTGGTATCTCTCTCTTCCTGACCTTGAGCCTGCAATCCTAACCCTGCGCCTGCATCTGACCCGACCCGACCTGATCCGATCTGATCCCCATCCCGAACCTGCCCATCCTGTTACCTGTTTACCTTGGATCCCTTCCCTGCAGCCTATCCATCCATCCTCTCCCTGTCCTGTTGTTTTCCCGTCCTTACCCATCTGCTGATATCTCCTGGTGTATGACCTCAGCCTGGCTTTGTTTACGATTCCGGAATCTCCCCTTTATTTGTATATACTATTTGTTGTTGGTTGTGCACTGGTTGTTTTCACTTGTTTGTCACCTTTTTAATAAACACCTTTTTCTTTCACTTAAATGCGTTTTTGGTCTCCTCTGTGCAGTCACACAGTCTGGTCTACCAATTCCTTGACACTATGCGATTTCAGATGCGTGCATGTAAATTTATGATTTCTTATTTTTTGTATGCCATCGCCTTGTGTATGTACTAAAAAGAGGGGGATTGGGGAATGTGCCACGGGGGTCACTTTGGACACAGGGTGAGCTAAGAAATAATGGACATTAAGAAATATATCTTGGACTACCTAAAATGGGTCTGTAATATTTATCCACCATATTCCCAAGGAAATCTGTAAAGGACTATTTACTTATTCTGAACTCAACAGGTTAATTGAGAGATACTGAGGTGTTCAGCCTCAATCACCTGTCTGCCTAGTGTAATGCTAATGAATTCCAGCTTCTAGAAGACCTGTTTATTGTTTGTGGTGATGTGGATTGGGGAAATTAAGTGTGTCCTTGTGCGTATTGTAAAGTAACAGACAGTCTGGTAAATATAAAGGTCATGCATAGTTATTTAAACATAAAGGGGATTAGAACCTGTTGTCTCCTAGCAGACGTCAAAATAATGTGTACTGAGTCTTGTTATGTGGTGGGTGGAGCTGGACCATTGTTCATTCAGGTTAGTGCAGTATTGGATGTGTATAAGAGTTTCAATGTTTTTGGCAATAAAGTCAGTCTATTTTGGAAAGATACAGAGCGTGTTGTCTCGTTCTTTGGAAGGATTAATTCCTATGGGAAGTGGTCTTCTGGCTGTGGAGGATCGACAGGGAAGTTGTGTCCAGGAGAGGGAAGGGATTTAAACGGCGTTACTCCCTTTCGTATTTGGGGCGCCGTTACATTGGTTGGCAGCAGCGGGATTTTCCCTCCAGTTCCTGGGACACTCCAAGCCACCACAGTGAATGACCAAGCTATGCAGCCTGCAGGAAAGCCACGCTGAAAGACTTACTTGAGAGCCGAGATGGACCAGAGGGACGGTGATGCAGGACCCCGGTCAGTTGCAGATTTGTTTTAGCAACGAGTTCGAGAGCGCTTGGCATTATATGGTGCTAACCCATCAGAGACCGCCATACAGGAAGCCATTAGAGGCATCCAGCTGCAGGATGCGCAACAAAAGAGAGAACTAGAGCGGCAACAGGAGCGGAAAATGGCAGAAATACAGCAATCGGAGACAACACCTAAAGATGCAGCGTCTGTCCGTAAGTTGCCCTTTCGGGAGTTCAAACTATTTAAGGAGGGAGAGGAGGAAATTGAAGCGTTCCTGCAGGACTTTGAGAGACTATGCCAGATACATGAAGTACTGCCCCAAGATTGGGTTGCCTTACTGGCCAGTAATTTAACGGGTAGAGCGGCGGATGCGTATCGGACCCTGGAGGATGAGGACGCTAAAGACTATGACCGGGTAAAAGAAGCTCTGCTAGCCCGATTTGCCATTACACCCGAAGCCAGCCGGATTAATTTTCGAGAATCCCGGAAACAAACCCACATATCATACGTGGAGTGGGCACATTGTCTGCAGCGAGACCTTAAGGGCTGGCTCCAGGGAAGCCACGCTCGCACCATAGAGGACATCACCTAGCTAGTACTCTTGGAACAGTTCTTTAACCACTTAAGCCCCGGACCATTTGGTAGCTAAAGGACCAGAGGTGAATTCAGAATTTTGCACTGCGCTGCTTTAACTGTAAATTGTGCGGACATGCAATGTTGTACCCAAACGAAATTTGCGTCCTTATCTTCCCACAAATAGAGCTTTCTTTTAATGGTATTTGATTGCCTCTGCGATTTTTATTTTTTGCGATATAAACGGAAAAAGACCGAAAATTTTGAAAAAAAATGATATTTTCTACTTTTTGTTATAAGAAAAATCGAATAAACTCAATTTTAGTCATACATTTAGGCCAAAATGTATTCAGCCACATGTTTTTAGTAAAAAAATGTCAATAAGCGTATATTTATTGGTTTGCGCAAAAGTTATAGAGTTTACAAACTAGGGTACATTTTCTGAAATTTACACAGCTTTAAATTTATGACTGCCTATCTCATTTCTTGAGGTGCTAAAATGACAGGGCAGTACAAAACCCCCCCCAAATGACCCCATTTTGGAAAGTAGACACCCCAAGGAAATTGCTGAGAGGCATGTTGAGCCCATTGAATTTTTTTTTTTTGTCTTAAGTGATTGAATAATGACTAAAAAAAAATAAAAAATTACAAAAAGTTGTCACTAAATGATATATTGCTCACACATGCCATGGTTATATGTGGAATTGCACCCCAACATACATTTTGCTGCCTCTCCTGAGTACGGGGATACCACATGTGTGGGACTTTTTGGGAGCTTAGCCGCGTATGGGACCCCGGAAACCAAGCACCGCCTTCAGGATTTCTAAGGGCGCAAATTTTTGATTTCACTCCTCACTACCTATCACAGTTTCGAAGGCCATAAAATGCCAAAATAGCACAAAACCCCCCAAATGACCCCATTTTAGAAAGTAGACACCCCAAGGAAATTGCTGAGAGGCCTGTTGAGCCCATTGAATATATTTTTTTTTTTGTCCCAAGTGATTGAATAATGACAAAAAAATAAATAAAAAATTACAAAAAGTTGTCACTAAATGATATATTGCTCACACATGCCATGGTTATATGTGGAATTCCACCCCAAAATAAATTTTTCTGCTTCTCCTGAGTACGGGGATACCACATGTGTGGGACTTTTTAGGAGCCTAGCCGTGTACGGGACCCCGAAAACCAAGCACCGCCTTCAGGATTTCTAGGCACAAATTTTTGATTTCACTCCTCACTACCTATCACAGTTTCGAAGGCCATAAAATGCCAAAATAGCACAAAACCCCCCCAAATGACCCCATTTTGGAATATAGACACCCCAAGCTATTTGCTGAGAGGCATGGCGAGTATTTTACAGCTCTCATTTGTTTTTGAAAATGAAGAAAGAAAATATATATATATATTTTTTTTTTTTCACTTTTCAAAACTTTGTGACAAAAAGCGAGATCTGCAAAATACTCACAATACCTCTCAGCAAATAGCTTGGGGTGTCTACTTTCCAAAATGGGGTCATTTGGGGGGGTTTTGTGCCATCTGGGCATTCCATGGCCTCCGAAACTGTGATAGGCAGTGAGAAGTGAAATCAAAAATTTACACCCTTAGAAAGCCTGAAGGCGGTGCTTGGTTTTTGGGGTCCCGTACGCGGCTAGGCTCCCAAAAAGTCTCACACATGTGGTATCCCCGTACTCAGGAGAAGCAACAGAATGTATTTTGGGGTGTAATTCCACATATGTCCATGGCATGTTTGAGCAATATATCATTTAGTGACAACTTTGTGCAAAAAAAAAAAAAAAATTGTCGTTTTTCCGCAACTTGTGTCAACATATAAAATATTCCATGGACTCGACATGCCTCTCAGTATATAGCTTGGGGTGTCTACTTTCCAAAATGGGGTCATTTGGGGGGTTTTTGAACTGTTCTGGCATTTTATACACAACATTAGGAAGCTTACATCCACTCTTCTAACCACTTGAAGGCAAAGCCCTTTTTGACACTTTTTGTTTACATGAAAAAAAAATTTTTGCAAGAAAATTATGTTGAACCCCCAAACATTATATATATTTTTAAAGCAAAGGCCCTACAGATTAAAATGGTGGGTGTTGCATTTTTTTCTACACAGTATTTTACAGGTTACCCCAGTAGATTTACAGAGGAGGTCTACTGCTAAAATGACTGCCCTCGATCTGACCTTCGCGGTGATACCTCACATGCATGGTGCAATTGCTGTTTACATATGACGCCAGACCGACACTTGCGTTCGCCATTGGGCAAGAGCAGGGCAGGACAGGGGTGCTTTTTTTTTTTTTTAATAATTAATTTTGCTTTTTTATTTTATTTTTAAATTGTTCCTTCCAAGTATTTTTTTTTTAATCATTTTTATTGTTATCTCAGGGAATGTAAATATCCCCTATGATAGCAATAGGTAGTGACAGGTACTCTTTTTTTGAAAAAACTGGGGTCTTCTAGACCCTAGATTTTTCCTCTGCCCTCAAAGCATCTGACCACACCAAGATTGGTGTGATAAAATGCTTTCCCAATTTCCCAATGGCGCTTTTTATATCCGGGGGGGGCATTCCCTCCCACTGCTTGTAAAAGCAGTCCAGAGGCTAATTAGCTGCTAGGATTGCTTTTACATGAAAGCCGGCCGCAGGCTGAAAAGAATGATACCAAGATGATACCTAAACCCGCAGGCATCATTCTGGTATAAACATTCAAAGTCCAGCAACATACCAGTACGTTGCTGGTCCTTGTTGGACATGTATTGTAATCTTTTTTTTTCATGCAGCCAGTTGGCTGAACGAAAAAAGAGATTGATCGGTGGGTATGCCCACCATTAGAATACTGCCCTTCATCCACCCACTTCCAATGATGGGCATACACGCACCATTTATATATGCCGAAGCATGGGGGCATCCTCCCGCAAAAAAGTTATGCCGCACACACATGGTCGGACTTTTCCACGGGCAAGCCTCCGTCGGAATTTCGACCGTATGTACGCGGCATTAGGAGCAAAATCGCTCCTCCGCTCCTGCTGCCCCAATGCTTCGGCATATATGCTTTATTTATTTAACTGTGGTGGTGAAATCACCTCCTACAGCACTGGAGTCGCAGGGATCAGGCCTGTCTCTGCGAACGCTGCAGTTATGTGTGTTTTTGTTTTGTAAGTGACAGCGATCGATCGATACTGCACTTGGGTGGCCTGGGCTGGACGGAGGGGCAAAACGCAGGTGCTAGCAGGTATCTAGGCTGATCCCGCTAACACTGCGTTTTTGGGAACCCTAAACTGCTGGGGACGCTAGTATAGATCTGATCAGATCAGATATTGATCTGTTCAGATACTATACCACTAAGGGGGGTGTATGCTTCACGCGTGGGTGTTAGCGTTACTGGCACTAACCTGACGCTGCCTGGGGTGTGACGCAGACCCTCTCTGACGCTAAAACCTAATTGATATCACCCGCCGGGCGATCAGGGGGTTAAACCTTTATTGGGTTATATACGGCGGGTGCCCTGACACTATAAAAAGCAAACTAACTAACCAGTGTCACCCGTAACACTTATATGGTGATCACTGGTGAAAGGGTTAACTAGGGGCAATCAGGGGGTTAAAACCTTTATTAGATAATATATGGGGGTACCTGACGCTATAAAAACCTGCGGCGAACCTAAAAAAATTACTGGCTACCGATCTGCATCACCGACACTAAGACAGCGATCAGAAAAACGATCGCTTAACGACAGTGGTGATAGGGGGTGAAAGGGTTACCTGGGGGGCGATCAAGGGGGTTAAACCTTTACTAGATAATATATTGGGGTACCTGACGCTATAAAAACCTGCGGCGAACCTAAAAAAAATTACTGGCTACCGATCTGCATCACCGACACTAAGACAGCGTTTAGAAAAACGATCGCTTAGCGACAGTGGTGATAGGGGGTGAAAGGGTTACCTGGGGGGCGATCAAGGGGGTTAAACCTTTATTAGATAATATATTGGGGTACCTGACACTATAAAAACCTGCGGCGAACCTAAAAAAAATTACCGGCTACCGATCTGCATCACCGACACTAAGACAGCGTTTAGAAAAACGATCGCTTAGCGACAGTGGTGATAGGGGGTGAAAGGGTTACCTGGGGGGCGATCAAGGGGGTTAAACCTTTATTAGATAATATATTGGGGTACCTGACGCTATAAAAACATGCGGCGAACCTAAAAAAAATTACTGGCTGCCGATCGGCATCACTGACGCTAAGACAGCGATCAGAAAAACGATCGCTTAGCGACAGTGGTGATAGGGGGTGAAAGGGTTATCTGGGGGGTGATCAGGGGGGTAAACCTTTATTAGGGGGGTTAGGGGGCTACACTGGACCTAAAACTGAATGTACTGACACTTTTACAGTCACAAATGTCACTGATTGTGCAGTGATCAGTAAATAAATGGTCACTGCAATCAGTGACACTGTGACTGGGGGCTGGGGGGGTGATCTGGGGGTGTCTGGGGGGGGCCTGGGGGGGCGATTTATGTCCCTATGTGTCCTGGTGTCAGTGTAGTGTTGTGTGCACTGACCTGATGTCTTCTCTTGTACGGCGCTCGGTATATGTGAGCGCCGCACCAGAGATGACATCACTTCCTCCTGCTTCCTCTGCCTGACACAGACAGAGGGGGCATTTCCATTCGCCGGGAGCGATCGCGAGGGGGTGGCCGGAAACGAATGGCTGCCCCCTCATCCCGGAACGCTCCCGGACACTTAGCCACCGCTCACTGTATAGGAGGGGGGTCCGATTGGACCCCCAACTATACAAAGGCAAATCACGTACACTCTACGTGATTGTGCCTGTCGGTGCCATTCTGCCGACGTATATATACAGTGAGCGGTCGTTAAGTGTTTAACCACACCCCTCCGGTACTACGGGATTGGGTGCGAGATAAGCGACCACGGACTGTACAGAAAGTGGCTACTTTGGCCGATGAATAACTGGACTCTCGAAGGTCAGGCGGAAGCGAGCGCTATCCACTATCTCGGCCCAGTTTATCAGCCTCTAACCCAACTTCAGCACCAACCCCAGCGGCCACTTATCCTCAACAGCCCAGGTTCAACTCCCAGGACTACGCACAACCCATCAGGTTTTTCGGATGTAAACAGCTAGGGTACAAAAAGCCAGACTGTCCGTTGAATCCAGCCATCCAGTCCCAGTCATGGAGACAGCCAGAAAGGGGGAGCCCCCGCACACCCATGCCTGCGGCCCACTGCGTTGAGGAGGAAGAACATTGGGGCGTCCTGCACGAGGCTGATCCAATACAAGCAGCTAACCGGGACAACCGGCAACAACACAGGCAGACTGTCCGGGTTAATGGAATGGTAGCCAATGGCTTACGTGATAGTGGCGCTACCATGACCCTACTACAGAAGAACCTCATCCCAGAGAGCCAACACACCGGAGACACTGTAGCCATAAGAGTAGCGGTAGGTACCGTCTTCCGGCTACCCATTGCCCGTGTTCACCTGAATTGGGGGGTTGGTTTGGGACACGTGAATGTGGGGGTGATGAAGGATTTGCCAGCGGATGTACTACTGGGGAATGATTTGGCCCCCCTCCTTTCTGCTTACGCCCAGAGGGGCCCCGATGAAGTCAACCCTGTGACTACCCGTGCCCAGACACGTACTGCTGGAACCGGCCCGCTTGCTGCTGAGACCCAGGTGAGACTATCTTCCCCGACACGTACCTTAGGTCAGGCGCTCCTAGGCTGGGATACCCCAGAAGCATTCGGGGAGGGAAATTCAGGAGGACCCGACCTTACACAAGTATAGGGCTAAGGCAGATACTCAGGAAAGGGGAATAGATGGGGAGCTTTTTTTATGTCAATTCTTTTTATTAATTTTCTTTATATTTACAACATGAAGAAAACAGTAGTGAAAGCAGGTAAACAATACAGTAATGAGATCAAGTGAATGGGCACAGTGAGATCACCATGCTATGCGTGTTTGAGGACGCTTTAGCTATCTGGTGGGAATACATTCTTTAGTATTAACTAATTGGTGTACTTTTGCCGATATTTATCACATCACATTTCAATACAAGTAAGATATGAAATTATAACACGTAACGTGAGTACAGGAACCACTAATCTTATATGTATACTATTGGTTCCGTCCTTGAGTAAGTATTTGGCCACCATCCATAAATGGTGAGGCTGTCGGAAGGTAGCTCAGGAGCCGGTCCCCCCACAGGTGCCCCTCTAAGGGAACACACTGCACCCAATGGGGGTACCAACCTCCCTACACAGATTACACATCATCTCAAACACTCAAGGACGTCAGAACTTTTTAGGTGTTAGAGAACCAGGATGTCCACGGAGACCAAAGATCAAGAGCAGTATGGAAATGTCCTTGTGAGGAAGCTAACGGTTTTTCGTAGGTGTAGTGTAAGTTAGTTAGGTCAATAACTTCTGCAAGTGTAGGAGGGCTAATGTCTTTCCATTTTCTTGTAATTAGTAGTCTAGCAGCCAGTAGGAAGTTTGCAATCGTGTGTTGGAGATTTGGTAGGATTTGGTTGATTCCCAGGGACAGGAGTGCTAACGCTGGGTTTGGTAAAATCGGTGTTTGCGCTATTTGTGTGATGATCTTGAATACATCATCCCAGTATTCTCGGAGTTTGGGGCAGCTCCACATTATGTGAAACAGATCACTTCGAGAACCACATTGCCTCCAACATGTATTGGGTTGTTGGGTGTCAAATTTTGATAAAATTGCGGGTGTGTAGTACCATCTGAGTGTTATTTTGACCGAGTTCTCCCACAAGGAGGAGCAGTTGGACGCTTTCTGGGTGATTTTGCAGGCCCTTTGCCATTGGAGTGGTGTAAATGCCTGTTGTAAATCCCCCTCCCATTGGAAGTGGGAGGGGGATTTAACAAATGTTTGTTTCTGTTAGAAGAGATTGTAGAACAGAGTTATTCCCTTTCTCTGCGGATTGCTCGCAGAGAGGAATAGCCATGCTTGGGTTTGGATGGTATGCTGGTGTGCTGGGAATGATTGGAGACTGTGTTTGATTTGCGTGTATTGATAGAAGCTTGTTTGAGGCAGGTTGAATTCTGCTTGTAGTTGTGAAAAGGGTTTCAAAAAGCCCTTGGAGTAAAGATTCTGCAGGTGCTTGATACCCTTCACCCTCCATAGTTTTATGGATAGTTGATCTATCGTGTGTTTTAGGACTTCCAATGGAATATCCATTGTCACCATTTTTTCCGACGTTTGTTTATGTGCAAGCAGAATAAGCCAAGTTCGAATGGAGATTGTCATCGACGGGGGTAAATGTGTCGGGATTCTTTGTCCTAAATGGGCTCCAAACAGCCATAGATTCGTCGGGCCAAATGTGCTGTAAGTCGCTTCTATCTCACCCCAAGAGGTTGATGGTTCTGGGAGGAACCATTCTCGCAATTGGGTTAAGACCGAGGCAAGAAAGTAATCTCGGAAATCTATATAGCCTACTCCACCAGCCAATCTATGTTTTATCAATTTAGCGTGTGAGCATCTGGACCTCTTCCCCTGCCAAACAAATCTAGCTAAGATTGTTTGTAGAGATCTAAAGTAGCTGCTAGGAATGGGGATTGTAAGGTTTCGGAAGAGGTATAACATTTGAGGGAGTTGGATCATCTTAAACATAGCTAGTCTGCCCCACCAGGAGAATTCTAGGTGTTCTATATTGTGGAGATCGTTTTGGATTTTGGTTCTCAAGGGAATGTAGTTTTGAGCAAAAAGGGACTTTGTCGATCTAGTGAGGTTGATGCCTAGATAAGGTATACTGGTGTCTGCCCAAGCGTATGGGAACTGTTGTTGCAGAAGATTACGGGTTACTGGATCTACACCTAGGTCAAGGATATGAGATTTAGTAGCATTGGCTTTGTAGAATGATACTTTACTGAACCATGTGAGGGTCTTTTGAATTTCAGGTAGGGAGCGTGATGGATCGGTTAGCATTAATATCACGTCGTCCGCGAAGAGGCTAATTTTGTGGGTTTGGTTACTTATATTGACTCCCGATATATTGACGTTGGTCCGTACATGTTCCGCTAATGGTTCCATCATAAGATTGAAAATTAGAGGAGACAGGGGGCATCCTTGTCTTGTGCCGTTTGTTATGTGAAAGGGGGTGGACAGGAGGTTTGAGGTGTAAACTTTTGCTGATGGGTTGGAGTATAGTGCAAGTATGGCCTGAAGGATATGACCTCCAAATCCAAATTTTTGTAAAACCAGTGAAAGATACGTCCAATTTACTCTATCGAACGCCTTCTCTGCGTCCAGCGATAGAAGCAGAGAAGGCGTTCCGGTCGAGGATGTGTGGTGTATGATATCAATCAGGCGTCTAGTGGCGTCCGACGTTTGGCGACCTCTGGTAAATCCTGTTTGATCTTTGTGAATTAGGGAAGGTAAGATGCCAATGATTCTGTTCGCTATTACCTTGGCATACACCTTGAGATCAATGTTTAGTAGCGAGATAGGGCGAAAATTTTGGGGGGTATTAGGTTCCTTGCCTGGTTTGGGTAATGTTATAATAAGTGCTGATAGCATTTCAGTTGGGAATGAGGAGGAGGATGCAGCGTGGTTGAATAACTCACAGAGATAGGGGGCTAAAGTTGTATTAAATTCTTTAAGGTATTCTCCTGTGAATCCATCTGGACCGGGGGATTTGGAGTTTGGTAATTTGCCTATAGCTGTTCGGACTTCAAATTCAGTGAATGGTAAATTGAGTTGTGCTAGTGCTTCAGGGGTTAATGCCGGCAGCTTAATATGATTGAGGAAGGACTGAATTTCAGTTTGAGTGGGTTGATGGGTGCTATCATCATCTTTTAAATTATATAGGCTACTATAGTAGGAGCTAAAAGCATCCGCAATTTCTTGGGGGTTAATGTGTTTAACCTTAGTGGTGGGGTGAAATAGATGGTCTATTCTTGTTTTTGTCCTGTGTCCTTTGATGCGTTGTGACATGACCTTCCCTGCTTTATTGCTGGTGACAAAGGATTTGGCTTTCAGCTTCCTAAGGTTTAGTTCATAGCTTTCTAGTAGCAACGACCTGAGTTCGTGGCGTAATTTAAATATTTGGGCTTGGAGATCTAATGTTGGGTTTGATTTGTTTTGTGTGTCTACTGCTACTATCTGAGCAGTTAATTCTTCCAATCTCTGCATCCTCCTCTTTTTCATTTTGGCTCCCAGTTGTATTAAAAATCCTCTCATATAGGATTTGTGTGCGTTCCACAGTACCGCCGGGTCAGACACTGAGCCTTTATTGTTTAGGAAAAATTCCGTCAATTTTTGAGAGAGAAACGCAATATTTTCTGCATTTTGTAGAATGTAATTGTTGACTCTCCATAAGAAAGCTTTGGGAGAGGAATTCTTGTTTACAATTTGGATGCTGACAGGAGCGTGATCTGACCAGGTGATGGCGTGGATTTTGGTATCGCTAACATTCTGCAGTAGCCATTTATCGGTTAAAAAGAGGTCAATACGTGAGTAAGTATTGTGACGCGAGGAAAGGAACGTGTAATCCCTCTCGGTCGCGTGACAACACCTCCAAGCGTCATGTAAGTCATTTCCTGTAAGAAAGGAGGTTAGAGGTGAGATGAAGCGTTTGGGACCAGATGATGTGTCCATGACATAATCAGGTGCTAGATTAAAGTCACCGCAGATTAGGTGTCCTTGTTGGATCGCCTGTGTTTCTTTTAGTAGACGTTTAAGAAATCGCATCTGACCATGGTTCGGTGCGTATAGGTTTACAATTGTATATTGGACGTTGTCAATGGAGCATACAAGAATTACATAGCGGCCCTCTGGGTCCAGTTTACAGTTTTGTAGTTGAAAGGCTAGGGTATCCTTGATGGCAATCAGTACTCCCCTTTGTTTCTTGGAGTAGTTGGCTTTATACACTTGCGGATAAGATTTAGGTTGGCAGCTGGGGGTGGCATCTTGGTTAAAGTGTGTTTCTTGTACGCATACTATGTCGCTGTTGTGAGTCAATGCTGTCTTCCATAGGGAAGCTCCTTTGGCCGGGTGGTTTAAGCCTTTAGCGTTAATAGTCAGTATGTTAATGGCCATTGTGAGGTGGTCCGGGGTGTAATGGTGTAAGTGTCACTCACTGTTAGATGATATAGAAGGTTTTCCTCGTCGTGGAACTGCAGGATTAATCACAGTCGTGGTTGCTCCGGGATAGATGGTCCTGTAGGAAGCGAACTGTGTTGTGGTTGTACTGGCGAAAGAGAACAGTCAATTTAAAACATTAACATTAAACCGTAAAGACAAAACTGCCTTATTCCCCCCAGACTATGGAGGTCACTGCCTGCTGCTAATCAAAGGTCACCGTGTCCACAGCCGCAGGTGACACTACTTGCTGTGAGTAGTGCAAGTAGAGGAGATTTAAAACGATCTCCTGTATTAGTCAAACTGTCAGTATCAATAACCAGGTAAACTGACAAAACTTGGGGAAAAGTTCCAAACAATTATACAGAAGCAGGGCAGAGGACCGGGGATATAGGTCGCTGAAACAGATGTTTGTTGTGGGGTAAATCATTTTCCTCTACGGGACTGATATCCCTGGCGTTGTGTACCTCGTGGCTGATGCTCATTGAGGGTTTTCTTTTCCTCTGGGGAGAGATCCGGGATAATTCCCCAAGTGTGTAGGAGTTGCAGCCCTTCTCTTGGGTCAGATATGACAGTAGTCGTGCCATTGTTGGTGATCACTAGCGTGGCTGGGTGTCTCCATTTGTAAGATATTTTGTGGTTATTAAGGGCCTTAGTGGTGGTTTTCATTTGTCTCCTCATGCTGAGAGTGTATTGGGAGAGATCTGCATACAAATGTATCCCATTGAATGGGGCTGGAAGTTCTGGGTTTGATCTGGCCTTTGCTAGTAATTTCTCCTTCGTTGGAAAAAAGTGTATTTTCATGAGGACATCTCTAGGAATTGAGGCCTCAAGATGTTTGGGCTTAGGTATACGGTGTATGCGATCTATGATGCGTTCTATTTGCGACACTTCAGGGAGCAGTGACATGATCATGTCGCCAGCAAATTTTTGCAGATCCCCTGGATAGAATGGACTCGGGCATCCCTCTTATCTTTACGTTATTCCTTCTCAACCGATCTTCGAGATCTGCGAGCTTGGCTTTAATCCAATAAGTGTCCTCAGACTGCTCCTTGCAAACATCTATAAGCTCATTCACTGTGGATGTGCATTCCTCCATTTTAGTTTCAATGTGCTGTACTCTATTCCCCATCCCCTGCATCTCAAAGGAAAAGCTTTTAATCATGGTGGATATGCTCATCATGAGGGAGGACTGCAGGGAGAGCAGCATGTCCTTCATGGTTGAATCCAGGACAGGTTGGCCTGAGGTAGGGAAGTGAGCTATTGGGGATAGTAGGTTGAGGCCTACCTGATCCTGGAGGAGAGCGTCCATCTCTGTGTTTGAGGCCTGTGTGGCCGGATCCATTCTCATCCGCGCTTTAGCAGGGCTAAGAGAAGCTGGACTGTGCAGGGATGAATCGCTGCCCTGGAGTGGGGCTATGTCATCAGCCCAGGCATCCGGATGGTCATCAGGTAGATCAGTGTAGGATGAGGAGTTTTGCGGGTGCGCTCTGCCGGCGCCATCTTGCCACGTCCCCTTCTCTGTTGCCGGCATGGTGCAGAAGTCCGTAAGCTTCTTGGGGTATCTCGCCTCTACGCTTGCGGGACTGCATCGGGTGGAGGCTCCCCTAGATAGTGAGGAGGTTTGTAGGTCGCGTAAGCGCTGATGGGTGCTCTGTATGTCGCTGTTATCCCCGGTCTCTGTCAGAGCTGTTAGCTTAGGCGTCCATCACCGTCGTGCGCAAGCCACGCCCCAATCTAGATGGGGAGCTTTTTGAATGGGTGGGGGATAGACTGTATAGGATCCCTAAGCCACCTCAGAGAAGTAAGGCCCCTTCGCAGAAACGACAACTGGTGGTACCTAAGAAATACCAGCTGGAGATTCTGCGAATCGGGCATGATGTGCCGCTAGCAGGACATCTAGGGTTCCATTGCACGGCCCATAAGATTACACAGAATTTCTTCTGGCCCAATTTTAGCCAGGATGTGCGACAATACTGCACAACGTGTGACACATGTCAACGGATAGGTAGAGGGGGGACCACCCTAAGGCTAAACTCATGTCCATGCCTATTATTGGGGAGCCTTTTTACCGCATAGCCGTTGACATTGTGGGTCCCCTGGCCAGGCCTAGTCCATCCGGGAAGAAATATATTCTCACCGTGGTGGACTATGCCACCCGTTACCCAGAGGCAGTAGCTATGTCTAACATTGAAGCAGAGACAGTAGCTGATGCCCTGGTTAAGATTTTTACCAGAGTGGGGTTCCCTAAGGAGATTCTCTCTGACCAGGGAACCCAGTTCACCGCAGTGCTCACCCAGCAGTTGTGGAAGGTGTGCAATATTAAGCCCTTGCTGAGCTCACCGTACCTCCCCCAGACTAATGGTCTCTGCGAACGCTTTAACAGGACCCTCAAGCAAATGCTGAGGACCTTTTTGGACGCTTGCAGAGACTGTGAGAGATTCCTGCCTCACCTGTTATTTGCATACAGAGAGGTACCCCAGGAATCTACTGGGTTCTCGCCCTTCGAGTTGCTCTATGGGAGAAGGGTCCACGGACCCCTCGATCTCATCAGAGGACACTGGGAGGGAGAGACAGAGCAAGAAGGGTCCCCCATAGTGCCCTACGTTCTGGAACTCAGGGACCGCATGGAGCAACTGTCTCTGATGGTAAGGGAGAATCTCCAGGCGGCCCAGGGAAGACAGAAGAGATGGTACGATCGGGGTGCCCGACAGCGTATCTTCCAGGTGGGGCAGAAGGTCTTAGTGCTCAAACCTGTGAAGACCGACAAGATGCAGGCATCTTGGCAGGGCCCGTATAAAGTAGTAGCCCAGGTATGTGATACTACCTATGTTATTGCCAGCTGTGCAGATGAAAGAATCCAGCGAACCTTTCATGTGAACATGCTGAAGGAGTATCAGGAACGGCAGGAGGATGTTGCTGCAGTATGTGCCCCTGCTGCGGACGACCCAGAAGGTTTACCCCTCCCTGACTTACTAGAGAGAGAGCCCCAGACTGACCTCATTAGCCTTGTACAGCTAGGAGACCGGTTAAGCCCCACAAAAATGGAACAGGCTAAGCGGCTCCTGTGGGAGAAACAGGCGACGTTCTCCCAAATACCGGGCTATACAACCCTGGCTGTGCATAAGGTAGAGACCCCTGGACAAGCACCCCTTTCACAGCCCCCCTACCGTATCCCTGAAGCAGTCCAAGAAGGAATGCGGAAGGAGATACAGGAGATGATTCAGTTAGGAGTCATTGAGCCTTCTGACAGCCCTTGGGCCTCGCCTGTAGTCCTGGTGCCTAAGAAAGACGGAACTACCCGGTTCCGCGTGGACTACAGGCGACTCAATGAGAAGACCACCACCGATGCCTACCCGATGCCCAGGGTAGACAAACTGCTAGATCGGATAGCCAGGGGATGTTATTTAACCACAATAGACCTGTGTAAAGTGTGACAGCAGGAAGGTAAAGTCACCTGGTTGCATCCAGGGGGGTAGATATATTTCGCCCAGATTCAGGCTTTACGCCGACTTATACAACTAGGTGGAGAGTTGTATAAGGCTAGTGGGCTCATGGATGACTCATACCTCTAGGGAGAGGGCTGGGCGTCGTGCAGACAGGGAGTTGATGAGACCAGCTGAAGCTTGTCAGCTCATTTAGGCCTCTATAAGAACTCCCAGCTTCATTAGATGTTAGCTCATGCCTGGACCCAGACCTGTGTGGACTGTCTAGGGAGAGTGAACCCCTGTGCGGTGAGGCAAAGCCTGTGTGGCTATTTGCTTGGACATTTAAAACCAGGGACTTAGGGACTAGGACAGCACTAGGCTGATCCCAGTTGTTAGTTAGGAAACCTGTATGTTTAGTCAGAGGTCAACTTGACCAGGATTTATTTTGGTTATGTTTCTTTTGCTTTGCTGTGTTTTGTCACTGTAAATAGAAAATAAACCGCACCTTTTTGATTTTGAAAACCACAACCTCCGTTTGCTGGGCCTGTTTTGTGTGGGGAGCCCATCCCGGGGGTCACACACACCCGCTGCCGAGCTAACCCCCTCACAGTTGGTGGAGAATGCGGGCAGTTTTTTTCTAAGCCAGCATGGAGGAGATACTGAAGCAGCTGGCTCTAGCAAATGCCAATCAACAGCAGACAAATGCAGGTTTGCAAAAGAGCCTTGCAGCTCAACAACAGAACTTCGCAGCCCAGCAGCAAGCTCATCAACAGAGCCTTGCAGCCCAGCAGCAGACAAACGCAACTTTGCAACAGAGTCTGGAGGCTCAGCAACAAGCCCAGCAGCAATCTGAGGCCCGCTTCATAGACCTGTTGCAGAAGCAAGAGCAGAGACTACAACAACAGATGGAAGCAGTAATGCAGCAACGTCCGCAGACCAGTGAGGAAAGCCGTCCCACTAATACCGCGTCCTTTGGGGTGAGTCGTTTATTGACAAAAATGACTGGAGAGGATGATCCAGAGGTATTTTTGACCACATTTGAAAGGACCGCTGAAAGAGAAAAGTGGCCTGAGGAGCAGTGGGCTGGACTGGTGGCTCCTCTGTTAACTGGTGAATCGCAGAAAGCTTACTATGACCTAGAGCCTAACCAAGCAAAAGACTATGTGATGCTAAAAGCTGAAATATTGACAAGGCTGGGTGTCACCCAGGCTGTCCGGGCTCAGCGTGTGCATAACTGGACTTTCCAGCTTGGAAAACCCCCCAGGTCTCAAATGTATGATCTCATTCACCTGAGCAGAAAGTGGCTACAGCCAGAGACTTTGTCCGCACCAAAGATTGTGGAACGTGTTGTAATGGATCGGTTTTTGAGAGCTCTTCCTACTGCCATCCAAAAGTGGGTAAGCCATGGAGACCCAGAGACGGCCGATGGTCTTGTGGATCGTGTGGAGAAATACTTGGCTACAGAGAACCTGACGGCCTCTTCCAGAGACACTCGGACTTTCCACCCTAAGACCAGACCATCCCCAGGGGCGGATAAGAGGATTCCAAGGGGTGAGGGTGGAGAGAGTGAGAGGGTGGGAGCTCTACCCCAAGTTTGGCGAGAACAGCCTGGGAAATCAGCGGCTCAAGAGGCGGCAAGAAGGATCGTTTGCTACCGCTGCCGGCAAGCGGGACATATTGCAGCCAATTGCCCGGTTGTGGAGGAACCCATGCAGTGTGACTTTCTGACGGGCAGACGTCAGTCGCTGTGTGCGACAGTCGCATGCACTGCCATTCGAGGAACTGAGAAACATTTATGCAAAATGTGTGTTAATGGTAGAAATGTTGTGGTATTGCTGGATTCAGGTAGCCTTGTGACCCTGATAAAGGCTGAGTTAGTTAAAACAGAGGTCTCTGGGAATAGCAAGGTAGCTGTTATTTGTGTGCATGGGGACACCCGAGAGTATCCAGTGACTACAGTGTGTTTCGAGACCCCCAAAGGTACCCTCTCTCATCCAGTGGGCTTAGTATCTCAGTTACCGCATGACGCCATTGTGGGAAGGGATTTTCCGAAGTTCTGGGAACTGTGGGATGATCCTGAGCCCCTCACTGGTGCCCCTATGTACCAGGAATGTGATAGCCAGAACTCCCCTGAGAGTGGTGAGGACTCTCCGGAATTTCCCTTATCAGTATTGGCAGGGGAGACTCAAGAAACTGGAGAGGAGCCCACCTCCTCAGACGAAAACCTACCGTCTGTGGAGTTTTCTGATCTTGAGGTTCACAGGGAAAACTTTGCCACAGAACAGTTGAAAGACCCCGCCCTAATAAAGGCACGGGAAAACGTAGTGAAAATAGATGGCGAGTTAGTGAACCCAGATAATACCTGCACTTACCCATACTTCAGCGTAGAGAAGGACCTACTGTATCGGGTGGCAAAAAGGGCAGAAGAAACCGTTGAGCAGCTTGTGGTGCCCAAACCTTACAGGAAGTTGGTGTTGGAGTTGGCCCATGGGCACATTCTTGGAGGTCATCTGGGGACAGAGAAAACCCGAGAGAGGGTATTACAGAGATTCTATTGGCCGGGGGTGATGAAGGACGTAGAAAATTATTGTTCCTCCTGCCCTGTGTGTCAGAGGTTGGCCCCGATGCCACATTTCCGTAGCCCGCTGGTCCCTCTACCCATCATTGAGGTCCCGTTTGAGAGGATCGCCATGGATTTGGTAGGTCCTATAATCAAGTCCGCTAGGGGGCACCAGTACATATTAGTTATAATGGACTATGCCACCCGTTATCCAGAAGCGATCCCTCTCCGAAATACCTCGGCCAAAACCATAGCCAAAGAGCTATCTCTTGTTTTTAGCCGGGTGGGTATTTGTAAAGAACTGCTTACGGACCAAGGTACACCCTTTATGTCCCGGGTTATGAAAGAGCTGTGTAAATTGTTCAAAGTGACGCAATTGCGTACGTCTGTGTATCACCCCCAAACTGATGGGCTGGTTGAAAGATTCAACAAAACCCTAAAACAAATGTTGAAGAAAGTGGTGGATAGAGATGGAAAGGATTGGGACTGTTTACTTCCTTATTTGATGTTTGCTATTAGGGAGGTGCCCCAATCCTCTACGGGATTCTCCCCCTTTGAGTTACTGTATGGGAGACACCCAAGAGGGCTGTTGGATATTGCCAAGGAAACTTGGGAAAGTGAGAGTTCTCCCCACAGGAGTGTGATTGAGCATGTCGCCCTGATGCAAGATCGAATTGCACAGGTAATGCCCATCGTGAAGGAACATTTGGCCCAAGCGCAGTTGGCACAGCAGAGAGTGTACAACCGTGGAGCCAAGACCCGTACCTTTTCCCCGGGGGATAGGATATTGGTACTTGTCCCTACGGTTGAAAGTAAATTCCTTGCCAAATGGCAAGGCCCCTACGAGATAATGGAAAAAGTGAGCGAAGTGAATTACAAGGTCAGACAACCAGGAAGGCGAAAGCCCGAACAGATCTATCACGTTAATCTGTTGAAAGCCTGGAGGGATAGAGAGTCCCTAGTCGCAGACACTTGGTCACCAGCTCAAACTGGTTGCGTGATTCCTGAGGTTGGAATAGCAGCCACCTTGTCACAACCCCAACAACAGGAGGTTAAGGAGTTTGTGCTTCGCAACAAGGAGGTATTCTCTGAGCTGCCGGGACAAACATCTGGGGTAGAGCATGACATCATTACCCCGCCCGGTGAAAGGGTGAAGTTAAAACCCTATCGGATCCCAGAGGCTCGACGGGAGGCAATACGGGAGGAAGTACAGAAAATGCTGAACTTAGGGGTGATAGAGGAGTCCCAAAGTGATTGGTCTAGTCCCATCGTGTTGGTGCCTAAACCGGATGGGAGCTGGCGATTTTGTAACGATTTTCGTCAGTTGAACAAAGTTACAAAATTTGACACCTACCCCATGCCACGTATAGATGAGTTGATCGACCGGCTGGGAACAGCCCGATACATGACGACTCTTGACCTCACAAAAGGGTATTGGCAAATCCCCCTGGCCAAGTCGGCCAAAGAGAAAACCGCATTTGTAACCCCAGACGGGGCGTTCCAATATAAAAGAATGCCGTTCGGGTTACAGAATGCGCCGGCCACATTCCAGCGGAAAATGGACCAGATGCTGAGGCCCCATCGGAAGTATGCTGCGGCTTACCTGGATGACGTAATTGTCCATAGCACAGATTGGGCCTCACATCTGCCAAAAGTGCAAGCAGTCCTGGACTCTGTTCGGGAAGCGGGGTTTACGGCTAACCCCAAGAAGTGTACCATTGGGCAGGAGGAGGCCAAATATCTTGGGTACACCATTGGGAGGGGAGTAATAAAACCCCAACTCAACAAAGTCGAGGCCATCCAGAGTTGGCCACGTCCCAACAGCAAGAAGCAGGTACGAGCCTTTCTGGGAATCGCTGGGTATTATCGGCGATTCATTCCCCACTTTGCTTCTAAGGCTGTGCCCCTAACCAACCTGACGAAGGGGAAAGGGTCGGTCATGATTAAATGGACCCCCGAGGCTGAGGCAGCATTCCAATTCTTGAAACAAGCCTTATGTAGCCAGCCAGTGTTGTACTCACCCGACTTCTCTAAAGACTTTGTCGTACAAAGTGATGCGTCAGATGTGGGGTTAGGAGCAGTATTGTCCCAGGTCTGGAACGGGGAAGAGCACCCAGTCATTTACCTCAGCAGGAAGTTGAAGTCCCATGAGGTAAATTACGCCACCGTTGAAAAGGAGTGTTTAGCGGTGAAGTGGGCTCTAGATTCCCTTCGGTACTACCTGCTAGGTAGGCACTTTGACATGGTTACGGATCACGCTCCGTTAAAGTGGATGGCTCAAAACAAGGAAACAAATAGAAGAGTAAATAGGTGGTTCCTGGCCCTCCAGGAATTCAACTTCACAGTAAAGCATCGCCCTGGCGTTCAAATGGGGAATGTGGATGCTTTGTCTCGAGTACATGAATGCCTGATTGCTGGTGTTCCAACCCCGAGGTTAAAACAAGAGGGGGGGGTATGTGACAGCAGGAAGGTAAAGTCACCTGGTTGCATCCAGGGGGGTAGATATATTTCGCCCAGATTCAGGCTTTACGCCGACTTATACAACTAGGTGGAGAGTTGTATAAGGCTAGTGGGCTCATAGATGACTCATACCTCTAGGGAGAGGGCTGGGCGTCGTGCAGACAGGGAGTTGATGAGACCAGCTGAAGCTTGTCAGCTCATTTAGGCCTCTATAAGAACTCCCAGCTTCATTAGATGTTAGCTCATGCCTGGACCCAGACCTGTGTGGACTGTCTAGGGAGAGTGAACCCCTGTGCGGTGAGGCAAAGCCTGTGTGGCTATTTGCTTGGACATTTAAAACCAGGGACTTAGGGACTAGGACAGCACTAGGCTGATCCCAGTTGTTAGTTAGGAAACCTGTATGTTTAGTCAGAGGTCAACTTGACCAGGATTTATTTTGGTTATGTTTCTTTTGCTTTGCTGTGTTTTGTCACTGTAAATAGAAAATAAACCGCACCTTTTTGATTTTGAAAACCACAACCTCCGTTTGCTGGGCCTGTTTTGTGTGGGGAGCCCATCCCGGGGGTCACACACACCCGCTGCCGAGCTAACCCCCTCACAAAAGGTTATTGGCAGATCCCCCTGGCCGAGGATGCTATCCCCAAGTCGGCATTTGGTACAGGCCAAATGGGGTAACAGTCTAAGGTCATGCCATTTGGAATGAAGAATGCCCCGGCCACCTTCCAACGTATGGTGGATAGGCTCCTCGATGGCTTCCAGGATTTTGCATGTGCATACCAGGATGACATTGCAATCTACAGTGGGTCTTGGGAGGAGCACCTGGTTCACGTAGGGGTGGTTCTGGACAAAATTTGGGCTGCAGGCCTGACCTTGAAACCAGACAAGTGCCATCTAGGTATGGCGGAGGTGCAGTACCTGGGACACCGAGTGGGGTGTGAGAACCAGAGACCAGAGCCAGCCAAAGTAGAGGCAGTAGCTAACTGGACCACGCCCCGTACTAAGACCCAGGTATTAGCCTTCTTGGGGACTGAAGGGTACTACCGACGTTTTGTCCCTAACTATAGTGCTATCGCCAAATCCCTGACTGACCTGACGAAAAAGAATTTACCCAGGCAGGTCCTGTAGTCTCCAGCTTGTGAAACCGCGTTTCTAGCCCTCAAGCAAGCTCTTGTAAATGCCCCTGTCTTGGCTGCTCCCGTACCCAACAAACGTTTTCTTGTCCACACAGATGCTTCCATGTTTGGACTGGGGGCTGTGCTGAGCCAAGTTGGGGAGGATGGAGGAGAACACCCTGTCGCATACCTGAGTAGAAAGCTATTACCTCGGGAAGTGAGCTATGCGACAGTGGAGAAGGAGTGTTTGGCCCTGGTCTGGGCCCTTAAAAAGTTGAACCCTTACTTGTACGGACAGGAATTTTCACTGGTCACCGACCACAACCCATTGGTCTGGCTTAACCGGGTCTCAGGAGACAATGGCAGGTTGCTGCGGTGGAGCTTAGCCCTACAACCTTACAACTTCACCATCAGCTACCGACCCGGTAAGCAAAATGGCAATGCTGATGGGTTGTCCCGGCAAACAGACATCCTCCCGGGCTCCTAGTGCAATGTTGATGGGTTATCCAGACATCCGAAGAATGGACCTATGGACTAACTTCGGAGTCAACCCGTCTGGGGTCACCTCCTGTGTTAGTCTCCTGCCGAAAGGGGAGATGTGTGACAGGGGGGTCACTTTGGACACAGGGTGAGGCAGGAAATAATGGACATTAAGAAATATATCTTGGACTACCTAAAATGGGTCTGTAATATTTATCCACCATATTCCCAAGGATATCTGTAAAGGACTATTTACTTATTCTGAACTCAACAGGTTAATTGAGAGATACCGAGGTGTTCAGCCTCAATCAACTGTCTGCCTAGTGTAATGCTAATGAATTCCAGCTTCTAGAAGACCTGTTCATTGTTTGTGGTGATGTGGATTGGGGAAATTAAGTGTGTCCTTGTGCCTATTGTAAAGTAACAGACAGTCTGGTGAATATAAAGGTCATGCATAGTTATTTAAACATAAAGGGGATTAGAACCTGTTGTCTCCTAGCAGACGTCAAAATAATGTGTACTGAGTCTTGTTATGTGGTGGGTGGAGCTGGACCATTGTTCATTCAGGTTAGTGCAGTATTAGATGTGTATAAGAGTTTCAATGTTTTTGGCAATAAAGTCAGTCTATTTTTGGAAAGATACAGAGCGTGTTGTCTCGTTCTTTGGAAGGATTAATTCCTATGGGAAGTGGTCTTCTGGCTGTGGAGGATCGACAGGGAAGTTGTGTCCAGGAGAGGGAAGGGATTTAAACAGCGTTACCCCCTTTCGTATTTGGGGTGCCGTTACAGGGAAATTGGGACTTTAAATGAAGCCATGACTGGGTAAAGTCATGTGCCTCCATCCCTGTCATTTGATGATAAAAGCACCATTTGCGGCAAGGGGCAGCAGTGATGCAAACAAGGAAATGGGACTTTATATGAAGCTCAGGATGAAAATATGAATAGAATGGTGGAAAATATACAATTTAATGATACATAAAAACATGTTTATATACATTGAATTCCATGTACAAAGAAATGCACCCAAAACAAGGTGCCAATTTCTAACCTGGCAAACATTGGTAATAACATAACATAATATTCACAGTAACTTCAAGGGGGCCACCATATTCATAGTTAGATATATGTTAAAATAATAGCATCTGCACGGTCAATATTCTTGGGATTCCTATCAAGTTAGAAATTATAGACACATATCCTGGTGGGTGTGTAACTCGTACACCATTTTTGTTAGCTCAACGCGTTTTGCGTCTTGAAACTGCTCTTCAGGAGAAGACATGTTAGGTATCTGCATTGGGAGGATAAATTAGCCACATCAGTTAACTATGTCAGGGTAGGGGAGGATGGGTAGAACCCCCCAAAAAAAACATATAAGACAAGATAACTTACGATATGTGTGCATTGGAAGGCATGGCGTCAAGGACCGTAGGCCACCCAAGAACATCAGTGTCGGGAGCCAAGAGGGCATGTGCAAGGCGGCAACCATCACAGAAGGCTGTCTAGGTGGTTCCGAGCCCCCTGAGCACCCCTGGTGTAAGTGTAGGGGATGGTTAAAGGTGGTGACTGTAGTGAATTGAAAAGCAAAAACAAAGGCAAAGAATGTTAGGGCTATGTGCGTGGGATGTGGGTCAAGTAATTTGAGAAATGGACTGGATGGGGAAGTGGTTAGTGCAGGCGTGAAGGAATGGAATGGAATGGAGGTCAACTGGGAGTGAAGGTTAAAGACCATGGTAAGGGATAATCACCAAGACACCTAGTGAAGAAGGAAATCGGAATGGACGGGTGAGAGTGTAGAGATTACCTGTGTTGGAGGGAGAGGAGATCAGTCCAACAAAAGTGTAAACAAATGTAACGGAGGACTCAGAGGAACTCGGCACACACCCGGGCCGCCGCCTATAAATGCACACAGCCACGCCCCATCCACGAGCGTGGAGGGGAGGGCGTAACCTACATCCGGGCATGTCTACGCCCCGCAGCAGGTGCCAACCCAGCCCCGCCCATACTCGGGAAGATAGATAGTGCTGCGCCGGAAGGACTGCATCACAAGGACGCTGTGCATCCGGTGCGCATATGTGACGTCGACACACAGTGGTGGCATATCCGCCCCCCGAGCGTCAGAGGCGGGAGGGAGGATGGACCCAATGTGCGTTGCGGCTCCCGCTCCAATAGAACACGAGCAGCAAGGAGACCAAGACCCCTAGACAACCAATGCACACAATTGTGGGATCAACAGTATACAATATATACCATATAGTAACTGCAGTATATAACCACTTGCCGCCCGCCCTATAGCAAATTGACGGCGGCAAAGTGGTTTCAATATCCTGACTGGACGTCATATGACGTCTTCAGGATATTGAGCCGCTGTGCGCCCCCGGGGGCGCACATCGCAGCGATCGTTGTTGCGGGATGTCAGTCTGACACCCCGCAACACCGATCTAGGTAAAGAGTCTCCGACGGTGACTCTTTACCACGTGATCAGCCGTGTCCAAT
The DNA here is from genome assembly GCA_029206835.1 of Rana muscosa. NCBI lineage: Eukaryota > Metazoa > Chordata > Amphibia > Anura > Ranidae > Rana > Rana muscosa. The sequence goes on along the minus strand of CM055116.1, from coordinate 868,572,295 downwards.
CACGGCTGATCACGATGTAAACAGGAAAAGCCGGTCATCGGCTTTTCCTCACTCGCGTCTGTCAGACGTGAGTAGAGGAGAGCCGATCGGCTGCTCTTCTGATGGGGGGGTTTGTGCTGATCCATTATCAGCGCAGCCCCCCCGAGGATGCCCACACTGGACCACCAGGGATGCCCACCTTAAGGTATGCCACCCTAGACCACCAGGGATGCCAATTAGATATGCCTAATGGATGCCAATCAGTGCCCACAATGGGCACCACTGATTGGCAGGCATTATTGTTTGGCACTGATTGGCATCCATTAGTACAAAAAATTACAGTACAGTGCCACCTATCAGTGCCCATCCATGCCACCTATCAGTGCCCATCCGTGCCACCTATCAGTGCCCATCCGTGTCGCCTATCCGTGCCGCCTATCTGTGCCCATCCGTGCCGCCTACCTGTGCCCATCCGTGCCACCTCATCGGTGCCCATCAGTGCCCGTCAGTGCAGCCCCATCAGTGCCCATCAGTGAAGGAGAAAACATACTTATTTACAAATAATTATTAATAATTGTAACTGAAACAAAAAAGTTTTTTTTTCCAAATTTTCGGTCTTTTTTTATTTATTTTTAGCAGAAAATTAAAATCGCAGAGGTGATCAAATACCACCAAAAGTGACCAGTTACACTTACCGGTAACGGTGTTTCTGGGAAGTCTTCCAGGACGGCACAATGAGAGATGACTGGCTCCACCTGACAGGAAACACAATCAATTCAAAGAGGTTAAAACTCCCGCCCCTCCCCGTGCTCCTCAGTTATGATAAAGTACAGACCCACACCAGTGCACGAGAGAGAAAACACACACCAAAATAACTCTATACAAACCAATGTATTTACCAAAAGCGGTGGGAAGTAGGCCTGCCGTCCTGGAAGACTTCCCAGAAACACTGTTTCCGGTAAGTGTAACTGGTCACTTTCTCAAGTCGTCTTCCAGCACAATGAGAGAGAAGCAAGTAGCTTTAGGCCTACCCTAGGGTGGGACGACTGCTTGCAGGACCTTTCTACCAAACGACAGGTCTTGGGGCGACAGCAACTCCACTCTATAATGCCTCAGGAATGTATTCTGGCTTGACCAAGTCGCAGCTTTGCAGATCTGTTCAACCGAAGCTCCGGCTCTTTCTGCCCAGGAGGTTGCCAGAGAGTGAGTGGAATGAGCCTTAACTTTCGGGGCTGCCTTACCAGCCTGGTCATAAGCTAGGGAGATTGTCTGCCTGATCCATCTAGATATGGATGCTCTAGACACCTGTTGGCCCCTTTTCTGTCCAGAAAAGTTAATCAATAAATGGCTGGATTTCCTAAATTCACCCACTCTATCCAGATAAGCTAACAGACACCGTCTGACATCCAGACAATGAGAGGAGGCCTCTCTTTCATTCTGCGGATTTGAACAAAAAAACGGGAGAACAATTTCTTGTGATCTATGAAACTTCGAAACTACCTTGGGGAGGTACAGGGGGTCCTGCCTGAGAATAACTCTGTCCTCGAATAAACTAAAGAATGGCTCTTTAATCGTCAGAGCCTGAATATTACCCTATTCTTTTGGCTGTAGTAATTGCCAGAAGAAAGGCAAACTTAAGCGTAAGTAATTTAACTGAAATAACGTCTAGTGGCTCAAACGGAGCTTTAGTCAATTGTTCCAAAACTAAATAAAGGTCCCAGGGCGGGACTCTAGAGATCCGTACCGGGGACATTCTATCCCTGGCCAACAGAAATCTTTTAATTAGAGGGTCCAGGGATAACCTTTTGTCTAAAAAATAAGATAAGGCTGCTACCTGCACTCTTAGAGTCTTGGTAGCGAGCCCCAAATCAACGCCATCCTGGAGAAAGTCCAGGATGACCGAGATTTCATGTTGGGATACCTTTCTCACTAGACACCAGTGAGAGAAGACTCCCCACACTTTCCTGTAGATACGTCTGGTTACTTCTTTTCTACTTGAAAGGAGAGTGTTAATCACTCTCTCAGAACATCCCCTCTCCTGCAGGTTCTGCCTTTCAAGCACCAGGCCATCAGCTTGAAGAAGCTGGGATCTGGGTGGAAGACCGGTCCCTGCCGAAGAAGGTCCGCCCGAACTGGTAGATGGAGAGGAGGAGCTACAGACCAGTTCTCCAGAGCGGGGAACCAGGCTCTCTTGGGCCACCAAGAAGAAATATCCCGCCAAACACAGAAAGTTTGACAGTCACCACATCCCTAATTGAAAGAAAGAAAATAACCCCCTTTGGGAAAATTGGGACTTTAAAAGTGACTGACAAACAAATAATATGAGGTACAAAAATATATTTTATTAAATTAAACATATAGTGATAAAAATTATAGATAGTTGATACATAAGTTACAGGACCAGGTGGTGATTTGAATAAATCTGAATGCCTGTGGGCGTAGCTCGTGGCACATGACCCGACGTTTCTGGCAGGAAGCCCTTCTTCAGGGGTATATTTCAGGTGCGTAGAGCAATACCATCTGGTAAAATACATATATCATATAAATACATACAATATAATAAAGATGCGTTCCATATTTTGCAGTGGAGGACAGAGAACTCAAGATCATGAAAACAAACAAAGGAGAGAGATGTAAAATAGTAATACAAAAAGTAGTATGTATGTATAAAAGTAAAACATATATATCTTACATCAAGCATCCATCCACGAGATCAAAAGTTGGCCACCATAATTGAGTTAAAATATGCGTATAAAGAAATACACATGATAAAGATCAGTAGACGCGCATACAGGTGTTCCAACGAGGATCAGACAGTCCACATCTGAACACCGCTAAGTGTGTAGAAAAAGGGGAATGGGTAAATAAATAAATGGAAATATTTTGGAATCAATTATAAAAATGAGGAAGGGGAGGGGGAAATGGAGGGGAGAAGGGAGAATGAAGGAAAGCAGAAAGGGGATGAAGTGTAGGTAGAGGACAGAAAAAGAAAACGGAAAAAGGGAAGAACGAAAGGGGGTGGGGAGGGGGGAAGAATAGAAGGGAAAGGGAAAAGAATATCATTTACATAAAATGGATAAATGGATAACCTACCAAAAACGATGCGATTGACTATCCAGAGCACATATTAAGGTATCTAGACTAAGATGTCGAAAAAGGGATATCTAGGGTATGGCGATGGTCCACATATGCATAAGGTGCATCTGTAATTAAATGCCAGGCCCTCGTCTCTCTCAGCGAACCAAAAGAAATCTTCACATAGAGGCCAGCTAAGTGTGAAAATAGAGAAGAGATGTATATATCTATATGCAGGCAATATATGGGAATCACTGTCAATATGTCTCACATATCTATATACAGATCTCACACCAAGGGAGATATGTAGCCCAGAGTATGCATATACAATCATATATATATATAATATACATATATAGTGTGTTTAACCTACCATTAATTAAGAAGTGAACACTAGAGTGCCAGAAGTTTGCAAGATCGGATATTGTGATCCACATGAAACCAGAGGGGAGCATCAATGAGTCCTCTGTGGTATGAAATATGCCTGTGTGGATAACAACATTATATTCCGGTAAGCTGATACTGGTACCCAATAAATGGGTGTATAAATAGTATGGTATAGGTAAGATAGAGGTGGATATTGATATGCATACCTGGAGTGTGATATGTCCGTAAAACGAGCCTCAGACGGTAGCGCCGTTGCTGCTCTGAATGGCTAAAGTGACAGGGCTTATATAGAGCCCAGCAATGCGTGATACACCCTCGCGCCTGCGCAGTGGATTTGCGTTCCGGACGTGGCTTTGCGTCATATGCAAGTGGAACACATCGCAATGTGGGTGTGTGTGATCACCTGAACGTCGTGGCAGAGTGACGTGCACGCACTCCAAAAAAACAAGACCCGGCTTAGTCACAACAGACAGGACACATAGATCCCCTGCCTTAGAAGCTCGGGATCCAGACCCAGAACAGAAAAGTCCCGGGGATGGGAACCGCTCTGGAAAAGCACCAGTGCCGATCCATGAAGAAGTTCATGGGAAAAAGTGACGGACACCCACGCCGGACTGGCGTATGGTGCCCCCACCGGCGCTGTGTGGAACACTGCATCAGCCTATATGAGATGGTAAAAAATTAAAATCAAAAACAAGCAGGGGGCCAAAACGAATAAAAGATGGTGAAGCCCGTGGATGGAGGCCGATACAAGATAGACAAAAAAATATACATGAAGATAGAAAAATAGAAAGAATTATATATATATATATATATATATATATATATATATATATATATATATATATATATATATATATATATTATATATATGAAAGAAGAAAAAATAAAAATAAAATTAAAAATTGTGGAAATATGAGAGTAGGGTGTCAAAACAATATTTAAAAAAAACAGAAATTATACATATATATGTGTGACAAGGACAAAAAATACCCTTATGTTGTTTCAGAACTGGACAAGGTTGTACTGTACAGAAAAATTGGAGCAGAGTACACTTCATTAAATTTAGACACAGACATATAGTGTAATTCTCATACATATATATTGTCGTATCAGCATCCACATATAAGAATGACATGTGGATGCGGAGCGTCGTATGGATCTAAATGGACGACAAAGTTGGCGATGATGATATCATCCAAAGCATGTATGTAGACATGAGATAAGCAGACAAAGATGGGGGGGGGAAAGAGGGAGAGAATCATCAAAGGGTTCTCTCACTCCTCCCAACCTCCTGATGCATAGCCCTCCAAAAAAGGACGATAGCTCACAATATCATTCAGACCTGGAGCTCTGGTGGCATTTAAATTGAGAATCCACCGGGATTCGCGCTGTAGCAGTATTCTATTCCAGTCTCCACCACGTGGATTTGGATGTATTCTGTCTAATATTAGAAATTTTATCTTTGGGATTTTACCTCCGTGATGATCTCTAACATGGCGTCCAAGAGGTAAGTCTGGGCACGCTTTCCTCATCGTGATGATGTGACGAGAGGCTCTCTTGGAAAATTGTTGTTTTGTTTTGCCAACATAGAATGCCCCGCATTGGCACATTAACAAATAAACCACGCCAATAGTCTTACAGTTGGCGTAGTATGCAGGTTTAAAACTCTTTCCATTTGGCAAAATTATGTTATCTCCAATATACATGTATTGACAGAAACTGCATCCTCCACAGCGGAAGGTGCCAAAACGTTTACATGGATCTGAGCGAAAGTCACTGGTATATTCACTTTTAATTAATGTATCCCGTAATGATTTTGTCCTGCGGTATGAAATTGCAGGTTTATCAGTTATAAAGGGGCTTAACAGAGGATCAATATACAGTAAATGCCAGTAATTTGCAATTATCTTATTAATCGCGTGATTTTGTTTGGTGTACCGAGTAGAGTTGAGCGGACACCTGGATGTTCGGGTTCGGCCGAACTTCGGAAAAAAGTTCGGGTTCAGGACCGAACTTTAACCCGGACCCAAACCCGAACCCCATTGAAGTCAATGGGGACCCGGACTTCTAAGGACTAAAAAGGCTCTAAAAAAGTAATGGAAAGGGCTAGAGGGCTGCAAATGGCAGCAAAATGTTGTTAAGAGCATGGCAAGTGCTCTGCAAACAAATGTGGATAGGGAAATAACTTAAAATAACATAAAAAAATAAAAATAAAAAATAATAATCTTGAACTAGGAGGACGAGGTCCATATGGAGTAGGAGGTTGAGGTGGCGGTGGATGTGGCTGTGTAGGTGGAAGCGGCGGTGGAGGAGGACGAGGTAGCCAACACTGGTTCAAAAATACAACAATGGCTGGGTAAGGCCGGTGATGTGTCGAATTCTGTCCCCCGTCAAATAGTGTCCACCCTGTACTGCGCTTGCTCAGTATGTAGGACAAGGGGATTTCGAAAATCTCCCAAGATGAATGGCGCCTGCGTGGTGAGTTCAGGTGAAGGCCACACCATCCGTGGTTCAAGCCGAGCCAAGTGAGGCCGTGCCCGAAGCGTGGCGATCGAACCGAGCCCGTGAGGGGCCCTGTTACTATGTGCTACCGTATGTCCACTTGGATGGTGGGGCTTGAACCTGCACTCACAGCGCAGGCCCCGTTCATCTTCGGAGATTTTGTGAATCTCCTTGTCCTCTGTACTGCGCAAGCGCTGCACCTTCGCAGTATGGGCCGGACACAATCCGAAGGCCGGACAGTTTTTGTCACAACACCGGTATACATGTCTATTCTGCACAAGGTACGGACAAGTCCTGTGGGATCCATGCCTGGTTCATTTTAATGAACGTGAGCTTGTCCACATTGGCTCTGGACAGGCGGCTGCGCTTGTCTGTGATAACGCCCCCTGCCGTGCTAAATACACGTTCAGATAATACACTGGCTGCAGGGCAGGCTAGCACCTCCAAGGCATAAAGGGCAAGCTCAGGCCATGTGCCCAATTTGGAGACCCAGAAGTTAAAGGGGGCAGACCCGTCATCCATTACGTGTAGGCCTGTGGACACATACTGCTCAACCATGTTGGTGAAATGCTGCCTCCTGCTAAGACGTTCCATCTCAGCTGGTGGTGCTGGTTGTTGTGGCGTGCTGACAAAGCTTTTCCACATTTCAGCCATGCTAACCCTGCCTTCTGAGGTGCTGCCGGTGCCCCGGCTGCGTTGGCGACCTCTTCCTCCTCCTCTGCCTTCGCCTTGTGCTTCCACCGTACGCCCGCTGTCAGGTGGGAATGCCACCAGCAGCGCGTCTACCAGCGTGCGCTAGTACTCGCGCATCTTACAATCCCGCTCCAGTGAGGGAATTAAGGACGATACGTTGTCCTTGTAACGGGGATCCAGCAGGGTGGCCACCCAGTAATCAGCACCAGTTAAAATGTGGGCAACTCGGCGGTCATTGCGGAAACACTGCAGCATGTAATCGCTCATGTGTGCCAGGCTGCCCAGAGGCAAAGAAAAGCTGTCCTCTGTGGGAGGTGTATCGTCTGTGTCCTCTGTATCCCCCCAGCCATGCACCAGTGATGGCCACGAGCTGGTCTGGGTGCCACCCTGCTGTGAAAATGGCCCCTCCTCCTCCTCCTCCATCTCCTCCTCCACCTCATCATCCTCCAGAACTGTGCCCTTTCTGCCGGACAATTGTGTACCTGGCGTTTGTTGGTGCAGGAACCCACCCTCGTAGCCACTTGTGAAAGACTGCCCTGAAAGCCTTTGAAATGATCCCGCTTCCTCCTCCTCCTCCTCATCCTCCTGTGCCACATCCTCTTCCATCATCGCCCGAAGCGTTTTTTCAAGGAGGCATAGAACTGGGATAGTAACGCTAAGAACGGCGTCATTGGCACTGGACATGTTGGTGGAGTACTCGAAACAGCGCAACAAGGCACACAGGTCTCGCATGGAGGCCCAGTTATTGGTGGTGAAGTGGTGCTGTTCCGCAGAGCGACTCACGCGTGATTGCTGCAGCTGAAACTCCACTATCGCCTGCTGCTGCTCGCACAGTCTGGCCAGCATGTGCAAGGTGGAGTTCCACTTTGTGGGCACGTCACATATGAGGCGGTGAGCGGGAAGGCCGAAGTTACGCTGCAGCGCTGACAGGCGAGCAGCAGCAGGGTGAGAACGCCGAAAGTGCGCACACACAGCCCGCACTTTCTGGAGCAGCTCTGGCATATTGGGGTAATTTTTAAGGAACCTCTGGACCACCAAGTTCAGCACATGCGCCAGGCAAGGGATGTGCGTCAAACCGGCTAGGCCCAGAGCTGCTACGAGATTTCGCCCATTATCGCACACCACCAGGCCGGGCTTGAGGCTCACTGACAGCAACCACTCATTGGTCTGTTGTTCCATGTCCCTCCACAACTCCTGCGCGGTGTGGGTTTTTTCCCCCAAACAGGAAAGTTTTAAAACTGCCTGCTGTCGTTTACCCCTGGCTGTGCTGAGATTGGTGGTGAAGGTGTTACGCTGACCGGATGAGGAGGCGGTAGAGGATGAGGAAGCGGAGTAGGAGGAGTTAGCAACAGGAGGCAAACTGAAGCGCCCTGCAATCCTCGGTGGTGGAAGGACATGCGCCAAACTGCTATCTGCCTCAGGCCCAGCCGCCACTGCATTTACCCAGTGTGCTGTTAGGGAGATATAACGTCCCTGACCATGCTTACTGGTCCACGCATCCGTAGTTAGGTGGACCTTGCCACAGATGGCGTTGCGCAGTGCACACCTGATTTTGCCCCCCACTTGGTTGTGCAGGGAAGGGATGGCTCGCCTGGAAAAATAGTGGCGGCTGGGCACGACGTACTGTGGGACAGCCAATGCCATCAGGCTTTTAAAACTCTGCGTCTCCACCAGACGGAATGACAGCATTTCAAAGGCCAGGAGTTTTGAAATGCTGGCATTCAGGGCCAGGGATCGCGGGTGGCTAGGGGGGTACTTCCTCTTCCGCTCCAATGTTTGGGAGATAGAGAGCTGAATGCTTCAATGGGACATTGTGGAGATGGTCGGTGACCCAGGTGGTAGTGTTGCTGGCAGATCCTCTGTTTGCGGGGTGGCAGGTGCCACTGTCACTACAGAGGTGGATGAAGAGGCCGAGACTGCAGCAGAAGAGGAAGCAGGAGGAGCCAGAGACCTTTCTTGTTTTTTGAGGTGTCTACTCCACTGCAGCTCGTGCTTTGCACTTAGATGCCTGGTCATGCAGGTTGTGCTCAGGTTGAGAACGTTTATGCCTCGCTTCAGCCTCTGATTGCACAGCCTGCAAACCACTCGTGTCTTGTCATCAGCACATTGTGTGAAGAACTGCCACGCTAGGGAACTCCTTGGACCTGGCTTTGGTGTGCTCGGTCCCTTGCTGCGTTGGGCAGTAGCAGACATACTGTCTAGCTGACGGATGCTCCGCTTTTGCACCCTGCTCCCTCTTCTGCTGTGCTGGTGGCTCTGTGCGACCACCGCCTCTTCCTCCAAACTACACTGGTCACCTGCATAACGTTCATTCCATGTGGGGTCGAGGACCTCATCGTCCTCCACATCATCTTCCACCCAGTCTTCAGCCCTGCCCTCCTTGTCTGTCTGCACAATAGCGAAAGCAGCAGCAGTTGGCACCTGTGTTTCGTCATCATCCGAGACGTACTGCGATGGTCCTCCCATGTACTCATCATGAAACATAAGTGGTTGGGCATCGGTGCACTCAATCTCTTCCACTTCTGGGGCAGGGCTAGGTGGATGGCCCTGGGAAACCCTGCTAACAGAGTCATCGAAAAGCAGAAGAGACTGCTGCATGATTTGGGGCTCAGACTGCTTGGCTGATTTGCAAGGGGGTGAGGTGAAAGACTGATGGACATGGGTTTCAGGTGCCAACTCTGATCTTTCATCAGAAGAGTGGGTGGGAGACAATGTGAAGGAACCCGAGGCACTGTCAGCAACCCAATCTACTATCGCCTGTACTTGTCCTGGCCTAAACATTCGTACAGCCTCATTAGGCGCGACAAAATACCGCCGCAGGCTCGGTCTCCTACTCGCACCTGAGGAAGGTGTTTCACTTGTGCGTGTATCTGGCACAGATCCACCACGTCCTCTCCCTGCAACAGGAGCTCCACCAGCAGTACGACCGGGGCCACCACGTGTCCCTTTGACCTTCTCCTCATATTTTCCAAATTTAGGATGTTGCCCTAAATGGGTGTTTTTGGAAGAGCAGAACACACCCACAGTACGTAACCGCTGAATCGCACAGCTACAGAACTGCAGAAAATGCTATTCAAAAAAAATGTTTTTTTTTTTAGTATAGCACAGTAGAAGAAAACTATTTAGAAATTGTTTATTTCACACACCTCCAAATATGTATAACACACTGCAAACTATTTTTTGTGCCCCTAAAAGGCGTTTTTTGGAAGAGCAGAACACACCCACAGTACGTAACCGCTGAATCGCACAGCTACAGAACTGCAGAAAATGCTATTAAAAAAAAAATGTTGTTTTTTTAGTATAGCACAGTAGGAGAAAACTATATAGAAATTGTTTATTTCACACACCTCCACATATGTATAACACACTGCAAACTATTTTTTGTGGCCCTGAATGGCTCTTTTTGCAAGCGTACATTAAAGTGCAAATTTTTTTTTTGCCCTAAACGGGTCTTTTTTTGCACGAGCAAAATAAAATGCAATTTTTTTTATTTTTTTTGCTCTATGGGTCTTTTGGAAAAGAGCACAATAAAGTGCCTTTTTTTCCCCTAAAAGTTAGATTTTCTCTGACACTGGGCTCATGGCAGTGTAAAAAGACTGCACTGCAACACAAATAGGTAAACCTATGCAGATCGCTGATTTTAATCTCTGAATCTGGACTCCTATATAATATTCTCTCTCCCTGAAAGCACCAACACAGGAACCTGGCCCTACACTACGCTATCTCTCTATCTTTTCCCTCAGATTGCAGAATCAGGGCTACCTCATGTATTTTTCTATCTCTCCCTAAAAGCAGCAACAGCAGACTAGATCCTCTCCTTATCTATTCTGAAGCAGAGTGACGTGTGTGCTGTGTGCCTCTAGCTTATATAGAAGCTGGGTCACATGTTGCACTGACCAATCACAGCCATGCCATTAGTAGGCATGGCTATGATGGCCTCTAAGGGCACACCAGCTAATCAAAAGGTGATTGGCTGGCCCCTGAAGCATTTCTAAATGCGTAATTAGATTGCCAAACCCGAACCCGAACTTTTGCGCAAAGTCCGGGTTCGGGTTCGGGAAAAAGCTAAAGTTCGGTACGGACCCGAACTTTACAGTTCGGGTTCGCTCAACACTAGTACCGAGTAATCACTCTCAGTGTATTAGATTCTTTGTCCTTCAAGCATGTAGTTTTAGATTTTTTGAACAGAAGGGCTTGTCTTGGTTGTGAAGTTGCTCGTTTGTAAGCTTTTTTCAGACATGTGGGGGAATAGCCATGAGTAAGTAGTCTATCTCTAAGATCGTTTGCCTCTTTTTGGAAGACAGTATCCTGCGTACAGTTACATCTTAATCTTAGATACTGTCCATAGGGGATAGATCGAATGAGTGGCATTGGATGGGCACTCTCAGCATGTAGAATACTATTGCATGCTGTTTCTTTACGATATAGGGAGGTGGTTATTGTGCCTTCATCGTCCTTACTGATGGTGATGTCTAGAAAGTTTACTTGTAGGGCATTGTATGTCATCGTGAAATTTAAATTGTAGGAGTTGGAATTCATATTGGCAATACATATTTCAAGTAGTTCTGGTGATCCTGCCCAGATGATCAAAATGTCATCTATATAGCGATGCCATCCAATTATGTGCTTGGTGAACATATGTAGGGCATCACTAGATAGAAAAGCTTGTTCCCACTCCCCCAGGTACAAGTTGGCGTAGGATGGGACACAGCATGTCCCCATAGCCACGCCTTGTACTTGGAGGTAGTGGGACCCATTAAACAAAAAAACATTGTGTGTAAGTATAAAGTGAAGGGCTGCAACCAAAAATGAGTTGAAAGGGCGGTTGTCGCAATGGGATTGGGATAGTACTCGACCCATAACTTCGATGCCCTTCTGGTGCGGGATGGAGCTATAAAGAGCTTCAACATCCACCGTCACCAGGAGGGCATCGGGTGGAATGACCATACCCTCAAGTTGTTGCAGCAGATGTATGGTGTCCTTTACAAAAGAAGGAAGACCACTGACGAATGGACGTATCTGTTCGTCTATAAATTTACTCAGATTTTCAGTGATTGAGCCGCATCCAGATACTATAGGACGCCCTGGAGGGGGAATCTTGTTTTTGTGCACTTTCGGCAAGCTATAAGGCCACCAAGGGGCAATCAGAATGAGTCTGGTCTCTGAGAGACCTAGTTTTTGTAGGACTCTTGGAATTAGACCCAGCGGGGGAAAGGCATAAGCCAGGTGAAAACTCCACACCTGAGCTAACGCATCCACCCCCTCTGAGCCCCACTCCCGGGACAGGGAAAATTATCTTTTTACTCTCTTGTTTTCCCTGCGGGCGAAGAGGTCTATTTCTGGCCTGCCAAACTGTTGGCACACCAGGTTGAACACCTCTAGGTTCAATTCCCATTCTCCCTGGAGAATCGGATGGCGGCTTAAATAGTCCACCTCTATGTTGTACACCCCTTTTATGTGTACTCCCGTGATGGAGGGAATTTGAAGCTCTGCCCAGCCCAGAATTTCAAGAGACAAGGTCAGCAGGGAGGGAGACCTGGTGCCCCCCTGATGATTCAGGAAGGCCACCGTGGTCGCATTGTCGGACAGGATCTGGACCTCCCGGCCTTGGATCCTCTCCTCGAACGCCTTTAGGGCCTCCCCGACTGCCAATAATTCTCGGAAGTTTGAGGAGGTGCCCCTCAGATTTTGGTTCCAAGAACCCTGGGCTCGGAGCTCACCTAGGTGGGCCCCCCAACCCCAGGAACTTGCGTCTGTCGTTATCCTGAGGGGGTCTGTCTGAGTCCATAGATGACCCACCTGCAACTTCTGAGGAAGAAGCCACCAGTTCAGAGAGTCCTTTACTACCTCTGGGATGGAGACTCTGTGGTCTAATGTTCCTCTCGTTCCGTCCCAAGAGGATAGGAGGAATTGTTGGAGGGGTCTGGAGTGAAGCTGAGCCCACGGACCTGCAGGTATACAAGAGGTCATTAGACCCAGCACCCTCATGATGCCTCTGAAAGTGGACTCCCTTACCTCCAACAGAGACCTGACCGCTGTCATGAGGCCCTGGACCTTGTCCTGGGGTAAAAAGAGTTTTCTCTGTAAGGAGTCTATCAGGAACCCCAGGTAAATTTTCCTTTGGTCCAGGATCATCGAGGACTTCTCTCTGTTGATGATCCAACCCAGGGATTCCAAGGTACTCACAACCTTGGCCAGGTCTGCGAGGAGGAGATCTCGACTCTGGTTGTAGAGCAGAAGATCGTCGAGATAAGGGACTATTGCTATACCCTGTAGGTGTAGGAAGGCAACCACCTCCGCTACGATCTTTGTGAATACCCTTGGGCTGGAAGCCAGTCCAAAGGGGAGGGCAGCAAACTGCCAGTGTTGAATCCCCTGAGCTGACCCGATTGCAAATCTGAGGAAAGATTGGTGTCCTGGAAAGATCGGGACGTGTAGGTAGGCGTCTTTTAAGTCGATCGTTACCATGTATACCTCCTTCAGAAGGAGCTTTCTGAGGGTGTATATGCTTTCCATGCAAAATCTCTTGTGATGCAGAGAGGTATTCAGGGGTCTCAGGTTTATTATCAAATGGTATTTGCCTGACGGCTTTGGGACAACGAAGATATGGGAGTAGACACCCAGTCACCTTTGTCCCGCAGGTACCGGAACTACAACTCCCTGTTCTGCTAGTTCGGAGATGTTTTGCAGAAGACCTGCTGCCTTGAGGGGGTCCCTGGGAAGGTGTGTTAATAGGAATTTTGAGGGAGGGGAATGAAGGAACTCCAGCCCGTAGCCCTCCCTTACAATGCTGAGAATATGGGGGCTCTGAGTAATACTCTCCCACCTGGAAAGGAAATGGGAAAGTCTTCCCCCTACCCTCACGTCACTTAGAATCTTTATCATTTGATTTTTGGTTGGAAAAGAGGATACTTCCCTTTTGTTTATCCTTTCCAACGCCCCACCTCCTATTACCGGCAGGTTTCTTGTTCGAGAAACTATTTCTACCCTGGGGGCCTCGAAAAAATCTTTTTTGGTCTCTTTTAGGTTTGGTGGGAAATTTCTTGCCCTTTTCAGTAGATCTTGACAGAGCCAGATCGAGCCCTGTACCAAAAAGGAGGGAGCCCTCAAAAGGGAGTCCACATAAGCGGGTCTTGGATGCGTTATCACCATCCCATGTTTTGACCCAAACGGCTCTGCGAGCTGAGTTTACGAGGGCCCCCGTCTTAGCGGTGGCTCGCACGGTCTCAACCGCAGCATCTGCTAGGTATGCCACTGCGCTACCTATCACCTGTAGAGAGTCTAGGACTTCCCTGGACTTGGAAACACGGGAAACATGTTCCATCAGTTTGGCAATCCATGTATCCGCGTTCCTAGCTATACAAGCTGAAGCCAACGCGGGGCTCATTGCTGCCGCATTGGCTTCCCAGGCTCTACGCAAGGTCGTCTCAGCACGGCGATCCATCTGATCCTTGAGGTCACCCGTGTCCTCAAAAGAGAGGTCAGACTGTTTTGACACCTGTGCTAAAGAGGTGCCCAATCTAGGTGTCTTAAAGAATTTTTCTTCATCCTCCCCCTTAAAAGGGCACCTACGCTTCCAAGTTTTATATTTCAGAAGCTTCCTCTCAGGTTCCTTCCACTCTCTAAGGATCACATCCTTGAGTGTTTGATGAACCGGAATGGCTCTGGGTTGGGACCTTACTAAGCCTCGGTACAATCTATCCTGTGCGGATACCTGTTCCGCCGGTCCCTGAATTTCTTCAGAAGCGTAGATTGCGCCAAGGAGGCCTTCCATGTCGTCGGCTGAAAAAATGTGTCTTCCTGACCTAGAACCCTCTTCCTCCTCCTCAGCCTGACTATCAGGCCCTCATCGGATAATCCCTGATCAGGGATTTCCGAGTCCTCCTCTGCCTCCGAGTCTTGGGATAAGAGGGATCTCAGGGATTCTGGGCGTCCTCTCCCTAATCTGGTTGACGAGGAACCCTCCTGTTAGGAAGAGCCCTCCCTACTTGTCTGGGACTCTGGTTCCTTAGTCTTAAGGGAGGCTTGAAACTCCTTAAGGGTGGCAAGCATCTGAGTGGACGGAGAGGAAGTCTCTCATAACCTGAGATGTTTCCTTCCCAGCCAGCTTCTGAATACATTTGAATGGCTTGGAATGGTCTGAGGGCAATTTCTCGTTACAATAACCGCATCTTTTGGAGCGGGCAGGGGCCCTAGAGGAACGACTGGCAACCCCTTGGGCAGTGACGTCCTCTCCTGCAATATAAGAGTACACAGGTATGCATTTAGAAAGGATCCTGTGACAGGCAAGGGGAAAGAGTCGGGGTACCCTCCCCCATCATGACCCCTGCTGGCTGGGTTGACTCACCCCCTGTGGTCTCCTCTGTAGCTGCGGCCGTGGTCGGCCTCTCCTCATGCTCCATGCCGCTAGGTACGATGACCAAGCTTCTGCAGAGCCACTGGAGGGGTAGAAACGGGCACCTCTCTTCCTGGCGTCCCTCCGTTTGTACTGGCCAGGTAAAAGGAGACCGGCCGTCGCCATTTTGCCAGAGACCGGAACCGGAAATGACGCGGCACGTGATGGCGTCGTCCCTGATGCTAGAGGACGAATGTCCCAAAACGCCGGGAAAATGGCGCCGCAATCGTACGCTCCTGCATAGAGCGGTGCCATAGGAATGAACAGCCCGCGCGAGCGGGGGTCACACGAAAGGACATGCCAGCCCCCCCTCCGGAATGGACACCCAGACAGGTAGGGGGGGAGGAAGGAGGATAGGTGGCCCCTGAAGTCCCAGGTAGAACCCAGCACCTAGGGTCCTTCAGTGCTCAGGGAGGCTCTTCTACTGCTCTCCCTGAGAAGAAAAAAGGGGATACCCCCCAGGAAGGACAACAGTGTCCTGCTAGGCCCAGAGGCTTCCCAGGCATGCAGCTCAGCTCCCGGGGGGACTTCCAGGCCTTCAGTCTGTGGGGAAAAAAATAAACGGTTTCGCTGTGGGGAAACACAATCAAGAACTGAGGAGCACAGGGAGGGGCGGGTGTTTTAACCTCTTTGAATTGATTGTGTTTCCTGTCAGGTGGAGCCAGTCATCTCTCATTGTTCCGTCCTGGAAGACGACTTGAGAAAGAAAGCTCTATTTGTGGGAACAAAATGCTAAAAATTTCGTTTGGGTACAGTGTAGCATGACCGCGCAATTGTCAAAGTGCAACAGCGCAGAAAGCTGAAAATTAGTCTGCGCAGGAAGGTGTATAAGTGCCCAGTATGGAAGTGGTTAAAAGGTAAAAATAATATGAAATTAATACAATTATGCAGATGGTCAGGGGAAGATAATATTGAACCAGTATGGCTAGGTGCAGAATTCACAGTTACAGCAGTAAAGACATAGATGTCATGAAGATCTTCCATCCTTAAAGCGGAGTTCCACCCTTTTTTTATGTTTATTAAAAGTCAGCAGCTACAAAAAGTGTAGCTGCTGGCTTTTAATAAACATACACTTACCTGCTCCACTGTCCAGCGACGCGCCGCCTGGAGCTCCGCTCCTCTCCCCCCTCCTGCACCGGCGCGTCCATTCACAGTGTGGGCACCCGGACGTGACAGCTTTCGGCTTCACGGCCGGGCACTCACTGCGCATGCGCGAACGGCGCAGCGCTCTGTGAGTGGACAGGCGATCGCCTGGGACCTGTCACGTCCCAGGTGATCGCCTACAGGGAGGAGCCGCCACAAGGCGATATGACGTATCGCCTAGGCGGCTCCAGGGCGGAAGGAGGAAGTGGGACAGGAAGTCCCACTCCTACTGAAGCCCCCACTCCCCCCCCAAAAAAAATTACATGCCAAATGTGGCATGTAAGGGGGTGAGGAGTGGAATAAAAAAAAGTAAAAAAATTGGGTGGAACTCCGCTTTAATGAATACTAAAAACTACAAATGTATTGTGTATGTAGATAAAAATTCTCAGGTTCAATGCTTTGTTTATATGCCAATTAAACAATTTTACAATTTCTCCTACCACGTGTCTTGTGCCTCACGCAAAGTCCTAAAAACCCCTTTCTTATTTCTGATTTAGAGATGGAGGTGCATGTTATCATGCACCTCATTTAAAGAGGAAGTAAACCCTCCGAACAAAAATGGGAAAAAGACAAACCCTGCAAGACAAAGGCATAATCAGCTAGTATGCATAGCATGTATTACTTACCTCAGATCGAAGCCCCCGCATCAGTTCACGTCTCCCCCTCCGGCCGCCAACATGTTGTCCCGGAGTGACTTCCGGGTATCATGGCTCCGGCGCTGTGATTGGCCGGAGTCGCGATGAGGTCACTCCGGCGCATGCGCGCGGGAACGGCACAGTACAACTGAAGCAACGGCACATAGTGCCATTGCTTCAGTTGGCTTAAGTGCGCATGGTGCCGCATGACGTCGGCACATGCAAATACAGGGATATCTCCTAAACCGTGCAGATTTAGGAGATATCCAGTGGAGCTACAGGTAAGCCTAATTATAGGCTTGCCTGTAGTTTAAAGTGGTTGTAAAGGGTTTACAATCACTTTAAAGTCCCACAACCCCCTTGCTTTCTGTATCTTTTGTCTGCCCTGCTATAAATCTGTTTCTGTTTATTTGGTTCTCCTGCTGTCCTGACTTGCTTCCTGTTTTGTGGACGTTTTTCTCCTGCCCTGACACTAGCATACCTGGCCTATTGATTTGTTTAGATATAGTCACGTGCACACCTCCTAATTGGTCTATTTCACTTCAAAGAATTAGAGTCAATATTCTATCTGCATGTTGTAACTTTCAGATTGCGGTTTATAGGGTATGTTTCATTATGAACCTGTTTTCATTCGTTGTAGCTTTATCAAATGACAGTATTGTTCTGTCTCAAGGACATTCAGCTAAACCATTCTTATCCCATAAACATGATACCATATTTCTTTGATCGCAGTTTATTGGAACAAGCTAGGTGAAACTACAAACAACAAGAATAAACCTTGATAAGTACAATATCCCATACATTTAGCATACATTGCAGAGACAAAGATATACAGTACAATATGGGACAGTAAAAAAATTACTTTTTAGGTTCTCTAAGGGTTGATGGTAAGAGATTGAAATAAGACATATCCTGCCTCCTGCAGTGTCTTGAAAAAGCATGGTGAATGTGTCTCTTCCTGTAGAGATTTTACCCAGAATACTCTGCTTTCTAATTGCTTCCTGGGTTATACATTAATGCATTTAATAATGATTCTACTGAAACAATACCAAAAAGGGACGCTAGATGCGACTATGCTCTGCAAATGATTTCTATAGAAATTACAACCTTAAATGTCATTTTAATCAACACAAATGCAGATAATCAGAATATAGACATCTGATGGACAAAACAAGTATATCAGTAGTGTATTTAGGTTTTGTGCTGCCCTAGGCCTGACTAAACTTGTGCACCCCCTAATTTAAATATGACCCACCCCTTCCTGTCAAGGCCACACCCTTTCTGTTTAAGACTCACCCTGAAATTTGACACTAGTTCTGAGGGCCTGGGGGGGGGGCATTGGATTCCCTTAATTTGCATAGATTTCCTATCACTTCCTGTTTGGCTATGGGGCAGGAAGTGAAGGGAAATCTCTGCAATGGGACAAGGATGGTAAAAAATTAACTAACAGGAGCTATAACCCTCCCTTACTCTATCCAAAATGGAAAAAAGTGTTGCCTATAGTTCTACTTTAAGCACAAATTTCTGATAGTTTTATGGAGAGGACTAAGAAGATATAACCATGCAAATGGTGCAGCAGAAGACATATAGCATAGTAAGGAAGGTTTGTGGTCCAGGATGATAGGACAGTAAAAATTATAAGCAGCGCCCCCCACCCACAGTTGCGGAATGCCGGCCGCCCGCATACCGGAAGCAGTGCGGCCGCTTTATGGGGGCACTAGACTCATTTTCCTCTCAGCCCAGTCCACCCCATAAGACTGGCGCTACACTAACAGTGTAGCGCAAGTCGGTGGGGACTTTTTCCGTGCTGCCCCCCTGCAAAGTGCTGCCCTAGGCCTGGGCCTTGTTGGCCTAGGCCAGGATACAGCGTTGCAGTATATATACAGTATTTCTATTTAATCTATAGATTTATACAAGAATCCAAAAAGGAAGTTACACCATTAACAGGGTATACATCAACATATTCACATGGGGAATAACTCATTGCACCTTATTATAACTCATTTGGACTACCTAATTATATCAAAGAACTAATATGGTAGTGATATTGGATACTTATTACCTGAACAACATCATGAATTTAAAAAGAAAAAAAAACGTTTTATTAATTCTAGGAAAAAACATTATTTCAATTCTGTGCACTATACTATACCCAAACATTCAGATTTATCGAATTCCCATTTTAAGTTCTTGATAGTTGCTATGTATGCGATAAGTATTGGCCTGCATACAAATTTGCAGGATTTACATTTGTCTCTGACCAAAGAATTTTGAGGGAATTTGCAGTCAGTGTAGTGAGTGTAGATTATATTGTATGCCTGGGTGCTCTCTTGTGTTTAGGTCTTCACTTAAAGTTGTTGTAAAGCCTCACATAAACCCAGTGAAGTGACTGGCCTCAGATGATCCTCCTAAATAAGTTGTAATTGTTTATCTGCTGTCTTCTCTTCTCTACATCTGTTTACAATCCAGAATTTATAAAAGCATGTCTGGGAGTTCAGAAAAAAAGCGTGTGGAGAGCTGAAGTTACATTTTGCAGAGCTCAGTGAGGAGAGTTCTGAGAGTTGATTGGAGAGAAGAGACACACTCCCCTTCACACAGCACACAGGAACAGAGCTGAGGCTGTCAATCTGCTGGAGGTCTCTCCATGTCACAGTGGCGGCTGGTGCTGAAATTTTTTTGGGGGGCGCAAACAAACTGAAAAATTCTGGAAAACAACATCAATTGCAGCCTCACTGTGGCCATCAAATACCATTGTGCCCAAACTATGCCCATCAAATGCTGCCACTGTGCCCATCAAACACTGCTACTGTGCCCATCAAATTGTGCCCATAAAACGATGCCACTGTGCCCATCAAATTCTGCCACTGTGCCCCATTAAATGCTGCCACTGTGCCCCATCAAATGCTGCCACTGTAACGATCAAATAGCTCCACTGTGATCCCCCGCCAGCTCGCCTTGCAGTGGCTCCTGTGTCCTCCGTGCATCTCCTCCCCTCCTCCCAATATGCATCCAATCGTAGCACCTGTGGTTTCAGCCAATCAGGGGACGGATAACAGACCCATGCACCTGATTGGCTGAGAGGCGGATCAGTGTTAGGAAAGTGAATATTCATTTGCTTTTCTAACACACCCTGGCGAACTGCGAGTGCAATGCTTTGCAATTGCAGGCCACCTTTTTTGAAGCCTATTAGAGCCACTGGAATAGGGGGGGCTACAGCGGCAATGGATAGATTCATGCAATACACAGAGGGGGTGGCTAGAGAGAGGGTCGGGTGTCAGCTAAACTTGTCAGAAGTGACTCATGCAGATAGCAGTGGAATGAAGCAGACAGAAATTACACAGTGCTCTTAAAGTGGTTGTTAAGCGACACTAACCTGTATACACCATCATCCCTGCCTCCTATTGTAGTATCTTCCTCTGTGTGTGATTTATAAAAATAAATGCTGCAAATACCTCATTCCACTGCCGAGATTGCGATCACATGACTGGCCAGCTTTCTATTTTCCTCCTCTGAGAGATGCAGCGGGCGGGGCCGAGATTCCTCTGCTGATGTCAGTCTGGAGGGGAGGAGGAGAGAGCTGGCTGGTCATGTGATCGCAATCTCGGCTCTTAAATTAGGTATTTACAGCTCTTATATTTAGAAATTATTCACAGAGGGGGACACTGCAATAGGAGGCAGTGCCGATTCTGTATACAGGTTAGTGTTATTAAAGCAGCAGGAGGGGGAGGGGCGGCTCACACACAGACAGAGAGGGGAGGGGGGAGGAGGACACAGGAGTAGAGAGGAGAGCATATAGCAGGCTGCTGATGACAGAGGCTTGTAAACTGATCAGGGTGTCTGGTCTCCGCAGCCATGATACAACTTGGTCAGTTTACAGAGGGGCGAGGAGAAACTGTCAGGATCAGCCAGGTTTTTTAGGTGTTACAGGGGGCCAAATGACACAGGACAAGCAATGTGTCATATACAGTAACATGCTTTAAAGGAGCAGGATCCATTTTTTTTTTTTTAGGTTAACAAAGGCTTTAATTGAGACAAGCACACATTATATAGAGAGATATGCTTTGCTCATATTTCATTTCTGAGGTTTATAACTATTGTAGCGGGGTGGCGGTTTGCAGTATGATATAAGACTGTCATTAACCTTGTGAAGCAATGCATTGTGGAACTTACGGTACCAGGAGAACAGGACTCCATTGACATAAGTAGGTAATAGACCATGGTACCCACAATGCAGTTGACCTCCCAGAGTGCAATGCATCCCCGCGGAGCTTTGTGGGAGAAGTTACTTAAAGGATGGGAGGAGCTTTGTTCAGTCTCTTGGGATCTTCGCCTCCTTCCTGCAAGACGTCTGCGTGAGGCCTGCTGCCCGGGGGACTAGGCCAGAAGCCTGGGCCTACAACCTTGCGGAGGATAGCCAAGCCAGCAGGATGATCACTTTCTGTGTTTCCAGCTTGCGTTTTCCAGAGACCGGAGTTGTCCGTCGGCTGACATCTACTGCTGCTGAGAGAGGGACCGGAGACTGCGCGTTGCGGAGAGGCCAGGGATCGAGGTGCCAGCAGCAAGGAAACTCAGGTGGACTAGGCTTGTTCGGGTGAGCGGGCACCTGCCCAGATTCTACAACTGTTTCTAGGCCTATTGACTCTTGAAGGCCCATCAGCAGCAGAATAGTACACCACACGCACATTAGGACATAGTGCAGCGCGTGGCAACTACGCAGTTTGGGTTAGAGTTATACTAACTGAAAGTTCACTTCCACAGACATTGTAAAAATTTAAGTCGCATCTTCCCTTTTGGATTACAAAAAATAACGTGCACCAACGTTGCTAGCGAAGACTCCTACCAAGAAGGAACTTGTGTAGTGATCTTTGTCAGGCCTGACTGGGACTAACACTGCAGGACATAGGGTGGTATTGCCCACTAGGGGGAGCTCGCGAGCATTATACTTGTTTCTTTAGATAGTAGAAGTAGATTTTAACCACTTAACGACCGCCCACTGTAAATATACGTCGGCAGAATGGCACGACAGGCAGAATCACGTACATATACGTGATTGCCTTTGTATAGTTGGGGGGTCCGATCGGACCCCCCTTCTTTACAGTGGGTGGTCGTTTTACCTTCGGGAGCGATCCGGCATGAGGGGACGGCCGTTCGATTCCGGCCCCCCCCTCTCGATCGCTCCCGGCGAATGAGAGCTTCCCCTGCCTGTGTACTGTTTACACAGGCGGGAGGAAGTGATGTCATCTCTCCTGCGGCGCTCACATATACCGAGCGCCGTACAGGAGAAGATGCAGGTTAGTGCACACAACACTACACTGACACCAGGACACATAGGCACATAAATCGCCCCCCCAGGCCCCCCCAGACACCCCCAATCACCCCCCAGATCACCCCCCAGCCCCCAGTCACAGTGTCACTGATTGCAGTGACCATTTATTTAGTGATCACTGCAATCAGTGACATTTGTGACTGTAAAAGTGTCACTACATTTAGTTTTAGGTCCAGTGTAGCCCCCTAACCCCCCCTAATAAAGGTTTAACCCCCTGATCACCCCCAGATAACCCTTTCACCCCCTAGCACCGCCGTCGCTAAATGATCATTTTTCTGATCGATGTCTTAGCGTCGATGATGCTGATCGGTAGCCAGTAATTTTTTTTAGGTTCGCCGCAGGTTTTTATAGCGTCGGGTACCCCCATATATTACCTAATAAAGGTTTTACCCCCTTGATCGCCCCCCAGGTAACCCTTTCACCCCCTATCACCACTGTCACTAAGCGATAATTTTTCTGATCGATGTCTTAGCATCGGCGATGCTGATCGGTAGCCAGTAATTTTTTTTAGGTTCGCCGCAGGTTTTTATAGTGTCGGGTACCCCCATATATTACCTAATAAAGGTTTAACCCCATTGATCACCCCCCAGGTAACCCTTTCACCCCCTAGCACCGCCGTCGCTAAGCGATCATTTTTCTGATCGATGTCTTAGCGTCGGTGATGCTGATCGGTAGCCAGTAATTTTTTTTAGGTTCGCCGCAGGTTTTTATAGCGTCGGGTACCCCCATATATTACCTAATAAAGGTTTAACCCCCTTGATCGCCCCCCAGGTAACCCTTTCACCCCCTATCACCACTGTCACTAAGCGATAATTTTTCTGATCACTGTCTTAGCGTCGGTGATGCAGATCGGTAGCCAGTAATTTTTTTTAGGTTCGCCGCAGGTTTTTATAGCGTCAGGTACCCCAATATATTACCTAATAAAGGTTTAACCCCCTTGATCGCCCCCCAGGTAACCCTTTCACCCATCACCACTGTCGCTAAGCGATCATTTTTCTGATCGCTGTCTTAGTGTCGGTGATGCAGATCGGTAGCCAGTAATTTTGTTTAGGTTCGCCGCAGTTTTTTATAGGGTCAGGTACCCCCATATATTATCTAATAAAGGTTTAACCCCCTGATCGCCCCCCAGGTAACCCTTTCACCCCCTATCACCACTGTCGCTAAGCGATCGTTTTTATGATCGTTGTCTTAGTGTCGGTGATGCCGATCGGTAGCCAGTTATTTTTTTCTAGGTTCGCCGTCAGGTTTTTATATAGCGTCAGGTACCCCAAATATTACCTAATAAAGGTTTTAACCCCCTAATTGCCCCTAGTTAACCCTTTCACCAGTGATCATCATATAAGTGTTACGGGTGACGCTGGTTAGTTAGTTTGCTTTTTATAGTGTCAGGGCACCCGCCGTATATAACCCAATAAAGGTTTAACCCCCTGATCGCCCGGCGGGTGATATCAATTAGGTTTTAGCTTCAGAGAGGGTCTGCGTCACACCCCAGGCAGCGTCAGGTTAGTGCCAGTAGCGCTAACACCCACGCGTTAAGCATACACCCCCCTTAGTGGTATAGTATCTGAACAGATCAATATCTGATCTGATCAGATCTATACTAGCGTCCCCAGCAGTTTAGGGTTCCCAAAAACGCAGTGTTAGCGGGATCAGCCCAGATACCTGCTAGCACCTGCATTTTGCCCCTCCGTCCAGCCCAGGCCACCCAAGTGCAGTATCGATCGATCACTGTCACTTGCAAAACACAACACACATAACTGCAGCGTTCGCAGAGACAGGCCTGATCCCTGCGACTCCAGTGCTGTAGGAGGTGATTTCACCACCACAGTTAAAAAAAAAAAAGCATATATGCCGAAGCATTGGGGCAGCAGGGGCGGAGGAGCGATTTTGCTCCTAATGCCGCGTACATACGGTCGAAATTCCGACGGAGGCTTGCCCGTGGAAAAGTCGGACCATGTGTACGCGGCATAACTTTTGCGGGAAGATACCCCCATGCTTCGACATATATAAATGGTGCATGTATGCCCATCATTAGAAGTGGGTGGATGAAGGGCGGTATTCTAATGGTGGGCATACCCACCGATCAATCTTTTTTTTTCGTGTTGCCTGTGGGTTTAGGTATCATCTTGGTATCATTCTTTTCAGCCAGCGGCCGGCTTTCATGTAAAAGCAATCCTAGTGGCTAATTAGCCTCTGGACTGCTTTTACAAGCAGTGGGAGGGAATGTCCCCCCCCGGATATAAAAAGCGCCATTGGGAAATTGGGAAAGCATTTTATCACACCGATCTTGGTGTGGTCAGATGCTTTGAGGGCAGAGGAAAGATCTAGGGTCCAATAGACCCCAGTTTTTTCAAAAAAAGAGTACCTGTCATTACCTATTGCTATCATAGGGGATATTTACATTCCCTGAGATAACAATAAAAATGATAAAAAAAATAATAATATGGAAGCAACAGTTTAAAAATAAAATAAAAAAGCAAAATTAATAATAAAAAAAAAAGAAAAAAGCACCCCTGTCCTGCCCTGCTCTTGCCCAATGGCGAACACAAGCGTCGGTCTGGCGTCATATGTAAACAGCAATTGCACCATGCATGTGAGATATCACCGCAAAGGTCAGATCGAGGGCAGTAGTTTTAGCAGTAGACCTCCTCTGTAAATCTAACGGGGTAACCTGTAAAGGCTTTTAAAAATGTATGTAGTTTGTCGCCAATGCGCGTTTGTGCGAAATTTTAAAGCATGTCGTGTTTGGTATCTATGTACTCGGCCTAAGATCATCTTTTTTATTTCATCAAACATTTGGGCAATATAGTGTGTTTTAGTGCATTAAAATTTAAAAAAGTGTATTTTTTCCCCAAAAAATGCGTTTGAAAAATCGCTGCGCAAATACTGTGTAGAAAAAAAAATGCAACACCCACCATTTTATTCTGTAGGGTCTTTGCTTTAAAAATATATATAATGTTTGGGGGTTCAACATAATTTTCTTGCAAAAAAAAATATGTTTTCATGTAAACAAAAAGTGTCAAAAAGGGCTTTGTCTTCAAGTGGTTAGAAGAGTGGATGTAAGCTTCTTAATGTTGTGTATAAAATGCCAGAACAGTTCAAAACCCCCCCAAATGACCCCATTTTGGAAAGTAGACACCCCAAGCTATATACTGAGAGGCATGTCGAGTCCATGGAATATTTTATATGTTGACACAAGTTGCGGAAAAAATATTTTTTTTTTTTTTTGCACAAAGTTGTCACTAAATGATATATTGCTCAAACATGCCATGGGCATATGTGGAATTACACCCCAAAATACATTCTGTTGCTTCTCCTGAGTACGGGGATACCACATGTGTGAGACTTTTTGGGAGCCTAGCCGGGTACGGGACCCCAAAAACCAAGCACCGCCTTCAGGCTTTCTAAGGGTGTAAATTTTTGATTTCACTTCTCACTGCCTATCACAGTTTCGGAGGCCATGGAATGCCCAGATGGCACAAAACCCCCCCAAATGACCCCATTTTGGAAAGTAGACACCCCAAGCTATTTGCTGAGAGGTATTGTGAGTATTTTGCAGATCTCACTTTTTGTCACAAAGTTTTGAAAATTGAAAAAAATAAATAAAAAAAAGAAAATGTTCTTTCTTCATTTTCAAAAACAAATGAGAGCTGTAAAATACTCACCATGCCTCTCAGCAAACAGCTTGGGTTGTCTACTTTCCAAAATGGGGTCATTTGGGGGGGTTTTGTGCTATTTTGGCATTTTATGGCTTTCGAAACTGTGATAGGTAGTGAGGAGTCAAATCAAAAATTTGTGCCTAGAAATCCTGAAGGCGGTGATTGGTTTTCGGGGTCCCGTACGCGGCTAGGCTCCTAAAAAGTCCCACACATGTGGTATCCCCGTACTCAAGAGAAGCAGCAAAATTTATTTTGGGGTGCAATTCCACATATAACCATGGCATGTGGGAGCAATATATCATTTAGTGACAACTTTTTGTAATTTTTTTTTTTTTGTCATTATTCAATCACTTGGGACAAAAAAAAAATATTCAATGGGCTCAACAGGCCTCTCAGCAATTTCCTTGGGGTGTCTACTTTCTAAAATGGGGTCATTTGGGGGGGTTTGTGCTATTTTGGCATTTTATGGCCTTCAAAACTGTGATAGGTAGTGAGGAGTGAAATCAAAAATTTGCGCCCTTAGAAATCCTGAAGGCGGTGCTTGGTTTCCGGGGTCCCGTACGTGGCTAGGCTCCAAAAAAGTCCCACACATGTGGTATCCCCGTACTCAGGAGAAGCAGCAGAATGTATTTTGGGGTGCAATTCCACATATAACCATGGCATGTGTGAGCAATATATCATTTAGTGACAACTTTTTGTAATTTTTTTTTTTTTGTCATTATTCAATCACTTGGGACACAAAAAAAATTCAATGGGCTCAACATGCCTCTCAGCAATTTCCTTGGGGTGTCTACTTTCTAAAATGGGGTCATTTGGGGGGGGGGTTGTACTGCCCTGCCATTTTAGCACCTCAAGAAATGAGATAGGCAGTCATATATTTAAAGCTGTGTAAATTCCAGAAAATGTACCCTAGTTTGTAAACGCTATAACTTTTGCGCAAACCAATAAATATACGCTTATTGAAATTTTTTTTACTAAAGACATGTGGCTGAATACATTTTGGCCTAAATGACTAAAATTGAGTTTATTCGATTTTTCTTATAACAAAAAGTAGAAAATATCATATTTTTTCAAAATTTTCGTTCTTTTTCCGTTTATATCGCAAAAAATAAAAATCGCAGAGGCAATCAAATACCATTAAAAGAAAGCTCTATTTGTGGGAAGAAAAGGACGCAAATTTCGTTTGGGTACAACATTGCATGTCCGCACAATTTACAGTTAAAGCAGTGCAGTGCAAAATTCTGAATTCACCTCTGGTCCTTTAGCTACCAAATGGTCCGGGGCTTAAGTGGTTAACATTGTTTTAGAAACCCCTTTGTCTTTATCCTTATTGACACTTGCAGGGCCCTGCTGAGTCAACTGTATGCATATGTGTGTTACTGTTCCCTTTTTCTCACACCAAGTAAAGTTTGCCTTTGGTTAAGTGAAACATTTTGTTTGAGGTATCTTTGTTTCCTGAGGGACTGCTATCGAGAAAGGTAACAATATTTTTTTCAAGTTATTGTGATATATAAATATACATGCAAAATTGTGATTCCCAGTATTCAGTGGGTCTCACAATTGCCAGTTACACCAGTCGTGCCAAGGGAGGGTCTGAGCCAGTTAAGGGGGTTGTAAACAGAATACTGACCCAAACTAAACCAGCAGCTCCTGCGGGGGTAGTGCTACACTACTTTAACAAAAAAAAAAAAAAACTATTCCGACTTACATAGGAAACACAGGGAAGAGTATACCAACTCTTATTTTTATGGGGGAACAGACAGTGGCAAAGTAGTGCATGAGCACCTGTGAGCACTCCAGGGGAATCCACACTCCAGGCAAGTGCAGCTGATGCAGAACTGGAAATTTTTTACACACCCATAAAAAAATGCTGCCTGTGTCTTGTGTCTCTACATTTGGGCCTGTCACACATGCTGAATAACTATGCTGTCACTGGACAATTTTTACACAACCATATCTTAAGGGGTGAAGCTCTCATTTTTATTAAAAGAAAGATGTCTGTCTTGTGTCTCCACATTTCAGTTTTTTTGTTGCTGCTGCCAAATTGCCCTGACACTGACCAAGATCTACCGAAGTATACCTGAGGGCTGTAACTTGAATATTTTTGGAAAAATTGGGGATGAGATTTTTCGGGGCAAAGTGAATTTAAAGTATTGATGTGATGTTGTTTCTGTGCCCTTTAATTTAATTAATTTTTTCCCCCCCTTTCAAATTATGCATGGTGTTACAAAAAAAGGGGAGCTCATGATCTGTGCAATCAAAATCAAAATAGTACATTGGTGTGCATTTGCTATCTGCAAGCAAGGATATTTGTAGAAATTAGAAAAAAAAGTAACTCCATTGCATCCACAAATTTGTATGAAAATGCCCTTTGCCCCACTGTCCTTTTTTAAGTTTTTTCTTTTTCAATCCATTTAATGTATATCATCTAAGGCAATTTTTTTTTTATCATCAATTTGCTGAACTTTTAGGGAATCACTCATTACTAATAGTTATACCACAATCCAGGTTTTTTTGCTATCCCTATACCCTAAATGATTGTTTTTGTTGGTGGTGCCCATACTGCTAGGTGGCTAAGTTAAAGCTGGAGCATCATGGCCGGATGCTACAGGCTAGAAACCACTAACTGGTATAAACCCTTAAGCCCTGTACACACGGCCGGGAATCCCCTCTATTTGAAAACCGCCGGTTTTCCTGACCAGATTCCTGGCAAGCTTGCCTTGCAAAGCCATGTATACACACGGCCATTCAAACGACCCGCCGTTCTTTTGAATGGCAAGAACGCTGTGACGTCAATGACTACGATGAGCCGGCTTCTCGTCACATTCGGCTCCCCATGTGAAGTGACGTTCCGTAGCCGCCATCTTGCTACACCCCACACCAATGTTGTATGCTACCGCGCATGCGTCGAAGTGTTATCGAGCATGCGCCGTTTTTCTCCCCTGCAGGTAAGCATACAGACGACCAGTTTTCTCAGCAGGAAACACTCTGCTGGGAATCCCGATGGGAAAATAGAAAGCAGGTTCTCTATTTTTTCCGGGCAGTTTTCCTGTCGGAAAACTGCTAGGGAGCATACACACAGCCAGGATTCCCGGCCAAAGGCTCTCCTGGCAGTTTTCCTGCCTGGAAAACCGGTCATGTGTACGAGACATTAGTGTTTTTTTAGTTTAACACATTGATTACAATAAATTAAAAACATTTTCCAGTAAACCATTTGTTAAAATTCTTAGCTAATCGCTTTCACTTTACAACCTTCAATGCTTCCTACATTTTCCAGTCTCCCTAGGAAAGAGTTAATAGACAGGGCAGTCTCCAGTCAGACTGTTAGCTTGTAGAAGGGAAGGTGGGAGAAGTAGAGAGGAGCAGGGGAGTGGCTTTCCATCCTAGGCTACAGGGCTGTGTGTCTCTATTGAGACACACAGTGTAGGTAGACACATTAGTCCCTATATGTAAGGGTGGCTCCATAGGATGCTGCAAGAGAAAGGTGACACACTGAAGCAGGAAACCTGAGGCAACAGTCATGTTACCATCTTAAAATAAAATATAGGTGTAGGTGTCTACTTTCCCGCCAGTAATTTTGAATTTTTTGCGGTGACACCAGTGGTGTATCTCCGGCGGTCCGCCGGGTGGCGCTGTCACTTTGGGCCATTGGACGAATCATTGCTGGGTCGAATCCCTTTTTGTCCTACTTCGGCAGCCGTGTGGTGGGGCGGGGAACCCGCTACGCACGCCGGAGAGGGGTATAAAGGGGGCCGGCCATTTTGTCATGGGGTTCGTTGTCCCTGGCACCTTTAGCCTGCGGACGGAGTTCGTTTTTTTTGTCCTCTGGGCACTAGGCCTGGAGGACCACCGGAGGTTGCGTTCCATCTCAGGCACCTTTAGCCTGAGATGAGGTACTTGGACGGAGGTCCGGAACTCAGTGCCCAAAACTGAGTTCCGCGAGGGAAGGATCCTAGGGTGCTCGGGAGGTGGACACCTTAATCCGAGGTGGACGTAATGGACCGGGGAGAGCTCCTCATCTGAAGACACGGTGCAGCATACTGCCGGTGATGGGTGAGCCTCTTGTCGGAGACCGTCCGGAAGGTGAATTTCCCTTGTGCGGAGACCATAGCCCACTCTTTGGAGGAGAGTGGAGGAAAGAACTTGTGCCTGGGCCTATGTATCTACACTTTCACACCTCCTGTTCTGTTTGTAAGCAAGTAAGTCTCTGAATAAAGCAGTGTTGGACTTGCAACGGTGTGAGACTCAGTTTCCTGGCAGACGGTTGGATTCGATGCACAATACAGGCCCGAAGGTAAAGAAATAACTCTGGCCAATACCACTTATACATCTGTGGTGGAAGCCTGGCGTAGCGGCCGCACTCCCTTTCCTATCATACCCCTAGACCAGAGACATTGCGAGCGAGAACTTTAATAGAGGGGATTGGGAGTGTGGGACGAGTGCCCGCTACATAGGCAATGTTTAAAAATCAAGAAGTTACATACTCAGTGAATAATTCAATCAGCTGCTGAAAGTGCTTAAAATGAGGGCTATGTATCACTTTAAGTTTTACCCTCTGTAAGTGACACTGTTTTTAAAGAGCTGATGAAGATTTCCCCTAGAATAGTTATATGATATACTGTATGAAAAATTTAAATAGAAAACTCAAGGGTAAAGTGTTACAGTTTTATAATATAAAGTAAATAAATGGTAAATAAATCAATGACATCAAAGATTAGAAATAAATATAGATGTTAACCAGAGCCTGAAGCAATCCCTGTAAAATGAGGTTCCAGGATCATTAGGTGCTTCACACATGGTTACATTACAGACAATAACAATTCACATCCACTGTTGCAACCTAGCATATCTTATAACTATACAGCATGGTTCAGTAAACCTGTTAGGAAATGCATACCCTTTCATTGCTATGTATTTTGTATTTAATATTAATATATATCGGATATGCAAGTATAACAAGTTTAAGGAAAACTGTCAAATATATTTCTGATGTTTCAGTACATAAAAATAAAAGGTATTTTATTTAATAACATAATGTCATGCAAGTGTTGTGTAATTTGGTTTTAGCAATAGATCCTAAGGATAATACATTGTAAATAAAAGAAGTGTAGCTGGTAGATGATTATTTACCCTGGGTGAGGCTGAATACTTGAATGTATCATAAGCTGGTCCTTGCAGGCAGTACATAAAGATATTCTGTTCTAGAATACTAGATTTTATTCAATTTTGTCATTACATATCAATCAAAAGTTTACGTTTTTGTATAGTATCTTCATGCTGTAAACCTTCACATTACCTAATGCACCTAATGACTTGTAGTTGTACTAAAGTACTATATTATTTTTAATAAAATAAATAAAAAAACTAGAGATGTTTTAAAAGAGTATTTTACATAATCATCTATGGATTTTTAAGTTTCGTAGGCTGAATCATTTCTCATAATGAAGAATATACTCAAAATTTGCATTGTGCTTGAAAACTAAAAAAGACAGGTTACCAGTTTAGCAATGTCCCAGGCCTCCTTTGATCTGATGAGAACCTTCAGGGTTAGGGATAGCTGACATCCTTCTGTATGTAGTGGGTTGTGAGGCATGGTGGGTGTATAGTTGTTAAAGTTATTGGGCGCCAGACACTTCTTGGATGCAAAGGAAAGTTTATTTCTCTTAACTAGGGATGAGCTTCATGTTCGAGTCAAACTCATGTTCGACTCGAACAATGGCTGTTCGGCTGCTCGCCGAATTTCGAACATTATGGGCCGTTCGCGCCAAATTCGAGTAACGCGTCACGGCCCATAATTCACTGCGGCATTGCAGTGCATTGCTGGCTGATGATTGACCAAGCATTCACTATGACCCGCATGCTTTGGCCAATCACAGCGCCGTCAGCACAGAGCCATAATTGGCCAAATGAAGGGTGCCTTTGGCCAATCATGGCTCAGGGGAGTAGGTACACGCCCCACACTATATAAGGCCGCCTGCATGTCGGCCTTGTGTAGTGTGTTCCGCTGAGGGAGGGGGAGAGATTTTGTTATAGCTATATTGAGCAGGCAGTTGATTGAG
This sequence comes from Rana muscosa, assembly GCA_029206835.1. Lineage (NCBI taxonomy): Eukaryota > Metazoa > Chordata > Amphibia > Anura > Ranidae > Rana > Rana muscosa. The sequence continues at coordinate 868,540,439 of CM055116.1, read as the reverse complement.
CTAGTTAGATCCAGTATATTTAGTATATATGCACTGCACGCTTTGTGATATATATATATATATACATATACATACACACACACACACACACATACATACACACTGTATACAGTTTAGCTAGATCTCATTGGAGAGCGTTCCTGTTATTCTATTCCTACTAATAAAGGCAGGCAGTTGAGCTAAGCTGCAGTATATTAAGTCAGTGTACTGTATACTGGGCACAGTGTGCAGCTAAAGTTGACTGCAGACTAGTGATGAGCCGAACACCCCCGGGTTCGGTTCGCACCAGAACCCGCGAACGGACCGAAAGTTCGCACGAGCTTTAGAACCCTATTAAATACAATGGATGCGAACGTTCGAAATCTAAAGTGCTAATTATAACGACTATTATGCATGTTATTGTCCTAAAAAGGGTTTGGGAACCTGGGTTCTGCACCAGGGGACATGTATCAATGCAAAAAAGAAGTTTTAAAAACGGCCGTTTTTCTGGAGCAGTCATTTTAATGATGCATAAAGTGAAAAAAAAAAAGTCAAATCTTCCTTTAAATATCGTACCTGGGGGTTGTCTAAAGTATGCCTGTGAAGTGCCACGTGTTTCCTGTGTTTAGAACTGTCCCTGCACAAAATTACATTTCTAAAGGAAAAAAAGCCATTTAAAACTGCTTGCGGCTTTAATGTAATGTCTGGTCCCGGTAATATGGATGAAAATCTTTAAGAAAAATGGCATAGCTACCCCATCACACACCCCCCCCCCCTACCCCAGCCCATTACCAGCCCCTTTGGGTCTTGTATGGATATTAAGGGGAACCCCGCACACAAAATAAAAAAGGCCCTATATACTCTGAACAGCCCTATACAGGCGGTGCATACAAGACAGGGACTGTAGGTTTGTTCTTATGTAGAATCTGTTTGTAATTTTGAACAGGTACATTGTTTAAGTGTAGCTCCAGGTAAAAAATCTATTTTTAAGCTTTTTGGAAAACATAGGGAAGGGTTATCACCCCTGTAACATTAGTTTTGCTGTCTGTGCAGTGTGCACCTGTTCAGAACAGTTCACCTCACTTTCCGTCCTAATGACAAATGTTTTTTGAAAATTTGGGGTTTTTATTGAAACAAGAATTGGTGATAAAGCATCAGTGGAGAGGAGACACTTTTTTCCCATATTAACTCTTAGGCCTCGTACACACGACCGATTTTCTCGTCGTAAAAAACACGTCGTTTTTTTCGACGAGATTCTTGTTAAGCTTGTCGATTTTCTCGTCAAGCTTTCTATGCGTACACACTGTCATTTTCCAATTTCCTCGTGGTTCTCTGCGCTCACGTCCAGCACGTACGACGGCACTATAAAGGGGAAGATCTTTTTTCTTGGCGCCACCCCTTGGGCTGCTTTTGCTGATCTCGTGTTACCGCGTCTGAAGTAAAAGTTTGGGAAGAGACGATTCGCGCTTTTCAGTCTTCGTACTTTTCAGATCGTTTTCTGCCGTTCAGTTTGTGCTTGTGGGTTCGTATCTTGACTTTCAGGGCGTCTAGACAGGTCGTATCTGTTTTACAGTGCGTTATTGCCTGTTCGTTTCTGAATTTCAGTTCGTTATTCATAGGCCTTGCTGTTCTAAAGTGCGTTCTGTTCTGTACGTTCTGATTAGACGACCGTTTCCTAGCCATGTCGCCTGGACGTTCTCGTCGTCGAGTTCGTGCTGTGCGTGCGCTTGGTGTTGGTCTGCTTGTTTTGGACCAAGACCAGTCCATGAATGGTGTGAGGAGGAGTTCATGGACCAAGAATTGGTTGCTCCAGCGGGACCAATTCTGCCACATGCCTCTGCTGCGGGAGATCGTCGAGAATAATCCTGAGGACTACAGGAATTTTCTGAGGATGTCTGACCCCGTTTTTCAGGAACTGTTGGCTTTGGTGTCCCCCTATATTACCAGGAAGGACACCGTTATGCGGGAAGCCATCAGTGCTGAGCAGAGGCTCATCGCCACGTTGCGTTACCTGGCGACAGGGAGAAGTCTTCAGGACTTGAAGTTCACCACAGGCATCTCCCCCCAGGCTCTGGGCCTCATAATCCCAGACACCTGTTCTGCTATTATACAAGTCCTGCAGGAGGACTATATTAGGGTAAGTTTTCTCCCTTCACATCACATTTTATGTATTACATGTATGCTAATGTATTGTATTTCTTTCATCCTTTCCTAATTACCATGATTGTAATATGCTGAGAATGTCCCCTTTGTCCTCATGCATGTTGGAAGCTTTAGATTGCCCCTTTTTTATCCTCCCTAAATATTTCCCCTCACTAACTTTTCCAGCAGGGGCGCCTGTTGCTCCAAATGTTGGGGGGTTACAACCCCAATTTCGGAAATAAACTTCCTCCTTTTTTGCTCTGTTGCCTAATAAACGCCCCCAGTTGTCCCCTCCAATGCAGCCATTTAGTCCCCTCTATTGCAGCCAGTTTCCCCCCAGCCCTGCACTTACCTTCTTGTGGTCAGCGCCATCCTTCTTCTGTCCTTGATGTCTTCTCCTTCCCTTCATGTTGCATCAGCCAATCATGTTACCATTAAACAGACTTGGTGAACATGATTGCCAGAGCTGCCTGTCAATGTTTACACAAGGAATGCCCCCTCCTTGCGTCCCCGATTTTTCTTTGAGGAAGCCAATTACATCCCTCAGGTTGTAATTTGCAAGACTTTTTTAATACCTGTTTCTGCTCTGCAATTTTAACCCCCTAAATGACGCAATTAATCATATGTCGGTCGCTTTACAAGAGGCCATCCACCTGAATAGTGTGCGGCATAGACAATACATAGGTTCATGCAACGCATGAACCTATGTATTGTTCTGAGTGATGGGCACAGGAGAGAGGGGACAGTGCTCCAGCGCCCACTCTGGACGCACCGCCACTGCAATGCTATCCTGTGGCCAAACACATCTCCCCCCCCCAAAATAATTTAGTAATGGCCCATCAGAGGGGGTGATGAATATGATAAATGAGCCTTCCATTATACTTTTTTTACACACCTTAATAAACGTATAATTAGATTGATGTTGGTCTCTAATTTTTTGGTCTTGAATTTGCTTGTAATGTATGCCTTTGTTTTTCTAATATTATTTCATCTTGTTTCACTCCACAGCTTCCTTCAACGCCACAGGAATGGCAGACTGTGGCATCGGAGTTTGCCACGCGGTGGGACTTCCCCAACTGCGGTGGTGCCATAGACGGGAAGCACGTCCGCATCGTGCCGCCACCCCGTTCTGGATCCTACTACTACAACTACAAGGGGTTTCATAGCATTGTGCTGATGGCGGTGGTGTCAGCACGGTATGAATTCCTCTATGTTGATGTAGGGAAGAATGGCCGGATGTCCGATGGGGGATCCTTCATCCAGACGGAGTTTGCCCTCCGTCTCCAGAGTGACGACCTTGCATTGCCACCGGATGCAGGGAATATTGAAGGACTCCCCTTTGTTTTCTTGGCTGATGAAGCCTTCGGACTCGGACGGCATCTTATGAGGCCATTTCCACAGAGGACCCTGACCCCAGAGAAGAGTGTGTTCAATTACCGGCTGGCCAGGGCCCGAAGAGTCGTTGAAAATGCCTTCGGCATAATGGCCAGCCGGTTCCGCCTTTTTATGACTTCCATCCACTTGGCGGACTACAAAATAAACTATGTAGTGTTATGCTGCTGTGTGCTACACAATTTTCTTTGCCGCAAAGCGAATTCATATATGGCCTCAGTTTTGCCAGAGGCTGGACTTTCCCCTGCAAATCCCCTTCCGGGCCTGGAATCTGCCCGTCTTGGCTTGCCCCCCCAAAATGCCCGTGTGGTTCGGGACAAATACATGGAGTATTTCACGGGTAGGGGGGCAATTCCTATGCCAGCCTATGTCTAAGTATCCCAATAAAAATCTTCTCTAAACCTTTAATTATTTGTTCTTTCCTGTCTCCTAGTTTGTCTTTGTGCATTTGTAGTGGCAAGTGTATTTTACTTTAGTAAATAACAACCAATTTCACTATGTTACCTTACAAAAGAACCAAATAAGCTTAGAGTGTATTATAAAAAGAAGCTACACGTTGTTTGTGTTCAAATATTTTACTCTCTGCACATTTTTTTTTGTTTTACTTTGGGGTTGGCCTGACCACAACCCGTCAAATTTTGGCTTATGAAAATACAAAAATACCACTTGCATTTCTAAAATGACAACATTGGATACCTCTGAGCAATCTGAGACATTCAGTTACACAAACTATGTCTCTATGTGCCCGTCCTAATATGGGGTCCTGCCACCCCTTGCCCAGTCAAAAATTCAATATGCACACATTTTTACTTTTTTGCAAATAGGAAGTTTACAATCCTGATCCCTATTGTCAACATGTGCTATCTGCCATCAGGGGTGATCAATGGATGTGTTTTGGGGGTGCATCCCCTTCCTCAGTTCACCGACTTTTGATACGAGGAAGGTGTTGCACCCACAAAAGACGTACATGGATATCCCCTGATGGCAGATAGCACATGTTCACACACTGTGTGCATATTCAATTTTTGGCTGCTTTGTTACTCAAAAAATTAGTAAAAATATAAAAACAAACATGTAAAAACAAATGTGTTTGGATGGCTTATTGAATTCTCCCCAAAACATCGAGAATGTCTTTAAATGTTTGTTCCATCACATGGATTCTTTGTTTAATTAGGTCCAGTTCCGTGCTACATTCCATCACTTGCTGGATGAGGCGGAGGGCACTGTCAGCAGAGAACGGTGTGCTATCCTTCACAACATTTCCATCCCCTAAAAACCATTAAAAAAAAATAATAAAACTCTGCAGGCCTACCTCGCTTACCTTAAGCTGTGGTGTCAGATACTGACCTGTTGTGGTGACCAGATCCACAACGTCATCCACCTCTCCTTCCTGCACTTCTCCTTCCTCCACCTCAACTTCCTGCACATCTTTCGGTTGTGGATCTTTGGAAGTTTGGGGTTGCTTGGAAGTTGTGGGGTGCATGTGCTCCCTGGAGTGTCCTCCTCCCAGTCTTCTCTCCCCTATGAGAATAAAACCAAAGGTCTATTTATCACACTGTAAAAATCTCATTTTTAAACTTAAAACAGGCTAAATTGTTTGGAAGTGGGGTACAAGTGTGTGTTTGTGCGGAATTTAAAGAAAAATGCATTCTTTATGACCCCAAATATGTTTATTATTCACATTTGGATGTAATTTTTTGGACATGGAGGCACCACAAATAAACTCTGATGCACCTGTGTGGGACACCCAAAAAAGGCGGGTCTGGTGGCCCACACTATAGTGCTCCAAAGTACAGATGTGGAAGCAGCTGCTGAGTGTCCTCTCCTTTACACTGATTAAAGTTTGCATTTCATTCTCCTTACAAACACATCATCTAGACTTAAAAATTATCCACAATACTCGATCAAAAATGGCAGATGTCTAATTACTTTTGGGGGTCTTAAATAAGCCAAAACCACGGATAGTGGCCGAACGAAGTGTCGGTAATGTAACGAACGATTACTGTGCCCAACCTAGTTCAAAATAATACATTTTGGAAGGGAGTCCAATATGCTTTAAAAAAAAAAAAAAGTAAGTTTCTAAAAAGATTAATAGCAGAAAGGTCGTCATTTTACTTACTTTTAGCGAGCATCCTCTTTATGCTCCTCAACTGGTCTGGCTCCCTCAGTTTGAGGTCTGACCACCTCTTTCTGAGCTGCTCATTTGAGCGTTTCACCCCGAACTTCGCCCTCAGACTCTTCACAACTTTAGTGAGGATTTTGGCCTTCCTTCTATTTGGTTTGCTATACGGCCCATGCTTGGCATCATAATCAGCCTTGACCAAGATGTCCACCATCTCCGCCATCTCCGCCAAAGACATATTCGATGCCTTGAATCTCCTCCTTGATCGTGACGTGTCCTCGGTCTCCGGGCTTGTCTCCTCGCTAGTTGCGGAATTATCAGACACCTGCTGTAACTCCGCCATATCTGTCTGCGCGCCGAAAGAGAAGGGGCGGGGAAAAGATGTTAGTTAGAACGTCATGGGCGGGCGACGTGTGCGGAGCGACGTGTTCCAATTTGGACGCATGCGTGGTGTGTATATAGCAAACACACATGTGACTATAGTACGTTCGGTGTGCGGAGAGAGGAGTTCAAGTGACGGACGTGCGAACGAAGGTATGTGATTTTGTGAGACTTGTTAAAATTGTTGGCCTATACTGTCTTGAGATTGTTGGAGGATATATATGGTGACTAGGATGTGAAGGAGGTTAGACTGTTTGCCTCACATTATTTAAATATAATTTATTTTACTTGCAGATACAATATGAATGTATTTATTAGCGACAAAGAGTTCCTGGCGGAATTTATTGACCGGGTAAGGGAGCTGCCGGCTCTGTGGGAGACCAAAAACCCCATCCATAAAAAAAAAGGGGTGAGAAAAGCAGCGCTGGATAAGCTGCTCCCATTTGTGCATACCAAGGTGCCCACAGCCACAGCAAAACAAGTGGACACTAAAATTGGGAGCTTGAGAGGTACCTACAGGACTGAACGCTCTAAGGTGCTGGCTTCTCAGAGGTCAGGAGCAGCAGCAGATGATGTTTATGTCCCGGTTTTGTGGTACTACAGCAGGATGTCCTTCCTGGATGACCACATTGAGCCAAGGCCATCACTCTCCACTCTTCCCCCCAGACTTCCCTGCAGCCAACCTGAGCCTTCTCTGGAGCAAGAGGAGGCAGCCATCCTGGATGATCCTGATTTGGCCATCTGGAGCCAGGTATAGTATTAACTGAAAATGTAGTGGGATAAAATTAATGTTTCCCAAATATGTCAGGATGAGAAACATACATTATTTTGTATTCAACAAGTGAAATCATGATCTGTAGACATTATTCTGCACTTAATTGTGTGGTAAATAGTCAAGCTGATGTAGTGGTAAATTTAAAGCAAGGATTTATGCATTTACATTCTAATTGCTTCCATCAGGATTACAAAGTTTGATGCAAAGATTAAACCAACATATTAAACTATGTTTCTTTTTCATACACAGGATGAAATCAGCCAGGAGGAGGGTCTGGAAACTGTCAGGCAGGAGGAGGAAGGGCCCAGTGGCAGCCAGGAGGTGGCAGGGCCCAGTGGCAGCCAGGAGGTGGCAGGGCCCAGTGGCAGCCAGGAGGTGGCAGGGCCCAGTGGCAGACAGGAGGTGGCAGGGCCCAGTGGCAGACAGGAGGTGGCAGGGCAAAGGAGAAGCAACAGATCCCAGGTGCCTCCCATCAGGCTTCACAAAAGAGGCAGGATGGACAGGACCACCAGTGAGGCAGCAATGGCCCTTATTAAAGAGGCCCATGCCACCCTCAAGGAGCCCACATCCCCTGAAGAGGCCATTGCCGGCCTAGTGGAGGCTAAGTTCAAGGTGATGAGCATGGAGCAACGCCTCCTATGCGAACCCCTGCTCATCACCTTGCTCAACAAGGGGGTGATGGAGCAAATTACCCCCAATACCGCCATATGTGAGGTGGCCCAACTGACCCAACCTCAACATCCACCTCCACCTTCCTCTTCTGCCCCACCCCCTTCTGCTACCCCTCCACCTTCTGCCCCACCCCCTTCTGCTACCCCTCCACCTTCTGCCCCACCCCCTTCTGCTACCCCTCCACCTTCTGCCCCATCCCCTTCTGCTACCCCTCCACCTTCTGCCCCACCCCCTTCTGCTACCCCTCCACCTTCTGCCCCACCCCCTTCTGCTACACCTCCACCTTCTGCCCCACCCCCTTCTGCTACACCTCCACCTTCTTCTTCTGCCCCACCCCCTTCTGCTACACCTCCACCTCCTCCTCCTGACAGGAGTACCCCTCCAGTGGGCCAGCCTCCAGCTAAACGAAGAAGGAAGGCTTCAGTAAAGGCTGCAGGGAAGGTTGCCAGGAAGAAGAGGAAGTGATGGCCTTGCTTCATTGTGGTCGCACTGGTCGGACAGAAGGCAGCCTGTTGTAGTACCACACACTTGGGACATATATCTCACCTGCTGCTGTTCCTGACCTCTGGGAGGCCAGCATCAGATTGTGTTCTGAAATGTGGGCCTTCTCAAGCTCCCAATTTTAGTGTCCACACAGGGTTGCTGTGTGCTCTGGGGTCCCTGGGATGCACAAATGGCAGCAGCTTCTCCAGCGCTGCCTTCTCTTTATTTAATTTATAAACATGAATAAATGTGTTTTTTGTTTAAGTTCATACTTGACTATGTGTATTTTTAAATAAAAAAACAGGAGAGAATTTGCCTTCCTAGGGGTAGATTTCCTCTCACTTCCTGTTGTATCCTTCCGTTTGCAAGGAGGAGTCGTTTGTAAGTTGGATGTTTGAAAGTAGGGGCCTGCCGTATATACTCAGCTGAAATTTGCCCCTTACATGTTGGTGTTGCCACAACACTGTGAGCCCTCACAGTTACTCTTGGTGGGCGCATGAATGGGCCCTGCTGTGAATTATTAGATCAAGAATTGTAATTACATGCCCCTGTTAAACAGGGGCAGAAAAATTGGGCCTTAGGCACTGGTGCCACAACACTGCAACCCCTCACAGATACTGTACTTGGAGCACAGCAATGAGCCCTGTTGCAAAGTATTGCATCAAAAATTGTAATTACACGCCCCTGTTAGACAGGGGCTGAAAAATTGGGCCTTAGCCACTGGTGCTGGTGCCACGACACTGCAACCACTCCCAGATACTCTAGTTGGAGTGCAGGAATGAGCCCTGCTGCAAAGCATTGCATAAAAAATTGTAATAACACACCCCTGTTAAACAGGGGCTGAAAAATTGGGCCTTAGCCACTGGTGGCGGCACCCAGAAACAAAAATGTTCTTCCAAGCTATCATCGTCAATCGGATCATTGAGGAGGAGGAGGATAGTCAGTCAACATAACAGGACAGTCTCTCAGCATCAGAATCAGTCTTGAAGGGATGTGACATTTGAAAATAAATTAGTCTGTTATATCAGCTTCAGGTGTTTGGTAGCTGGTGGTGATCCAAGACTGGTTCATCTTTATGAAGGTCAGTCGATCAACAGATTCGGTGGACAGGCGCACCCTGTTATCCGTGACAAATCCTCCAGCAGCACTGAATGTGCGTTCTGAAAGAACGCTGGATGCAGGACAGGCCAGTAGCTCAATTGCATACTGTGCAAGCTCTGGCCAGTGATCCATCCTCAAGACCCAGTAAGCCAGAGGATTTTCGGTGGGGAAGGTGTCCAAGTCTGACCTTGCCCCTAGGTATTCCTGCACCATGTATATCAGACGCTGGCGATGGTTGCTGGAACCGATCATACCTTGGGGCTGCGGACTAAAGAATTGTCTGAACGCTTCGGTCAGACGGCCACCTTCCCCACCGCTCCTTCTTTGACTGACCGAAGCCTCAGCAACTCGTTGTCCAGGACCAGGAGTTTGTAACCTCCCAGTCTCTGGGAACGCGTTGCACAGACCTTTCTGCAAGGCCTCCCGGAGCTGTCTCATCCTCTGCTCCCTCTGCGACGGTAAGATAAGGTCCGCAACCTTACCCTTGTACCATGGATCAAGGAGAGTGGCCAGCCAGTAATGGTCCCTATCCTTGATCCAAAGAATAGGAGGATCCTTCCGCAGACTTTGCAGGATCAGGGAGGCCATGCAGCGTAGGTTAGCTGAGGCATTTGGTCCGGAGTCCTCTGGGTCACTAAGGACGACATGATCCGCAGCCACCTCCTCCCAGCCACGTACAAGTCCACTGGTTTCTTGGGACTGTAAATCATCCCTAAAAGACTGCTGCTGATGATGCTGAGTGCCAGGCTCCACCTCCATGCTGACACAATCCTCTTCCTCCTCCTCCTCCTGTGCGATGGGTGGGACAGAAGGAACACTGTCTGGGTAAAGGGGGCCTTGAGAGGCAAGGAAGTCCTCCTCTTCCTGCCTCTGTTCTGCCTCAAGTGCCCTGTTCATTATTCCATGCAGCGTATGTTCCAACAGGTGGACAAAAGGTACAGTGTCACTGATGCATGCACTGTCACTGCTCACCATCCTTGTGGCCTCCTCAAATGGTGCCAGGACAGTGCATGCATCCCTGATCATGCCCCACTGGCGTGGTGAAAAAAACCCGAGCTCCCCTGACCCTGTCCTGGTGCCGTAGTCGCACAGGTACACATTGATGGCCCTCTGCTGCATGTGCAGCCGCTGCAGCATGGCCAACGTTGAGTTCCACCTGGTGGGCATGTCACATATAAGGCGGTTCTTGGGCAGGTTCAACTCCTTTTGCAGCTCAGCCAGACGAGCACTGGCATTATAAGATCTGTGGAAATGCACACAGACTTTCCTGGCCTGCCTCAGGACATCCTGTAAGCCCTGGTACCTGCCCAAGAACCGCTGCACCACCAGGTTAAGGACGTGAGCCACACAGGGCACATGGGTCAGTTGTCCCTGTCGGAGAGCGGAGAGGAGGTTGGTGCCATTGTCGCAAACTACCATTCCTGGCTTAAGCTGGTGTGGCGTCAACCACCTCTCGGCCTGCCCCTGCAGAGCAGACAGAACCTCTGCCCCAGTGTAGCTCCTGTCCCCCAAACACACCAGCGCAAGCACGGCATGGCATCTTTTTGCCTGCGTACTTGCGTAGCCCCTTGAACGCCTACGGAGCACCGCTGGTTCCGAGGACAAAGCACAGGAAGAGGCCACGGAGGAAGAAGAAGAGGATGGGGTGGAGGACAGAGGTGTGTCACAACCAGCAGTAGAATTTTGGAGGCGTGGCGGTGAAACAACCTCCAACACTACTGCACCTTGTCCTGCATCCTTCCCAGCTGCCAAAAGAGTGACCCAATGGGCCGTGAAAGAAAGGTAACATCCCTGTCCATGCCTGCTGGACCATGAGTCAGCGGTAATATGCACTTTACCGCTGACCGCCCTGTCCAGCGAGGCCAAGACATTGCCTTCCACATGCTGGTAGAGAGCCGGAATCGCCTTCCGTGAGAAAAAGTGGCGTTTGGGAACCTGCCACTGAGGAACCGCACATTGCACAAACTCACGGAAGGGGGCCGAGTCTACCAACTGAAAAGGCCGCAGTTGAAGCGCTAGCAAATTAGCCAAGCTAGCATTCAACCGCTGGGCATGTGGATGGCTGGGAGTGAACTTCTTTCGACGGTCCAGCAGCTGGGGCAGGGAAATTTGCCTGCTAGAATCGGACGTCGGTGTACTGCTAGCAGAGTGCCCGCAAGTACTTGGCTGTGACACACCTAATTCTACACCTTCATTCCTCTCAGAGCAGGTTTTAGAGAGGACTGAAGGTATAGTGGGGTTGGAGATCCCAGCTGATGCGGTGCAAGAAGAGGTCAGCTTTGTTCTTTGGTGTGGGTCTTTAAGGTAGGCTTGCCAACGAGCTGCATGGCAGGTCAACATATGTCTGGTCAAGCATGTGGTGCCCAAGCGGTTGATGTTTTGGCCACGCGATATACGCTTGAGACATATGTTGCAAACAGCAGCTGTGCGATCTGATGCACTCGACTCAAAAAAGGCCCACACCAAAGAACTTTTTGAATAACGGGCAGAGGCAGCGCCCTGCACAGGCGGAGCTCTGCGGTGTGATTCCGTCGGTGTGCTGCCCTTACGCTGGCCCCCCGAGGGCATCCTGCCTCGTTGGAGATGTGCCTCCTCCTCATCCTCCTCCTCCTCCTCTCTCCTATTAGGCACCGACGAGGAGTCAGTGACCTCATCATCCCCTCCCTCCTCATCACTGGAGCCAATCTGGCAGTATGCTGCAGCTGCTGGAACATGACTGCCAGATTGGTGTCCTTCTTGAGCATCCCCTCTCTCTGCTCTCACGCTACTGTCTTCCTCTAGCTGGGTATCATCATCAGACCCTTCGAAACGCTGGGCATCCTCCTGGAGCATGTACCCAACACTGTGCTCAAACAGTTCGGGGGACTCCTCAGGAGGACATGGTTGGTCTAGGGAAGGAGTGACTGATGATGACATTGATACCAGGGAAGAGGAGGCTTTGGCAGCTGCTTTGCCAGTACCCTGAGCCTGGGTGAGAGAGGATGAGGAGGATGAGGAGGATGAGGAGGGCTTGGTCATCCACTCTACCAAGTCTTCGGCATGATGCGGCTCAACACGGCCAGCTGCCGAAAAGAAGGACAAGCGTGTCCCATGGCCACGTGCTGATGGCGATGCACGGCGTCCACGACCAGCACTGTTGTCTCTAGACACAGAGCCTGCTTGCCCTCTTTTATTGGCTCCTGACTGTCTGCCTCTCCTTGTTTGCCTTCCAGACATTCTAATGGCCTGCAGGGAAATGGGAAAAGCAGCAATACAGGCTAAGTTAAGGTGTAATATGGTCAGGAGGCACACTCCGCCCGCTGTAAGTGCCGCAAAATCCTGTTGGTGTAACACACCAGGAAGAAGCAGCAATACAGGCTAAGTTAAGGTGTAATATGGTCAGGAGGCACACTCCGCCCGCTGTAAGTGCCGCAAAATCCTGTTGGTGTAACACACCAGGAAAAAGCAGCAATACAGGTTAAGTTAAGGTGTAATATGGTCAGGAGGCACACTCCGCCCGCTGTAAGTGCCGCAAAATCCTGTTGGTGTAACACACCAGGAAAAAGCAGCAATACAGGTTAAGTTAAGGTGTAATATGGTCAGGAGGCACACTCCGCCCGCTGTAAGTGCCGCAAAACCCTGTTGGTGTAACACACCAGGAAAAAGCAGCAATACAGGTTAAGTTAAGGTGTAATATGGTCAGGAGGCACACTCCGCCCGCTGTAAGTGCTGCAAAATCCTGTTGGTGTAACACACCAGGAAAAAGCAGCAATACAGGCTAAGTTAAGGTGTAATATGGTCAGGAGGCACACTCCGCCCGCTGTAAGTGCCGCAAAATCCTGTTGGTGTAACACACCAGGAAAAAGCAGCAATACGGGCTAACTTCAGGTGTATAATGTGCAGGAGGCTTAGCAACAATGACACTGACACTGTCCCCTGCCTATCCTTCTCTCTCCCTGCACACAAGGTTTATCAAAGTATATGACACTGACACTCTCCCTGCCTATCCTTCTCTCTCCCTACACACAAGGTTTAGCAAAGAATATGACACTGACACTCTCCCTGCCTATCCTTCTCTGTCCCTACACACAAGGTTTAGCAAAGAATAGATTTGACAAGATTTGACACTGTCCCTGCCTATCCTTCACTTTCCCTGCTCCGGAACACACTACACAAGGCCGCCGCGCTGGCGGCCTTTTATAGTGTGGGGCATGTACTAAACCCCCTCAGCTATAATTGGCCACAGGCATCCTGCCTGTGGCCAATCATTGCTCTCCTCGCTGCCGGCGCTGTGATTGGCCAAGCATGCAGGGTCACAGTGCATGCTTGGCCAATCACAGCGCCGGGATTACACTGCGATGGCGCAGTGTATTGTGAGCCGTTCGCGTCACTCGAATTTGCCGCGAACGGCCCAAATCGTTCGTTGTTCGCCGAACGCGCGAACAGCTGATGTTCGAGTCGAACCTATGTTTGACTCGAACACCGAGCTCATCCCTACTGCAGACTATTCCTTGCGTAACTATTCCAATACATTAAATAAAGTATGTCTGGAAGGCCAACAAGGAGAGGCAGACACACACAGGCCAATAAAAGAGGGCAAGCAGGCTCTGTGTCTAGAGGCAACAGTGCTGGTCATGGACAGTGCATCCTCATCAGCTTGTGGCCGTGGGGCACGCTTGTCCTTTTTTCGGCAGCTGGCCGCGTTGAGCCGTAACATGCTGAAGAGTTAGTAGAGTGGATGACCAAGCCATCCTCATCCTCCTCATCCTCTCTCACCCAGCCTCAGGGTACTTTGCTGATTTGTCCTCGGAAACCAGCGGTGCTCCGTAGGCGTTCAAGGGGCTATGCAGGTACGCAGGCAAAAAGATGCCATGCAGTGCTTGAGCTGGTGTGCTTGGGGGACAGGAGCCACATATGGGGCAGAGATTCTGTCAGCTCTGCAGGGGCAGGCTCAGATGTGGTTGACGCCATGCCAGCTTAAGCCAGAAATGGTGGTTTGCGACAATGGCACCAACCTCCTCTCCGCCCTCCGACAGGGACAGATGACCCATGTGTGGCACACATCCTTAACTTGGTGGTGCAGCGGTTCTTGGGCAGGTACCCGGGCTTACAGGATGTCCTGAGGCAGGCCAGGAAAGTCTGTGTGCATTTCCGCTGGTCATATAATGCCAGTGCTCGGCTGGCTGACCTCCAAAAGGAATACAACCTGCCCAAGAACCGCCTAATCTGTGACATGCCCACCGGGTAAAACTTAATTTTGGCCATGCTGCAGCAGCTGCACACACAGCAGAGGGCCATCAATGAGTATCTGTGCCAATATGGCACCAGGACAGGGTCAGGGGAGCTTGTTTTTTTTGTCACGCCAGTGGGTCATGATCAGGGATGCATGCACTGTCCTGTCACCATTTGAGGGGGCCACGAGGATGGTGAGCAGTGACAGTGCATGCATCAGTGACACTGTGCCTCTTGTCCACCTGTTGGAGCACACACTGCGTGGAATAATGGACAGGGCACTTAAGGCAGAACAGAGGGAGGAAGAGGAGGACTTCCTTACCTCTCAAGGCCCCCTTTATCCAGACAGTGTTCCTGCTGGCCCACCGATCACACAGGAAGAAGAAGAGGAGGAGGAGGAGGAGGAGGATTGTGTCAGCATGGAGGTGGAGCCTAGCACTCAGCATCAGCCTTCAAGGGATTATTTACAGTCCCAAGAAACCCATGGACTTGTACGTGGCTGGGTGGAGGTGGCTGCGGATCATGTCGTCCTTAGTGACCCAGAGGACTCCGGACCGAATGCCTCAGCAAACCTACGTTGCATGGCCTCCCTGATCCTGTAAAGCCTGCGAAAGGATCCTCGTATTCGTGGTATCAAGGAGAGGGATCATTACTGGCTGGCAACCCTCCTTGATCCACGTTACAAGGGTAAGGTTGCGGACCTTATCCAGCCATCACAGAGGGAGCAGAGGATGAGACATCTTCGGGAAGCCTTGCAGAAAGGTTTGTGCAACGCGTTTCCAGAGCCTGGGAGGTTACAAATTCCTAGTCCTGGATAGGGATGAGTCGAATCGGTTTGCACCAGAACATGCGAACAGGCAAAAAATTCATTCGAACACATGATTGCCGTTAAAGTCTATGGGACACGAACATGAAAAATCAAAAGTGCTCATTTTAAAGATTAATATGCAAGTTATTGTCATAAAAAGTGTTTGGGGACCCGGGTCCTGCCCCAGGGGACATGTATCAATGCAAAAAAAGTTTTAAAAAACGGCTGTCTGTTCTTTTTACCTTTTTTTGACACTTTTTGTGAAATGATAGAGGTACAATGTACCCTGTTAACAATTCACATGGGGGGGCCGGAATCTGGGGGTCCCCTTTATTAAAGGGTGCTTTCAGATTACGATAAGCCTCCCGCCCACAGACCCCCACAACCACCGGGCAAGGGTTGTGGGGATGAGGCCCTTGTCCCCATAAACATGGGTGGGGTCACAGACCCCCAAAGCACCCTCCCCATGTTGAGGGCAAGTGGCCTGGTACGGTTCAGGAGTGGGGGGACGCGCTCTCGTCCCAGCCTCTTTTCCTGCAGGCCTGCCAGGTTGCGTGCTTGGATAAGGGTCTGGTATGGATTTTTGGGGGAACCCCACGCCATTTTTTTTTCATTTTGGTGCAGCGTTCCCCTTAAAATCCATACCAGACCTGAAGGGTCTGGTATGGATTTTTTGGGGGAACCCCACGCCATTTAAAAAAAAAACCGTGGGGGTTCCCCTTAATATCCATGCCAGACCTGAAGGGCCGGAATTTGGGGGGACCCCCACGCCTTTTTTTTTTAAATTTTGGTTCCCTGCACAAAATGTAATTTTTGAAGGAAAAAAAGTCATTTAAAACTACTCGCGCTATTAATGAATTGTCGGCTCCCGGCAATACAGATAAAAGTCATTGAAAAAAAATGGCAGGGGTTCCCCTTAATATTCATACTAGACCCAAAGGGCCTGGTAATGGACTGGGGGGGGGGCCCTGTCAATTTTTTCAATGACTTTTCTCTGTATTGGCGGGACCAACAATTCATGAATAGCCAGAGTAGTTTTAAATTACTTTTTTTCCCTTCAGAAATGACACTTTGTGCAGAGACAGTTGTAAACACGGGAAACACATGCTGCTTTACATGCATACCTTTAGACACCCCCAGGTACACAATTTAAAGGAATATTTCACTTTTATTGTTTCACTTTAAGCATTATTAAAATCACTGCTCCCGAAAAAACTGCAGTTTTTAAAACTTTTTTTTGCATTGTGTGACAGCAGGAAGGTAAAGTCACCTGGTTGCATCCAGGGGGGTAGATATATTTCGCCCAGATTCAGGCTTTACGCCGACTTATACAACTAGGTGGAGAGTTGTATAAGCCCAGCTGAGGATAGTGGGCTCATGGATGACTCATACCTCTAGGGAGAGTGTGGGGCGTCGTGCAGACAGGGAGTTGATGAGACCAGCTGAAGCTTGTCAGCTCATTTAGGCCTCTATAAGAACTCCCAGCTTCATTAGGGGTTAGCTCATGCCTGGAAGCAGACCTGTGTGGACTTCCTGGAGAGAGTGAACCCTTGTGCGGTGAGACAAAGCCTGTGTGGCTATTTGCTTGGACATTTAAAACCAGGGACTTAGGGACTAGGACAGCACTAGGCTGATCCCAGTTGTTAGTTAGGAAACCTGTATGTTTAGTCAGAGGTCAACTTGACCAGGATTTATTTTGTTTATGTTTCTTTTGCTTTGCTGTGTTTTTGTCACTGTAAATAGAAAATAAACCGCACCTTTTTGATTTTGAAAACCACAAGCTCCGTCTGCTGGGCCTGTTTTTGTGTGGGGAGCCCATCCCGGGGGTCACACACACCCGCTGCCGAGCTAACCCCCTCACAGTTGGTGGAGAACCAGTGGCAGTTTTTTTTAAGCCAGCATGGAGGAGATACTGAAACAGCTGCCTCTAGCAAATGCCAATCAACAGCAGACAAATGCAGGTTTGCAAAGGAGCCTTGCAGCCCAGCAGCAAGCTCATCAACAGAGCCTTGCAGCCCAGCAGCAAGCTCACCAACAGAGTCTGGAAGCTCAGCAACAAGCCCAGCAGCAATCTGAGGCCCGCTTCATAGACCTGTTACAGAAGCAAGAGCAGAGACTACAACAAATGGAAGCAGTAGTGCAGCAACGTCCGCAGACCAGTGAGGAAAGCCGTCCCACTAATACCGCGTCCTTTGGGGTGAGTCGTTTATTGACAAAAATGACTGGAGAGGATGATCCAGAGGTATTTTTGACCACATTTGAAAGGACTGCTGAAAGAGAAAAGTGGCCTGAGGAGCAGTGGGCTGGACTGGTGGCTCCTCTGTTAACTGGTGAATCGCAGAAAGCTTACTATGACCTAGAGCCTAACCAAGCAAAAGACTATGTGATGCTAAAAGCTGAAATATTGGCAAGGCTGGGTGTCACCCTGGCTGTCCGGGCTCAGCGTGTGCATAACTGGACTTTCCAGCTTGGAAAACCCCCCAGGTCTCAAATGTATGATCTCATTCACCTGAGCAGGAAGTGGCTACAGCCAGAGACTTTGTCCGCACCAGAGATTGTGGAACGTGTTGTAATGGATCGGTTTTTGAGAGCTCTTCCTACTGCCATCCAAAAGTGGGTAAGCCATGGAGACGGCCGGTGGTCTTGTGGATCGTGTAGAGAAATACTTGGCTACAGAGAACCTGACGGCCTCTTCCAGAGACACTCGGACTTTCCACCCTAAGACCAGACCATCCCCAGGGGCGGATAAGATGATTCCAAGGGGTAAGGGTGGAGAGAGTGAGAGGGTGGGAGCTCTACCCCAAGTTTGGCGAGAACAGCCTGGGAAATCAGCGGCTCAAGAGGCGGCAAGAAGGATCGTTTGCTACCGCTGCCGGCAAGCGGGACATATTGCAGCAAATTGCCCGGTTGTGGAGGAACCCATGCAGTGTGACTTTCTGACGGGCAGACGTCAGTCGCTGTGTGCGACAGTCGCATGCACTGCCATTCGAGGAACTGAGAAACATTTATGCAAAATGTGTGTTAATGGTAGAAATGTTGTGGTATTGCTGGATTCAGGTAGCCTTGTGACCCTGATAAAGGCTGAGTTAGTTAAAACAGAGGTCTCTGGGAATAGCAAGGTAGCTGTTATTTGTGTGCATGGGGACACCTGAGAGTATCCAGTGACTACAGTGTGTTTCGAGACCCCCAAAGGTACCCTCTCTCATCCAGTGGGCTTAGTATCTCAGTTACCGCATGACGCCATTGTGGGAAGGGATTTTCCGAAGTTCTGGGAACTGTGGGATGATCCTGAGCCCCCCACTGGTGCCCCTATGTACCAGGAATGTGATAGCCAGAACTCCCCCTGAGAGTGGTGAGGACTCTCCGGAATTTCCCTTGTCAGTATTGGCAGGGGAGACTCAAGAAACTGGAGAGGAGCCCACCTCCTCAGACAAAAGCCTACCGTCGGTGGAGTTTTCTGATCTTGAGGTTCACAGGGAAAACTTTGCCACAGAACAGTTGAAAGACCCCGCCCTAATAAAGGCACGGGAAAACGTAGTGAAAATAGATGGCGAGTTAGTGAACCCAGATAATACCTGCACTTACCCATACTTCAGCGTAGAGAAGGACCTACTGTATCGGGTGGCAAAAAGGGCAGAAGAAACCGTTGAGCAGCTTGTGGTGCCCAAACCTTACAGGAAGTTGGTGTTGGAGTTGGCCCATGGGCACATTCTTGGAGGTCATCTGGGGACAGAGAAAACCCGAGAGAGGGTATTACAGAGATTCTATTGGCCGGGGGTGATGAAGGACATAGAAAATTATTGTTCCTCCTGCCCTGTG
Source organism: Rana muscosa (assembly GCA_029206835.1). Lineage (NCBI taxonomy): Eukaryota > Metazoa > Chordata > Amphibia > Anura > Ranidae > Rana > Rana muscosa. The sequence continues at coordinate 868,521,554 of CM055116.1, read as the reverse complement.
TGTCAGAGGTCGGCCCCGATGCCACATTTCCGTAGCCCGCGGGTCCCTCTACCCATCATTGAGGTCCCGTTTGAGAGGATCGCCATGGATTTGGTAGGTCCTATAATCAAGTCTGCTAGGGGGCACCAGTACATATTAGTTATAATGGACTATGCCACCCGTTATCCAGAAGCGATCCCTCTCCGAAATACCTCGGCCAAAACCATAGCCAAAGAGCTATCTCTTGTGTTTAGCCGGGTGGGTATTTGTAAAGAACTGCTTACGGACCAAGGTACACCCTTTATGTCCCGGGTTATGAAGGAGCTATGTAAATTGTTCAAAGTGACGCAATTACGTACATCGGTGTATCACCCCCAAACCGATGGGCTGGTTGAAAGATTCAACAAAACCCTAAAACAAATGTTGAAGAAAGTGGTGGATAGAGATGGAAAGGATTGGGACTGTCTACTTCCTTATCTGATGTTTGCTATTAGGGAGGTGCCCCAATCCTCTACGGGATTCTCCCCCTTTGAGTTACTGTATGGGAGACACCCAAGAGGGCTGTTGGATATTGCCAAGGAAACTTGGGAAAGTGAGAGTTCTCCCCACAGGAGTGTGATTGAGCATGTCGCCCTGATGCAAGACCGAATTGCACAGGTAATGCCCATCGTGAAGGAACATTTGGCCCAAGCGCAGTTAGCACAGCAGAGAGTGTACAACCGTGGAGCCAAGACCCGTACCTTTTCCCCGGGGGATAGGATACTGGTACTTGTCCCTACGGTTGAAAGTAAATTCCTTGCCAAATGGCAAGGCCCCTACGAGATAATGGAAAAAGTGAGCGAAGTGAATTACAAGGTCAGACAACCAGGAAGGCGAAAGCCCGAACAGATCTATCACGTTAATCTGTTGAAAGCCTGGAGGGATAGAGAGTCCCTAGTCGCAGACACTTGGTCACCAGCTCAAACTGGTTGCGTGATTCCTGAGGTTGGAATCGCAGCCACCTTGTCACAACCCCAACAACAGGAGGTTAAGGAGTTTGTGCTTCGCAACAAGGAGGTATTCTCTGAGCTGCCGGGACAAACATCTGGGGTAGAGCATGACATTATTACCCCGCCCGGTGAAAGGGTGAAGTTAAAACCCTATCGGATCCCAGAGGCCCGACGGGAGGCAATACGGGAGGAAGTACAGAAAATGCTGAACTTAGGGGTGATAGAGGAGTCCCAAAGTGATTGGTCTAGTCCCATTGTGTTGGTGCCTAAACCGGATGGGAGCTGGCGATTTTGTAACGATTTTCGTCAGTTGAACAAAGTTACAAAATTTGACACCTACCCCATGCCACGTATAGATGAGTTGATCGACCGGCTGGGAACAGCCCGATACATGACGACTCTTGACCTCACAAAAGGGTATTGGCAAATCCCCTTGGCCAAGTCGGCCAAAGAGAAAACCGCATTTGTAACCCCAGACGGGGCGTTCCAATATAAAAGAATGCCGTTCGGGTTACAGAATGCGCCGGCCACATTCCAGCGGAAAATGGACCAGATGCTGAGGCCCCATCGGAAGTATGCTGCGGCTTACCTGGATGACGTAATTGTCCATAGCACAGATTGGGCCTCACATCTGCCAAAAGTGCAAGCAGTCCTGGACTCTGTTCGGGAAGCGGGGTTTACGGCTAACCCCAAGAAGTGTACCATTGGGCAGGAGGAGGCCAAATATCTTGGGTACACCATTGGGAGGGGAGTAATAAAACCCCAACTCAACAAAGTTGAGGCCATCCAGAGTTGGCCACGTCCCAACAGCAAGAAGCAGGTACGAGCCTTTCTGGGAATCGCGGGTTATTATCGGCGCTTCATTCCCCACTTTGCTTCTAAGGCTGTGCCCCTAACCAACCTGACGAAGGGGAAAGGGTCGGTCATGATTAAATGGACCCCCGAGGCTGAGGCAGCATTCCAATTCTTGAAACAAGCCTTATGTAGCCAGCCAGTGTTGTACTCACCCGACTTCTCTAAAGACTTTGTCGTACAAAGTGATGCGTCAGATGTGGGGTTAGGAGCAGTATTGTCCCAGGTCTGGAACGGGGAAGAGCACCCAGTCATTTACCTCAGCAGGAAGTTGAAGTCCCATGAGGTAAATTACGCCACCGTTGAAAAGGAGTGTTTAGCGGTGAAGTGGGCTCTAGATTCCCTTCGGTACTATCTGCTAGGTAGGCACTTTGACATGGTTACGGATCACGCTCCGTTAAAGTGGATGGCTCAAAACAAGGAGACAAATAGAAGAGTGAATAGGTGGTTCCTGGCCCTACAGGAATTCAACTTCACAGTAAAGCATCGCCCTGGCGTTCAAATGGGGAATGTGGATGCTTTGTCTCGAGTACATGAATGCCTGATTGCTGGTGTTCCAACCCCGAGGTTAAAACAAGAGGGGGGGGTATGTGACAGCAGGAAGGTAAAGTCACCTGGTTGCATCCAGGGGGGTAGATATATTTCGCCCAGATTCAGGCTTTACGCCGACTTATACAACTAGGTGGAGAGTTGTATAAGCCCAGCTGAGGATAGTGGGCTCATGGATGACTCATACCTCTAGGGAGAGTGTGGGGCGTCGTGCAGACAGGGAGTTGATGAGACCAGCTGAAGCTTGTCAGCTCATTTAGGCCTCTATAAGAACTCCCAGCTTCATTAGGGGTTAGCTCATGCCTGGAAGCAGACCTGTGTGGACTTCCTGGAGAGAGTGAACCCTTGTGCGGTGAGACAAAGCCTGTGTGGCTATTTGCTTGGACATTTAAAACCAGGGACTTAGGGACTAGGACAGCACTAGGCTGATCCCAGTTGTTAGTTAGGAAACCTGTATGTTTAGTCAGAGGTCAACTTGACCAGGATTTATTTTGTTTATGTTTCTTTTGCTTTGCTGTGTTTTTGTCACTGTAAATAGAAAATAAACCGCACCTTTTTGATTTTGAAAACCACAAGCTCCGTCTGCTGGGCCTGTTTTTGTGTGGGGAGCCCATCCCGGGGGTCACACACACCCGCTGCCGAGCTAACCCCCTCACAATTGATACATGTCCCCTGGGGCAGGACCCAGGTCCCCAAACATTTTTTATGACAATAACGTGCATATTAACCTTTGAAATTAACACCTCCTCTGGCTGGGTCCCTGGCTTGATTCCCACTGAATTTTCCAGATTCTTCACCGTTTCCGGTTGGTGAGAATACTGCTCCGGTACTTGCTTCAGTTACTCACTGTTGTCCCTGGTAATAAGGCAGATAGTCCCTTACTGGTGACAGCTTCCTCTCTACCTCCAACCTCAATGGGTTCTCCGGCCGACAGAACCGTCACTTTTGGTTGGACTGCAAGCGGCAGTCCCAACCCTGCACTGTTCTCTTGCTTCTGGATAGAACCTCAGACAGCCTAGCAGCCAGATGTGCCCGGGATAGGCCCAATCTCTGGCCTAGCAGCCCAGGCAATACAACACACATCCACCCAGACAGCCATCCAGGTGGCACAGACCACAGATCACCTGACCTCACCCGAATTTATAGGTTCTCCCAGCAGGCCAAGGGATTCAAGAAAACCCCTGCCCACTGGCTGAGATACCCCATTAAACCCATAACCTGACCTTGCGTTGACCTTCTCGTATCTAGTACCACCAAGTACCCAGCCACCTAGTGGTAGAAGAGAAAAGTGCAACAAGGCCAAACTTAGGGAGAATAGATCTCTAGCAATCAACCAGGAAAACTACTCCTGGCAAGTAAATTCGTGAGGAGCAACCCTGCCTAAACTCCAGAGTACCACACCAGGTAAAGGAAAATTAAATATTCCTTTAAATATTGTGCATGGGGGGTATCCCCTTAGTCTGCCTGTAAAGTGGCGCATCAGTGTGATGTGTAAAACAGTGCCACAGCTGTAATTTTTTGCCAGCATCTGGCAATATAGATGAAAAATCCATGAAAAAAATGATGTGGGGTCCCCCCCATTTTAAGGGGAACTCAATGCCAACATTTAAAAAAAATGGTGTGGGGTCCTACCCAAAATCCATACCAGACCCTTATCTGAGCATGCAGCCTGGAGGTCAGAATGGGGGGGATAAGCGAACGCCCCCTCTCCTGAACCATACCAGGCCACATGCCCTCAACATGGGGGGGTGCTCTGTGCCCCCATCCCAAAGCACCCTCCCCCATGTTGATGGGGACAAGGGCCTCTTCCCGACAACCCTGGCCGGTGGTTGTCGGGGGTCTGTGGATGGGTGGCCTATCGGAATTTGGAATCCCCTTTAACAAGGTGGCCCCCAGATCCTGCCCCCCTATTTGGATGGGTATCGGGTACATTGTACCCCTATCAATTCACCAAAAAAGTGTCAAAAAGTAAAAAAAACACAAGAGAATTTTGACAATTCCTTTATTAACCACTTAATGACCGCTCACTGTATATATACTAGACATGTGCAATTCGTTTAGTTCCGAATTCGTTTTTTAACGAATTTCGACAAATTCGTTAACTCGGAAATATCCGAATTAACGAAAACTCATTTAACGAATTTTAACGAATATTCGTAAATTCAAATTTACGAATGTACGAATTTACGAATATACGAATTTACCAATGCACGAATTTACGAATGTACAACTATCCGGAAATTCGTAAATTTGAATTTCCGAATTTGAATATTCGTACATTCGTAAATTTGTACATTCGTACAATCGTAAATTAGTAAATTCGGAAATCTGAAATAATAATTAACTAATAACTTAACTATTACTAACTATTCAATTATAGGTATTGTAATTTCCTTTCAAATTTGGCTGTTAGTGAACTTAACGAAGTTACGAATTGTTTTCCGACATAATGAATGCCGTATCTAAACGAATGGAACGTAATGAATTAATAATAATAATAAATAACAATAATAATAATAAAAACGTTTTATTATTATGTAGCGGGGTCCTCAAATTGATGGGATACACCTGGGCAATAGTGTAACCCAGGTGTATAATTGTGTTAGGATTCAGACCCCTTTTTGTTTCGTGGAGGATTGGAGGATGTAATATTCTCCTTTGCCTGTGGGTGGCGGGGTACCCACGGGCTTCAGGTAGAATCATCCCCTGCAGTGCTCCCTGTTTGGTCTCTTCCCGGAGATGGTATGGCTGGGGCGGGGAACCCGCCGGGCCGTTGAAGGGAGGAGATAAAAGGGGGAGACGCCCTGACCACGAGGTCGTCGTTTTGCGGAGAAGGAGGTCCTCGGAGGAGGAGGGTTGCGGTCCGCACCCAGGGCCCTTAGGCCTGGGTGCGGGAGATCCAGGAGTCTGGTCCAGGTGCCCATGGCCTGGTCCGGAGTCATGTTGGCGTCCATCCCAGGCACCTTTAGCCTGGGGTGAGGTACTATCGAGGAGGCCTGGGGCCCAGTACCTTCGACTGGGTCCCGCTAGGGTGGACTGTCCGAGGGTCCCTGAGCGGAGGGACTCGTACCTGAGGTGAGGAGGCCGGGGAGGTTACCCACTGGAGACCCGGAGCAGCACCAACCCGGTGACAGTGGGCCTCTGGGAACTCTCTTGGGAGGACACATCCCCCTGATAGGGGCCACAGCGTATCGAAGAGGGCTCCATTGCTGTTCATAGGGGTTGCTGGAAGAGACCCCATCCTTCCTGTTCTGTAACAGCCGGATTGGCTTAGGCGCCGCTGGTCATAGTACAGTGGCATAGAACTCAAACATTAGGAAGTGCCTCGATCTGCTCGCCCCACCGTTGGCAAGGTTATAGGTCCCAACCAGTTTGCTGCAAAAGAACTGTTTATTGTGCTTTGCGTATTGGAGTGTCAAATAAACAAGTGTTGGACCTTTCTCCGGTGTGTGAACTCCAGTTACTGGAAGCAAAGGGGAGGCTGGTGAGCTTGCAATTACAGACTCAGTGCATTCACAGAACACACCGGCCCGAGGAAACATCAGTAAGTGGCCTTCACCTCCCTACTACAATGGGGAGGACATGGGCCGTGGCGCATCTCACTCTCACAACCCAGGAACCCCTAGACATGAGTTGGTGTGTAACCGATAAAGATGGAGAGAGGGTGAGGCCGCTACAATTATTATTATTAATTTGTTCCGTTCCATTTGTTTAGATGCGGCATTTGTTATTTCAGGTTATGCGTAACTTCAGATAAATTTGTATTCGTTACGTTCGCTAACAGCCAAATTTGAAAGGAAATTACAACTATAATTTAATAGTTATTTTTTCAGATTTTCAAATTTTCGGGTTTTCGAAAATATCGAATTTCCAAATTTCCGAAATTACGAATGTATAAATTTACGAATGTATAAATTTACGAATGTACGAATTTACGAATGTATAAATTTACAAATGTACAAATTTACGAATGTACAAATTTACGAATTTACGAATTGCGATCATAACGAATGACCCGAAAAACGAAAAAAAAACAAAACGTTAAAACGAAAACGAAAACTAACGAATTTTTTGGCAGTGCACATGTCTAATATATACGTCGGCACAATGGCACCGACAGGCACAATCACGTACAGTGTACGTGATTGCCTTTGTACAGTTGGGGGATCCAATCGGACCCCCCTTCTGTACAGTGAGCGGTCGGAATTCATCTGGGAGCGATCCGACATGAGGGGACGGCCGTTCGATTCGGGCCACCCCCCCGCGATCGCTCCCGGCGAATGGAAATGCCCCCTCTGTCTGTGTAATGTACACACAGGCAGAGGAAGCAGGAGGAAGTGATGTCATCTCTTGTGCGGCGCTCACATATACCGAGCGCCGTACAAGAGAAGACATCAAGGTTAGTGCACAAACACTACACTAACACCAGCACACATAGGCACATAAATCGCCCCCCCAGGCCCCCCCAGATCACCCCCCAGCCCCCAGTCACAGTGTCACTGATTGCAGTGACCATTTATTTACTGATCACTGCAATCAGTGACATTTGTGACTGTAAAAGTGTCACTACAGTTTAGTTTTAGGTCCAGTGTAGCCCCCTAACCCCCCCCTAATAAAGGTTTAACCCCTTGATCACCCCCCAGATAACCCTTTCACCCCCTAGCACCACCGTCGCTAAGCGATCATTTTTCTGATCGCTGTCTTAGCATCGGTGATGCAGATCGGTAGCCAGTAATTTTTTTTAGGTTCACCGCAGGTTTTTATAGCGTCAGGTACCCCCATAAATTATCTAATAAAGGTTTAACCCCTTGATCGCCCCCCAGGTAACCCTTTCACCCCCTATCACCACTGTCGCTAAGCGATCATTTTTCTGATCGCTGTCTTAGCGTCGGTGATGCAGATCGGTAGCCAGTATTTTTTTTTAGGTTCGTCGCAGGTTTTTATAGCGTCAGGTACCCCCATAAATGATCTAATAAAGGTTTAACCCCCTTGATCGCCCCCCAGGTAACCCTTTCACCCCCTATCACCACTGTCGCTAAGCGATCATTTTTCTGATCGCTGTCTTAGCGTCGGTGATGCAGATCGGTAGCCAGTAATTTTTTTTAGGTTCGCCGCAGGTTTTTATAGCGTCAGGTACCCCCATAAATGATCTAATAAAGGTTTAACCCCCTTGATCACCCCCCAGGTAACCCTTTCACCCCCTATCACCACTGTCGCTAAGCGATCATTTTTCTGATCGCTGTCTTAGCGTCGGTGATGCAGATCGGTAGCCAGTAATTTTTTTTAGGTTCGCCGCAGGTTTTTATAGCATCAGGTACCCCCATATATTATCTAATAAAGGTTTTAACCCCCTAATTGCCCATAGTTAACCCTTTCACCAGTGATCATCATATAAGTGTTACGGGTGACGCTGGTTAGTTAGTTTGCTTTTTATAGTGTCAGGGCACCCGCCGTATATAACCCAATAAAGGTTTAACCCCCTGATCGCCCGGCGGGTGATATCAATTAGGTTTTAGCATCAGAGAGGGTCTGCGTCACACCCCAGGCAGCGTCAGGTTAGTGCCAGTAACGCTAACACCCACGCATGAAGCATACACCTCCCTTAGTGGTATAGTATCTGAACAGATCAATATCTGATCTGATCAGATCTATACTAGCGTCCCCAGCAGTTTAGGGTTCCCAAAAACTCAGTGTTAGCGGGATCAGCCCAGATACCTGCTAGCACCTGCGTTTTGCCCCTCCGTCCAGCCCAGGCCACCCAAGTGCAGTATCGATCGATCACTGTCACTTACAAAACACAACACACATAACTGCAGCGTTCGCAGAGACAGGCCTGATCCCTGCGACTCCAGTGCTGTAGGAGGTGATTTCACCACCACAGTTAAAAAAAAAAAGCAAATATGCCGAAGCATTGGGGCGGAGGAGTGATTTTGCTCCTAATGCCGCGTACATACGGTCGAAATTCCGACGGAGGCTTGCCCGTGGAAAAGTCCGACCATGTGTGTGCGGCATAACTTTTTTACGGGAGGATGCCCCCATGCTTCGGCATATATAAATGGTGCATGTATGCCCATCATTAGAAGTGGGTGGATGAAGGGCGGTATTCTAATGGTGGGCATACCCACCGATCAATCTCTTTTTTCATTCAGCCAACTGGCTGCATGAAAAAAAAAAGATTACAATACATGTCCAACAAGGACCAGCAACGTACTGGTATGTTGCTGGACTTTGAATGGTTATACCAGATTGATGCCTGCGGGTTTAGGTATCATCTTGGTATCATTCTTTTCAGCCCGCGGCCGGCTTTCATGTAAAAGCAATCCTAGTGGCTAATTAGCCTCTGGACTGCTTTTACAAGCAGTGGGAGGGAATGTCCCCCCCGGATATAAAAAGCGCCATTGGGAAACTGGGAAAGCATTTTATCACACCGATCTTGGTGTGGTCAGATGCTTTGAGGGCAGAGGAAAGATCTAGGGTCTAGACCCCAGTTTTTTCAAAAAAAGAGTACCTGTCACTATCTATTGCTATCATAGGGGATATTTACATTCCCTGAGATAACAATAAAAATGATTAAAAAAAATATGGAAGGAACAATTTAAAAATAAAATAAAAAAGCAAAATTAATAATAAAAAAAAAAGCACCCCTGTCCTGCCCTGCTCTTGCCCAATGGCGAACGCAAGCGTCGGTCTGGCGTCATATGTAAACAGCAATTGCACCATGCATGTGAGGTATCACCGCAAAGGTCAGATCGAGGGCAGTAATTTTAGCAGTAGACCTCCTCTGTAAATCTTTTAAAGGCTTTTAAAAATGTATGTAGTTTTTCGCCAATGCGCGTTTGTGCGAAATTTTAAAGCATGTCGTGTTTGGTATCTATGTACTCGGCCTAAGATCATCTTTTTTATTTCATCAAACATTTGGGCAATATAGTGTGTTTTAGTGCATTAAAATTTAAAAAAGTGTATTTTTTCCCAAAAAAATGCGTTTGAAAAATCGCTGTGCAAATACTGTGTAGAAAAAAAAAATGCAACACCCACCATTTTATTCTGTAGGGCCTTTGCTTTAATATATATATATATATATATATATATATATATATATATATATATATATATAATGTTTGGGGGTTCAACATAATTTTCTTGCAAAAAAAAAAAATGTTTTCATGTAAACAAAAAGTGTCAAAAAGGGCTTTGTATTCGAGTGGTTAGAAGAGTGGATGTAAGCTTCCTAATGTTGTGTATAAAATGCCAGAACAGTTCAAAACCCCCCCCAAAAGACCCCATTTTGGAAAGTAGACACCCCAAGCTATATACTGAGAGGCATGTCGAGTCCATGGAATATTTTATATGTTGACACAAGTTGCGGAAAAAATACAATTTTTAATTTTTTTTGCACAAAGTTGTCACTAAATGATATATTGCTCAAACATGCCATGGGCATATGTGGAATTACACCCCAAAATACATTCTGTTGCTTCTCCTGAGTACGGGGATACCACATGTGTGAGACTTTTTGGGAGCCTAGCCGCGTACGGGACCCCAAAAACCAAGCACCGCCTTCAGGCTTTCTAAGGGTGTACATTTTTGATTTCACTTCTCACTGCCTATCACAGTTTCGGAGGCCATGGAATGCCCAGATGGCACAAAACCCCCCCAAATGACCCCATTTTGGAAAGTAGACACCCCAAGCTATTTGCTGAGAGGTATTGTGAGCATTTTGCAGATCTCGCTTTTTGTTACAAAGTTTTGAAAATTTAAAAAAAAAAGAAAAAAAAAATGTTCTTTCTTCATTTTCAAAAACAAATGAGAGCTGTAAAATACTCACCATGCCTCTCAGCAAACAGCTTGGGGTGTCTACTTTCCAAAATGGGGTCATTTGGGGGGGGGTTGTGCTATTTTGGCATTTTATGGCCTTTGAAACTGTGATAGGTAGTGAGGAGTCAAATCAAAAATTTGTGCCTAGAAATCCTGAAGGCGGTGCTTGGTTTTCGGGGTCCCGTACGCGGCTAGGCTCCTAAAAAGTCCCACACATGTGGTATCCCCGTACTCAGGAGAAGCAGCAAAATGTATTTTGGGGTGCAATTCCACATATAACCATGGCATGTGTGAGCAATATATCATTTAGTGACAACTTTTTGTAATTTTTTTTTTTTTGTCATTATTCAATCACTTGGGACAAAAAAAAAATATTCAATGGGCTCAACATGCCTCTCAGCAATTTCCTTGGGGTGTCTACTTTCCAAAATAGGGTCATTTGGGGGGGTTTTGTACTGCCCTGCCATTTTAGCACCTCAAGAAATGAGATAGGCAGTCATTAATTTAAAGCTGTGTAAATTCCAGAAAATGTACCCTAGTTTGTAAACGCTATAACTTTTGCGAAACCAATAAATATACGCTTATTGACATTTTTTTTACTAAAGACATGTGGCTGAATACATTTTGGCCTAAATGTATGACTAAAATTGAGTTTATTCGATTTTTCTTATAACAAAAAGTAGAAAATATCATTTTTTTTCAAAATTTTCGGTCTTTTTCCGTTTATATCGCAAAAAATAAAAATCGCAGAGGCAATCAAATACCATTAAAAGAAAGCTCTATTTGTGGGAAGAAAAGGACGCAAATTTTGTTTCAGTACAACATTGCATGTCCGCACAATTTACAGTTAAAGCAGCGCAGTGCAAAATTCTGAAATCACCTTTGGTCCTTTAGCTACCAAATGGTCCGGGGCTTAAGTGGTTAAAAAAAAAAAAAAGTGTCCTGCGATGTAAATCCATCATTAATCACCCTTATCTGAGCATGCAACCTGGAGGTCAGGATAGGGGGGGGCGAGCGAACTCTGCGCCCCCATCCAAAAGCACCCACCCCCCATGTTGATGGGGAAAAGAGCCTCTTCCCCACAAACCTGGCCAGTGGTTGTCGGGCTCTGTGGATGGGGGCTTATTGGAATCTGAAAGCCCCCTTTAACAAGAGGGCCCCCAGATCCTGGCCCCCAGATCCTACCCCCCTATGTGGATGGGTATCGGGTACATTGTACTCCTATCCATTCACCAAAAAGGTGTCAAAAATAAAAACCACAAGAGAATTTTGACAATTCCTTTATTAAAAAAGAAAAAAAAAAGTGTCCTGCGATGTAAATTCATCATTAATCACACGGACCCAAAAAATAGAAAAAAAACTCTGCTTCCATGGGAGGCCTCCCGGCGACTGCTGTCTTTTCGCTTTGACAGCTCATATATAGGCAAAAGCGAGGCCACCTGCTAACGTAACTGAATGATCCCGCCCCCTCTGTCGTCACATGATGTCAGAATGGGGTGAAGTCACTTGGTTATGTCACCGAGTGGCCACGCCCTTGCCTGTATAACAGCTGTCAAAACCAAAAGACGGCAGTTGCCGGGAGGCCTCCAAAGCTTTTTAAATATTTTCTATTTTTTGGGTCCTTCGGGCGGTGTGATTGAAGATGGATGGACATCGCGGGACACTTTTTTTTCCTTTTTTAATAAAGGAATTTTCAAAAACTGTCTGTTGTGGTTTTTACTTTTTGACACTTTTTTTGGTAAATGGGTAGGGGTACAATGTACCCAATACCTATTCACAGAGGGGGCGGTATCTGGGGCCCCCAAAAGCACCCTCCCCATGTTGAGGGCAAGCGGTCTGGTATGGTTCAGGCGGGAGGGGGCTCGCTTGGCCCCTCTCTTTCCTGGCCTGCCAGGCTGCATGCTCAGATAAGGGTCTGGTATGGATTTTGGTGGGGGCCCACGATATATTTTTTAAATTCTGGTGTGGAGTTCCCCTTAAAATCAATGCCAGACCCAAGGGGCCTGGTATGGATTTTAGGGGGACCCCACAATGTGTTTTTTTTTTACATTTTGGTGTGGAGTTACCCTTAAAATCTATACCAGACCCGGAAGGCCTGGTGTGGATTTTTTTTGGGGGGGGGACCCCCACGCCGTTTTTCTCCTTAATTCTGTCATAGGGTTCCCCTTAACCACTTCAATACATCATATTATATACTCTGCACTGCACTATATACCCTCCACTGTATTATATATACTACACTGACAGCACTATATATTCTCCACTGTATTATATATACTACACTGACTGCACTATATACTCTGTACTGTATTATATATATGGTACACAGACTGCACTATATACACTATACTCTGTACTGTATTTTATATATATGGTACACAGACTGCGCTATATACTCTGAACTGTATTCCATACACTACACTTGGGCGGCACAGTGGTGTAGTGGATAGCACTCTCGCCTAGCAGTAAAAAGGGTCACTGGTTTGAATCCCAACCACGACATTACCTGCCTGGAGTTTGCATGTTCTCCCTGTGCCTGCGTGGGTTTCCTCCAGGTACTCCGGTTTCCTTCCACACTCCAAAGACATGCTGGTAGGTTAATTGGCTTCTGTCTAAAAAAAAAATAAAAAAAAAAGTATATGAATGTGAGTTAGGAACTTTAGATTGTAAGCTCCTTGAGGGTAGGGACCGTTGTGAATGTACAATGTATATGTAAAGCGCTGCGTAAATTGACGGCGCTATACAAGTACCTTAATAATAATAATAATAATAATAATAATAATAATAATAAATAATACACTGACTGCACTATGAACTGTATTATATACAGTATACTACACAGAATGCACCATGTACTCTGAACTGCATTATATATACTACACAGACTGCACTATATACTCTGAACTGTATTATATATACTACACTGACTGACTGACTGCACACTACACTACCTGCCTAATCTCCATTCATTCACTATATACGGCCGCCTTGTAAGCAGCATCCTTATGGGGCGTGGACTTAGCCCCTGAGCCATGATTGCACTGTGATTGGTCAAAGCATGCAGGTCAGGTGCATGCTTTGGCCAATCAGCAGCCGTCAATGCACTGTGATCTCGCAGTGCATTATGGGACGCTCAGCGGCGGGTGAACTTGCGCCCCATATGTTTGTTTGTTCTATGAACAAACCAACAGCTGATGTTCGAGCCTAAAAGGTAGGTAGTAGGATTTTCAATACCCCTCCAGTGATCACACAAGTACACTTCTGTAAGAAAACAATATGTACAAACTCTTTAACAATAAAATATTTAAAAACACGTGTCAAATTGTGATGGCTTGCATACTGATACCAGCAAAACATTATCCACTACACACATGTATAGCTGTTTGTCGAGATGAGGAACTAGGGTATTGATAAACAGCTATACATGTTTGCAGTGGCTAATGTTTTGCTTGTATCAGTATGCAAGCCATCACAATTTCACATGTGTTTTTAAATATTTTATTGCTAAAATAAAGCTTTTGTACATATTTTTTGTTGCATAAGTGTACCTGTTTGATCACTAGAGGGGTATATAAAATCCCACTACCTACCTTTTGTTGCAATATATTTACTATAGGGATGATACCGCCCACTGGCACATCTTTCTAGTCGATCACCTCCCCTATATATACCCAACAAACACACAAAAACTATTGGTTACAGAGCTGAAGAAAGCAACTCTGATAGCTGTAGCCAGATCACACAACAGGGTCTACTCATGGCATACACTGCACATGTTTGCACAGTCCTTGTACACACAAAATACTTTTTAACCCCTTTGTTAACGCATATACATTTTTAAGTCCAACTGTAAAATGCCCCTTGCTGTGATAACAGTAATTAACCTTACAGAAAAGAACTAGGAATGTGCAGCTTTGTGTGTTCCTAGTTCTCAGACCTGTTGTAAAATATATATATATATATATATATATATATATATATATATATATATACATACACATACACACATACATACATACATACATACATACATACATACATACATATATATATATATAGTTATTGTCAAATTAATGTATGCATACTGATGCTGCTAAACTTGGTCTGGGTATCTAAGCTTAAAAAACTCTGCTCATGAAAGGGTTCATTATGCCACAAATAAATGTCTCACAGACACACAAACCTCCAAACAAAGGATGACAAAATTTAACTCGTCCCCTCTATATGCTTTTTTGTCTGATACGGCTTTAAAGAAAAATGCAATTAAAAAAACTGGGGACTTAGTAACCAGTAAATGCTGAGACAACAAACACCTTGGCAAGAAGTATGTAACTTAAAAGGAAGCATATAAAGTGATGCAGTGAGGAATATGCAATGTACAACATAGCATATAGAGTGCAGCAGTCAGAATAGGGAATGTACAGTGCACAGCATGGAAAAAAGTTGGTGCAAAACAGGGTACATTCAGTTGTTTTGCTTGATTATCACATCTCAAGTGGGCTGTATATATTAACCTTATTTAGATTCTCCCATCAGGTTGTGCCCCATGTACATTTGGTACTCACTGTACAAAAGAGAGAAGATATAAAGTATGATTGTTTATCAAACTATGTCCTCTCTCTTTTTCCTGTGTCACAAAAGCAATTTGCATGACCAGACATGAAGCTAAGAGGTAGGGCAATTTCACACTGAAGCCCTGTACACATGGCTGGGAATCCCGTCTATTAGAAAAATGTCGGTTTTCCTGACGGGATTCCTGGCAAGCTTGCCTTGCAAAGCCATGTATACACATGGCCATTCAAAAGACCCGCCGTTCTTTTGAATGGCAAGAACGCGGTGACGTCAACGACTACGACGAGCCGGTGTCTCGTCACATTCGGCTCCCCATCACAGATTGTTCCAGAAGTGACGTTCCGTCGCCGCCATCTTGCTACACCCCACACTAACGTTGTATGCTACCGCGTCAAAGTGTTATCGAGTATGCACGGTTTTTCTTCCCTGCAGGTAAGCATACAGACGACCGGTTTTCTCGGCAGGTAACACTCTGCCGGGAATCCCGATGGGAAAATAGAGAGCAGGTTCTCTATTTTTTCCAGGTAGTTTTCCTGTCGGGATTCCCGGCCAAAAGCTCTCCTGGCAGTTTTCTTGCCGGGAAAACCTGTCGTGTGTATGCTTACCTGCAGGGAAGAAAAAGTGCAAGGGAAATATCTCCCTTTAAATCCTAGGGAGCTCTTCACACCAGTCCACTGTGGGTGCACTGCATTTTGTGTAAAGTCCTACATGCTGTCTCTGTTAAAAAAATGACATCAAATACACACCTCCCATTGATTTCTATCGAAAACTCACCAAAAAAGCATAAAAATGCATCAAAAAACGCATATGACTTTTATCCTGCATTTATCAATAGAGCAGTGTGAAAGTGCCTATAAACTAACACCATAATTGCACTGTACATTCCCTTGTAAATATTGACCTGATGTTGTATTTTCAGTAATATGTGGCACTACCCCTATATGTATATTGCTAATTGATCTACATCTTTTTTCCAACAATCCTCAAATCTAGCTGTGTTCATGTAAAAGATTTGTAGTGGTTGGAATAAATTTACTCACACTTAATCTAGTAAACAGAGAACATATTATGGAATGAGGTGATGTGGAATAGAGAATGTACAGCTCAGAGTACAAGATGAGAGGATGTGAAATAGTGAATGTATAGTGCAGAGCAGGCCCGAACTGGCCTTAAGGCACACTTTGCCTGGTGGGCCAGGGCTGCATGTCCAAATAAAAGCTGGTTAATGCAGGGGTCCCCAACCCCCAGGCTACGGACCGATACAGTACCGGTCATGGCTTGTTGATGACCAGGCTCCACAGCGGGTGGTAAGCGGTGACCACGGTCTGGACTGGGCTAACACAGACTGCGGTTGCCGCTCTCCCCCCACTATGCAGCCATTCCTGTGTCTCCTCCCCCGGCTATCACACCCCCCCAACGATGTCATCCTGTACAGAAAGTGGGAGTCTTTTCATATTAGGAAGCTGGTAATCACCCGCTTGTTAATATGATCCAAATCTGCAGCTCCTCCCGCCCCCTGCCCTGCTGATAGGATGACATTGTCAGTGGGAGACCTTGGAGAGGATACACAGGCTGAATCCTGCCTTTGCCCTGCCAAAGGTAGGGCTGTGCAGGGGAGGCAGAGTAAAAGGGGTACTTTGAGTAGAGAGAAAATGGGGGGCATGACTGCAAGGGGCACTGTGGTGGGGCTGTGATTGCTAGGGGCACTGTAATATAAAGGGGAATGCACTGTAAAGGGGCACTGTAACGATTACAGTGGCCCTTTACAGTGTAGCCCACTTTATATCACTGTGGCCCTTTAAATTACAATACGGAGGACCATCGCCGTGAATATCCCGTCATCAACTGCCCCCACAAATGCTTTCTTGTTGTGGATGTGGCCTGCCTTTTTTTAACCAGCATTAACAGGTATGAATTGAGCAGGGGAACTTTTCATTCAATAATGAAGGAGGGAGTGGTCCTAGTGGCATGTCAGAACCAGTAAGAGCCAGCGCAGTCTCCGGATGATGTCACGGGGGAACAAGGCAGCGCAGGACCCGGCAACAGCTGCAGAGAAAAGGGTTTCTGCAGGGTAATGCTGGATCTGCCGTGTGGGTGAGTATCTAAACTGTGGCAGTCCCAGTATTAGGGAAGCAGTGGAGAAAAATAAAATAAAATAGGGGGGGGGTATAGAATTTTGCGACACATAATATTTTTAGTATCTCAGGTGATTGTGTATAATTAGTTTGATAGCCAGGCTGATTTTAAACAAGGTGTGACCTTATTGTTTTACACAATGGCGTTAACATAAAATGAATACAAAAGATAAAACAAATTACAGTTCAGTGTAATAAAACAGAAATACAAGAAATAAAAACAGAAGTTATAAAAATGTGGTAAGCTTTAGAAAAATATTGAGCTTCTTGCCTCTTTTGCAAAGTGTGTGAAAAAAGGTAAAATGAGATGTGTCTTTAGGCTACATTTCCACCTATGCATAAATTGCTTTTGAGCATTTCTGCAGTGCTTTTTGCTGCGCTTTTTGTGTTTTTCACCGCGATTTTGCTGAGATTTTACAGTTATTTCCTAATACAATCTAAGCTAAATGTATTGCAACCTTTTTAGTATATGCTCTTAATATGTATGTTTTTTTAGCTGACATTACCTCATAGATACTTTGATTGACAGAAACATACAATAGTATTTTAAACCTAGCCTACAATGTGACCTTTCCAAGCCAAAGGGTCACGGGGCTACATTCTTTTCATGACAGTTTTCTTGTAACATGTTTTTTGTGACTTTGTAAAATACATTTCATATAATAAATACATGGTGTTTGAGATTCAAGCCTTACGATACATCAAGCCCAGAACAGTGTGAGCATGAGGCCACTGTGAGGATGACCAAGTTTAGGCTTGAACGTCACTGTAAATCTCTGAACCCCACTTTGCTGTTTACATCAGAATCTTGAACTAAGCAGGTGTCTCACCAACAGCTATCAGAAGCAGGTAACAAATTACCACAGACTAGTGGTCCAGCAAGTATAAGCAGGAATGGTAGATCACCTTCATGGCACACTCAAAAAATTTGTCTGGGAAAGGTGGAGGAAGGGGCACAACACTGAAGCTGGTGGTGCCACCCTATGTCCTAGGCCTTAGTGACCACGATAGGGCCATCATCTTTCCCCCTTCTCTGCAATGGTCTCAAGTCATGGCTCATCAGAACCAGCAGTCCATCCCAAACACCCAAACTTTTTCAACAGTTCAGGCAATACGCTGCTTTTCCGTTTTTTAGCTAGTATGCCTGGGGGACAGGAGCCACGCTGGGCCAAAGACTCTGGAGGTTCTTCAAGGGCAGGCAGGCCGAAAAGTGTCAGACCCCCACACCAGTTTGTGCCAGGTCAGGTCATGTGTGACATGGGCACCAACCTGATGGCTTTTGTTTGGGAAAGTTTATACATTTGTACCTGAATATAGTGGTTCCTGGTTAGGTACCCTGGCTTACAGGATGACCTGCAGCAGTATGTGTGGCTGCTATAGAAAGTCATAACCCCTGAATGTTCACAATGCTAAAATGCAGACTTTAACACATGCTACCTTCCAACCACCTGATATGACATAAACCCGTGGACCAAAACTTCACACTGGCCATGCTGCAGTTGCGATCATCATCCCCATATGCAGCTTCTTACTCAGTACTTCAGAAAATCTTGCCACTATTTGAAGAAGAGGCCAAAATGGGGAGCAGCAAGGAGGCAGGGATTTGTGTCTTAATCCACCTGATGTGCCTGCAAGAGCATACACTGATGGGTGTAATAGACCAAGAACTGGAAGAGCAATTATAGTAGAAAGAGAAGAATTGTCTGCTGTCTCATGGTCAGCAGGATGTTTTTTCCTAAGTTGAATTGATGAATTTGAATAGGCATTTTAATAACCTGGAGGAATATGCATGTGTATTGGTGCATACTGTTTACCAATCAAATTCCATTAGTTACTAGGTGTCCATGCTGGACCACTGGTAGAAGATGACCCCTCATAAGCTTTCAGTACTATCCTTTGCTGTTACAGATGCTCTTCACCGTAGCAGGTGTGAAATTGTGGCTATTTAGCTGCCTTTTAATAATCTGGTGTAAGATGTTTTGGGTGCACAGTGTTTTTTAAATTTTTTGGGTGAGATTCTAAAGGAGGTGCTAGGACAATAAATGCACCTTTTGAACAGACCGTCAGCAATAACTGCCTAATGTGATCTAATTAATACAAAGCTAATCATTATAATTAAAATAATGAATACAAATTATGCACAAAATTATATAGATAAAATAAATTACAAATTGTAATAACAAATTACACTGTATTGTTTCAGAGAAAATGGACAGAATTATTGTATTGTATGGAAAGCAGCACGTATGATTCTATTACCTATTGAGTGAACAACTTACATAACATACCTAAAAAAAATCTTTTTTTTTTCATCCACACTGTATAATTGTAGTCCTTGTTAGAATCTTTTGCTCACAGTCTGCTCACAGTTAACAGTTTAATAGGTACATTTTGCATCACTCACATGTTGTTGACGTTGATACTTCTGTAGCACTATTCTTTTCTCTCTCTGTGGCTACTGAGGTATAATGGCACCACCTGTATAGTATTTAGGAGCAGAGTCTTCATAATCTGTGAGATCAGGACAAGCGTAGTGCCTCCACTCAATTGGGAATTGCAAGTGAAATCCCAATTGAGAAATATATCTTCACATAGACAGTAATCCACACAGCATTGTATTTGAAAGTGCATGTATTGAAGAAATAACATTCAGTGAACCATCCAACATAAAGTATTTTCCAAACAGGAACATGAAATCATTAACAGTCTCTGTATGTATTTCTCAGTGAGGTGAGACTGCAGCAGCAGCACTTACACAGTCTCTGTTCTCTTAGTAGGAATCCATTGTTCTCTCTCTCTCCACATGTATATCTCCCTCCACCCACTTACCCACAAACCCCTTGCCATCCTCTGCTCTTCTTGATGACCTCATCCTTGGTGAGAGAGAGAGAGAATAGCAACCATATTGGAAAAGGGCAAACAAACACTGTAAAACAAGAGTATACACTTGGTAAATGGGAAAAGAAATTATCACATCACTACACTTCTATGACATTTAGTAATATTTTCCATTGGAAATGTTAATGAATGCCTTCCAAAATTAATTTAAAGTATTCACACTTACCAAATTTTCTAACTTCTTCATAGCTGCCCTCTCTTGTTTTTAGAAGCTTCCAAATAGTTGTAAACCATCATTGGTTAGAATGTGCTAGTGTTTCTGATATATATTTTTTGATCAGCCACACTATGTACTAGTACTAAAGGTTGAGGCATACATGATCTTTGCTCTTCTTGAACGTCTGTCTGCATAAAAGTTGTTACCATTTGTTATCTTTTGTCTGTGGGTTAGCCCTTCTCAGCCCATTTTTTCTTAAAACCCCTCCTAAGGGGGACAATAGCTTCAATTTCAAAGTCATTAGGGCTAGGGATGAGCCGAACACCCCCGGTTTGGTTCGCACCAGAACATGCGAACAGGCAAAAAATTTGTTCGAACACGCGAACACCGTTAAAGTCTATGAGACACGAACATGAAAAATCAAAAGTGCTCATTTTAAAGGTTAATATGCAAGTTATTGACATAAAAAGTGTTTGGGGACCCGGGTCCTGCCCCAGGGAACATGTATCAATGCAAAAAAAGTTTTAAAAATGGCAGTTTTTTTCGGGAGCAGTGATTTTAATAATGCTTAAAGTGAAACAATAAAAGTGCCAGAGGGGGGCGGGGTCACCCGTGACACCACGGGGAAGCAGCCGGAAACCCCCATTATGTCAGAACGGGGCGGGGTCACTTGTCCACGTCACGGGTGACCCCGCCCTCAGTTTTAAAAGAAATGTCACACGGCTCACGCGTCATTCGCCCGGGAGCCTTCTATGGAGGAGGCTGTATTGTTCTTAGCGGCGGGTAGCAGCGGGGAGCGCAGGTCCGGGTCGTGGAAGGATGTACATCGCTGGAATTTTTTTTATTTATTTTTTATTAAAGGACTTGTCCCAAGCTGTCTGTGTGTTTTTGACCTTTTTTGACACTTTTTTGTGAAATGGTAGAGGTACAATGTACTCCGTTACCAATTCACATAGGGGGGCGGAATCTGGGGGTCCCCTTTGTTAAAGGTGGCTTCCAGATCACGATAAGCCCCCCGCCCTCAGACCCCCACAACCACCGGGGAAGGGTTGTGGAGATGAGACCCTTGTCCCCATCAACATGGGGACAAGGTGCTTTGAGGGGTCACAGACCCCCAAAGCACCCTCCCCATGTTGAGGGCATGTGGCCTGGTATGGTTCAGGAGGGGGGGCACTCTCTCGTCCCCCCTCGTTTCCTGCAGCCTGCCTAGTTGCATGCTTGGATAAGGGTCTGGTATGGATTTTTGGGGGAACCCCACGCCATTTTTTTTTCATTTTGGAGCGGAGTTCCCCTTAAAATCCATACCAGACCTGAAGGGTCTGGTATGGATTTTTTGGGGGAACCACACGCCATTTAAAAAAAATAAAAATACGGGGGGGTTCCCCTTAATATCCAGACCAGATCTAATGGGCCTGATATGGAATTTGGGGGGACCCCCACACATTTATTTTTTTAAATTTTGGTTCCCTGCACAAAATGTAATTTTTGAAGGAAAAAAAAGTCATTTAAAACTACTCAGGCTATTAATGAATTGTCAGATCCTGGAAATACAGGTAAAAGTCATTGAAAAAAATGGCAGTCATTTTTTTTCATGAATAGCTGCGAGACATTTTGTGCAAGGACTTTTCTAAGCGTGGGAAACATGCGCTACTTTACATGCATACTTTAGACACCCCCCAGGTACGAAATTTAAAGGAATATTTCACTTTTATTGTTTCACTTTAAGCATTATTAAAATCACTGCTCCCGAAAAAACGGCTGTTTTTAAAACTTTTTTTTTGCATTGATACATGTCCCCTGGGGCAGGACCCGGGTCCCCAAACACTTTTTAGGACAATAACTTGCATATTAACCTTTAAAATTAACATTTTTGATTTCTCCAATAGACTTTTAAAGGGTGTTCCACGGCTTTTCGAATTTGCAGTGAACACCCCAAATTGTTCGCTGTTCGCCGAACGAGCGAACAGCCAATGTTCGAGTCAAACTCATGTTCGACTCGAACATAAAGCTCATTCCTAATTAGGGCATGCACAGTTCCTACTAGCTCTAAGGTACTGTCCTACCAGTACATTATTATATAGTGGGATGGGGTGGAAACTCTTTGCATGCAAGAGAATATTCATGGATGTGGGCTTTCTATATAGTTTAGTAATAATATTGCCATCTCTACTGCATTCACTCATCAGAACCAAGAAATCAACAGATTGTCAGGACCTGGATCATCTGCTGGTGGAACTGTGCTTCCCAAAGCAGAAGGTTGTAGTTATGGTGTCCACCAGAGGGTGTCTTCCAGCAGCCAGCAGATCCCAATAATCAGTTTCCACCTGGTGCTGGCTACTGGGAGAGTATTTAGTTACATTTCCCTCTCACTCCAGTGTTTTGCCTGGCTGCCATATGCTGCTAGCTGTTTATCCTGTTTCTGCTCTTAATTTTGCTCTTTGCATTGTACCTATACCCTGAACCCTTCTGCATTGTTCCTATTCCCCTTTATTCCTGATCCCAGTTTTCGTTCCCCTTTCCTATATGTTCCCTGCATCTCCTGTTGTACCCTGATTTTCTTCCTATTTTTATATATTGTATATAGTTAGTTCCCTAGTTAGGCTTTCTGTTATCCTGTCACTGGGTTTTTGGTTCACTTATGTCTTTATGTTTGCTGTTTGCTAGTGTTTGGATGGATGTGGTTTCACTGTAAATAAATTGATGCAGATTTGGCCATTCCTATTGCTGGTTCCTGACACAGACACAGGATCACAGTTTTATTTGAATTTGAGATTGCAATCATTGTGTCCCATTAACACCAGACATTTTTCAAGTTTGTCGGTGGTTTCACCTACCTACAGACAATTTTCCCATTCCCACAGGAAAGGGTTTACAATTGTCGGGGCAAATGTTGTAGAGTTTTCCATGTTATTTCTATTCCCTTGGAATGGGAGATAGAGATATATATGCATCCACATCCACTTTTACCAGTATCATGCCTTGAGGCGTGGCTAAAGGTGTGACAGCATGGAAACCACACAGGAATGCCAAATACAAAAGAAGGGGCCCTTAACCACTTAACGACCGCCCACTGTAAATATACGTCAGCAGAATGGCACCGACAGGCAGAATCACGTATATGTACGTGATTGCCTTTGTATAGTTGGGGGGTCCGATCGGACCCCCCTTCTTTACAGTGAGCAGTCGTTTTACCTTCGGGAGCGATCCGGCATGAGGGGACGGCCGTTCGATTCCAGCCACCCCCTCTCGATCGCTCCCAGCGAATGAGAGAGCTTCCCCTGCCTGCCAGGAAGGAGGAAGTGATGTCATCTCTCCTGGGGCGCTCACATATACCGAGCGCCGTACAGGAGAAGATGCAGGTTAGTACAAAAAACAGCACACTGACACCAGGACACATAGGCACATAAATCGCCCCCCCAGGCCCCCCCAGACACCCCCAGATCAACCCCCAGACCCCCCCAGCCCCCAGTCACAGTGTCACTGATTGCAGTGACCATTTATTTAGTGATCACTGCAATCAGTGACATTTGTGACTGTAAAAGTGTCACTACATTTAGTTTTAGGTCCAGTGTAGCCCCCTAACCCCCCCTAATAAAGGTTTAACCCCCTGATCACCCCCCAGATAACCCTTTCACCCCCTATCACCACTGTCACTAAGCAATCATTTTTCTGATCGATGTCTTAGCGTTGGTGATGCTGATCGGTAGCCAGTAATTTTTTTTAGGTTCGCCGCAGGTTTTTATAGCGTCGGGTACCCCCATATATTACCCAATGAAGGTTTAACCCCCTTGATCGCCCCCCAGGTAACCCTTTCACCCCCTATCACCACTGTCACTAAGTTATAATTTTTCTGATCGATGTCTTAGCGTCGGCGATGCTGATCGGTAGCCAGTAATTTTTTTTAGGTTCGCCGCAGGTTTTTATAGCGTCGGGTACCCCCATATATTACCTAATAAAGGTTTAACCCCCTTGATCACCCCCCAGGTAACCCTTTCACCCCCTAGCACCGCCGTGGCTATGCGATCATTTTTCTGATCGATGTCTTAGCGTCGGTGATGCTGATCGGTAGCCAGTAATTTTTTTTAGGTTCGCCGCAGGTTTTTATAGCGTCGGGTACCCCCATATATTACCTAATAAAGGTTTAACCCCCTTGATCGCCCCCCCAGGTAACCCTTTCACCCCCTATCACCACTGTCACTAAGCGATAATTTTTCTGATCCATGTCTTAGCGTCGGCGATGCTGATCGGTAGTCAGTAATTTTTTTTTAGGTTCGCCGCAGGTTTTTATAGCGTCGGGTACCCCCATATATTACCTAATAAAGGTGTAACCCCCTTGATCACCCCCCAGGTAACCCTTTCACCCCCTAGCACCGCCGTCACTATGCGATCATTTTTCTGATCGATGTCTTAGCGTCGGTGATGCTGATCGGTAGCCAGTAATTTTTTTTAGGTTCGCCGCAGGTTTTTATAGCGTCAGGTACCCCCATATATTATCTAATAAAGGTTTAACCCCCTGATCGCCCCCCAGGTAACCCTTTCACCCCCTATCACCACTGTCGCTAAGCAATCGTTTTTATGATCGTTGTCTTAGTGTCGGTGATGCCGATAGGTAGCCAGTAATTTTTTTTTAGGTTCGCCGTCAGGTTTTTATATAGCGTCGGGTACCCCCATATATTACCTAATAAAGGTTTTAACCCCCTAATTGCCCCTAGTTAACCCTTTCACCAGTGATCATCATATAAGTGTTACGGGTGACGCTGGTTAGTTAGTTTGCTTTTTATAGTGTCAGGGCACCCGCCGTATATAACCCAATAAAGGTTTAACCCCCTGATCGCCCGGCGGGTGATATCAGTTAGGTTTTAGCGTCAGAGAGGGTCTGCGTCACACCCCAGGCAGCGTCAGGTTAGTGCCAGTAGCGCTAACACCCACACGTGAAGCATACACCCCCCTTAGTGGTATAGTATCTGATCAGCTCAATATCTGATCTGATCAGATCTATACTAGCGTCCCCAGCAGTTTAGGGTTCCCAAAAACGCACTGTTAGTGGGATCAGCCCAGATACCTGCTAGCACCTGCGTTTTGCCCCTCCGTCCAGCCCAGGCCACCCAAGTGCAGTATCGATCGATCACTGTCACTTGCAAAACACAACACACATAACTGCAGTGTTCGCAGAGACAGGCCTGATCCCTGCGACTCCAGTGCTGTAGGAGGTAATTTCACCACCACAGTTAAAAAAAAGCATATATGCCAAAGCATTGGGGCAGCAGGAGCGGAGGAGCGATTTTGCTCCTAATGCCGCGTATATACGGTCAAAATTCCGACGGAGGCTTGCCCGTGGAAAAGTCTGACCATGTGTACGCGGCATAACTTTTGCGAGAAGATGCCCCCATGCTTCGGCATATATAAATGGTGCATGTATGCCCATCATTAGAAGTGGGTGGATGAAGGGCGGTATTCTAATGGTGGGCATACCCACCGATCAATCTTTTTTTTTCGTTCAGCCAACAGGCTGCATGAAAAAAAAGATTACAATACATGTCCAACAAGGACCAGCAACGTACTGGTATGTTGCTGGACTTTGAATGTTTATACCAGAATGATGCCTGCGGGTTTAGGTATTATCTTGGTATCATTCTTTTCAGCCAGCGGCCGGCTTTCATGTAAAAGCAATCCTAGTGGCTAATTAGCCTCTGGACTGCTTTTACAAGCAGTGGGAGGGAATGTCCCCCCCGGATATAAAAAGCGCCATTGGGAAATTGGGAAAGCATTTTATCACACCGATCTTGGTGTGGTCAGATGCTTTGAGGGCAGAGGAAAGATCTAGGGTCCAATAGACCCCAGTTTTTTCAAAAAAGAGTACCTGTCATTACCTATTGCTATCATAGGGGATATTTACATTCCCTGAGATAACAATAAAAGTGATAAAAATAAATAAATATGGAAGCAATAGTTTAAAAATAAAATAAAAAAGCAAAATTAATAATAAAAAAAAAAAGCACCCCTGTCCTGCCCTGCTCTTGCCCAATGGCGAACGCAAGCGTCTGTCTGGAGTCATATGTAAACAGCAATTGCACCATGCATGTGAGGTATCACCGCGAAGGTCAGATCGAGGGCAGTAATTTTAGCAGTAGACCTCCTCTGTAAATCTAACGGGGTAACCTGTAAATGCTTTTAAAGGCTTTTAAAAATGTATGTAGTTTGTCGCCAATGCGCGTTTGTGCGAAATTTTAAAGCATGTCGTGTTTGGTATCTATGTACTCGACCTAAGATCGTCTTTTTTATTTCATCAAACATTTGGGCAATATAGTGTGTTTTAGTGCATTAAAATTAAAAAAAGTGTATTTTTTCCCAAAAAAAATGCGTTTGAAAAATCGCTGCGCAAATACTGTGTAGAAAAAAAATGCAACACCCACCATTTTATTCTGTAGGGCCTTTGCTTTAAAAATATATATAATGTTTTGGGGTTCAACATAATTTTCTTGCAAAAAAAAATATGTTTTCATGTAAACAAAAAGTGTCAAAAAGGGCTTTGTCTTCAAGTGGTTAGAAGAGTGGATGTAAGCTTCCTAATGTTGTGTATAAAATGCCAGAACAGTTCAAAACCCCCCCAAATGACCCCATTTTGGAAAGTAGACACCCCAAGCTATATACTGAGAGGCATGTCGAGTCCATGGAATATTTTATATGTTGACACAAGTTGCGGAAATAATACAATTTTTTTTTTTTTTTTTTTGCACAAAGTTGTCACTAAATGATATATTGCTCAAACATGCCATGGGCATATGTGGAATTACACCCCAAAATACATTCTGTTGCTTCTCCTGAGTACGGGGATACCACATGTGTGAGACTTTTTGGGAGCCTAGCCGCGTACGGGACCCCAAAAACCAAGCACCGCCTTCAGGCTTTCTAAGGGTGTAAATTTTTGATTTCACTTCTCACTGCCTATCACAGTTTCGGAGGCCATGGAATGCCCAGATGGCACAAAACCCCCCCAAATGACCCCATTTTGGAAAGTAGACACCCCAAGCTATTTGCTGAGAGGTATTGTGAGTATTTTGCAGATCTCGCTTTTTGTCACAAAGTTTTGAAAATTGAAAAAAAAAAAGAAAAAAAAATGTTCTTTCTTCATTTTCAAAAACAAATGAGAGCTGTAAAATACTCACCATGCCTCTCAGAAAACAGCTTGGGGTGTCTACTTTCCAAAATGGGGTCATTTGGGGGGGTTTTGTGCTATTTTGGCATTTTATGGCCTTCAAAACTGTGATAGGTAGTGAGGAGTGAAATCAAAAATTTGCGCCCTTAGAAATCCTGGAGGCGGTGCTTGGTTTCCGGGGTCCCGTACGTGGCTAGGCTCCTAAAAAGTCCCACACATGTGGTATCCCCGTACTCAGGAGAAGCAGCAGAATGTATTTTGGGGTGCAATTCCACATATAACCATGGCATGTGTGAGCAATATATCATTTAGTGACAACTTTTTGTAATTTTTTATTTTTTTTGTCATTATTCAATCACTTGGGACAAAAAATAAAAATATTCAATGGGCTCAACAGGCCTCTCAGCAATTTCCTTGGGGTGTCTACTTTCTAAAATGGGGTCATTTGGGGGGGTTTTTGTACTGCCCTGTCATTTTAGCACCTCAAGAAATGAGATAGGCAGTCATAAATTAAAAGCTGTGTAAATTCCAGAAAATGTACCCTAGTTTGTAAACGCTATAACTTTTGCGCAAACCGATAAATATACGCTTATTGACATTTTTTTTACTAAAGACATGTGGCTGAATACATTTTGGCCTAAATGTATGACTAAAATTGAGTTTATTCGATTTTTCTTATAACAAAAAGTAGAAAATATCATTTTTTTTCAAAATTTTCGGTCTTTTTCCGTTGATATCGCAAAAAATAAAAATCGCAGAGGCAATCAAATACCATTAAAAGAAAGCTCTATTTGTGGGAAGAAAAGGACGCAAATTTCGTTTGGGTACAACATTGCATGTCCGCACAATTTACAGTTAAAGCAGCGCAGTGCAAAATTCTGAATTCACCTCTGGTCCTTTAGCTACCAAATGGTCCGGGGCTTAAGTGGTTAAGATGAGAGTAAAAACAAATAGAAAAGCGCCTCTGAGTAAACTGTTTAATATAGTGACATAAATATGTAGCCAACACTTACATAAAGGTAAATGAAGAGATGCTCATATGAAGTGGGATCAATGCCCTGTCAGGTGTATAGTCCAGGGTCTATTGTTGTGTCCAGAGAAGTCCCAAATCCCGGCTATGAAAGCCGTAAGGTACCGGAGAGGAAGCCGGCTGTATCCATGGATGGAGATGGTGACTGTGTGCTCGTGGAACAGCATGTGACGTCAGCTGGATCGAATGAATGGGATAAACACAACGCGTTTTAGAGCATGCGCGGGTCTGGAATAGAGCATGCGCGCTCCTTTGTCAAGTCAAGAATTTCATAGCTGGGATTGCTCTCACTATCATTCACAAGACCACAGAAATTGTGGCTACACCTTTAAGGATTATGTCTCATCTGATAAGCGGTTGTATTCGGTTGACCCCATATTTCATAGAACTGTGAGTTCTCTCATTTCTGTTTGAATGAAATGGATGGTAACTCTTATTAATGTCGGGGCTGTTTATATAATCAGCTATGGAAAACAACATGTGAATAATATAGAAATCTTACTAATTGAACTGTTATGTGAGTAGGTCATTCAAACAATGACTACAAATACATGCGTTACTTTGGATACAAAAACTTTTACTTTTTTGAATTGCATTATGTGAGTTTTTCACTCATTTAAAAACAATTACATGTGCTTCTTTGCATGTAAAATGTAACTCATTGAGCTGTGTTATGTGAACTGGTTATTTCAAGAAGGATTACAGTCACTTGTGCTGCTAGAACAAACGTTTTCAGTGATATAGAATTTTTGGAGCAGAATTCCCTTGCATTTATCACTGTGAAAGGAAGACTTTAGCTACACAATACCCTCAATTACAACTACAGTTGGATTAGAACAGAAATGTTCCTTATCCAACTTTCAGGACTATTTTACAATCACCAGTAGGAAGTCCTTAGCTGCTAAGTACCTATAGGCTCTTTTCACACTAGTGATATATTTTTTCCGCCCACTGAAAAGTAATCCACAGTTGTGAAAGGAGGTTAGCAGGCATCCATGTTATATTGCAGCATGTGCTGCAACTGCGAGCCAAGTGTTTAGCTCGTGGGTTCGGCATGCTGCATGTTAAACTCTGCAAGTAGCATTAAAATTGCCAGGCATCATGGCTTCGGTAATGTGTACTGCTCCAACCGCCACCATGTCCACTTGTAGGTGAGCGGTCAGGGGCAATAAAACTTCAGGCAAACTACCCATGGCCACTGCTCCATCTGGCACCATGTCCGTTTGTACAACATTGTAGGTGAGCGGTCATCAGAGGGTGATAAAAATACAGATAAACTACCTCTGGCTATGCCATTTGTAGGTAGGCGATCAGGGGGTGGTAAAACCACAGATCAACTGCCCCTGGATGCCCATGTGAAAGGAACCATAATTACAACTACAGATAGATCAGAATGGCTATTAACTCCCAACCAAAATCCAAGATAAGTTTGCATTTGCCTATGTCAATGTGAGTAACATGAGTAATATAAAATCTCACTTGGGGTGACACATGTGGTAGTGACCACATTCATATATAATATTTAACCATCCTTATTGTTGGACCATAATGTAATCATTACATTGTCAAGAAGTATATTGGGTTCATTACATTGTTGAGTAGCATATTAAAAATAGAGTTAAAAGTGTAACCAGGTTCACAGTCTCTAACCATGTCTAGCATGATGCATGCAGTCTCTGACCATCTCTTGTATCATATCCACAGTCTTAGACTATATTCTGGTGAGTGTTTGCTATCTTAACTTTATTTGCAGCCGTTTGGTGATTTTGGGGGCCGCACTTGAGGTCCTCCATATCAAAAAGGTTTACCACCCCTGGACTAGAAGAAATTATAAACCATGGAGTAACAAATTAATACTAGGTACTCATTGAAGGTTTGAAGGTTTGATGGATTGTGTGCTTCTTTAGGTCTTTTATTCACATATAGTGAATTATAGGGTCTCTTAAAATTAGAATGGATTATCTTCATATTGGTTAGTTCTATTTTGAAATTGCTCTATCAATAAAAATTAGTTGGGGCATCTTGAATTTGATCTTGCTTTCAGATACTGGATATAAGTTTATCCAGGCTCCACAGTTGTTATCAACAATGACCTTAGAAGGTATAAAAAAACATATATCGTAGAACCAAGAGAAATTATTAAACTAGTGATAATAAGTGATAAGACCCGTTTAAATGTTTTGGTTTTTTTTGGTTTCCCTGTGAACAATATATATTATCAGCCATCTAGGGGCTGTTGTTTACAATTATATAGAACATGTAACACTGATGGAACATGTATTTTGCATGAACTCACATACAGTAATTCTTGATCCATTAAGGGTTCATTATATCCTATGTATAATTAAATGTATTACGCATTTTGACATACAGGTATTGACAATTGAACCTATGGTGTATTTTTTAATGCATTAACTGATACTCAATTAATCTGAGCAAACAATCATTAACATTGACCTCAATTAGCATTTGGTAAATGTAACCACACTGTGAAAAATGGTACTTCTATATGGTGTGTTTAAAATATACAATTTTATATATTTATATATATATATATATATATATATATATATATTGTGAGAGTGAGAGCCCCTGTCTTAGTGAAAATGTGTTTAAAATGGACACAGGACTCTCAAAGAAGCAATTTGAGAAGTTCCAGCAAAAGATTGGTGAGCAGAGAAAACTATGCTTTAAGTTTTCTCTGGATTTTGTAAGTCTGGATTGGGGCTGGAAACTTGAAGACTTCAAAGAGCATTGGGAGGGATGGAGTCTTCAGTCATGTGTCCGGGTTTTTCAGGAGCTCTGCAGGTTGTGTGTGTGTCCAGGTGCACACACTCGTTATAAGGCAGAGCTGAGCATAGCTCAGAGTGTGTGGGAAAGGAGTTGGTGTTACAGCAGTTGCTGGAGGGAAGTGTGCTACTGTGTAAGAACTCAGGCAACATCCTTGAGATGGTACTTCATGTGGGAGAAGTTCCAGGTCAGTGGACTGAGAGAGTTGGGCCAGCTGAGAGAGTCGGGGAGACTATAGCTGATACAACTGGAAGAGAGAGTCTTGGGGACCAGAGGGAACCGTGAGTCTTGGAAGAGTGTGGAAGCCTGGAGTGTCAGGAGAGCCCTTCCTAGAGGCCAGGAGTGGGCCTGTGCAGCAAGGAACTGCGCCCAAGGCTGAGTGAGCCTTAAGAGCCAGGTGGATTGGCATTTTGATTTGCTGTTATTTTTGGGAGAAGAACCCCTGTGTGGCAAACCAAATGCATGAATGAGCTTTCCTTTTTGTTTCTTTCAATAAAAGTGGGCTACTACGCCCTTAAACCTTAGTTCCGGTTGGCTGTGAACTCACTTAAAACGCATCGATCACTGAGCTAGACATCCCCCAATGTTACTATATATATATATATATATATATATATATATATATATATATATATATATATATATATTGTGAGAAGGTTAGCTCGGCAGCGGGTGTGTGTGGCCCCCTGGAAGGGTTCACCACACAAAATTAGGCACAGCAGACAGTGGTAGGAGAAAAACAAAAGGGTGGGGTTTTATTTGAACTATATACAGACAAAAAAATTTAACAGAAAACAAAAGAAACAGGAAAATAAATCCTGGTCAACTTGACCGCTCACTACTAGGGATGAGCTTCGTGTTCGAGTCGAACATACGTTCGACTCGAACATCGGCTGTTCGATCGTTCGACGAAGATCGAACGATTTGGGCCGTTCGCGCCAAATTCGAGTGACGCGAACGGCCCACAATGCACTACGCCATCGCAGTGTCATCCAGGCGCTGTGATTGGCCAAGCATGCACTGTGACCCCGCATGCTTGGCCAATCACAGCGCCGGCAGCGAGGAGAGCAATGATTGGCCACAGGCAGGATGCCTGTGGCCAATTATTGCTGAGGGTGTTTAGTACACGCCCCACACTATAAAAGGCCGCCAGCACGGCGGCCTAGTGTAGTGTGTTCCGGAGCAGGGATAGAGCAGCATAGGCAGGGACAGTGACTTTTATTTCTTTCTTGCTTAACCTGGATTCCTTTAGTTTAGGGAAAGAGAAGGATAGGTAGGGAGAGTGTCAGTGTGTTTTGTGCTTGTGCTATATTGTGCTTAAAAAAAACATTTTTTCTAGGGACAGAAAACTGTAGGTAGGGAGAGTGTGTCAGTTTCTTTCACTGTCAAAGTCCTTGTTTCCAGGGACCTGGAAGGACAGTGAGTGAATTCTCCTTGTGCTAAATTGTGCTTAAAAAAAAACATTTTTTCTAGGGACAGAAAACTGTAGGTAGGGAGAGTGTGTCAGTTTCTTTCACTGTCAAAGTCCTTGTTTCCAGGGACCTGGAAGGACAGTGAGTGAATTCTCCTTGTGCTAAATTGTGCTTAAAAAAAACATTTTTTCTAGGGACAGAAAACTGTAGGTAGGGAGAGTGTGTCAGTTTCTTTCACTGTCAAAGTCCTTGTTTCCAGGGACCTGGAAGGACAGTGAGTGAATTCTCCTTGTGCTAAATTGTGCTTAAAAAAAAACATTTTTTCTAGGGACAGAAAACTGTAGGTAGGGAGAGTGTGTCAGTTTCTTTCACTGTCAAAGTCCTTGTTTCCAGGGACCTGGAAGGACAGTGAGTGAATTCTCCTTGTGCTAAATTGTGCTTAAAAAAAACATTTTTTCTAGGGACAGAAAACTGTAGGTAGGGAGAGTGTGTCAGTTTCTTTCACTGTCAAAGTCCTTGTTTCCAGGGACCTGGAAGGACAGTGAGTGAATTCTCCTTGTGCTAAATTGTGCTTAAAAAAAACATTTTTTCTAGGGACAGAAAACTGTAGGTAGGGAGAGTGTGTCAGTTTCTTTCACTGTCAAAGTCCTTGTTTCCAGGGACCTGGAAGGACAGTGAGTGAATTCTCCTTGTGCTAAATTGTGCTTAAAAAAAACATTTTTTCTAGGGACAGAAAACTGTAGGTAGGGAGAGTGTGTCAGTTTCTTTCACTGTCAAAGTCCTTGTTTCCAGGGACCTGGAAGGACAGTGAGTGAATTCTCCTTGTGCTAAATTGTGCTTAAAAAAAACATTTTTTCTAGGGACAGAAAACTGTAGGTAGGGAGAGTGTGTCAGTTTCTTTCACTGTCAAAGTCCTTGTTTCCAGGGACCTGGAAGGACAGTGAGTGAATTCTCCTTGTGCTAAATTGTGCTTAAAAAAAACATTTTTTCTAGGGACAGAAAACTGTAGGTAGGGAGAGTGTGTCAGTTTCTTTCACTGTCAAAGTCCTTGTTTCCAGGGACCTGGAAGGACAGTGAGTGAATTCTCCTTGTGCTAATTTGTGCTTAAAAAAAAATTTTTTCTAGGGACAGAAAACTGTAGGTAGGGAGAGTGTGTCAGTTTCTTTCACTGTCAAAGTCCTTGTTTCCAGGGACCTGGAAGGACAGTGAGTGAATTCTCCTTGTGCTAAATTGTGCTTAAAAAAAACATTTTTTCTAGGGACAGAAAACTGTAGGTAGGGAGAGTGTGTCAGTTTCTTTCACTGTCAAAGTCCTTGTTTCCAGGGACCTGGAAGGACAGTGAGTGAATTCTCCTTGTGCTAAATTGTGCTTAAAAAAAACATTTTTTCTAGGGACAGAAAACTGTAGGTAGGGAGAGTGTGTCAGTTTCTTTCACTGTCAAAGTCCTTGTTTCCAGGGACCTGGAAGGACAGTGAGTGAATTCTCCTTGTGCTAAATTGTGCTTAAAAAAAACATTTTTTCTAGGGACAGAAAACTGTAGGTAGGGAGAGTGTGTCAGTTTCTTTCACTGTCAAAGTCCTTGTTTCCAGGGACCTGGAAGGACAGTGAGTGAATTCTCCTTGTGCTAAATTGTGCTTAAAAAAAACATTTTTTCTAGGGACAGAAAACTGTAGGTAGGGAGAGTGTGTCAGTTTCTTTCACTGTCAAAGTCCTTGTTTCCAGGGACCTGGAAGGACAGTGAGTGAATTCTCCTTGTGCTAAATTGTGCTTAAAAAAAACATTTTTTCTAGGGACAGAAAACTGTAGGTAGGGAGAGTGTGTCAGTTTCTTTCACTGTCAAAGTCCTTGTTTCCAGGGACCTGGAAGGACAGTGAGTGAATTCTCCTTGTGCTAATTTGTGCTTAAAAAAAACATTTTTTCTAGGGACAGAAAACTGTAGGTAGGGAGAGTGTGTCAGTTTCTTTCACTGTCAAAGTCCTTGTTTCCAGGGACCTGGAAGGACAGTGAGTGAATTCTCCTTGTGCTAAATTGTGCTTAAAAAAAACATTTTTTCTAGGGACAGAAAACTGTAGGTAGGGAGAGTGTGTCAGTTTCTTTCACTGTCAAAGTCCTTGTTTCCAGGGACCTGGAAGGACAGTGAGTGAATTCTCCTTGTGCTAAATTGTGCTTAAAAAAAACATTTTTTCTAGGGACAGAAAACTGTAGGTAGGGAGAGTGTGTCAGTTTCTTTCACTGTCAAAGTCCTTGTTTCAAGGGACAGAGAAGGACACCTGAAGGTAGCCCTTATTGCTTTTTTCCCATCTCCCTGCAGGCCATCTATTAGAATGTCTGGAAGGCAAACAAGGAGAGGCAGACAGTCAGGAGGCAATAAAAGAGGGCAAGCAGGCTCTGTGTCTGGGGGCAACAGTGCTGGTCGTGGACGCGGTGCATTGTCATCAGCACATGGCCATGGGACACGCTTGTCCTTCTTTTCGGCAGCTGGACATGTTGAGCCCACATCATGCCGAAGACTTGGTAGAGTGGATGACCAAGCCCTCCTCCTCCTCCTCATCCTCTCTCACCCAGGCTCAGGGTACTGGCAAAGCAGCTGCCAAAGCGTCCTCTTCCCTGGTATCAATGTCAGACTCATCATCAGTCACTCCTTCCCTAGACCCACCATGTCCTCCTCCTGAGGAGTCCCCCGAACTGTTTGAGCACAGTGTTGGGTACATGCTCCAGGAGGATGCCCAGCGTTTCGAAGGGTCTGATGATGAAACCCAGCTACAGGAAGGCAGTAGGGTGGGAGCAGACAGAGGGGATGCTCAAGAAGGACACCAATCTGGCAGTCATGTTCCAGCAGCTGCAGCATACTGCCAGATTGGCTCCAGTGATGAGGAGGGAGGGGATGATGAGGTCACTGACTCCACGTGGGTGCCTAATAGGAGAGAGGAGGAGGAGGATGAGGAGGAGGCACATCTCCAACGAGACAGGATGCCCTTTGGTGGCCAGCGTAAGGGCAGTACACCGACGGAATCACACCGCAGAGCTCCGCCTGTGCAGGGCGCTGCCTCTGCCCGTCATTCAAAAAGTTCCTTGGTGTGGGCCTTTTTTGAGGCTAGTGCATCAGATCGCACAGCTGCTGTTTGCAACATATGTCTCAAGCGTATATCGCGTGGCCAAAACATCAGCCGCTTGGGTACCACATGCCTGACCAGACATATGTTGACCTGCCATGCAGCTCGTTGGCAAGCCTACCTCAAAGACCCACACCAAAGAACAAAGCGGACCTCTCCTTGCACCGCATCAGCTGGGATCTCCAACCCCACTATAACTTCAGTCCTCTCTGAAACATGCACTGAGAGGAATGAAGGTGTAGAATTAGGTGTGTCACAGCCAAGTACTTGCGGCCACTCTGCTAGCAGTACACCGACGTCCGATTCTAGCAGGCAAATTTCCCTGCCCCAGCTGCTGGACCGTCGAAAGAAGTTCACTCCCAGCCATCCACATGCCCAGCGGTTGAATGCTAGCTTGGCTAAATTGCTAGCGCTTCAACTGCTGCCTTTTCAGTTGGTAGACTCGGCCCCCTTCCGTGAGTTTGTGCAATGTGCGGTTCCTCAGTGGCAGGTTCCCAAACGCCACTTTTTCTCACGGAAGGCTATTCCGGCTCTCTACCGGCATGTGGAAGGCAATGTCTTGGCCTCGCTGGACAGGGCGGTCAGCGGTAAGGTGCATATTACCGCTGACTCATGGTCCAGCAGGCATGGACAGGGACGTTACCTTTCTTTCACGGCCCATTGGGTCACTCTTTTGGCAGCTGGGAAGGATGCAGGACAAGGTGCAGTAGTGTTGGAGGTTGTCCCACCGCCACGCCTCCAAAATGCTACTACTGGTTGTGACACACCTCTCTCCTCCACCCCCTCCTCTTCTTCTTCCTCCATGGCCTCTTCCTGTGGTTTGTCCTATGAACCAGCGGTGCTCCGTAGCCGTTCACGGGGCTACGCAAGTACGCAGGCAAAAAGATGCCATGCCGTGCTTGCGCTGGTGTGTTTGGGGGACAGAAGCCACACTGGGGCAGAGGTCCTGTCTGCTCTGCAGGGCCAGGCCGAGAGGTGGTTGACGCCACGCCAGCTTAAGCCAGGAATGGTGGTTTGCGACAATGGCACCAACCTCCTCTCCGCCCTCCGACAGGGACAACTGACCCATGTGCCCTGTGTGGCTCACGTCCTTAACCTGGTGGTGCAGCGGTTCTTGGGCAGGTACCCGGGCTTACAGGATGTCCTGAGGCAGGCCAGGAAAGTCTGTGTGCATTTCCGCAGATCTTATAATGCCAGTGCTCGCCTGGCTGAGCTGCAAAAGGAGTTGAACCTGCCCAAGAACCGCCTTATATGTGACATGCCCACCAGGTGGAACTCAACGTTGGCCATGCTGCAGCGGCTGCACACGCAGCAGAGGGCCATCAATGAGTACCTGTGCGACTACGGCACCAGGACAGGGTCAGGGGAGCTTGGTTTTTTTTCTCCACGCCAGTGGGGCATGATCAGGGATGCATGCACTGTCCTGGCACCATTTGAGGAGGCCACGAGGATGGTGAGCAGTGACAGTGCATGCATCAGTGACACTGTACCTCTTGTCCACCTGTTGGAGCACACGCTGCGTGGAATAATGGACAGGGCACTTGAGGCAGAACAGAGGCAGGAAGAGGAGGACTTCCTTGCCTCTCAAGGCCCCCTTTACCCAGACAGTGTTCCTTCTGTCCCACCCATCGCACAGGAAGAGGAGGAGGAGGAGGAGGAGGAGGAGGAGGATTGTGTCAGCATGGAGGTGGAGGCTGGCACTCAGCATCATCAGCAGCAGTCTTTTAGGGATGATTTACAGTCCCAAGAAACCAGTGGACTTGTACGTGGCTGGGAGGAGGTGGCTGCGGATCATGTCGTCCTTAGTGACCCAGAGGACTCCGGAGCGAATGCCTCAGCAAACCTACACTGCATGGCCTCCCTGATCCTGCAAAGTCTGCGGAAGGATCCTCGTATTCTTCGGATCAAGGAGAGGGACCATTACTGGCTGGCCACTCTCCTTGATCCACGGTACAAGGGTAAGGTTGCGGACCTTATGTTACCGTCGCAGAGGGAGCAGAGGATGAGACAACTCCGGGAGGCCTTGCAGAAAGGTCTGTGCAACGCGTTCCCAGAGACTGGGAGGTTACAAACTCCTGGTCCTGGACAACGAGTTGCTGAGGCATCGGCCAGTCAAAGAAGGAGCGGTGGGGAAGGTGGCCGTCTGACCGATGCGTTCAGACAATTCTTTAGTCCGCAGCCCCAAAGTATGATCGGTTCCAGCAACCATCGCCAGCGTCTGATAAACATGGTGCAGGAATATCTAGGGGCAAGGTCAGACTTGGACACCTTCCCCACCGAAAATCCTCTGGCTTACTGGGTCTTGAGGATGGATCACTGGCCAGAGCTTGCACAGTATGCAATTGAGCTACTGGCCTGTCCTGCATCCAGCGTTCTTTCGGAACGCACATTCAGTGCTGCTGGAGGATTTGTCACGGATCACAGGGTGCGCCTGTCCACCGACTCGGTTGATCGACTGACTTTCATCAAGATGAACCAGTCTTGGATCACCACCAGCTACCACACACCTGATGCTGATATAACAGACTAATTGATTTTAACATGTCACATCCCTTCAAGACTGATGCTGATGCTGAGTGCCTGTGCTGTTATGTTGACTGGCTATCCTCCTCCTCCGAGTCCTCAATGATACGATTGATGATGATAGCTTGGAAGATCATTTTTGTTTATGGGTGCCGCCACCAGTGGCTAAGGCCCAATTTTTCAGCCCCTGTTTTACAGGGGCGTGTAATTACAATTTTTTTAGCAATAATTTGCCATAGGGCTCATTGCTGTGCTCCAAGTACAGTATCTGTGAGGGGTTGGAGTGTTGTGGCACCAGTGCCTAAGGCCCAATTTTTCAGCCCCTGTTTAACAGGGGCGTGTCATTACAATTTTTGAAGCAATACTTTGCAACAGGGCTCATTGCTGTGCTCCAAGTACAGTATCTGTGAGGGGTTGTAGTGTTGTGCCACCAGTGCCTAAGGCCCAATTTTTCAGCCCCTGTTCAACAGGGGCATGCAATTACAATTCTTGATCTAATAATTCACAGCAGGGTCCATTGCTGCACCCACCAAGAGTAACTCTGAGGGCTTACAGTCTTGTGGCAACGCCACCACCACCACCACCACGAAAGGCCCAATTTTTCAGCCCCTGTTCAAAAGGGGCATGTAATTACAATTCTTGATCTAATAATTCACAGCAGGGCCCATTGCTGCACCCACCAAGAGTAACTGTCAGGGCTTACAGTGTTGTGGCACCAGCACCACCATCAAAGCCCCAATTTTTACTACCACTGTTCAACAATTATATGTAATTAAAATTCCTGATATAATAGTTGACAGCAGGGCGTTCCAGCACCAACCAAGAGTAACTGAGTGCTTACAGTGTTGTGCCAACACCAACAACTAAGGGGCCTATTTCTGCAGAGTATATACGGCAGGTCCCTACTTTCAAACATCCAACTTACAAACGACTCCTACTTGCAAACGAAAGAAGACAACAGGAAGTGAGAGGAAATCTACCCCTAGAAAGGAAAATTCTCTCCTGTAAGAATAAATATGGGAGAAAGGGGTCTCATCTGTACTGATGCTTTATCAGCAATCCTTGTTTCAAGAAAAACACCACATTTCAAAAACAGTTGTCATTGGGACGGAAAGTGAGGTGAAATGTTCTGAACAGGGGCACAGACAGCAAAACAAATGTTACAGGGGTGATAACCCTTACCTATGTTTCCCAAAAAGTTTAAAAATAGATTTTTGGGCTGGAGCTACACTTCAACAATGTACCTGTTCAAAATTACAAACAGATTCTACATAAGAACAAACCTACAGTCCCTGTCTTGTATGCACCGCCTGTATACGGCTGTTCAGAGTATATAGGGCCTTTTTTATTTTATGTGCGGGGTTCCCCTTAATATCCATACAAGACCCAAAGAGGCTGGTAATGGGCTGGGGTAGGGGGGGGGGGGGGTCATGGGGTAGCTATGCCATTTTTCTTAAAGAATTTCATCCATATTACCGGGACCAGACATTACATTAAAGCCGCAAGCAGTTTTAAATGGCTTTTTTTTCCTTTAGAAGTGTCATTTTGTGCAGGGACAGTTCTAAACACGGGAAACACGTGGCACTTCACAGGCATACTTTAGACACCCCCCAGGTACGATATTTAAAGGAATATTTGACTTTTTTTTTTTCACTTTATGCATCATTAAAATGACTGCTCCCGAAAAACGACTGTTTTTAAAACTTCTTTTTGCATTGATACATGTCCCCTGGTGCAGAACCCGGGTTCCCAAACCCTATTTATGACAATAACATGCATAATAGTTGTTATAATTAGCACTTTAGAATTCGAACGTTCGCATCCATTGTATTTAATAGGGTTCTAATGTTCGTTCGAACTTTCGGTCCGTTCGCGGGTTCTGGTGCGAACCGAACCCGGGGGTGTTCGGCTCATCACTACTCACTACACACGTTGGTGTCCCTAACTAACAACTGGGTACAGTCTTGTGCTGCCCCAGTCCCTAGCTCCCTGCTTTTATAGAAGGTCTTAGCAATAGCCACACAGGCTTTGGCTCACCACACAGAAAGCACACTCCCCAGTCTCTACACACGGATCTGGTTCCAGGTTGGAGCATCTCCCTTAGCATGCTGGGAGTTCTTGTACAGGCCTTAATGAGCCCACTTACTTCAGCTGGGCTCATTAACTCTTCCCCTGCAAGACTCCCAGCACTCCACCTAGTGGTATAAATTGGCATAAAGCCTGAATCTAGGACATATATATCTTCCATCCTGGATGCAACCTGGTGATTTTACCTGCCTGCTGTCACAATATATATATATATATATATATATATATATATATATATATATATTAGGAGTCTGTATTTTTGTAAAGCTCTGCCCTATTTTTTTGCCATTTTGGAGTTTAAGAGTTTTTTCATTGTGTGTGTTATCAGTGTGTGTTATGAGAAGATGGTTCCTGTAATGATGTTTTAATTTTGGAATAGTTTATTGTCAAGAATGTTGTGTACTTGATTTTGTCATTGGTGTCTTTAAAACAGTTTGCAGTTATTTTTTAGTGAGATTGAGATTGTTATAGATTCCCATTGGTGCAGAGGGTGTTGAGGGAGCCCTATGATAAATTTCTGAACACGAGAAGAACAATGTAC
Source organism: Rana muscosa (assembly GCA_029206835.1). Lineage (NCBI taxonomy): Eukaryota > Metazoa > Chordata > Amphibia > Anura > Ranidae > Rana > Rana muscosa. The sequence goes on along the minus strand of CM055116.1, from coordinate 868,480,955 downwards.
ACCAGGGATCTTCAAACTACAGCCCGCCAACTGTTGCAGAACTACACATCTCATGAGGCATTGTAAAACTCTGACATTCACAGACATGACTAGGCATGATGGGAATTGCAGTTCCTGAACAACTGGAGGGCCATAGTTTGAAGACCCCTGATGTACACCAACCCTTGGAATTTTACCTGCCTGCTGTCACATACTCCCCCTCTTGTTTTAACCTTGGGGTTGGAACACAAGCAATCAGGCATGCACGTACTCGAGACAAAGCATCCACATTCCCCATTTGAACGCCAGGGCGATGCTTTACCGTAAAGTTGAATTCCTGTAGGGCCAGGAACCACCTATTTACTCTTCTATTTTTCTCTTTGTTTTGAGCCATCCACTTTAAAGGAGCGTAATCAGTAATCAGGTCAAAGTGCCTACCTAGCAGATAGTACTGAAGGGAATCTAGAGCCCACTTCACCGCTAAACACTGCTTCTCATTTGTGGCATAATTTATCTCATGGGACTTCAATTTCCTGCTGAGGTAAATGACTGGGTGCTCTTCCCCGTTCCAGACCTGGGACAATACTGCTCCTAACCCAATGTCTGATGCATCACTTTGTACGACAAAGTCCCTAGAGAAGTCTGGTGAGTACAACACTGGCTGGCTACATAAGGCTTTTTTTAGGAATTGGAATGCTGCCTCAGCCTCTGGGGTCCATTTATCCATGACAGAATCTTTCCCTTTTGTCAGGTTGGTTAGGGGCACAGCCTGAGAAGCAAAGTGGGGAATGAATCGCTGATAATAACCAGCGATTCCCAGAAAGGCTCGTACCTGCTTCTTGCTGTTGGGACGTGGCCAATTCTGTATGGCCTTGACTTTATTGACTTGGGGTTTTATCACTCCCCTCCCAATAGTGTACCCAAGATATTTGGCCTCCTCCTGTCCAATGGTACACTTCTTTGGGTTGGCCGTAAACCCAGCTTCCCGGATAGAGTCTAGGACTGCTTGCACTTTTGGCAGATGTGAGGCCCAATCTGTGCTATGGATAATTACATCATCCAGGTAAGCCGCAGCATACTTCTGATGGGGCCTCAGTATCGGGTCCATTCTGCTGGAATGTTGCCGGTGCATTCTGTAATCCAAACGGCATTCTTTTATATTGGAACGCCCCGTCTGGGGTTACAAACACAGTTTTCTTCTTGGCCGATTTGGCCAGGGGAATTTGCCAATACCCTTTTGTGAGATTGAGAGTTGTCATGTATCGGGCTGTTCCCAGCCGGTTGATCAACTCATCTATACGTGGCATGGGGTAGGTGTCAAATTTTGTAACTTTGTTCAGTTGTCGAAAATCGTTACAAAATCGCCAACTCCCATCCGGTTTAGGCACTAACACTATGGGACTGGACCAATCACTTTGGGATTCCTCTATCACCCCCAACTTAAGCATTTTCTGTACTTCCACACGTATTGCCTCCTGTCGGGCCTCTGGGATCCGATAGGGTTTTAGCTTCACCCTTTCACCGGGCGGGGTAATAATATCATGCTCTACCCCAGAAGTTTGTCCCGGCAGCTCAGAGAAAACCTCTTTCTTGCGAAGCACAAACTCCTTAACCTCCTGTTGTTGGGGTTTTGACAAGGTGACTGCTATTCCAACCTCAGGAATCACGCAATCAGACTGAGCTGGTGACAAAGTTTCTGCGACTAGGGATTCCCTATCCCTCCAGGCTTTCAACAGATTACCGTATATACTCGAGTATAAGCCAACCTGAATATAAGCCGAGGCACCTAATTTTACCACAAAAAACTGGGAAAACTTATTGACTCGAGTATAAGCCTAGGGTGTCCATCTGCATGCCTCACTGTGCCTCACTTTGCCTCACTGTGTCCATGTGCATGCCTCATTGTGTCTATGCCTCACTGTGTCCATGCCTCACTGTGTCCATGCCTCACTGTGTCCATGCCTCACTGTGTCCATGCCTCACTGTGTCCATTCCTCACTGTGCCCATGCCTCACTGTGTCCATGACTAGACTGACGTTTAACATGGGAGTCTATGGAAGGGGTGACTGGCTTTGAAAAATTGGTGATCCCCAGCCGTAGGTCCCCCAGACAAAAAACTTTGCACACATATAGAGGAGAAAAGGGGCTACAAGTGTGCCAAGTTTCGACTGGCCGGTAACGGGTCTGCAAAGTCACCAGTGGAATGACCGTTTAACATTAGAGTCTATGGAAGGGGTGCCCGGGTTTGAAAAATCGGTGCTCCCTGGCCGTAGGTCTCGCGGACAAAAATCTTTGCACACTTGTAGAGGACAAGTGAGGCTACATGTGTGCCAAGTTTGGGGTCCATGGGCCCTACGGCCGGCCAGTACCGGGTCCCCAAATTCCGGGAAATCAGGCACAAAAAGGTGACTCGAGTATAAGCCGAGAGCCTTTTTAGCACAAAAAAATGTGCTGAAAAACTCGGCTTATACTCGAGTATATACGGAAATGTGATAGATCTGTTCAGGCTTTCGCCTTCCTGGTTGTCTGACCTTGTAATTCACTTCGCTCATTTTTTCCATTATCTCGTAGGGGCCTTGCCATTTGGCAAGGAATTTGCTTTCAACCGTAGGGACAAGTACCAATACCGTATCCCCGGGGAAAAGGTACGGGTCTTGGCCCCACGGTTGTACACTCTTTGCTGTGTCAACTGCGCTTGGGCCAAATGTTCCTTTACGATTGGCATTACCTGTGCAATCCTATCTTGCATCAGGGCGACATGCTCAATCACACTCCTGTGGGGAGAACTCTCACATTCCCAAGTTTCCGTGGCAATATCCAACAGCCCTCTTGGGTGTTTTCCATAGAGTAACTCAAAGGGTAAGAAACCCGTAGAGGATTGGGGTACCTCCCTAATGGCAAACATTAAATAGGGAATCAGACAGTCCCAATCCTTTCCATCTCTATCCACCACCTTCTTTAACATTTGTTTTAGGGTTTTGTTGAATCTTTCAACAAACCCATCTGTTTGGGGGTGATACACAGATGTACGCAATTGTGTCACTTTGAACAACTTGCATAGCTCTTTCATAACCCGGGACATAAAGGGTGTACCTTGGTCCGTAAGCAGTTCCTTACAAATACGCACACCGCTAAAAACAAGAGATAGCTCTTTGGCTATGGTTTTGGCCGAGGTATTTCGGAGAGGAATCGCTTCCGGATAACGGGTGGCATAGTCCAATATAACCAAAATGTACTGATGCCCCCTAGCGGACTTCATTATCGGACCTACCAAATCTATTGCGATCCTCTCAAAGGGGACCTCAATGATGGGAAGAGGTACCAGCGGATTACGGAAATGTGGCATCGGTGCCGACCTCTGACACACGGGGCAGGAGGAACAATAATTTTATGTTTCCTTCATGACCCCAGGCCAATAGAATCTCTGCAATACTCTCTCTCGGGTTTTCTCTGTCCCCAGATGACCTCCAAGAATGTGCCCATGGGCCAACTCTAACACCAACTTCCTGTAAGGTTTGGGCACCACAAGCTGCTTAATAGTTTCTTCTGCCCTTTTAGCCACCCGATACAGTAGGTCCTTTTCCACGATCAAGTACGGGTAAGTGCAGGTCTTATCTGGGTTCACTAACTCGCCATCTATTTTCACTACGTTTTCCCGTACCTTTATTAGGGTGGGGTCTTTTGAATGTTCTGTGGCAAAATTTTCCCTGTGAACCTCGAGATCAGAAAACTCCACAGACGGCATGTTTTCGTCTGAGCATGTTGGCTCCTCCCCAGTTTCTCGAGTCTTCCCTGCCAATACCGACAAGGGGAATTCTGGAGAGTCCACATCACTCTCAGAGAAATTCTGGTTATCACATTCCTGGTATATAGGGGCACCAGTGGGGGGCTCAGGACAATCCCAGAGTTCCTAGAACTTTGGAAAATCCCTTCCTACAATGGCATCATGTGGTAAGTGAGACGCTAACCCCACCTGATGAGAGAGGTTACCTTTGGAGGTCTCAAAACACACTGTAGTCACAGGATACTCTCGGGTGTCCCCATGCACACAAATAACAGCTACCTTGTTATTCCCTAGGAATAAATGTTTCTCAGTTCCCCGAATGGCAGTGCATGCAACTGTTGCAAACAGCGACTGACGTCTGTCCCTTAGAAAGTCACATTGCATGGGTTCATCCACAACCGGGCAATTTGCTGCAATATGTCCCTTTTGCCGGCAGCGGTAGCAAACAATCCTTTTTGCTGCCTCTTGAGCCCCTGACTTCCCAGGCTGTTCTCGCCAGACTTTAGGTCCAGACTTTAGGTAGAACTCTCACCCTCTCATTCTCTCCACCCTCACCCCTTGGAATCATCTTACCCGCCACTGGGAATGGTCTGGTCTTAGGGTGGAAAGTCCGTGAGTCTCTGGAAGAGGCAGTCAGGTTCTCTGTAGCCAAGTACTTCTCTACACGATCCACAAGCTTATCGGCCATTTCTGGGTCTCCATGGCTTACCCACTTTTGGATGGCAGTAGGAAGAGCTCTCAGGAAACGATCCATTACAACACGTTCCACAATCTTTGGTGCGGACAAAGTCTCTGGATGTAGCCACTTCCTGCTCAGGTGAATGAGATCATACATTTGGGACCTGGGGGGTTTTCCAAGCCGGAAAGTCCAGTTATGCACACGCTGAGCCCGGATGGCCAGGGTGACACCCAGCCGTGCCAAGCTTTCTGCGATTCACCAGTTAACAGAGGGGCCACCAGTCCAGCCCACTGCTCCTTAGGCCACTTTTCCCTTTCAGCAGTCCTTTCAAATGTGGTCAAAAACACCTCTGGATCATCCTCTCCAGTCATTTTTGTCAGTAAACGACTCACCCCAAACGACTCAGTATTAGTGGAACTACTTGCCTCACTGGTCTGCGGACATTGCTGCATTAATGTCTCCATTTGTTGCTGTAGTCTCTGCTCTTGCTTCTGCAACAGGTCTATGAGGCGGGCCTCAGATTGCTGCTGGGCTTGTTGCTGAGCTTCCAGACTCTGTTGGTGAGCTTGCTGCTGGGCTGCAAGGCTCTGTTGATGAGCTTGCTGGTGGGCTGCGAGGCTCTTTTGCAAACCTGCATTTGTCTGCTGCTGATTGGCATTTGCTAGAGCCAGCTGTTTCAGTATCTCCTCCATGCTGGCCTTAAAAAAAACTGCCCACATTTTCCACCAACTGTGAGGGGGTTAGCTCGGCAGCAGGTGTGTGTGACCCCCTGGAAGGGTTCACCACACAAAATTAGGCATAGCAGACAGTGGTAGGAGAAAAACAAAAGGGTGGGGTTTTATTTGAACTATATACAGACAAAAAAATATAACAGAAAACAAAAGAAACAGGAAAATAAATCCTGGTCAACTTGACCGCTCACTTCACACGTTGGTGTCCCTAACTAACAACTGGGTACAGCCTTGTGCTGCCCCAGTCCCTAGCTCCCTGCTTTTAGAAGGTCTTAGCAATAGCCACACAGGCTTTGGCGCACCACACAGAAAACACACTCCCCAGTCTCTACACACAGATCTGGTTCCAGGTTGGAGCATCTCCCTTAGCATGCTGGGAGTTCTTGTAGAGGCCTTAATGAGCCCACTTACTTCAGCTGGGCTCATTAACTCTTCCCCTGCAAGACTCCCAGCACTCCCCCTAGTGGTATAAATTGGCATAAAGCCTGAATCTAGGACATATATATCTTCCATCCTGGATGCAACCTGGTGATTTTACCTGCCTGCTGTCACAATATATATATATATATATATATATATATATATATTAGAGTATGTATTTTTGTGAAGCTCTGCCCTGTTTTTTTTTGCCATTTTGGAGTTTAAGAGGTTTTTCATTGTGTGTGTTATCAGTGTGTGTTATGAGAAGATGGTTCCTGTAATGTCGCGTACACGATCGTGATTCACGGCGGTGAAAACACCGCTGTGAATCACGACAGGAAAAATGAGGGAACGGCTTGTTCCCCCACACACGGCCGTTTTTCCCGTCATTTTTTCTCTTGACGAGAAAAACGACCGTGTGTAGGCTCCGCGGCAGTGTTTCCCTATGGGAAAACTGCAGCGGAAAAAAATGACAGGAATCACGGCGAGAAAAATTAGAGTATGTTCTAATTTTTCTCGTCGTGATTAATGACGTTTTTCCCGTCGGGAAAAACGGCAAAAAGCCCACAGACAATCGTTTTTCTCGTCCAAAGGAAAAAATTGCATTTTTCCCGACGGGAAAAATTATCGTGTGTACGCGGCATTATAATGTTTTAATTTTGGAATAGTTTATTGTCAAGAATGTTGTGTACTTGATTTTGTCATTAGTGTCTTTAAAACAGTTTGCAGTTATTTTTTAGTGAGATTCAGATTGTTATAGATTCCCATTGGTGCAGAGGGTGTTGAGGGAGCCCTATGATAAATTTCTGAACACGAGAAGAACAATGTACACCAGGGATCTTCAAACTACAGCCCGCCAACTGTTGCAGAACTACACATCTCATGAGGCATTGTAAAACTCTGACATTCACAGACATGACTAGGCATGATGGGAATTGCAGTTCCTGAACAACTGGAGGGCCATAGTTTGAAGACCCCTGATGTACACCAACCCTTGGAATTTTACCTGCCTGCTGTCACATACTCCCCCTCTTGTTTTAACCTTGGGGTTGGAACACAAGCAATCAGGCATGCACGTACTCGAGACAAAGCATCCACATTCCCCATTTGAACGCCAGGGCGATGCTTTACCGTAAAGTTGAATTCCTGTAGGGCCAGGAACCACCTATTTACTCTTCTATTTTTCTCTTTGTTTTGAGCCATCCACTTTAAAGGAGCGTAATCAGTAATCAGGTCAAAGTGCCTACCTAGCAGATAGTACTGAAGGGAATCTAGAGCCCACTTCACCGCTAAACACTGCTTCTCATTTGTGGCATAATTTATCTCATGGGACTTCAATTTCCTGCTGAGGTAAATGACTGGGTGCTCTTCCCCGTTCCAGACCTGGGACAATACTGCTCCTAACCCAACGTCTGATGCATCACTTTGTACGACAAAGTCCCTAGAGAAGTCTGGTGAGTACAACACTGGCTGGCTACATAAGGCTTTTTTTAGGAATTGGAATGCTGCCTCAGCCTCTGGGGTCCATTTATCCATGACAGAATCTTTCCCTTTTGTCAGGTTGGTTAGGGGCACAGCCTGAGAAGCAAAGTGGGGAATGAATCGCTGATAATAACCAGCGATTCCCAGAAAGGCTCGTACCTGCTTCTTGCTGTTGGGACGTGGCCAATTCTGTATGGCCTCGACTTTATTGACTTGGGGTTTTATCACTCCCCTCCCAATAGTGTACCCAAGATATTTGGCCTCCTCCTGTCCAATGGTACACTTCTTTGGGTTGGCCGTAAACCCAGCTTCCCGGATAGAGTCTAGGACTGCTTGCACTTTTGGCAGATGTGAGGCCCAATCTGTGCTATGGATAATTACATCATCCAGGTAAGCCGCAGCATACTTCTGATGGGGCCTCAGTATCTGGTCCATTCTGCTGGAATGTTGCCGGTGCATTCTGTAATCCAAACGGCATTCTTTTATATTGGAACGCCCCGTCTGGGGTTACAAACACAGTTTTCTTCTTGGCCGATTTGGCCAGGGGAATTTGCCAATACCCTTTTGTGAGATTGAGAGTTGTCATGTATCGGGCTGTTCCCAGCCGGTCGATCAACTCATCTATACGTGGCATGGGGTAGGTGTCAAATTTTGTAACTTTGTTCAGTTGTCGAAAATCGTTACAAAATCGCCAACTCCCATCCGGTTTAGGCACTAACACTATGGGACTGGACCAATCACTTTGGGATTCCTCTATCACCCCCAACTTAAGCATTTTCTGTACTTCCACACGTATTGCCTCCTGTCGGGCCTCTGGGATCCGATAGGGTTTTAGCTTCACCCTTTCACCGGGCGGGGTAATAATATCATGCTCTACCCCAGAAGTTTGTCCCGGCAGCTCAGAGAAAACCTCTTTCTTGCGAAGCACAAACTCCTTAACCTCCTGTTGTTGGGGTTTTGACAAGGTGACTGCTATTCCAACCTCAGGAATCATGCAATCAGACTGAGCTGGTGACAAAGTTTCTGCGACTAGGGATTCCCTATCCCTCCAGGCTTTCAACAGATTACCGTATATACTCGAGTATAAGCCAACCTGAATATAAGCCGAGGCACCTAATTTTACCACAAAAAACTGGGAAAACGTATTGACTCGAGTATAAGCCTAGGGTGTCCATCTGCATGCCTCACTGTGCCTCACTTTGCCTCACTGTGTCCATGTGCATGCCTCATTGTGTCTATGCCATGTGTCGTTTTTCTCGTCCAAAGGAAAAAATTGCATTTTTCCCGACGGGAAAAATTATCGTGTGTACGCGGCATTATAATGTTTTAATTTTGGAATAGTTTATTGTCAAGAATGTTGTGTACTTGATTTTGTCATTAGTGTCTTTAAAACAGTTTGCAGTTATTTTTTAGTGAGATTCAGATTGTTATAGATTCCCATTGGTGCAGAGGGTGTTGAGGGAGCCCTATGATAAATTTCTGAACACGAGAAGAACAATGTACACCAGGGATCTTCAAACTACAGCCCGCAAACTGTTGCAGAACTACACATCCCATGAGGCATTGTAAAACTCTGACATTCACAGACATGACTAGGCATGATGGGAATTGCAGTTCCTGAACAACTGGAGGGCCATAGTTTGAAGACCCCTGATGTACACCAACCCTTTGGATTTCACCTTTTCTCATTGCCCAACCTGGCAGAAAATAATTGGATTAGAAATGTTTGTATGTGAAGGACAATACACTAAATTTGGCCGCCATGGGTAGACCACTACTCTCCCCCACACTTCGATGCCACACTTTTGCTGATGTGTTGATGACTTTCACCCCCATATTGTGATGTTGCTCCATCAATACAGTTGTCAAGCAATCCCCCGGGACACCATCACCTTTACCCTCCTAACCCCCCCTTCCTTTTTCTATTTGCTCAAATGCAACTGAGGATCCCTAGCTCGCCACTCCCCTGTTTTGTTAGCACTTGGAACTGTAAGACCATTTACTAGGTATCCTTCTATTGGTCTTTACATACCTATGCATATTGAATTAAAGCTCTAGTTCACTGTCATTGATTTGAACTCCTGCTAATGATTACTCACTTAGAAAGGTTTCCTTGTTGCACACAATTTTGATGTATTGTATGTGTACAAATTTTGTTATCTGCAAACCAAGTTGACTATCTTTCCTGTAACCCAAGTGCCTTTCTGTTATCACAAACAATATGTAAAATTAATAAATATATTAAACAATTTGTAAGTGTATGAATAGACTACAACTTTTGCAGACACCAACTGGTCAACCCCATTCTAAATATCTCAGTGAGTCTAGCCTAGAAAAAATGATTGTGCATGTTGATAGAAAGAGACATATTAAAAAATATGTGTTTTCTTAAAGTTATGGATACATACATTTAACCAGTTCACCCCCAGAAGAATTTACCCCCTTCCTGACCAGGCCATTTTTTTGTGATACGGCATTGCATCGCTTTAACTGACAATTGCACGGTCGTGCGACATTGTACCCAAACAAAATTTATGTCCTTTTTTTTTCTTACAAATAGAGCTTTATTTTGGTGGTATTTGATCACCTCTGCAATTATAAATGTAGCACTACCCCCAGTTAAGAGGGCTGCTGGTATTGATTTGGGCCTGTACCTTACTGCTGTCAACCCCCGATAAACTGGCTCTGACCCTCTGCTGGCACAGAGGTTAAACAAGGGAGATTCTGCAGAACACGAATAATGAAAACCACAATGCAATATACCTTCACTGTTTAACACTAAAGTACCTGTGCTGGCCGTCTCTCTGGAACAGTTAACAGTCCACACACCGTGATTGCTTAACCATAAAGTATCTTTACTAGGTAATGAAAAGGTTAGGTTAACAGACGGGCATTTAAACATGCAGGGCCCTGCAAAGTCAAAGCTATGCACAATATAACCACTGTCTTGATACATACAATCTTATACACTCTAAATGTCTGTGATAAAACTGCGCTCGCGAGCTTCCCCCCCTCGTGGGCAATATGGTGCCCGAACAATGTCTCTGTGAGTTACAGTTACTCCTATAGAAGAGGTCTTCGCTAGCAATGTTGGTGCACTTTTACGTTTGTAATCCAAGGGAGTAAAACAGTTAATTGTAATCCTATTGGGGTTTTGGATCTACAGTCACAGGCAAAGAGACGCCCAACTTCAACTGCGCATCGCACTATCACTGGCACACTGCTGAGATGTCGTGGGGCCTATGCAAAGAATCTCAGGCCTAGCACAGTTAAGAATTCCTGAGCAAGTGCTCTTTCACCCGACCATACCAATACGTCAATCGATCTCACTGTTGGGCTTCAGCATGCGATCTCCCGGTCACCCGCAGTCTCCGATCTTCCGGACAACCAATGGGGAAGGTGAAAATGTCTCGACCTTCAGGAACTTCGAGATGTCAGCAGGCTCTCTGGATGAGGCTTCTCTCCCTCTCCAATTGGCAGGCTTGCTCTCCTTCGTAGGCCCGGACTCTCCGGCCTAAACCAACGTGACAGGCCCCAACAGGATCCAAGTTGCTGGGCGGGCGATGTCCAAAGAGACCGCGCGTTGCTCCTCCTCCCCTTAAATAGTCCATCCCCAGCAGACCTTGCGCCGGGCAGTGCACGATGGATGTTCCGTTGCACTGTGGGTATGGTAGTCTGTGTAGTACCCTTAACATTGGAGTCCAACTCTCCCAGTACCACAAATCCCACCATGCACTTTCCTTCTTATTGTCAAGCAATAGCCAGCGTATTATCCAATAGGAACCAGAGGAGGACGGGACTCACTTAATGCAATATTGTCTCTTCTGAACACCATAAAGTGACACCCCACTACACAAACAAAAGAAGAGCGACAATTAAAAAAAAACAATATCTTTTACTTTTTGCTATAATAAATAACCCATTTAAAAAAAAACAAAAAAACATTTTTTCCTCAGTTTAGGCCGATATGTATTCTTCTACATATTTTTGGTGACGTTTAGCAATTTTTTATCAGGACTGCATTATTGCGGTGGAAAAATCGGACACTTTTGACACATTTTTGGGACCATTGACATTCATACAGCGATCAGTGCTATAAAAATTCACTGATTACTGTATAAATGTCACTGTCAGGAAAGGGGTTAACACTAGGGGGCGATCAAAGGGTTAACTGTGTTCCCTAGGTGTGTTCTAACTGTGGGGGGGATAGGACTGACTAGGGGAGGAGAACGATCAGTGTTCATACTTAGTCATACTTAGTATGAACACACAATCTGTCTCCTCTCCCCTGAGAGAACCAAATTTGTGTGTTTATAAACACAGATCCCTGTTCCCGCTCTGTCATGAGTGATCGCGGGTGCCTGGCAGTCATCGCACCCACCAGGCACTTGTATCGGCTCTGGGGACACGATGCGGGTGCGCAGCGTCTTAAAGGGCCGAAGTACAGCTACGACCGCTCGCCAAGGGGAGCCAACCTGCCACAGTATAACTGCGGCGGCTGGTCCGGAAGCGGTCAAAGTAAAATTATTTTGGAGAATGAAAATATATAGTAGGGCCCCTCCTTAACAGGTAAAACAATTCATATTTCAGAATATGGAGATAGCTGATGACCCTTTAACTCCTAGCACTATAATGTATTGGGAAACTATAGACTTTTTCTATATATATATATATATATATATATATATATATATATATATATATATATATATATACTAGACTGTATATATATGTATATATATGTATATATATATATATATATATATATATATATATATATATATATATTAAATACACTGCCTGCACACCACTAACTAACCTGCCTGCCTATAGCTCAATCTATCTCTGTCCACACACTATACATGGCCACTATGTAAGCAGCCTTATATAGTGTGGGCCGTGGACTTAGTCCCCCTGAGCCATGATTGGCCAAAGGAACCCTGCCTTTGGCCAATTATTGCTCTTGCAGCAGAGTGCGGTCAGGTGCATGCTTTGGCCAATCATCAGATCTCGCAGTGCATTGTGGGGCGTTCCGCGGCGCTCAAATTTCCCGTGAATGTCCCATATGTTCGGTTAGTTGGTGAGAAAATGAACATCCGATGTTCGAGTCGAACTTACATTCAATTCAAACCGTGGGCTCATCCCTAATTACTATGACAGCTAAATAAGTTCTCATATTATCCCTGCAAAGTGGTCATGAAAAAATGGAGGAATTGTTCCAGCACTACATTTATGTTTGCAGCAGGAGGTGCTGCAAACAAGGGCAGATTATAATGATGAGTTAATCTTCCTTTCTTCTTTGGAGGTGGACTTGTAGGGGATGAGGAAGGGAGAAAGCAAATTAAGCCACAGAAGGTGGTTAATACCTTTTAGCCCTCCAGTGTATCTGAGGACTAATGCTTTAATTATAAAAATTAGAGCATCAGTCCTCAGATACACTGGAGTGAAGAAAAGCTACCTGTGCATTGTGGCTCCACATATAGGAATATTTGACAACAAGAACAGGATGCCGCACACCGAAGACATATAAATCTATGGATAAGAAACAGCTTCAGCCCGTTTCCTTCCAGGCCATGCTCCTCCACATATAGAACTTTTGTACTGGCTGGCAAACTCTGCTGCAACTGGCTAATCTTGGCACAACTGTATCTAAGGGCTAAAGCTCTGATTTAAAAAGAAAAGATCCTGCCTGTACCCTGTGTTTCCACATTTATGCTCAACCTAACCATACCTGAGGGATGTAGCTTTGATATAGAAAAATTGGGAATTTAGAGATGGGGGGGGGGCTATATTTGTTTAACCCTTCCATATCTGAGAGCTTTACCAATGTTTTTCAAACCACATCATGATATTAAGTGAAGTCTGATGCCTCGTACACACGACCGGGATTCCCGACGGGAAAACTGCGATGAGAGCTTTTGCCCGGGAATCCCAGCCGTGTGTATGCTCCATCGCATTTTTTCCGACGGTAAAACTGTCAGAAAAGGCCGGCAAAAAAATGAAAACCAGCTCTCTTTTTTCCGGTCGGGATTCCCCGCAGTCTTTTTCCCGTCGGATAACCCAGCCGTGTGTACGAGACATGTGAGGAGAAGGGCACACAACGAGGAACAGCCAATCTGATTACAAGATTCACACACAGGTGCTTAGTCTCAGTGTGTTAGTACACACCAGAACAAAACAAATGGATGGATTGAGCCGGCAACACTGTAGTCCGTATAACAATTGTTATACGGACTACAGTGTTGCCGGCTCAATCCATCAATTTGTCACATCATGATATTAAACTACATAATCTACCCCTGCTTTGACATATCCATGGAAAGAAAATCACATGTACCACAAAAACCAGCATAAGAAGATGGTAGTAAATATGAACTAGTCAGGACATGTTCATCTTGTATGGTGATGATCCCACCTAAACTGGATATCTACAAGTTATTTTATGGTTATTTTATAGTTTTTCAATATGCTCCCTGTAATAATATTATCTTCCTGTGAATGTATCAATTGCCCCAAGATCTGCAGTCTGAGGACACCTCAATGTGAGGATTTATTTACACAGTGTGCATGTTTACAGGAGAGGGCAGGCTACAGAAACCTGGGTACTTCTGTACACTACCAAAAGTACTGTAAATTTCTAAATTTTATAGTAAATGACCCGTAATTTTTTGTTACAATTTTCATTGACATGCATATATTTTATTATAGAATCTATGTTCGCAAATTTTTTTTTTATCCCCTGAAGAAGACCGCCATTACTACAAAGGTCGAAACGCGTTGGGATTTGGTGTCTATAGTAGATATTCACAATGTTGTACAAATTTCCATTGGCTGTTTTTATACACATGTATTAGCTCTTATTGATATTCTTTGGAGCTCATGTCCTGATTCCTATCAGACGTTTTTTTTTTCTACCTTATATGATCTTTCATTTCAATAAAATGTATACTTTTTTACAAATCCCATTTTCATTATTATTCTTACTCATTGCTGCAATTCAAAGCCCCTAGGGGTAATTTTTCCTTTTTCAAAGTTTAATCAGGGTTGTGCAGTACCTTTATCCACAGCTGGTATCGCTTTCCCTTTGTGACCCATAATGCCTTCCTTGGTAAAATGAAAGGGTTTCAAAAAAATTCTGTCAACAAAGCTGTTTATTCACCTACACAAATCTGCCCCATATATCAAATTAACAATAAGCAATATAGTTATAGGACCTTATAAACCTACCTTTCATTTTCCCCTATTCATTACCATTTCACAACCATAAACACAAAACTTATTGCACTTTGGGAGCATATTTGCATTTATGTACCAAGATTATTTAAAGGCTTTCAAGATACAGCACTCCGATATAATTTCTGTCAAATGCATTTCTCCTATTTACATGAAATCCTACACATGAAAATGAGATCAATGTAATACTGCATTTCTAGAAGGACAAATAAACTGCACTTTTAGTTAGCCTTTGCTGTGCCTTCATATTTATATGGAATTATAAATAAAACATTAAAGAATCTTTAGAATGCAAAATTGCACTGAGATATATTTGTTTATGGTAAAGTCATACATATTGTATTAAGAATGCATATATAGGTTTTAATAAAATGTTAGTGGGAGAATGAAAGCAACTAAACAGGAGGGATCTCCATCTATAGACGAGGCTGAGAGTGATCTTTCTTTGATACCTATTAAATGTTCCAGCAGATGAAACCCTATATTCTGCCAGGAAATGAGTTTGCCACAAGACATTGTGTGCGCTCAACTTTACCACTGTCATTCCTCTTCTCAAAACTGCAATAGATTACACAGCCTCCATTTTTCATTCCTTGCTGCCCGAAATGCAAATTCCTTCTCTCTTGTTTATATTAGGTTTTCAAATATATGGAAATTCAGATATCTTGAGGAAAATGTCAGGGCCAGAAATAGTCTCGATCAGTCTTTTTCAGAGTCTGGCTTTCTCTGCATCATACACTGGATGCTGTGAATGGTATAGCCAGGAGCCTGTTGAAGCAGATGCTTTTGGTCTTTGGCCAGCTTATCAGCAGTGTTAAATTATAGCTGTGCTTTGTTACAGAAAAGCTCTAATATACATCTTTATCTAGTCTATTGTTGCATAGAATATAGGAAGGCAAAGGTAGATATATTAAAAACACATTATGATTGTTATTGTTATCTTCACCATCTGAGATGAATTATTGTGTATGTAAAGACAAAACCAAGTGAGTAGGGAAAGGTTAAATTCACCCTTTCTATGGTTCTGTGACCACTGTCACTAATGCAGGAAGTTAAATGATCTCCAGCATGTTAGAGTTGCCACCAGAATATCACAAGCGTCAAGGGCAATTCTTCCCATAGGAACACAGTAGTACCTGTTCTGGTGACAACTGCTGCCTATTGGAACACCCCACACTTTTTCCTCTAGGACAGAAAGTAAAGGCCAACAGAGTATAGTCAGCTAAGTCACCTTTCACACTTATATGACTTGTCCCACAATTCTGGACTGCAAAATCGCATGACAAGTCATTCTACATGATTTTCAATGACTTCCATTCATATAGACACGACTTTTAAGCCCTGTACACACGATCGGTTTTACCAATGAAAACAGTCCGATGGACTGTTTTCATCTGACGAACCGATCATGTGTGGGCCCCATCTGACTTTTTTCCATTAGTGAAAAAAAATAGAACATGTTTTAAATTTTTCCGATGGAAAAAAAACGATAGCAAATTCCGATCATCTGTGTGGAACTCCATCGGAGAAAAAACCCACGCATGCTCTAGCGTTCGTAATGGAGATAGCACATTCGTCATGCTGTAACGGACTGAAAAGCACAGAGACTGAAAAGAGCGAATCGGCTAACACCAAACTTTTACTAACACGCGGTAACACAAAATCAGCAAAAGCAGCCCAAAGAGTGGCGCCATTGGATTTGAACTTCCCATTAATAGTGCTGTCGTACGTGTTGTACGTGACAACATTTGGGACGGTCGGAATTTTGTCTGATGGTGTGTAGGCAAGACTGATGGAAGTCAGCTTCTTCAGAATTCCGATGGAAAAATCCATCGGATTTGATTCCATCGGAAATCCGATCGTGTGTAATGGGCTTAAGTCGTGCCGACTTCAAAGTAGTTCCTGCATTACTTTTTTTCTGAAGTTGGATCAAAGTCGGATTCCGTATTAACAGATCCGACTTTGGCATGCGACTTGTACACGACTTGTGCATGAAGGGGAACTCCACGCCAATTTTTTTTTTTTTTTTAAACGGCATGGGTTCCCCCTTCATGAGCATACCGGGCCCATAGGTCTGGTATGGATTTTAAGGGGAACCCGCACGCCGAAAAAACAGTGTGGGGTCCCCCCAAAATCCATACCAGACCCTTATCCGAGCACCAGCCCGGCCGGTCAGGAAAGGGGGTGGGGACGAGCGAGCGCCAACCCCCCTCCTGAGCCATACCAGGCCGCATGCCCTCAACATGGGGGGTGGTGGGTGCTTTGGGGCAGGGGGGCCCTGCGCCCCCCCACCCCAAAGCACCTTGCCCCCATGTTGATGTGTCCCTTTATGTCAAAAGTGGTTTTAGACCAGCTAGAAAACAGCGATAATAAATTTGAATCACTTGCAGAATTGAGCGATAGCGATTTGTGGGAAAATTTGTCATCAAACACTAAATCTAATGACAGTGACAATTCTGCAACTGAGCAAATTTCAGTGTTTTTGATTTGATTACATTAGTGAATAATTTTAATTATAATCACATTACTATTTGTTATAATTATTTATAGTTATTTATTATATTATAATTTATTATTTTGTGTTTCAAACTTTATCATACCCGGGATGTCTACTGGACTCTTGTTTGGTCAGGTTTAAGTAAGTAATTACTAAGAGATGCAGGCCTACAATACATAACACCAAATTTCCATGCAAAATAATTGTACCGCATTTGGTACAAAATTCCAGACAGAATCATAACGCCAGGGAGGTTAATTGACAAGATTTAATGGTGATGGACTACTGATCCCAGCAAGTCTGACTTGCAAATCCTGCCTGCCCTCATGGCTGCATCGATTTGACACAAACTCCACAGTCTCTCCCTCTGGCTCTGCATACAGCT
The DNA here is from genome assembly GCA_029206835.1 of Rana muscosa. Taxonomy (NCBI): domain Eukaryota; kingdom Metazoa; phylum Chordata; class Amphibia; order Anura; family Ranidae; genus Rana; species Rana muscosa. The sequence goes on along the minus strand of CM055116.1, from coordinate 868,463,765 downwards.
CCCCTGGCATGCCTCTTTCAGATCTCTCCACTGTGCTTTCACTCACCGACAACTGCCCTGGATCCTTCCTGAAGGACTTACTCCGGTAGTGCGGACCAACTGTCTCTCCTAGCTCCTGTTCCAGGACACCTCTCCATGAGCGTGTTAGGAGAGGCTCCCTCCCAGCTCCCGAGTCCCCTCTGCCGGAGTTTCAACCCCCCCAGATGGGGGTGTCCCTCCTGCACGACAGTCTAGCACTCCATCCTTCAGTTCACCCAGCCGACAACTCCTCCCCCAGCAGGCTGACCATGAGTATATGTAGGAGGCCTGCCCCTTGCCAATCCTAGTTGAGGATTGGTCAGAGCTCCTCACATGTACCCCATGTCACTCTAGCTCTCAGCCCTGCCCCTTTTTCAGAACATTCTCCCTCAATGATTAGCCCACAATCATTGGGCTAACAAGCTGCTTTACCTGGCAAATTACTCTCCCCATATTGAGGGCATGTGATGTGCCCCCTCTTTCCTGGCCTGCCAGGCTTGGATAAGTGTCTGGTATAGATTTTTGGGGACCTCATTTTTTATACTAGTCCCACCAATTTGTTTACATTCATCTATCAGTATGGAATTCCCGATTGACAGCTGAATATGGCGGGCAGGGATGCCTTAGCTACTGAAGCTTGTAAAATGTCTGTATCTGCTGGACTGTAACTCCCTGGCCATAAGAACAATGAATGTTTACTTATGCTAACATTTCCAAGAATTGAAATGAACACATTTCTAACAGTTCGTGTTCAATGTATTGGTTATACTATATTTTACTTAAAATCGTTACACTTTTACTGAGATAAATTTTTCTCCAATAGAATAAAATATACAATATTTAAGAATACCAGAAACAAAGACTGCCAAAAAACACCCTATTGGCCACCTCAGTATAATTAAAGCAACTAATAGTAAATCTAATCATGCAAACTCCCCTAGCAAATTAATGAATCTCTTCATTAGTTAGACCATCAATCAACTAAAAGTTAGAAATGCACTAATAGTACCAAGAGGGCAAATATATATCTGATAACAATTCAGTCACTAAAATAAATAGCTTGTACATAAATAATATTGCTTTTGTTTCACACCCTTGTGTACAGTTGATTAACACATATTATTATTATTATACAGGATTTATATAGCGCCAACAGTTTGTGCAGCGCTTTAGAAAATGAGGGCAGACAGTACAGTTACTATACAAATCAATACAGGAGGGATCAGAGGGCCCTGCTCGTTAGAGCTTACAATCTAGAAAGGGGGTCAAGTGGAACTAAAGGTAATAACTGTGGGGGGTGAGCTGTTGGAGAAAATGAAAATACAGTTGTTAGGTGTGGGTAGGATAGGATTCTCTATAGAGGAGGGTTTTTAGGGATCACATGCAAAGCAGAGATGGACAAGGCACAAACAATCAAAACTGAATGTGTTACTAAACCCACAACAGTAAAATGAATCTGTATATGCAGTAAAACATGCTTGTTATACTCACTTTGGAACTTAAGGGGTTAACCCTCTGCATTGTGTAAAAAGGCTGTTTGTTTCTGGCTTCTCTGATCCTCCCCTCATTCTACTGTCTCCTGATAATTTCCTGGTAACACAGAGTCCATGGAGTCAGGCTGCACATGCTCAGTTTGGTGTTACTAGAGAGGTTTTTTTTCTTTTTCTTGGGAGAGTGTGTGATCAGCAGAGGGCCAATAAGCACTGTTCAGACAGAGGGTCAGGGGTCTTGCAGTCTCATAGGATAGTCAGAAAACTCCTCCTACAATCTTTAACCAGTGCTTTGCTGGACACTGATAGAAGCCACAAGACTGCTCGAACTGCTGATGAGAAAAGATATTTAGCAAATTCTATTCACTAAAATAACTGTATTTCCATGTCCTGTGTACTGTGGGTGACCAGATATAGTGAATGCAGGGTCCTGGGTTTAGAAACACTTTAACCACTTGCCATAAGGCCCTATATTAAAACAGCCAGATGCAGTGACAGCCCGTTCATACAGGGTGCAGGGGTGCCGCCCCCCTAATCCATGCGTCCGGCCCCTAATCTACATGCAGGGCGCCAGCCGCTTTGATTCCAATGGGTTTTTTCTTTTTTTTCGAAGCAAGTGATTAGAGCCAGGGGCTCTAATTGGCTTCAAAAAGGGTGGGCTCGGGGCGTAGAGCGCCAATGAGGAAGTGGCTCCTGAGACCAGATTGGCTGAGAGGAGAAGCGATCGTATTGGCTGCCGAGGAGGAGGAGATGCAGGGGAAGCCACTGTATTTTTAGTTTCCTCATTGTTTAGAACAATCTGTTTTGGGGCCTGGAGGTTTCTTAAAGATCTGGGTGGGATGAAGGTCTAGGTTTTGTGACCAGCCAGCACACTAATTGCACAGGTTCAAATCAGGTCCATAAAGACATGGATGAAAGAGTTTGGGGTGAAGGAACTTGACTGACCTGCACAGAGTCCTGACCTCAACCCGATACAACACCTTTGGGATGAATTGGAGCAGATACAGCGAGCTAGGCCTTCTCATCTACATCATTGCCTGACCTCACAAATGCACTTCTGGAAGAATGGTCAAACATTTCCATAGACACACTCCTAAACACTCCTTGTGGACAGCCTTCCCAGAATAGTTGAAGCTGTTATAGCTGCAAAGGGTGAGACAACTTAATATTGAACCCTATGGACTGAGACTGGGATGCCATTAAAGTTCATGTGCGTGTAAGGCAGGTGTCCCAATACTTTTGGTAATATAGTGTATATATAAATTCAAAAACCCAGTCATGATTAAATACCACCAAAAAATACAATATTAATTTGGATACAGTAATGCATGACTGAGTATTTATCATTCAAAGTGTAACATTGCTGAAAACTGAAAAATGGCCTGGCAGGAAGGGGGTTTAACATACCTGTCTTCGAGTGTGTTAATATAGTATCCCTCTAAATTTTTCTTACTTAAATGCTATGCCTCCTTAAAGCATATATATTTTTAGAGATTATAGGCACACTTCTTGCCTCTGTGGTAGAGATATTCACATATTTATGTTTAACTATTGAGTATTAAATTGCATTGTTTCCCCCTCTCTATCAGCTAAGTTTTTTTTTTTTTTTTACTTAGACTGTTGATAGTGGTTATTCACATGGTTAAAATATCTGGAACATCTGTTCACCCATATCCATCCAGAGGCATTGTATAATGGAATAATACAATTGTTGTTTGGAGATATTCAGAATAACTTTCTCAGATTTAAATTATTCAGCAGCTTTCAAAGAATAAGACTTGATATGTGTTTTTCATCACAATGATTTAGATAAAAAATAAAACCCGTACTCATATCATAAGAGAAAGCAGAGGCGCAGTAGTAAGTAAGATTTTACTCTATATTTCCATGGCCTTCTAAAAAAAAGCTGCAAAAAGTAAATTATCTGGAGTTTTCTTCATCTCTGGGACCAGCTACTGTTATAGCATGAGCTGTGAAGGGACACATAAGGGTAAATTGGGATACTTGTACATGAAAGTCAGAGTGACAAATCAATTGCAATGAATGAGGAATACAGCCTCAGCAGCATCATTTCCATTTCCTATTCTGAATTTCAATTGGAATCTACATTACATTGGAAAATTTCATTACCCTGCTCATAGGGAATTATAACACTACTTGACATAAAATATACAAGCTCCAGAGACATTCCATAGTTCTAAGTCTCATCTAAGCTGAGCAGTACCAGCAGAAACGCTTACAGAATTTTCATCAGATGTGTCAAAGTTATTGTAGTCAACCACTTGCAATGATATTGTCAGCGATAAAAAGTACCGTAATTATACTTAATTATTTTTCTATTGCAATTCTCTATTGTTATTCATTCCTGCACCGTACACATTTGGAGCACACAGTTCATTCCATTTGTCGATGTGGCCAACTATGAGATCAGAACTAGGCAGTTAATGAGCTAAAACAATTATTTTATGTTGCCAACTTGACATGAACATTGTACCAATAACCTTTTTAAAAGCTTCTAGCCATTTAAGAGTTGTCATTCATAAGAAAAATGTTATTTTCCATTTAGGCCTGATTTTGTGCAAAAGACCACTCAAGTAAAATACAAGGTAGTTTAAATAGAAGTTCCATTAATACCAATAATTTTATACTACATCAATGTAAAACATGCATGAAGTGATCAGAAGAGCCCTTATGTATATAACTTTTGTTGTTTATTAGTTGCTTAGTAGTTAATTTACATATATCCTTACATTTCCTAGGAATACTAGTGGTAAGATCTAGGCTCAGCAACTGACTACACATAATATATTATGAATTAGCTTTCTCAGAACTTTCACTATGATGCAAATGAAAAGTGTTTACGTTTCCGAACAGGTACTTTGTATGTGTGTTGAAACTCCAAGGAGAGCGAACTTAGCGTTACATTTTTTTTTTCAAACCTTGGGAAAATCAGATGATATTGGTTTGCAGAGAGAGGCTAGGTGATTGCAGCTTTGTAGGCACAAAAAATTTTTTGTGAAGCTTGACACAAGGTCCATTTGGTAGGAAGGGACTTGAAATATTTTAAGCACCAGACAGGCCAGAATGTATTTAATGTTTTTTTTTTAACATTGGAAATATTGGATGCTGGAAATGCTACCTATAATTTATGGATGCAGGGTGCAATAATGGGCAACTTATTCTCAATCATTAAAAGAGGATAGGTGATACCATCAGTTTGAGACACATTTGGCCAATAACTGTGGAAGATGCAACTAAACCAACATTTCCCAAGAGTTATCACTTATATAGATACCTTGTACATTCTACAAAAAACATATACTCTCACAGACAATATAACTGACAAGCTCCCTAATGCATACATTAGGAAAAACTACAGTATAACGCTCAGATTTGGTTACTTTACCCACATCATGCAGGTAAAGGTTTTATTATACTTCAATGTATCAACATATATTGTTTAAACGTTGTCTTTCATAAACCTTGATCACATGTACGTGATGTATGTAAGAATTAATATTGTCATTTATCTTCTCGACAATGTAATTGAAATTGTATGCCTTATGACTCTGTATACCCATGTAATTCATATTCTGTATACAATAAAAACGTATTGCAAAAGAAAAAAGAAGATAGGTGACAATAGAAATTAGTGGCAGCTAGCATTGCTAATTAATTAGCAATAGCAAATATCTCTAATGCCCCGTACATACGGGCCAAATGTCGGCAGACATTGACTGGTGAAGAAAAAGTAGCCGAAATTCAGCCCGTGTGTATGCCACCCTGTTTGACAGAAGCCAGCTGTTTGGCCGGCTTCTGACGGATGAGTACAGGCATACCCCACTTTTAAGTACACAATGGAGTTTATTTACTATCGCTGGAAAGTGCAAAATCTGGCTCACTTCTGCATAGAAACCAATGAGCTTCCAGGTTATATTACCAGGCTTAATTGAACAAGCTGGGGTTAGAAGCTCATTGGTTTCTTTGCAGAAGTGAGCCTGATATTGCACTCTCTAGCGATAGTAAATAAACTCTATTGTGTACTTAAAAGTGGGGTATGCCTGTATGCAAGAAAACCAGCACCATACCGACTCCTGATCAGCACTCTCAGCCAATGGTTGAGATTGCTGATTGGAGTGTTCTGGCGGGGGCAGTCCCCCTTTCAGCACACAGCAGCTCAGCAGGGGAGATCGCTATACTAACTTTGCATAGTTAGTACAGCGACTCCGACTCGAGTTGACAGGTCTTTTCGTTCAACCCGCTAGGGTTGAACGCAAAATCCTTATAAATCATTAAAATCAAACCTTTAAAACTGTGGAATTGGCTAGATCAGGGGTCTCCAAACTTTTCAAACAAAGGGCCAGTTTATTGTCCTTAGGACTTCAGGAGGGCCGGATTGTGGCCAGCGGGAGCAGAAAATGTCTCGGTCCCAGCATCAGTGAGAATAAATATGGCCTTAAGGTTGGGGCTCAGTAGGAGGAGGAGTAGTGCTACTATTAGTAGGAAGAATAGTATCCCATCATTGGTATTAGTGGAAGAAATAGTGCCCCCTTGATGGTGTCAGTGGGAGGAATAGTGCCCCAAGGGCCGGATAAAGGCTAGTAAAGGGCCACATCTGGCCCTCGGGCCGTAGTTTGGAGACCTCTGGGCTAGATTGTACTGCTATGTCATTTACTTCAAACATACTGATAAACAAACTGTTTTGTCATTACAGATCTAATGTGTTTTATTCATTGTATCCATTTATTCATTTTATTCAATTATCCATTTGCATAAATTAAATATTTGCATTGAGTGTGTAAATTATAGCCTTTTTTAACGCATCCACTTTTTAAATTTTGTAACACAAACAATACTACTCTGTTTGAAAGACGCTGTTAAAAAAAAAAAAAAAGTACAAAAGAAAAAAAAATTTGACACGCAATATGAACTCTATAAAATATGATAAAAATTAAAGAGAGGTGGTTGATAAATGGACCTGTGAAAAACTTGGTGAAAGGTTCCAGAGATTACTGCTTTATCAAGTTATTAGGTCTAACTAAATCTCAAGCACAAGATTATTAAAAGTGTATAAAACATATACATACACAGCAGGTTAAACAAAGTACAGCTTAGACCTTTTCTCTTGTTCACTATAACATTGCATATTTCACAATGTTTAAAAGCTAAATCATAGCCTATGAGAGTCTTTTGTAAGCCAGCAATTTCAGACTGGGTGGTTTAATACTGACAGGAAGGGATGAGCTCGGTGTTCGAGTCGAACGCATGTTCGACTCGAACATTGGCTGTTCGCTTGTTCGGCAAATCCAGAACTTTTTGGGCCGTTCGCGCCATATTCGTGTGGCGCGAACGGCCCACAATGCACTGCGCCATCGTAATGCATAGCTGGCTGATGATTGGCCAAGCATGCACTGTGACCCCGCATGCTTGGCCAATCACAGCGCCTGCAGCGAGGAGAGCCATAATTGGCCACAGGCAAGATGCCTGTGGCCAATTATAGCTCAGGGGGGTTTAGTACACACCCCACACTATATAAGGCCGCCAGCGTGTGGTGTAGTGTGTTGGCGTGCAGGGAGAGATCAGGATAGGCAGGGACAGTGTCAGTGTTATCTTTGCTTGTTAACCTAGCGCAGTTACAGTGGGTGTAGTGTGCCTCCTGTACAGTATACACCTGAAGCTACCCCTTATTGCTGGTGTTGTTCTGTTGTGTAACACAGGCATCTGCAGCAGATACAGTGGGTGTAGTGTGCCTCCTGCACAGTATACACCTGAAGCTACCCCTTATCGCTGGTGTTGTTCTGTTGTGTAACACAGGCATCTGCAGCAGATACAGTGGGTGTAGTGTGTTGGCGTGCAGGGAGAGAGCAGGATAGGCAGGGACAGTGTCAGTGTCATCTTTGCTTGTTAACCTAGCGCAGTTACAGTGGGTGTAGTGTGCTTCCTGCACAGTATACACCTGAAGCTAGCCCTTATTGCTGGTGTTGTTCTGTTAGTGTAACACAGGCATCTGCAGCAGTTACAGTGGGTGTAGGTGCCTCCTGCACAGTATACACCTGAAGCTACCCCTTGTTGCTGGTGTTGTTCTGTTAGTGTAATACAGGCATCTGCAGCAGTTACAGTGGGTGTAGTGTGCCTCCTGCACAGTATACACCTGAAGCTACCCCTTATTGCTGGTGTTGTTACATAGTTACATAGTTAGTCAGGTTGAAAAAAGACACAAGTCCATCCAGTTCAACCATAAAAAAAAAAAAAAAATATATATATATATATATATATATATATATATATATATATATATCGTACAATCCCATATACACAATTCTATACCCACAGTTGAACCAGAGGAAGGCAAAAAAAAACAGCAGAGCATGATCCAATTTGCAACAGCAGGGGAAAAAATTCCTTCCTGATCCCCCGAGAGGCAATCGGATATTCCCCGGATCAACTTTACCTATAAATGTCAGTACCCAGTTATATTATGTACATTTAAGAAAGAATCCAGGCCCTTCTTAAAGCAATCTACTGAGCTGGCCAGAACCACCTCTGCAGGGAGTCTATTCCACATTTTCACAGCTCTTACTGTGAGGAAACCTTTCCGTATTTGGAGGTGAACAGGGGCAAAATGATATATCTCTCTCTGGAGACCATACCTCTCTTAATACAAGAAAGGACTTTGCTCGCTTTGGAAACTGCAGCTTGGCATTGCATGCCATTATTGAGCTTATGATCTACCAAAACCCCCAGATCCTTCTTCACTACGGATCCCCCCAGTTTTACTCCCCCTAGTATGTATGATGCATTCATATTCTTAGCCCCCAAGTGCATAACTTTACATTTATCAACATTAAACCTCATCTGCCACATAGTCGCCCAATTAGACAGAGCATTGAGGTCGGCTTGTAAATTGGCGACATCCTGTAAGGACGTTATTCCACTGCATAGCTTGGTGTCATCTGCAAAGACAGAAATGTTACTTTTGATCTCAGACCCAATATCATTTATAAACATATTAAAAAGTAAGGGTCCCAGCACTGAACCTTGGGGTACACCACTGATAACCTTGGACCATTCAGAGTAAGAATCATTAACCACTACTCTCTGAATTCTATCTTTTAGCCAGTTTTCTATCCATTTACAAACTGATATTTCCAATCCTTTAGACTTTACCTTGCACATGAGACGTGTGTGGGGAACTGTATCGAACGCTTTTGCAAAATCCAAGTATACCACGTCCACAGCCACCCCTCTTTCCAAGGTCTTACTTACCTCTTCATAAAAAGAAATCAGGTTTGTCTGACAACTTCTGTCTTTCATGAATCCATGCTGTCTGTTGCTTAAATAGTTTTTTTCCAGCAAGAACTCATCTATGTGGTGTTTTATTAATCTCTCCAGTATCTTCCCAACTATGGAAGTTAAACTAACAGGTCTATAGTTACTTGGTAAAGACTTAATTCCCTTTTTAAATATAGGCACCACATTGGCCCTGCGCCAATCCAGTGGTACTATTCCTGTCATTAATGAGTCCCTAAAAATTAAATACAATGGCTTTGAAATTACAGAGCTCAATTCTTTTAGGATCCGTGGGTGTATGCCATCTGTTCCAGGTGCTTTATCCACCTTTATTCCATCTAAATATTTCTGGACCATATCATTTTTGAGCCATTGTGGATTTGGGGCTGTGTCCCTACCACCCCCGTTTTGGACATGAGCTCCCCCATGCTCCTTTGTATACACAGAACTGAAGAAAGTATTTAATAAATTAGCCTTCTTTTTGTCCCCAGTCACCCACTCTAGATTATTTTGTAAAGGGCCTACATACTCAGACTTGACCTTTTTACTATTAATATATTTGAAGATTTTTTTGGGGTTTGTCCTACTATCTTTTGCAATCTGTCATTCATTTTGAATTTTTGCATCCTTGATTTCCTTTTTACATATCCTGTTATATTCTTTGTAACATTTAAATGACACTAGTGTTCCCTCATTTTTATATTTTTTAAAAGCTCTTTTCTTATAGATTATAGCTTTTTTAACTTTGGCAGTGAGCCACATAGGTTTTATTTTTAGCCTTTTAAACTTATTGCCCATGGGAATATACTTTGCAGTGAGTTCACAAACAGTCTTTTTGAAGAATTCCCATTTCTGTTCTGTGCCCATTGATGCCAATATTCCCTCCCAGTCTAAGTCCTGGAGAGCAGCGCTCATCCTTGGAAAATTTGCTCTCTTGAAATTAAGTGTTTTTATCTTTCCCGTATGTGATTTTTGCTTACAACTAACATCAAATGAAATCATGTTATGGTCACTGCTACCCAGGTGTTCCTTTATCTGAACATTAGTAATACGCTCTACATGGTTTGAGATTACCAGGTCCAACAGAGCATCATTCCTATTTGGGTCCTCAATAAACTGGACCATAAAATTGTCCTGCAATAGGTTTATAAATTTTTGCCCTTTAACTGTCCCAGCAGTTCCATTACTCCAGTCAATTTCTGGGTAGTTAAAATCACCCATTATTATCATCGTCCCAGCCCTTGCAGCCCTTTCCATCTGTGCAAGGAGCTGAGTCTCCACCTCCTCATTAACATTGGGTGGTCTATAACAAACTCCAATGATTAGCTTTGAACTACGCACATCTGTATGCAGTTCCACCCATAATGCTTCAGACACATCCCACTCTCCATCCACCAGGTCCTCTTTCACACTCGCTTTGAGATCACTTCTCACATAGAGACAGACCCCTCCACCTTTCCTTTTTACCCTGTCTTTCCGAAAGAGTGCATAGCCAGGAATATTAATAGCCCAGTTATGTGAGGAATGAAGCCATTCCTGTTCTGTTGTGTAACACAGGCATCTGCAGCAGTTACAGTGGGTGTAGGTGCCTCCTGCACAGTATACACCTGAAGCTACCCCTTATTTCTGGTGTTGTTCTGTTAGTGTAACACAGGCATCTGCAGCAGTTACAGTGGGTGTAGGTGCCTCCTGCACAGTATACACCTCAAGCTACCCCTTATTGCTGGTTTTCCCATCTCCCAGCAGGGGAGATGTCTGGAAGGCCAACAAGGAGAGGCAGACAGTCACGAGCCAATAAAAGAGGGCAAGCAGGCTCTGTGTCTAGGGGCAACAGTGCTGGTCATGGATGCGGTGCTTCGTCATCAGCACGTGGCCATGGGACACGCTTGTCCTTATTTTTGGCAGCTGGACATGTTGAGCCGCATCATACCGAAGATTTGGTAGAGTGGATGACCAAGCCCTCCTCATCCTCGTCATTCTCTCTCACCCAGGCTCAGGGTACTGGCAAATCAGCTGCCAATGCGTCCTCTTCCATTGTATCAATGTCATCAGTTGGGTACATGCTCCAGGAGGATGCCCAGCGTTTTGAAGGCTCTGATGATGATACCCAGCTAGAGGAAGGCAGTAGCGTGAGCGCAGAGAGAGGGGATGCTTAAGAAGGACAGCAATCGGACAGTCATGTTCCACCAGCTGCAGCATACTGCCAGGTTTGCTACAGTGATGAAGAGGGAGGGGATGATGAGGTCACTGACTCCACGTGGGTGCCTGATAGGAGAGAGGAGGAGGAGGAAGCACATCTCCAACGAGGCAGGATGCCCTCCGGGGGCCAGCTTAAGGGCAGCACACCGATTGAATCACATCGCAAGCTCCGCCTGTGCAGGGCGCTGCCTCTGCGCATTATTCCAAAAGTTCTTTGTTGTGGGCCTTTTTTGAGACAAGTGCATCAGATCGCACCGCTGCTATTTGGAACATATGTCTCAAGCGTATCTCACGTGGCCAAAACATCAGCCGCTTGGGCACCACATGCTTGATCAGACATATGTTGACCTGCCATGCAGCTCGTTTGCAAGCGTACCTTAAAGACCCACACCAAAGATGCTCCTCATCAGCTGGGATCTCCAACCCCACTATACCTTCAGTCCTCTCAGAAACCTGCACTGAGAGAAATGAAGGTGTAGAATTAGGTGTGTCACAGCCAAGTACTTGTGGGCACTCTGCTAGCAGTACACCGATGTCCAATTGTACCAGGCAAATTTCCCTGCCCCAGCTGCTGGACCGTCAAAAGACGTTCACTCCCAGCCATCAAAAAACAGGGTAGTGTGGCGCTGTGCTAGTGAATGATATTGCTAAATAAAGGAGTGATAATCAAACATATGGTGAAAATAAAAATGCAGTGAACATTGCATAATCAAATATACCACAGATCAAATAAGTATAGTGTTGGTATCTCCACAAAGGGAGTCCACACGCTAAAAGTACTACCGTGAGCAAACACAGGTACATCTAAGTAGTCCAAACAAATGAATGAAGTGAATTATGACTCAGGAAAGTCCATATAGTAGAAACACAAAAAGGGGTATCTTTGTGTGTGTTGAAAGTGCACCAACCTAAAGGTGAGCACAACAACTCTGAAGGTAGGATGAACTAATAAGTTGACATAAAGTCCAAACATCTCAGACCCATTTCAAGGATAACTTCCCATAAAGTAAACACATGTGAAGAACCAAACTGTTGTCTGATGAATTCAAATCAATACTTGAGACAAAAGACAAGTGGGGTACTCTTACTACAAATGGTGGACTCATCTACCGTACGATAGTGAGTCAGATAGGCTTGAGGTCTCAAAGACCATGGTTGATGGAACAGGATGCCTTGGATGTCTCGAACCATCCAGGAAAGGGTAATCCGATGCACTGAATGGCTAGTAGAAACTCCTCCAGCATATAGGCTCCTTTATTTCTTGCTCAGCAAACCTCTCAGAAAAGCAATGATGAACTGGACTGACCTCCAGTGGCTGTCTGGTCACTTAGAACAGGAAATGACCCTCCCAGCCATCCACATGCCCAGCGGTTGAATGCTAGCTTGGCTAAATTGCTAGCACTTCAACTGCTGCCTTTTCAGTTGGTAGACTCGGCCCCCTTCCGTGAGTTTGTGCAAAGTGCGGTTCCTCAGTGGCAGGTTCTCAAACGCCACTTTTTCTCTTGGAAGGCGATTCCAGCTCTCTACTGGAATGTGGAAGGCAATGTCCATGCCTCACTGGACAGGGCGGTCAGTGGTAAGGTGCATATTACCGCTGACTCATGGTCCAGCAGGCATGGACAGGGACATTACCTATCTTTCACAGCCCATTGGGTCACTCTTTTGGCAGCTGGGAAGGATGCAGGACAAGGTGCAGTTGTGTTGGAGTTTGTTCCGCCACCACGCCTCCAAAATGCTACTACTGGTTGTGACACACCTCTCTCCTCCACCCCCTCCTCTTCTTCTTCCTCCATGGCCTCTTCCTGTGCTTTGTCCTCGGAACCAGCGGTGCTCCGTAGGCGTTCAAGGGGTTACGCAAGTACGCAGGCAAAAAGATGCCATGCCGTGCTTGCGCTGGTGTGTTTGGGGGACAGGAGCCACACTGGGGCAGAGGTTCTGTCAGCTCTGCAGGGGCAGGCCGAGAGGTGGTTGACGCCACGCCAGCTTAAGCCAGGAATGGTGGTTTGCGACAATGGCACCAACCTCCTCTCCGTCCTCCGACAGGGACAACTGACCCATGTGCCCTGTGTGGCTCATGTCCTTAACCTGGTGGTGCATCGGTTCTTGGGCAGGTACCCGGTCTTACAGGATGTCCTGAGGCATGCCAGGAAAGTCTGTGTGCATTTCCGCCGATCATATAATGCCAGTGCTTGGCTGGCCGAGCTGCAAAAGGAGTTGAACCTGCCCAAGAACCACCTTATATGTGACATGCCCACCAGGTGGAACTCAACGTTGGCCATGCTGCAGCGGCTGCACACACAGCAGAGGGCCATTAATGAGTACCTGTGCGACTACGGCACCAGGACAGGGTCAGGGGAGCTCATTTTTTTTCAACACGCCAGTGGGGCATGATCAGGGATGCATGCACTGTCCTGGCACCATTTGAGGAGGCCACGAGGATGGTGAGCAGTGACAGTGCATGCATCAGTGACACTGTACCTCTTGTCCACCTGTTGGAGCATACGCTGTGTGGAATAATGGACAGGGCACTTGAGGCAGAACAGAGGCAGGAAGAGGAGGACTTCCTTGCCTCTCAAGGCCCCCTTTATCCAGACAGTGTTCCTTCTGTCCCACCCATCGCACAGGAAGATGACGAGGAGGAGGAGGATTGTGTCAGCATGGAGGTGGAGCCTGGCACTCAGCATCAGCAGCAGCAGTCTTTTAGGGATGATTTACAGTCCCAAGAAACCCGTGGACTTGTACGTGGCTGGGAGGAGGTGGCTGCGGATCATGTCGTCCTTAGTGACCCAGAGGACTCCGGACAGAATGCCTCAGCTAACCTATGCTGCATGGCCTCCCTGATCCTGCAAAGCCTGCGGAAGGATCCTAGTATTCTTCGGATCAAGGAGAGGGACCATTACTGGCTGGCTACTCTCCTTGATCCACGGTACAAGGGTAAGGTTGCGGACATTATCTTGCCGTTGCAGAGGGAGCAGAGGATGAGACATCTCCAGGGGGCCTTGCAGAATGGTCTGTGCAACGCGTTCCCAGAGACTGGGAGGTTACAAACTCCTGGTCCTGGACAACAAGTTACTGAGTCTTCGGTCAGTCACAGAAGGAGCGGTGGAGAAGGTGGCCGTCTGACCGATGCGTTCAGACAATTTTTTAGTCCGCAGCCCCAAGGTATGATCGGTTCCATCAACCATTGCCAGCGTCTGATTTACATGGTCCAGGAATACCTAAGGGCAAGGTCAGACTTGGAAACCTTTCCCACCAAAAATCCTCTGTCTTATTGGGTCTTGAGGATGGATCACTGGCCAGAGCTTGCACAGTACGCAATTGAGCTACTGGCCTGTCCTGCATCCAGAATTATTTCGGAACGCACATTCAGTGCTGCTGAAGGCTTTGTAACCGATCACAGGGTGCGCCTGTCCACCGACTCAGTTGATAGATTGACCTTCATAAAGATGAATCAGTCTTGGATCACCACCAGCTATCAAGCACCTGAAGCTGATGTAACCGAATATTTTTTTTGAAATGTCACATCCCTTCAAGACTGCCTATGCTGATGCTTCGTGACTGTCCTGTTATGTTGACTGACTATCCTCTTCCTCCTCAATGATCCTGCTGATAGCTTGGAAGAACATTTTTGGTTCTGGGTGCCGCCACCAGTGGCTAAGGCCCAATTTTTCAGCTCCTGTTTAATAGGGGCGTGTAATTACAATTTTTGATGCAATGCTTTGCAGCAGGGCTCATTCCTGCACTCCAACTAGAGTATCTGGGAGAGGTTGCAGTGTCGTGGCACCAGCACCATTGCCTAAGGCCCAATTTTTCAGCCCCTGTTTAACAGGGGCATGTAATTACAATTTTTGATGCAATGCTTTGCAGCAGGGCTCATTCCTGCACTCCAACTAGAGTATCTGGGAGAGGTTGCAGTGTCGTGGCACCAGAACCACTGCCTAAGGCCCAATTTTTCAGCCCCTGTTTAACAGGGGCATGTAATTACAATTTTTAATGCAATAGTTTGCAGCAGGGCTCATTCCTGCGCTCCAACTAGAGTATCTGTGAGGAGTTGCAGTGTTGTGGCACCAGTGCCTAAGGCCCAATTTTTCAGCCCCTGTTTAACAGGGGCATGTAATTACAATTCTTAATATAATATTTCACAGCATGGCCCGTTCCAGCGCCCACCAAGAGTAACTGTGAGGACTTACAGTGTTGTGGCACCAGCACCACCACCACCACCACCACCACCAAAGACCCAATTTTTCTACCACTGTTCAACAATGGCATGTAGATACAATTCTTGATATAATAGTTCACAGCAGGGCTCTCCAGCGCCCACCAAGAGTCACTTTGAGGGCTTACAGTGTTAACACCAACACCTTAGGGCCTAATTTCTGCAGACCATATAGGGCAGGCCCCTACTTTCAAACATCCAACTTACAAATGTCTCCTACTTGCAAACGGAAGGAGACAACAGGAAGTGAGATGAAAAAAGACGGACGGCCAAAAAAATTATACTGGGGTAATAACCCTTCCCTATGTTTTCCAAAAAGCTTAAAAATAGATTTTTTCACTGGAGCTACACTTTAAAAATGTACCAGTTCAAAATTACAAACAGATTCTACTTAAAGCGGAGCTCCACCCTAAAGTGGAACTTCCGCTGATCGGAACCCTCCCCCCTCCGGTGTCACAATTGACACCTTTCAGGGGGGAGTTGGGTGCAGATACCTGTCTAAGACAGGTATTTGCACCCACTTCCGGGAGTCCTCTCTGCGGGAAATCTGCGGGAAGCACGTCACTTCCCGCAGATTCCCCGTTGTGTTCTGGGAGACACTCGGCTCCCAGAACACACGGGACCATTCAGAACAGCGCAGCGCCGTATGGAACCGGGCATGAAGCCGCAAGGCTTCACTTCCTGGTTCCCTCACCGAGGATGGCGGTGGGGGCAGCAGAATGACGAGCGATTGCTCGTCCTCTGCTGCGGACGTCGCTGGACTCCAGGACAGGTAAGTGTCCATATATTAAAAGTCAGCAGCTACTGTGTTTGCAGCTGCTGGCTTTTAATATTTTTTTTTCTGCGGCACCTCCGCTTTAACACAACAAACCTACACAGTCCCTGTATTGTTTGCACCGACTGTATACTGCTGTTCTGAGTATATAGGGCCTAGGGGCCCCACGCCTTTCCTTTTTTTAATTTGGGTACAGGGTTCCCCTTAATATCCGTACAAGACCCAAAGGGGCTGGTAATGGGCAGGGGGGCTATCCATGCCATTTTTCTCAATGATTTTCATCCATATTGCCGGGACCAGACATTATATTAAAGCCGCAAGCAGTTTTAAATGGCTTTTTTTCCTTTAGAAATGTCATTTTGTGCAGGGACAGTTCTAAACACGGGAAACGCGTGCCACTTCACAGGCATACTTTAGACACCCCCAGGTATGATATTTAAAGGAATATTTCACTTTATGCATCATTAAAATCACTGCTCCCGAAAAAACGTCCGTTTTTAAAACTTCTTTTTGCATTGATACATGTCCCCTGGGGCAGGACCCAGGTCCCCAAAACCCTTTTAGGACAATAACATGCATATTAGCCTTTATAATTAGCACTTTAGATTTCGAACGTTCGCGTCCATTGTATTTAATAGGGTTCTAAAGTTTGCGTGAACTTTCGGTCCGTTCGCAGGTTCTGGTGCGAACCGAACTGGGGGGGTGTTTAGCTCATCCCTACTGACAGGGTATTTTCAGTAATGATGAAGAGAAGTATAGAGAAAATCAACAATCATTGTTCTTTAATTTAATAGGTTTCAGTACCTCACCATGCTTTGTTCTAATAAACTCATACAGTGTCAGGGCCTGGACTTGTACCTGGGACCTCTGCTGTGTCTGGCAATGACTCTTCTCGCTGAGCTACCTTAGATGCTGGACAGCACCCTCTCTGATCCATTGGACAACCCTACCTTGTGTCTTGACTTCTGCCAAACTTTGAACCCTTTGCTCCTCCCATGAACTTCCTGATTTAAGCCATGTCTCTGCACTTCCGGTTTGCCAGATTATTGTGCTCTCTCCAGCCAATAGCTCTCTCTGTCTTCCCTGCTGCCGACCCAATCTTTGCTACCACTCGTTACCAACCCTTGGCTTGTTCCTTGACTATGCTTCTGCTTTATCCCAACCTGCAAATACTCGTTACTGACCTTTGGCTTGTTTACTGACTACACTTCTGTTTGATCCTTACCTGCTATATCCACTTTTGGACCCCGGCTTGCTCCCCTCCCGGTGGGGCAATCCTGAGGACTGCGACCTGGTACTATCATGCAGCTAAATCCATCTTCACGATCAGGAGCTCTGGTGAACACTGGTTAGTACCTAGACCCCACACCTCAGGTGAGCCCTCATCATCCACCAGGGTGACCCACTTGTATACCTGTCCTGCTGGTCGGTGGAAGTCCTGCTACTGGTCTTCGAGCCTGACCCCCGATCGTGACATACAGATATTGGCTTTTCTCCCAAACTCCTGAAGCCAATCACATTGTTAAGTAAGAACAAAAAATACATAATTTCTACCTATAAACAAAGTGCTGAAACAGCACTGTGTTCATGCCCTTACTTGGGTTGTTCTTTGCAGCATTACAAAATGTTGGCACAATATCAGAAGGCATATTACTAATGTTAGAAACAAGGTCTATTTATGTCAACTCAATCACTTAAAGGGGTTGTAAACCCTTACATATACCCAGTGTAGTGACTGGCCTCAGGTGATACAGAGATATTAAACAAATCCTTCTACATATGTTGCACCTGTTTACAGTATCTGCTGTCTTTTCTTCTCTATAGCTATGCAAAGTCCGGAATTTAGACAGCTTTTCTGAGGTTTCAGAAAACAGGGGTAGCTGAAGTTAGACTCAGTGAGGAGAGCTGAGCACACAGGAAAATAGCTAAGGCTGTCAATAACAGGCTGTGTGCTTGAGCTCCCTCCCCTGTCAACCTTTTACTTCTTGGTGTCAAGAAGACTTGTTAGAAGTGACTCATGCAAATATTAAAGGAACAAGGCAGCGGACAGAAATTACACGTTGTGCTCTGGACTGAGACAAGTACACATTATGGGGGGAGGGATATGCTACGTTCATTATTTATGTCAGAGGTTTAAAACTACTTTAAAGCTGAGCAAACTTATCCTGAAAACAATTATGTTAGAATAATTGTGTGTCAAGCAGTTAAAAAATAATGGTGTGAGGGTAATTGTATAAGTAAAGCAATCATAATGGAAAACTGTGATAACATCTCTGTAAGAGCCTGTGTTGCCAGCTTTAATGGGAAAATACAGGGTGCTTTTTACTTCAGTTTGAAATGCTTCTGAGATCATTTAGGATTAATTGTAGGTGAAGTTGATCTGCAGTTTGCATGCATTTGACCTGCTTTAGCTGTTTTTGCATTCCCATGGACTTATATGGTTAGGAAAGCAGTTGTAAAGTGAGCAAAAGCCGGTAGACGCTTGCATTAATCATGGAACATCTGTGGAGTTTTTTTTTTCATTTTACAATATTCAGACTGATAATGTAAAGCAGACCCTTCCATTTAGCATTTTTTCTTTTAGTTTCCAGGTTCCCAAATAATCTCTTCTCCCTTTGGTTGGTAATTTATGTCGTAACTCTTGCTCATGTGTGCAAGAATTGCAATGACCCCAGTATCACATTCCTGGCATTTTCCAGTAGGTACAGGCTGCTAGGGTAGGGAGGGGATGTGAAGAGGCATACAAACTTACTTCTGCTAGAAAAAACTCTCCTAGCAATTTTTTCTAAATACATTTTCACTTTAAAGTTCACCTGTGTCAAACCCATAGACATTAAAATATCTATATCTACTTCACAATTCAGGAAAAAAAGCTATAACCCTTTCTCTGCCTTGGACCTACAGCACTGCTTTCAGCTGGATGTACGGACCTGCATTCCTCTGTCTGTTATGAGCTCATGGTCACTTTCAGAAAATTTACTGTTTAGGGGGTCTTTTACAAACTCTGAAAGCTGTAAGAAAAAAAAATGGAAACATGGCAAAAATGGCCTGGACACCTGAGTTTAAAAGTGGAGTGAAAAGTTAAAGCTAGCCCTCACTGACCTCTCTATCTGCTTATAATGTGAAGTATTTTATTCTCAAATGTCCTCGGAAATGACAACGGCGACTATGAAGTTTCAATTGGTTTCTAATAGCTTAGAAACACCTGCTGTGCATTTACATTAAGAGCCTGGCAGGCTGTCAATATTCTGTTACAATGAAACATATAGGGAAAATATGTTGTGATGTAAGCATCTCTGTTTGAAGATACATCTCCACAATGCCTATAGATACAGAGGTGGATGAGAGCTTTTTTAAGAGTGATTTTACTGTTTGTTCGGAATATAGAAACACTTCCGTGTGAATAGTCTGGGTACAGGTTCACTTCAAGTATATGAACTACTCAGAACAGGTTACACTGTTTATCAAGCTGTTCTTAGTAAATTATATATTTTTAGAGACAAGAGCTCTCTCTTTTAAATCAAACTACAATTTTAGGGGATCTTGTAGGAAAATGTAGTACCAAATCCATTTACAATGTGATGTACAAGCCTCAGAAAAAAAAAAAAAAAACTTATTTTTTCTTCCCAATCTGAGCCAAATCCTCATTCATTTGGGTCTCAGGTGCTCCCATTCCAAAACACTGCAGCTGACAGTGGAAGAGTTGTAGCAACAGAGGCAGTACTGTCAGATCAAAAAGCTTGAGGATTTATTTCACGTTTGCTGAAGTACATTATGTTCCATGACTTCTCTTCATATCTATGTGCTTTACTGCAGTGTGATTTTGGAGTAGCTGCAGGCACATCTTTTGGTGCACAATGGTGCAAATTTAGATCCATAGACTTCAATGGAAGTGTGTCAGAAATGCATGTGCATGTGTGTTTAATGTGTTTGCATAACAAGAAGACACCTCCTCCTAGCAACATCTACTCCACAGGCTGCACATAACAAGGAAGTGAGAAGATCACAACATGGTTGACAAAGAAGAACTAATTCAACTGGTGAAGGCAAGATCTTTCCTCTATGAGCCATCTGACAAGACCTACACAGATTTCAGCAAGTGTGAGAGGGCATGGCAAAATATTGCCCACGAGGTGCATGAGGTTACTCAGCTACACAGAAAGGTAGTAAACATACGTGTTTTTTTTTGGGCACAACTTTCATGGATATGCTAATATATGCTTCTTTAAATTAGACTACTGCATACAAACATTCTTGCTCTCTTGACACTATGTAAAAGTCCTTTATTAGCTTACCATTGGCCAAAACCGAAAAAAGCATGAAAATGCATTATAAATGCATTGCAACGTATCAAAAACATACCAAAATATGCGTGGAGAAGCAGAAGCATGGGTGTTATCCTAAGTAAAGCTAACCAAATAGTCTGATCCTATAAAAAAAGAAAATAACCAAATCAACCAAACACATTACAGTAATGTACAAACTTTATTTTTTACTACAAGCATAAATAGGAGGACTGTAACTTAGTTCAGTACTGTAGGGGAAAACATTTAAGTATTTATAAAACTAGCATTTTTAAATTTTAGTAATGGATAATAATGTCAGGTCAGATTTTTATTGCTGTCTGTGTCCCGGCTGGAGAGATCCACCCTTTTTATCTGTCCTGGTGACTGTAGTCACCAGGACAGAAAGTGATGAACAGATAAAAAAAAAATGTTGACAGCAGAACAGGAATGAAGGGGCAATCTACCCATGGGGACTCCAGTAAAAAGGGGAGTTTTATCTAAACTTTTGAAAGAATTATTTTTACTTCCGTAACAGGGCAGAAATGAAAATAAGGTATCTTAAATGGTAGGCAGATGGCAAGAACTAACTTGACAAGAGTTTTAGCTCGTCCCCACGCTATCCATAAATGAAAAAAGTTTTGGCTTTAGATATACTTCAAGCTTGAAAACACACAATATTTTCCGATATACCGTATTTATCGGCGTATAACACGCACAGGTGTATAACACGCACCCTAACTTTAAGAGGGAAGTTTCAGGAAAAAAACTTTCCACAGCCCCCTGCGTATAACACGCAGGCACAGTTTACCCTCTATTTTCAGGGTAAAAAAGTGAGTGTTATACGCCAATAAATACAGTAATACACTATTTTCTTGTTCATACATCACGGGACACAGAGCGGCATAGTCTATGTGGGTTATATAGAATTACCTTCAGGTGCTGGCACTGGCAACTTCCAAAACAGGAAGTACCCTCCCCTATATAAGCCCCTCCCATCCGGGAGCACCTCAGTTTTTTGCCAGTGTCTAAGGTGTTGGCCAAGGTTAACATGTATTCATCTGGGCTTGTGTACAGGTTCTCTGGGCCTTAGCAAGCTATTCCGGATCCGACCAAAAAAGCTTCATAGCTAAACGGTCGGTACCCGGGCCTTGCAGAGAAGAGCAGGGTTTTGCCTGTAATGCCTCTCTTAGGAGGGCTGGACCCTGGGATCCAGAGCTCTGGTCATACCCAAAACCAAGAGGCTATCTGTGCAGGGTGCTATACAGGTCCAGGGGAGTGGAATCCTTGGGAACCCGGTCCCTGAAGGTCTAGTACAATGCCTGCCGTGAGAGGTGAAGTTTGGGCTTCTGTGGACCAAACAAAGTCCTGCGGTGGGGAAAAGGTAAGTGGGGGCCCCTCAGGAACTTGGTTCTATTGAGGGGACCCCCAAGCCTAATATGTCTTTCTGCCTGTTACCTAAAGGTATTCCCGCTAATAGCTGTATATGCCTAAAAAATCCTAGAAATGTCTTTTCATAAAGGAAGTTTTAAAAACTGTAAACCTAGAAATGTTTTTCATAAAGGAGGTTTTTAAAAAAAAAGACAAAAGTGCGGTACCTGTGTTTGTCCACTAGAGGCCGCTGTGGAACGTCTTTTTTTCTTGGGACTATTCCTTCCATGGTGAAAGTCCAGGCAGATGAGTGAGCTCTCTATCAGGGAAGCTGCATTCCTCTGTCATGCTGCCAAGTAGTTTCCTTCCATCCCCGAGTCCTGGTGAAACAGGGACCCTGGCTCCTCTCCCTACATGGCGCCAAGAGCGCACACGTGCACGCGCGCGCACACACGCTTTCTTTTTATAAGATTTAGCTTCAAAAAAGGGGGCGGAGCCTGGCGGATGACGCGCTCTGTGCGCCCAGCGCTTCTGCGCATGTGCGGGCATCCCAGCAAGATAAAAGGACTCTTGCTATGGACACAGAGCATGAAAAGGAGCTGGTAGCATGGTATAGGGGCTTACAGCGGGCGGTTGATACAGGCATCCCCGGAAAGACGCATTAGTAGACACCCACTGATGTACATAGCAGCAAATTGCATTAGACTATTTCAGTAAAGGGGTGTATTGCGGCTGGAATACCTCAGCTTTGAACTAAGGAATATGCCGCCTAAAAAACTCCGAGATATACCTCTCAGGAAGTGTAGGGGGTCTCCATCGGGCTCTGAGGATCTGGAGCAGTCATCTGCACCTTCCTCCCCTGAGAAATCAGAGGTTAATACCCATAAGGAACCTCGGGAGTGCCAGGTACTGCGGCTGTCCTCAGTCCACCTGCTCCTGCATTTATAACAGAGGAGGTTTTTGCCTCAACTCTGGAGGGATTGGAGCAGAGATTGGCAGCATTGATCGCTTCTTCTCTACAGGAAAGAAAGCGCGCCAGATCTCCATCCCCTCCATTAGAGTGCCTGTTGGCAGAGCAACAGTCCCAGGAAGGGACTGACCTTCCTGAAGGGGATCAGGAGGAGGTTAACTCTGTTTTTGAGGAATCGACAGTAGATGAGCCATTTTCAGCATCACAGACTGAAAGATTGTGGGTCCAGACCCTAACTGACATGGTTCGATCTGCATTTAAAATGCCTCTTGTTGAACCATCAACTACTGCTGTCTCCTCGTTGGGGTCGCTAAAAGCTCCCCAGATTAATTGCTCCTTTCCAATTCATCCATTATTGGAAGGACTTATATACCAGGACTGGGAACATCCTGATAAACTATTTGTTCCACCTAAGAAATTTCAGGTGATCTATCCCATGGAGGAAAAATTCACTCAGATGGAATGTTCCTACGGTGGACGCAGCCATTTCTTCTGTGAACAAATCACTGACATGTCCAGTAGATAATGTTCAAATGTTCAAAGATCCAGTAGATAAAAAATTGGAATCTTTATTAAAATCTGCTTTTTCCACAGCAGGGGCTGTTACACAGCCAGCAGTGGCAGCTATTGGGGTCTGCCAAGCTTTAAAGGATCAAATGAAAATGGTCCTGAGGGATTTGCCAGACCAGCAGGCCCAGGCTCTGGCTGATCTGCCTAGAGCATTATGCTTTGCGGTTGACGCCATCAAGGATTCTATCCATCAGGCCTCCCGCCTCACACTGTCTTTGGTACATATGCGTAGGCTTCTGTGGCTCAAGAACTGGTCTGCTGAGGCTCCCTGTAAGAAGCTCTTAGTTAGCTTCCCATTTCATGGAGAACGCCTTTTTGGCGAAGACCTGGATAAATATATCCAGAAGATTTCCAGTGGTAAAAGTACTCTCTTACCAATTAAAAAGAGGTCTACGGGTCCGTCTTTTAAGAGGACTACCTCTCCTATCCCTGGGACGTCTGCTACTAAGCAGTTCCGACGGCCTCCTCGGTCAAACTCAGGAGGTAAAAATCAGGGACAGTCACAGGGTAATAAAAAGCCCTGGATCCGAAGAGGTACTAAACCAGCCTCCAAGTCAAGCCTATGAAGGGCTGCCCCCACTCAAACGGGTGGGGGGAAGACTTCAGTTGTTCACAGAGACCTGGCGGGAGACGATCAAAGACAGATGGGTGCTCTCCGCAGTAACTCAGGGATACAAGTTGGAGTTAAAAGAGTCTCCTCCTTCCCATTTTATGTGGTCAGGCATGCCAAAAGACCCTCTGAAAAGAAGGTGTCTCCTAGTGGTGTTAGAACAACTATTGCTCCAATGAGTAATTATGGAGGTTCCTATGGAAGAGTGGGGGTTGAGTTTCTACTCAAACCTTTTCACAGTCCCGAAACCAAACGGGGACATAAGACCCATATTGGACCTAAAGAGTCTAAACAAATTTCTAAACGTCCGGTCCTTCCGGATGGAGTCGATCCGATCGGTCACCGCTGCCCTACAGGGGGAGGAATGGTTAGCCTCGATCGACATCAAAGATGCTTACTTGCATGTTCCCATCTTTCCAGGTCATCAAAAATTTCTACGCTTGCAGTAGAAGGGCGCCATTTTCAGTTCAGAGCCTTACCATTCGGTCTGGCCACAGCACCACGAGTGTTCACAAAAATTCTGGCCCCACTGTTGGCCGATCTAAGAACACGAGGTGTAACGATAATGGCATACCTACACGACCTGTTGTTGATGGACCACTCAGTTGCCAAGCTAGAAGTGGTAATTGTCGATACAATCAAGTATCTAGAATCTCACGGTTGGGTCATCAACCTGGACAAGTCAGCCCTACAGCCAGTGAAAAACCTGGTATATCTAGGGCTACGGCTGGATTCAGACCAGAGGAAGATTTTCTTACCTCTAGATAAGGTATCCTCTTTGAGGGGCTTGGTCCGTCTGCTTTGTGCAAAAAGACAGCCGTCCATACGCCTGTGCATGAGGCTGCTAGGAAAGATGGTAGCATCATTCGAAGCTGTGCCATACGCCCAATTCCACTCAAGGAATTTACAGAGGGCCATATTGTCAGCCTGGAACGGAAAAATTCAGGCTCTAGACTTCCCGATGGCTTTGTCCCCTTCCGTTCGGAAGAGTCTCTGCTGGTGGTTGATCCCCCAGAATCTCCAGAAGGGAAAACCCTTCAGTCCGATATCCTGGAAGGTGGTCACTACAGATGCCAGCCTTATAGGCTGGGGGGCAGTACTGGAGCAATGGTCTCTCCAGGGCAGATGGTCAAATGTAGTAAAAACCCTGCCCATCAATCTCTTAGAGATACGAGCAGCCCGGTATGCCCTAGTAGCCTGGGCATCCAGACTCCAAGGGTCCCCTGTCAGAATTCAATCAGACAATGCCACAGCAGTGGCATATATCAATCATCAGGGAGGCACCAGGAGTCGTGCAGTCCAGAGGGAAGTAAGTCACATGCTGGAATGGGCAGAAAAGCATGTTCCATGTATATCAGCTGTCTTCATTCCAGGGGTGGAGAATTGGAAGGCGGACCTTCTAAGTCGCCAACAGTTATGCCCAGGGGAATGGTCCCTTCATCCCGAGGTCTTCCGAGCAATATGTCAGCGGTGGGGAACACCGGATGTAGATCTGCTAGCATCCAGATTCAACGCAAAGGTGGACAGATTTGTCTCCCGGACAAGGGATCCCCTCGCTTGCGGCTCGGATGCTCTGGTGTTCCCTTGGAATCAGTTCAGACTGATATATGCATTCCCTCCGCTACAATTGTTGCCTCGACTCCTTCGCAGAGTCAGGTTGGAAAAGAAGCCGGTGATCTTGGTGGCTCCAGCGTGGCCCCGAAGGGCCTGGTACGCGGAGATCATCAAAATGTCTGTGGGGAGTCCTTGGACCCTTCCACGTCGTCCGGACCTGCTTTCGCAAGGGCCGATATACCACCCTTCCTTACTAACTCTAAGTTTAACGGCCTGGCTATTGAATCCCACATCCTAAAGAAGAGAGGTCTCTCTAACTCTGTGGTATCAACTATAATCAATGCCAGGAAGCCTGTATCCAGGCAGATCTACTATAGAGTTTGGAAGTCGTACATCACTTGGTGCGAGGCCAGAAAGTGGCATCCACGTAAGTATGTTATAGGCAGAATTCTGGACTTCCTACAGTGGGCTGTAGACAGGAAGTTTGCCTTAAGTACTATCAGGGGTCAGGTTTCGGCCTTATCAATACTATTTCAAAGGCCCCTGGCTATGCATTCACTTGTCAAATCCTTTATGCAAGGGGTGACTCGTATTATTCCACCGATTAAAGCTCCCATATGTCCATGGGATCTAAATTTGGTTCTGTCGGTTCTGCAGAAGCAGCCATTTGAACCTTTGCGGCACATTTCCTTGGTTCTACTCACCAGAAAATTTATATTTTTAGTAGCCATATGCTCGGCTAGAAGAGTGTCGGAAGTAGCCGCCATGTCCTGTAAAGAGCCATATCTGGTTATTCATGAGGACAGATTAGTATTACGTCCTCACCCAGCCTTTCTTCCTAAGGTGGTATCGAGGTTTCACTTGAACCAGGATGTGGTTCTTCCTTCTTTTCCCCAAACCGAGCTCGGTAGAGGAAAAGTTATTGCATTCTTTGAATGTAGTAAGAGCAGTTAAAGCTTATCTAAAAGCCACTGCTCAGATTCATAGAACGGATTCTTTGTTTGTTCTGCCGGAAGGCCCCAGAAAGGGTCAGGCAGCATCAAAATCTACTTTAGCCAAGTGGATTCGACAGGTCATAATACAAGCCTATGGCTTGAGAAGTAGACCGCCTCCGTTCAAAGTTAGGGCGCACTCCACGAGAGCAGTTGGAACTTCATGGGCAGTGCATCACCAGGCCTCCCTGGCTCAAATTTGTAAGGCCGCAACATGGTCTTCAGTACACACTTTTACTAGGTTCTACCAGGTGGACGTTAGAAGTCAGGAGGATGTCGCCTTTGGGCGCAGTGTGTTGCAGGCCGCAAAAGATCCTCATGCCTGATGGCGCCCAGCTTATGTATGGTATATCCCCCCCCTCATTTGGCATTGCTTTGGGACGTCCCACATAGTAATGACTATGCCGCTCTGTGTCCCGTGATGTATGAACAAGAAAGTAGGATTTTTAAAACAGCTTACCTGTAAAATCCTTTTCTTGGAGTACATCACGGGACACAGAGCTCCCACCCCTCTTTTGGGGACACGTATTGCTTTGCTACAAAACTGAGGTGCTCCCGGATGGGAGGGGCTTATATAGGGGAGGGTACTTCCTGTTTTGGAAGTTGCCAGTGCCAGCACCTGAAGGTAATTCTATATAACCCACATAGTAATGACTATGCCGCTCTGTGTCCCGTGATGTACTCCAAGAAAAGGATTTTACAGGTAAGCTGTTTTAAAAATCCTACTTTTCCAGTATTTACATACTTTAGATTTCAACCATCATCAAATTCAGTACAAATCTCTTCTGTTTTTCCCCACTGTTAGATCATGAATTCTACCCAGTAAATAAAGCTGCTGCATTGTTTTTGACACATCAAAAATGTTTGCTGTTCAGTCTTTTCAGTACAAAAAACGAAATATAAAATACATTTTTACATATAGTGTATCTTTCATTAAACAATATTATTTGCGGACGATATTCTGCTAACTCTGACTAGACCCCATACCTCTCTTCCAAACCTCATAGCCCTACTGAACGACTTTAATTCTATCTCAGGTTATAAAATTAACACCAGTAAAACCAAAGCCCTACCTATACACATTCCACCCTCAGAACTCACAGCTCTCACACAAAATTATTCATTTCATTGGTGTTCGGATTCCCTTACATATTTGGGGGTGAATTTAACCTCCTCATACTCAACTTTATACCAGGCTAATTACCCCCCACTCTTCCGAGACATTGATCGGCTCTTGCGACAATGGGATACGTATCCCATTTCTCTCTTGGGTCGCATTAATGTCCTGAAGATGTCTATTATGCCTAGACTTTTATACCTATTTGACACTCTCCCGATTCCCATTCCTGTGTCCCAACTTAAAGCTACACAAAGAGCATTTCTTAATTTCATCTGGCACTATAGAGCTCACAGGATTGCGAGCTCGGTAGTGCAGGCCCCTAGGGCAAAAGGTGGAATGGGGGCCCCAGATCTCATTAAATATTTTTACGCCACCCATCTTAAACCGATCATTACTTGGTCCTCCAGAATGGCGCCTAGTGTGTGGGCAGAGATCGAAATGAGTGTCACTAGACCAGTACATCCCTGCGCTATGATCTGGGCTAACCTGGATTCATCTATAAGCCAACTTCGAAGTATTTGCTTGGGGCCAATGTTGTTCTCCCTCTCTATATGGAAAAAATGTTCACGCCAATTCTCTCTTGCATCCCCATGTCCACCGCTACTGAACATGTTGTTTAACCCTGACATCCCAGATAGCCTATCTTATAATCGCATGCTTCCGTGGACACAAGCTGGAATCTTTCAACTTCGAAACATTGAACATCCCCTCACTCGTACACTTTTGCCCTTTGCTGACCTATAGAGAAAATATCAGATCCCTAAACATTTGTTATACTCCTACCTCCAGATTAAACATATTTTGCTTCTAAATCAGCTACCCTGACTCTTGATAAACCTACCCCGTTCGAACTTTTATGTGCTCAGGGACCATACCAGACCCATCTCATCTCTGATATCTACAAATATTTACATGACGCTACCTCACTTACTGACACATCTCACTTATATATGCACAAATGGTCCCAATTAATAGGCCGTCCCATCCCCCTTCCTCAATGGCGGAAGATTTGGGAGGTTATTTCCAAGTCTTCAAGATGTGTGGAACAAAGGGAGACAGTATACAAAATTTTATATTTTTGGTATAGAACACCTGAAGTACTACATAAATATGATCCCACGACCCCCCGCGTATGTTGGAGATGCCGGGGGGACGTTGGCTCTCATTTCCACATTTTTTGGGAATGTCCCTTGATTCACCCATTTTGGTCTTCTATCCAGACCTTTCTACAGCAGTTGTTGGACGTCACTCTCCCGCTGGACCCAGTTCATTTCCTACTAGGCCTGCCGATCCCTGGCGTCTCCAAGCATACACAAAAATTCGCTACCTATATCCTTTTGGCAGCGAAACGGGCTATACCCTCACGGTGGTTGTCCCCTTTCCCACCCACACTTCCACAGGTCCTTCAAATATTGGGACTGATCTGTAAAATGGAACGCTTCACTGCAATGGTGCACGACACTCTTCCTCAATTTTTTAAAGTGTGGGATATCTGGGAACATTCAGATCTCAATCCTGGTGTCACTTCCTTATCTTCCAGTGAGGAGACTCTCTCTTGACCATTTATCCCAAAGTTAGATTGTTGAGGTTTGTTAATTGCTCCCCTTGAAGATTCCATGATGCTTTCCCCCATCCCCATCCCCCCGTCCCCCTTTTTCTCTTTTTTTTCTTCCCCTTTTCTTCTTTTCTTTTTGCTTTCTTTTATCACTAGGTGAGATACCTGTGTGGTGCCCTCAATTTCTGGGGGGGGGGACCCTGGGAATCTCACTGTCACCAGACCCAGTGAATACAATCTTACTTATATGTGTTATATGGTATATTGTTTTGTCTTGCCCACTCACTGGCTATTTACTCACTCGCTCCATTCCCTCTATATGGCTAATATCCCATGATAATTGTATGTTGGCAGTACTGTGAATTTATTGATACACTTTTATTATGTGCTGTATGTTTTTTTTTTTTCAATTTTACGTATCTGTTTTTGTATACATGAAAAATTTCAATAAAAAAAAAAAACAATATTAATACACTTGAATAAAAATATGTTGTTTTTTGTTTACCTGTAGTATTGTTATATTTGTAATAGTAGCTGCTATTAAGGTTATAGCAGTCATGTGAAGCAGCGCTATATAAACACACTCTAAAATAACCAATAAGGTGCGACACAATATAAAGTGCAATAAAAATACATAAATACAATCAAAGTGCAAATGCAATAATAATATTAAAAAAAAGTGCTGATATAGATCAAAGTGCAAATGTGCAATATTGAATAACGTGAAATAATAGTCCAAACTGTAAAACAAACTGTGCATAGAGCTTCACAGATAATTTGTAGTCTCTTCAACGGTGCAAATTAGTACAAAAGAGAAGGGAGAGGGAGAAAAGTGTCCAAGTGCAAAAAATGGGATTGCATGTGATGATAGCTTGTAGATCACTTTCTAAAATCCACACCCAGTGTGTTCTAGCCTTTCACCTCCAAGGTAGACCCCAATGGGTCTAGTCATGCTTCAAGATAATCACTCGTGGCAATCTGTGTTTCCTTCCTCTCTGCTGGAGATATCACAGTGATATTCAAGGATAAACGGTTCTTTTCCTGTGTGGTCTGTGCTTTACAACAACCTCTCTACAATGCTCCTGCTGCTGCTGCCTGCGCTGCCTTTGAACTCTCATCACATCAGTAGATGAGCACAAGTGTGAAAGGGGCCAGTGGCGGCGACTTCAAAGTAGTTTGAGCACTACTTTGGTCTGACTTTCATTTGAGGGCCATAGACTTCAATGTTAACCCTCAGAAGTCACATGAAAGTCGTACCCGAATATTATACAATGGAACTTGTGTGCAACAGTTGTCCATTATCACTGGTTAAAGCCAAAGACGTAGCCAAGTTGCACCCATCCAAAGTTGCGTCAAAGTTGCATCAAAGTTACACCAAAGTTGCACTCCAAAGTCGGCGCAACTTTGGAGTCATACAAGTTTGAATGTAGCCAGAGGCCCCTTTCACACTGCCACAACTTGAAAGCCACGTGATTTTGCCGAGATTTTGCAGCTGCGATTTCAGGGAATGCCTGTTTAAACTTGCATCAAAGTCAAACCAAACCGGTGGGACTTGAAGTCGCACAGATATGAATGGTTATCATTGGGAATCATAGGGTATGACTTGTCATGTGACTCTGGTGTCCAAAGTCGCAGGAAAAGTCACACACCTGTGAAAGGGGCCATATCAGTAGGGATGTCACACCACTTCTTTAAACTCGGTCCATCTAAAACTGACGTAATATTTCCTCCCCCTAATCCCCTCATCTTGGTGTTACTTTGGAAAAAAACTTTGGAAAAATATCACACGGACTACAGGTGACCTTGTTTACACCTTCAACTCTTTCTCCCCCTTTTAACATGCACTGTCTACCACTCTTTCTGACAGCTGTGTCCTCTTTCCTTAAACTAACTCTCCTGCAAACCTCTTCTCCACCCCACACCTTATATATTTCACCTTCACTTCTGTCCTCTTCTTATTACTGCACTCACCAACTCCTGCTTATTCTAAATCCACACACACAAGAAAACACCAGGACACTGGGGCATGTTCCTTCATATAAATCACACTCCCACATTACCTCCCTCACCCTTCTGCTTCTCCTAACCTCTGGTGATGTATCCCCAAACCCTGGGCCTCCCTCATTTAACTGTACTCAACACATCCATTAGCCTACACCCTCTGGCTGCAGCCGCAATGCACACAATCTAGTTCCCATTTCTCTTCTTCCCATGACCAGACTCCCTTTCTCTTACGCCATTTGGAATGCGCGCTCTGTCTGTAACAAACTCGCCTCTGTCCATGATCTCTTTATCGCTAACTGATTTAATCTACTCGCCATTATCGAAACCTGGCTTCATGAATCCGACACTGCGTCTTCTGCTGCCCTATCCAACGGTGGTCTTCTTTGAACTCACTCCCCCAGACCTAGTGGATGCAAAGGAGAGGGTGTTGGAATCCTTTTAACCCCACATAGCACCTTTCAGGTACTTCACCCACCTCCCTCTCTGTCACTCCCCTCATTTGAGGCGAACTGCATTTGTCTCTTTCCCCCAGTTTCTCTCAGGATAGCTGTGATCTACCGGCCCCCTGGACCAGTATCAACCTTTCTTGATGACTTCTCTGCCTGGCTACCCTATTTTCTCTCTTCTGAAATCCCCACTATCATTCTCAGGGACTTCAACATCCCTACTAATACTAACACTCCTGCTACTTCCAAGCTTCTCAGTCTAACCTCATCCTTTGACCTGAAGCAATGGATACATGCTTCTACTCACTCTGAAGGCAATACCCTTGACCCTGTTTTCTCCCATATATGCACTCCGTGTAACCTCTCCAACTATTCTTACCCTCTCTCTGATCACTAACTTATTAGTTTCACTCTCTCCCTCTCCTCCACCTCCTCTCCCTCCAACCGCCTAACAGTTACCCGTAGAAACCTATGCCATCTCAACCCTTCTCTTCTCTACTCTGCTACTGACCATCTCTATGACAAAATCACACCTTTGTCCTGCACCGACCTAGCCCCTTCTGTCTACAACACTTCACTTCTAGCCTCACTGGACACACTGGCCCCCCTCACTACACACAGAATCAGGCCCCGTCCCCTTTAACCTTGGCAAACAGATGACACTAGAAGTCTGAAAAAACACAGCTGTGCTCTTGAGCGCCTGTGGCAGAAGATGAAGTCTCACAAAGATTTTAACTAGTATAAATCTGCCCTCCAAAAATACAATTCCTTCCTCCTCACTGCCTATAAGCAGACCTATTTTATCTCTCTCATTAACACCTTATAATCCCGTCCCCATCAACTCTTCTCTACCTTCAACTCTCTACTTCATCCTCCACTGCCTCCACCCACCAACTCACTCACTGCCCAGGAGATCGCAAATAACTTCAAACAGAAGATTGATACAATTTGCGAGGAGATCTCTACAGATATCCTCCATGCTTTACACTTCATGCCCACAGGTACAATCATTATTTCCCTCTTTCAACTGCACCACTATAGACAAGGTTGCTAAACTACTCGCTAACGTCCATCTTACCACCTGCCCTCTGGATCCTGTTCCCTCGCAAATGCTACGATCACCCTCTGACTCTATTCTACACTCTTTAACTCATATCTTCAACCTCTCCCTCTCTTCTGGCATCTCCCCCAACTCTATAAAACATGCACTTGTCAGCCCCATACTTAAACAGGCCTCACTGGACCCATCCAATCTTAACAACCTATGCCCCATCTCCTTGCTCCCCTTTTTATCCAAACTCCTTGAACGTCTGGTCTAAAACCAACTGAGCGACCACCTTGCTGAGAATAGCCTTCTTGATCCCCTTCAGTCTGGATTGTGTCCTCAACACTCCACAGAAACTGCTCTCCTAAAACTAACAAACAATCTACTAATGGCCAAAACCAATGGATGATATTCTGGACTCCTAATCCTGGACCTCTCTTTGATACGGTTGACTACCCCCTCCTCCTCAAAAAACTCCACGCCTTTGGTCTCCTTGACTGTACTCTTCGCTGGTTCTCTTCCTACTTATACAACCGCACCTTTAGCGTTACTTACAATTCTACTTCCTCCTCTCCTCTTCCTTTCTCTGTTGGGGTCCACCAAGTTTCTGTTCTTGGACTTCTCTTATTTTTAATCTTCACCTCCTCCCTGGGTCAGCTGATAGCCTCCCATGGCTTCCAATACCACCTCTACGCTGACGACACCCAACTCTATTTCAGCTCACTCCTTCAGTCTCCTCACGTATCACTAATTTACTAACAGATATATCAGTCTGGATGTTACACCACTTCCTCAAACTTAATCTGTCCAAAACCGAGCTTGTAATTTTTCCTCCCCCAAATGCCCCTTTCCCTAATCTCTCTGTCAAAATCGATGGCACAACCATAATCCCATCCCAGCATGCCAAGGTCCTAGGTGTAGTCCTGTACTCTGAGCTCTCCTTTAAGCCCCACGTCCAATCACTGTCCAAATCTTGCCACCTCAACCTCGGCAACATCTTTAAAATATGCCCTTTTCTAACTAATGCCACAACAAAGCTCTTAATTCACTCCCTGGTCATCTCTCGCCTCGACTACTGCAACTTCCTCCTCATTGGCTTACCTCTACATATAACAACAAGGCCTGGGGAATGCCCAGGAAAAAAAACAAGCCTACTTATCGACCAGCTCGCTGACAACCAATAAACCTGTCTAACAGTGCGTTAAAAACAGGGGTTTAGTCCGCACGCATTTGCAAACGCACACGTAAGCCACAGAGCCACGCCACGGCACCCTGGAGTCTGTGGTCCTAACACTAAACTATGAGTGTCCCCACAATGGAGGCACATGCATTCTGATGGATAGATGAGGACAGGTGGACTGAAGGGGAGCCACCCCTTCTTAAAGGTACAGGAGTGCACCAAGCACCCAGCATATAGCTCAATGGCTGCAAAGGTGTTGGTGCATTGCTGGACCAATACAAACACCTCTACATAGTCTGTGCCCCCTTCAATCCATCATGAATGCTGCTGCCAGACTCATCCACCTTACCAACTGATCTGTGTCTGCTACTCCTCTCTATTAATCCCTCCACTGGCTTCTGCTCACCCAACAAGTTAAATTCTAAATACTAACAACTACTTACAAAACCATCCACAACTCTGCCCCTAGCTACATCACTGACCTAGTCTCAAAATACAAACCTAACTGTTCTCTTCGTTATTCTCAAAACCTCCTGCTCTCTAGCTTCCTCATCACCTCCTCCCATGCTCGCTTCCCGGACTTTTCCAGAGCCTCTCCAATGCTATGGAACGCCTTACCCCAATCTGTCCAATTATCTCCTACTCTATTAGCTTTTAGACAATCCCTGAAAACCCTCCTCTTCAGAGAAGCATGTCCTACCCACACCTAACTGTATTTCAAATTTTCTCCATCTGATCATCCCCCACAGCTATTACCTTTTGTTCCACTTGACCCTCCCTTCTAGATTGTAAGTTCTAATGAGCAGGGCCCTCTGATTCCTCCTGTATTGAATTGTATTGTAACTGTACTGTCTGCCCAAATGTTGTAAAGCGTTACACAAACTGTTGTCGCTATATAAATCCTGTATAATAATAATAATAATACCATAAAAGTGATTGTAAACCCTCACCTTGTAAAAAAAACCCATTCAGTTTAAAATAGAAAAGACAGGAAAAACATTTGTGTATAAATTTAAAAAACATTATAAACACTTTTTTCCCCTTTTGTATAAGTGACCACATTCCCTCTCTTCTCAGCTACATAAGAGCTGGGGGAGGAGAAGCAACAGGACACTGATCTTCCCATTGAAAGTTTATTTGGGGAGGTGTCAGGACAGGTATGATCATTGGAGGAGATCAGGCTGAGTTCCCAGCATAGCTAGAGAACTGACCACGGTTTGTTCTCTTGCTTAGGATAGTCAGTTTGTATTAGGAAAAGAAGGGGACTGACAGGAACACCAGGGATTTCACACAAAGGAAGCCATACAAAGAAAACAGGATTATTTTGTCATACAAGTACATGGTACAGCAGACACATATCAGGAATAATAAATGTTGGGATAACAAACACTTTAACCACTTCAGCCCCAGAAGATTTTGCCCCTTAATAACCAGGCCATTTTTTGCAATACGGCACTGCGTCACTTTAACTGACAGTTGTGCAATTGTGCGACGTTGTACCCAAATAAATTTGATGTCCTTTTTTCCCCACAAATAGAGCTTTCTTTTGGTGGTATTTGATCACCTCTGCGGTTTAAATTTTTTGCGCTATAAACAAAAAAGACCAACAATTTAAAAAAAACAAAACAATATTTTTAACTTTTTGCTATAATAAATGTCTCCCGAAAAAATGGTAAAAAACGAATTTCATCAGTTTAGGCCAATATGTATTCTTCTACATATTTTTGATAAAAAAAAAAAAAAAATTGCAATTAGCGTATATTGATTGGTTTGCGCAAAAGTTATAGCATCTACAAGATAGGGGATAGATTTATGTTTTTTTTTTTTACTAGTAATGGCGGTGATCAGCGATTTTTAGCAGGACTGCGACATTGCGGCGGACAGATCGGACACTTTTGACACTTTTTTGGTGACCATTGACATTTATACAGCGATCAGAGCTAAAAATAGCCACTGATTACTGTATAAATGACACTGGCAAAGAAGGGGTTAACACTATGGGACTATCAAGGGGTTAAATGTGTTCCTTCATGAGTATTTCTAACTGTGGGGGGATGGGACTGACTGGAGGAGGAGACAGATCGCTGTTCCTAATTACTAGGAACAGCAGATCTGTCTCTCCTCTCCTGTCAGAACAGGGATTTGTGTGTTTACATACACAGATCCCCATTCTGACTCTTGTGCCCGCAATCGCGGGTGGCCGGCGGACATCGTGGCCGCTGGTCCACGCATCGGGTCCCCCGCCGTGCAGGGGGCGCACGTGCGCACCTGCTATGGCTATTTAAGGAGCCAATGTAAAGATATGCTAATTCGTGGGATCTAGCCACTTTGTGTGAGCTGGTTGGCAAGTGGTTAAGATCAATGGCACAACTATCAGTCCCTCCACTCATGCCAGTGTGTTAGGTGTAATTCTAGGCACTGACATTTTCTTTGGGTCCCAAATCCAATAACCTCTGTTATGCCGTGTACACACGATCGAGTTTCACCGCCGTGAAACCTGACGGGAAAAACGAGGACCGGCTTGGTCCCCTACACACGGCCGTTTTTCACGACATGTTTTCTCTTAGTCGAGAAAACCGGCCGTGTGTAGGCTCCCTAGCAGTGTTTCCCTATGGGAAAACTGCCACGGAAAAAAATGCCGCGATTTGCGACGAGAAAAATTAGAGCATGTTCTAATTTTTCTCGTTGTGATTCAAGTCGTTTTTCTCGTCTGGAAAAATGCTGGAAAGCCTACACACGGTCGTTTTTCTCGTCCAAGAGAAAAAATGTAATTTTTCCCGACGAGAAAAGTGATTGTGTGTACGTGGCATAAGAGTTGCAAACCTCACACCTTCCTAACTAAGAACACTTCAAAACAAATAATTCACTCCCTGGTTATCTCCTGCCTTGACTATTGTAACTTCCTTCTCACTGGCCCACCTCTACACAGGCTATTCCCCTTTCAGCCCGACATGAATTCTGCTGCTAGTCTCCTCCACCTTACTAACACATATGTGGCTGCCGCCCCTCTCTGCCAATCCCTTCACTGACTTTAACTAGCCCAGCATATAAAATTCTAAATACTGACTACAACATACAAAGCTATTCATAGCTCTGCCCCAGCTACATCACAAATCTCATCTTGAAATACTACCCAAAGTGTCCACTCTACTCCTCCTAAGACCTTCTGCTCTCTAGCTCCCTTATGACCTACTCTCATGCTTGCCTCCAGGACTTCTCCAGAACTTCCCACATCCTCTGGAACTCCTTACCCCAGTATGTCTGGTTATCTTCTACTCTATTCACATTTAAGCTTGCCATAGATGGATAAAAAAATTCTGTTTCACTCTGTTTATTCAATCTTCTGAATTACAGTTAAACGTTGTAATGTAATACAAAAGCGTGCAAAATGGCTCTGACCACATAAACAGTAAACAAGAAGTCATCAATGATAGCATGTTTTAAGGGTAAGGAATTAAGAGAATTAAGAGAAATTTTGATTCATTTATGGCCACTCTCGTTATAGAGAGATTAGTATTTGTATTGTTGTGGATATTTAGTTACCAGTATGTTAGTGCCACTATTTCTTCTCTTTTTTCACATATTGAAGCTGAAATTTTTCACTTTAAAAAGGGCAGCTTCACATTAGTAACTATATAAGGGTAGGTGCCTTTAATTATACTATCTATTAAAGAGGTAAAACGTGTCTATATATTTGGTGATTG
Source organism: Rana muscosa (assembly GCA_029206835.1). Lineage (NCBI taxonomy): Eukaryota > Metazoa > Chordata > Amphibia > Anura > Ranidae > Rana > Rana muscosa. The sequence continues at coordinate 868,426,373 of CM055116.1, read as the reverse complement.
ATTCTCACCTGCTTTTGCCTTTAATTATCTTGTATAACTTTTGTCTGTGTCTGTGGCTGGTCTGGTTTTTGTCAATTTCCCCTTCCATTCATGAGTCTCTTATCAGTTTCTAACTGATAAATTGGTGAATACTTCCCTGCTTCATCTCCCTATAAATTTAGATCTGCTTATGGGGGAAAGTCACTGGCAGGGCATTTTTTGCCTGAACTTTAAGCAGTTGAACACAGCAGTTTCACTAAATCAATAAGAAGATACACCAAGTTGCAATTATGCTTAATTCTGGACCAAGCAAACCAACATTATGTAAACCATCTCTTACAAGTCTGTTACCTACTCCCTCTACCTTCCTTAATATGCTCCCTCTACTCATCCTTCTCACATTAGTATCCTCTGTTCTCAAATTCTCATTACTTTACCCCTTTTCTCCATCCCAAAGCTTGCATATATCATCCTCACTCCTACCCCCTCCCTACTTCTGCACTCATCACCTCCTTCAAATACTTAACCCCCAAGCTAACTCAACACAGGACAGTAAGTTATGTGCGCTCATATACATCTAGCTCCCATCTTACTTTCATCACCTCCTTCAACTCCTTATCTCTGTGGATATCTCCCCTAATCCTGACCCTTCATTTACTCTCTGCTACCCCCACACCTGGCATTATCTTTCCACTGGCAAGCGCCATGATCCACTCAGTTTAATCTCTATACCCTTGCTTCCGGTCATCAGCTTCCAGAGCGTCCCATTCAGAACACAGTCTGCTCTCAGGGACAGTTTAAAATGAGAGCAGACAGTGTTCTGTATGGGACGCTCTGGAAGCTGATGACCGAGCCAATGAGCCTCCTGATGGGTCCTTCCTTCCAAACACCCTAGAGAAGTGGAGGAGAGACATACAATCTCACATGATCCCAGCATTTTTGCCTTCTATAGAGTAGTGCACTGAAGCACCAGTTCCATGTGAGTACCCCGGACTGAGGCTTGTGTCTAATAAACTTTTATATAGTAAAACGGTATCACACTATCCAGCCTTTTTTTGTTATCCTACATGTATATGGAGACAACGTTATTGGGCAGCTCAGGATCCCATAGCATTCACAGAACCTAGAGGGGGTTCACAGGCGTGTTTTGACTGAACTTGGGTGTGGGGTCACACGCTCTGAGGTGAGCGTTAATTACTTGGGGGGGAGCACCAGTGTGTGAACAAATCAACACAATTAGATCATCACATTAAGAATCAACTACACAATTTTATGGACTTTATGGTTTAGCTATGTTGCACTGACTTGTGGAATTTACTGTCAGTGCATCACATTCAAGCACTATAGCACTTTATTTATCACTCTATTTACTTATGTGCCCCAAAGCATGCTGGGTACCTGCATTTATATCTAAAGAGCACATGAGCTAAGGGTCCAATCTTCTTCTGGAGAGAGAGGTCCAGAGGTCCAGGTGGGGAGGGAGCTGTTGCCTCTCCACAGCACAGGCTGCCATGCGACCTCAGGTGGCCGACCTGAGGGCCTAAAACACTGAAGCTACAACACATAGTTCTTGTTGGAGCTGACTGAGGGAGGACTGAGGGAGGATGTGCACGGATCCTGTCTGGCACTGCTGAGGAGGGCTGCCGTTGGTGCTTCAGGAGCCTTGTGAGTACAGACATCCACAGGAGATCCCTGGGACTTGTGCTGCTAAAATCCCCCTCTTTGTGCTAGAAGTCAACGTACTGGGTGTAAGCTAAACGGGACACTGGCTAGTGTCTTGAAGAAGCAAAGTTCACAAAATTCCTTCTGCTACAAAGGCACTTGCTTTATTCTGTACAACCAGCTGCATAGTGCTACTAAAAAGTCTGCTACACAGTTATATTAAGGAAGTTGTCCTTTCTTGTGAATAGGTAATTTGGAGTATCCTACTAATTCTCTTCTCCTATCCAAATTCTCAAAAATAAAATACAAAAAATATGAAAATACATTCCCTAGACTGATTATTGGAGACAACGAGCGTAATGCCGGGTACACATGATCGGAATTTCCGACAACAAATGTTCGATGTGAGCTTTTGGTCGGAAATTCCAACCCTGTGTAGGCTTCATCGGACATTTGCTGTTGGAATTTCCGACAACAAATGTTTCAGAGCAGGTTCTCAATTTTTCCGACAACAAAAGTTCTTGTCGGAAATTACGATCGTGTGTATCCAATTCCGACGCACAAAAAATCCTAAGCATGCTCGGAATCAATTCTAGGCATGCTCTGAATCATTGTACTTAATTTTTCTCGGCTCGTCGTAGTGTTGCACGTCACTGCATTCTTGGCGAACGGAATTTCCCAGCAACATTTGTGCGACCGTGTGTACGCAAGACAAGTTTGAGCCAACATCCAGCGGAAAAAAAAACACGGTTTTGTTGTTGGAAATTCCGATCGTGTGTACGCGGCATAAGAGTGTGTGCACTTGGCTGTGTGAAAATACTGTGTAACTGGCTGTGGATTAATCAATGGGAGACCGGGGCACAATAATTCAAGCAGCTCCTGCAGACTGTATACACAGCATTAAGGAAATGGCAGAGATGTTATTAACCTTCTCATCTCCACCAAAAACAAAATTTAAAAAGGTCCAATTTGTTCCTTTTCCACTATAACTCCAATTACAGTGCCTTGAAAAAAGTATTCATACCCCTTGAAATTTTCCACATTTTGTCATGTTACAACCAAAAACGTAAATTTTATTGGGATTTTGTATAATAGACCAACACAAAGTGGCACATACAGTAATTGTGAAGTAGAAGGAACATTATAAATGGTTTTATTTATTTATTTTTTACAAATAAATATCTGAATAGTGTAGCATGCATTTGTATTCAGCCCCCTTTACTCTGATACCCCAAACTAAAATCTACTGGAACCAGGTGCTTTCAAAAGTCACCTAATTAGTAAATAGAATCCACCTGTGTGTAATTTAATCTCAGTATAACAACAGCTATTCTGTGAAGCCCTCAGAGGCTTGTTAGAGAACCTTAGTGAACAAACAGCATAATAAAGGCCAAGGAACACACCAGACAGGTCAGGGATAAAGTTGTGGAGAAGTTTAAAGCAGAGTTAGGTTATAAAAAAATATCCTAAGCTTTGAACATCTCACAGAGCACTGTTCAATCCATCATCCGATAATGGAAAGAGTATGGCACAACTGCAAACCTACCAAGACATGGCCGTCCACCTAAACTGACAGACCAGACAAGGAGAGCATTCATCAGAGAAGCAGCCAAGAGGCCCATGGTAACTCAAGAGAAGCTGCAGAGATCCATAGCTTAGGTGGGAGAATTTGTCCACAGGACAACTATTAGTCGTGCACTCCACAAATCTGACCTTTATGGAGGAGTGGCAAGAAGAAAGCCATTGTTGAAGGAAAGCCATAAGAAGTCCTGTTTGGAGTTTGCGGGGAGCCATGTGGGGGACACAGAAAACATGTGGAAAAAGGTGCTCTGGTCAGATGAGACCAAAATTTGACTTTTTGGCCTAAAAGCAAAACGTTATGTGTGGTGAAAAACTAACACTGCACATCACCCTGAACACACCATCCCCACAGTGAAACATGGTGGTGACAGCATCATGTTGTGGGGATGCTTTTCTTCAGCAGGGACAGTGAAGCTGATCAGAGTCAATGGGAAGATGGATGGATCCAAATATAGGGCAGTCTTAGAAGAAAACCTGTTATGCCGTGTACACACGATCAGTTTTACCGATGAAAACAGCCCGATGGACTTTTCTCATCGGACAAACCGGTCGTGTATGGGCCCCATGGGTCTTTTTTCCATCGGTGAGAAAAAATAGAACATGTTTTAAATTTATCCAATGGGAAAAAAACCGATAGCAAATTCCGATCGTCTCTGTGGAACTCCATCAGACAAAAAACCCACGCATGCTCAGAATCAAGTCGACGCATGCTCAGAAGCATTGAACTTCATTTTTCTCGGCTTGTCGGAGTGTTTTACATCACGGCGTTTGGGACGTTCGGATTTTTGACTGATGGTGTGTAGGCAAGACTGATGGAAGTCAGCTTCATCGGATTTCCGATGGAAAAATCCATCGGATTAGAATCCATAGGAAATCCGATCGTGTGTACAGGGCTTTAGAGTCTGTAAAAGACTTGAGACTGGGTCGGAGGTTCACCTTTCAGCAGGACAACAACCTTAAACATACAGACAGAGCTACAATGGAATGGTTTAGATCAAAGCATATTCATGTGTTAGAATGGCCCAGTCAAAGTCCAGACCTAAATCCAATTGAGAATCTGTGACAAGACTTGAAAATTGCTATTCACAGACGCTCGCCATCCAATCTGACAGAGCTTGAGCTATTTTGCAAAGAAGAATGGGCAAAAATGAGACTCTCTAGATGTGCAAAGCTGGTTGAGACATCCCCAAAAAGACTTGCAGCTGTAATTGCAGTGAAAGGTGGTTCTACAAAGTATTGACTCGGGGGGCTGAATACAAATGCACGCCATGCTTTTCACATATTTATTTGTTTATGTGTTGGTCCATCACATAAAATCTCAATAAAATACATTTTTGTTTTAGGTTGTAACATGACAAAATTTGGAAAATGTCAAGAGGTATGAATACTTTTTCAAGGCACTGTATTGTTCAGTAAAACTGTTAAAAGATATAACCTATACCCCATTTTTTATCCATCCCTAAATTTGAGCTGGTCAAAACCACCCATTACGTAAATCCTGCGTATTTCAAGTTTCAGTGTTGTGTCGTTTTTTTTCCAAAATAATCACAGTTCAATGTAATCCAATACTGTTAACCCTCAATGTAGTACAGATTGCAAAATATTAAACATACGGTATTTGGATGTAGCTGCTATTTTGGTAGACGGCACACGCAGCAATAATAACAGGATGACATACTGGTCTAAACTAAGGGGTAAATGGAATACAATTAAGATTTACATTGCTGAAAGATACATACGTCTACAAGGAAGGCTAATGAGACATGTACTAGTGCAGTCGTATTATATTAATGATCCATTAGGGAATACAATCACAAAATGGCTTTCACTGTAATTACTACACTAATGACCAACAGTGACATCATGTTGGAGTAAAGACATTGCTTGTTTTGGACTTATTTCAAAGTCAGAATTTCTTTGATGGGCAAGTATTAAAGCTTTCAGCATGATTACCTTACCTTGCTGTATTTGCTTACCATTTATTTCTGCTGCCTTGTTGGCTACTGGCTTTTATCCAGACAACACAGGAGTCTTGCGTTCCCATACATTTAAGGGTGCCTCTGGGGCTATGAACGCTAAGCAGCAATTTGTCACCACTAGCGACAGTCCAAATGTTATATGCTCAGTGAAAGGCTTATAAAGCTGAATAAAGTGGAAAGGCTAAGAGGCAGAATCTGAGCCTTTTGCTTTACGAAACCTTTATAAAGAGTCTTTAATAAACAATGATTTATGAACTAATGCACTCTCCTGGAGCAAATCTGCACTGTTTAACCTTTTTAATGGTGTTTGAATAAATACTTGCTTTCCACAGTGCACATTCAATTGAGTGCTTTGTTTCTCAATTACATTAGTATATTCCTGCTGCAACCACCTTCCTATATAGTGAGAGCTACTTAGCGCAGAGGGGATGTTTTTATTTCCCCATAGGTCAAATTGTGGTTGACCTTAAGGAATACTTCATCAAGATATTTAGCCAAGATATTTATATATCTTTTTCTGTTTAATTATCTAAACAGCAAATGTCCAAAGCCACTACCATAGAGAAAGCCTAAATATTTTTATCATGCAATTCCCCTCCATCCAAATGTTTTATTAGCTTATGGTTTTAATATGACATTTATATAGGTCTATGAAATTTATTTTTAATAAGGCAGGCTAACATTAGTGATTTTTCTTAATACAGTTCATTGATTTTTACTTAAAGTGAACCTATACTTTGGCCATAGGAGGTGATGTAAAATCTTTGTTGAATAGCAAAAGTAAGCATACCATACTTGCCTCACCTGAGCATGCTGCCACCCCTGTCTGCTGCTGTCACAACTTTAGAAATTCCTATATAATTTTCATCTTTTTGAGAAATTGAAACCGTATTTTGGCAGCTACGGGGCCTGTTGATTGGCCAGTTAGATAGCAATCATGTGGGTGGCAGGATGAAGTGTCATGTGTTTCCCTCCAACCTGAAATGTCAAGTGTTTTTCCCTATGCCCTGAACTTAAGAAATTACTATAAAAAGATTGATTTGCAAGTCCAGTACAAGTACATCTATGGGAAGTTCTACAAAACAAATGGCCAAACTCAGAAAATTAACTGAGTTTTGCCATTTTATAACCCATGGCTATATTGTTCATGGATCTCATCAATTACTAGTAACATATATCTTGAGAGAGCAGCTCATACAACTTGCAAATGAGAGTAAATAATGAATTGGAAGAACAAAGCAAAGACTACATGAACTATACTGTTGGCCAAGTATAGATACCCAAGTTACCAATTCAATTCAATCTTGTGTTACTTGTCAGGGTCATAAAAATCCACCATCACACACACACTACATCACTAAAGCCAGTGCCATTTCACAATTCTTCCTGGGAGAAGCTTGCTATTGCTATTGTAGGCCCTTTAGCATAGGCAGCTGTGGACTGTGTGCTATAACATTAATGGGCCATTACAGTAAATAGCCAGAAATTGCATTTTGTCTATAGATACCAATTACTACTGTAATTACATTTATCTCCACAGTCTTCAGCAGGAAGGTTAACTAAAATAAACTAATGTATGGCAATTGCCCACTTTTTGATCCATCTGAATTTGAATTCTCAAACTGTGGAAACAAATGGCCACCACCCCATACTATAACTAGCCTATGCAGCAAGGAGTACATGAAAGGGCAACACATATCAATAACAAACTAAAAATCCCAGCTCACTTATCAGCCAGCCTGCAACAAAACTGAATTGACCCTGTCTAAAGCCTCGTACACACGGTCGGACTTCAAACAAACTTTTCCGTGGATTTTTGTCTGAAGGGAGTTGGCCGGGCACACCCATAGCATACACACGGCAGGACTTTTCTGCAAACCTTCCCAATTCTTTCCCAACATCACGTGTTTTTTCTGCTATTTCCTGCTCTTTACCGCCACCCTTTGGTCAACTTCTGCTATTGTTGGTTGATTTTAACATTGGTTCTGGGCATGCGTATTTGTACTTCGGACAAAAGTCCAATGGATTTCTGTACACACGGCAGGACTTTGCACCATCAGACTTTTGTTGCTGAAAAGTTTGTCCTTTTGCAGAGCGAACTTTTGTCCGATGAAAACCGAAAAAGTTTGTCCAATGGAGCGTACACACGGTCTGATTTTTTGGAAAACTTGCTAATTTTGAAGTTTGTTGGCAAAAAGTCTGACCATGTGTACGGGCCTTTACTGTTCATGTAAAAAACAAGGGGTTTATTCACACAGATTTGCAAACATGTATAAGGCTGGGTTCACATAATTGTGAATTGAATGCGGGTTTCCGCGCATCCAATCCACATAGCCGGAAATTGTGACAGGCTCTCTATGGAGCCTGTTCACACATCTCTGCAGTGGCTCCGGTGTCAATTGCACAGGAGTCCTGTGCATCTTGTGGTCCAATTCAGATCCAAATTCAGCCAAACATTCAAGCTGAAATCGGACCTGAAACAGTGGATGGAGACACACCAGACTCCTGCGTTCTCCAGTGTGAACCCAGCCTAAGCCACAGTGGCCACGTCAATCACCCCAGTTTACAACTGGTCTAACTCTATAATTTTGAGAGTCTCCCAAATTGGAACACATGTATAGCAATTGAGTTTATTAAGGGCAGCTGTGTCTGGAGGGACCCCACCCCTCCTTAAAAGTATAGGGATGCTTTGCTTGGGACACCCAGCAAGGACAAAATGGCTGAAGGTATCCCATGCATACACACACCAATCCACAAACTGTGCAAACAAATGGCCATCACCCCAAACTATAACTGGCCTTTGCAGCAAGGAGCACATTAAAAAGATTTGCACATAAAAAACAAACAAAAAATCCCAGCTCAATTATCAATTAGCCTGCAACAAAACCAAATTGACCCTGTCTAACAGTGCGTGCTAAAAAAAAGGGGCTTACTCACACACATTTGCAAACATATCTAAGCCAACATTTTGAGAGTCTCCCAAATTGAAGCACATATATGGCAGTTGGATATATGAAGGACAAGTGTACCTGGAGGGACTCCACCCTCCTTAAATGTTTAGGGATGCTGGGGACACCCAACAAGGACACACTGGCAGCTGAAGGTATCCCATGCGTGCCCACACCAATCCACAAACTGTGCAAACAAAGGGCCATCACCCAAGCTATAACTAGCCTTTGCAGCAAGGAGCACATGGACGTTAAATGTACATAAAAAACAAAAACATCAAACACAAACAAGAACCTAAACCACTTTGATTCATTTGAGGAATCTTGACATCTCCTGTGTGGACCAAAGAGCGTGTGATATAATTAAAATTCACAGTACTGTTCTGTGATATAATTCTTTACATTGTGGCTGTCTGTATTTTTATATAGTGAGGAAAAGACTTACGGTATGTGTACTATTGGGAGAATATGCAGTGTTCATACCTCTGGATGTTACGATTTACAGTTTTTACCTGTACAATACCTTCTCTATTCTAACAAGTTTGTTTTGTAGCAAATATGTCAGATGAAAGAGCAGGCCCCTTTAACTCCATTTCCCAGAACTTTCTTGGTTCCTGGACACACCCAGGGAGTACAAATTATGCAGCTTACTTTCCTCAGAAGCTCAGAGAGGCCAAAATTAAGAGTTAGAAGTAGCTGGGCAAGTGACCTGTAGCCAAGTGAGAAGACCTTCACTGTAAGAACTGGTGTGCAGGCAGTCAGGCCACAACCTAATAGCTTCTCCAGAAGACTCAACTACTGTGTGGATCCCCTTCCCAATCCCTTCCAGAGAACTCTACTGTTCATCTGTGTTACCAAAGTTACCTTGGATTCAACTGTGAGGAATGCTGTTTATGAAGTGTATACTGAAGCAATGATTCTCAGCTTGACTCTAAGTTTTTATAGAGTCTTATATAGACAATGCCATGCAGCCACATGTTACCTTGATTTAGTCACAGAGACAGTCCTGTGACGAGCCCATGTTTGTGCAGCTTTCATATTCAGATTTAGCGTATGTATGTTTTTCAAAATGCTTCCAATTTGCACCTGTTTAGTCAACTAAAAGTTACAGCTACTTTCTGATTGATTATTCAGCAGATTGCCCATTCCAATAGAGTTTTATTTTCCATTTTTGCGATATATTTATATTCACACAGAAAAATAACATATTTTTCTAAAAAAATATGCACTCTACAGGTACTTACTGTACAGAGAAAAAAGAATTAAAGCCATATAGATTTATTTTCACATATTTTTTAAAACCATTAAGACCCTAATAATATGAAAACAATTTCATCAATCCCCAAAATGAAAAGGCTCTAATGCACTCAGAGAGTTTGAGATTTATGAAATAGTTTTAATATGTTTATGGTCTTTTATGATCCAAATGGCTTTAACAAATATGTGAAAATAAAATTAAATGGATTTAAAGGCTCAATTCACCTTTCTGAACATGTTATATGCTACACCTGTATGTAGGGTGTAACATGTTCAGAATCCTCCCCCTCACTCCCTGATCTTCACCCCCCTTGTGACAGGGGGCAAGGGATCCTCTCCCCACACCTGCTGTCCCAATTTGAAAACCGCACGGCCTTGCGGGGCTCTGCCCACATGGCCATGTCATTATTCATTCACAGAGTTCAGTGAATGAATGAACTACAAATACCATCTTTTATTGTGGCAGATGGCTTGTAGTTCTCAATGAACTGCATAGGTGTTGATGAGCACGCATTGATCTTTCTGCAATTTAGTAACTGTCTGCCCATACAGGAATTATAAGCAGACAGCTATACTGAGAGTCTCCAGGAGCCTGGTATTGCACCCACGATCTGCTGATTGCTGGTGCAATGCTTTGTGGGCTCCTTAGAAAATTGTGCATGTATTATTTATTTCTTTTTTTATAAGTGAACTTATCTTTTTAATTCTGTTTTCGCTGTATCTGTTCAATCCATTTTTTCCCCCCAAAAAATAGGCTATTTTTCTATATGAATAGTATAAGTTTACAGATGTTGGTAAGGTTGTTGACCCGGTCACAAATACTTGTTATGATATACTTATGAATGTCTTAATTTGTGAATAAAGCATTTTATAACTACTCTGCCTCTCAGACTACAGGACACAACTTAACTGGTCATAACTGTAAAGCCGCCCAGATCACTTTTACAGGAAAGCCGACCGCTGGCTATAAAATTGATACCAGCTGCAGCCATGATCCAGGTAAAACAGCTTGCTGTCCCATATGTTTACTGGGCAGCAAGGGTTTAAAAGCAAAGTAAGTGCCTGTTTTCTGAAAGCTTTCTTCTAAATTATTTGCATCTAGATCAAGAGATAAATAGAAATATGAGAAATCATGTGTTAATAAAATATAATAAAATAATAAGGAATAACATTATTACTTACTCAAACATTTCTCTGCGTTAACACTCTTCTTTAGAAGGGTGTGTAAGAGAAGGTGGAATATCTACACTTCAAATGTTCCTGTTTTCACATATGTACAAATATTGAACATTATACCTGTTGATGATTGATTTACCAAGGCCCTTATCTAGACATCATGCAGTCCTAGGAACAACTGATTTATTAGGCCCTTTAGTACAGCCTCAGCCCTTGTGTCATATGGTTATTATAATAAAAACTACTCCTAGAATGTGCAGTTGAAGGCTGCATGCAGTCTGATTTATACTCCCTGCATCTGGAACCCCATCTGAGATATGGCATCCCTCTTTGGCATTTTAGCTGGAATGACCTACTCTAGATGGAATGACATCTATCTGCAGGTACATTGTAATCATCTCCAAGGTGGTGTGTTGTAGCTGCGGGCCTAGCAATAAACAGATTCGGATATCATGGATACAGTAAATAAATAACAGCACATAGTGTACATTTTATTCAAATAAATGTCTTGTATTCAAAAAAAGCACTCAGTGTAGATGCATATCTCAAAAGACCCAATCTCCAGCTTCTAAAGCTCTGTGTAATAATTGTTATTTCTGATTAGAAAGGATGGATTACTTACATTTTTAAGCGTTTTTTTTTTTTTTTACGTTATTGAATAATTCCGTATTTAAAAAAGGTAAAACCATTAGCATTGCCTCCCTTTCAGTACTATACAAATTCACCAATATTGGACTCCCCTCAGCGTCAATGTGTTACTAAACCCAGGACCCTGCATTCACTATATCTGGTCTCACACAGTACACAGAACGAGGAAAAACAATTATTTTAGTAAATATAAACTGCTAAATACCTTTTCTCATCAGCAGTATATAGCAGTCTTATGACTTCTATCAGTGTCTGGTTAAAGCTTATAGGTGGATTTCTACACTCGGTCTACCAATCACATGAATCCTCCCACAGAAAAAAAAACTCTCTAGCAATACACACCAAACTGAGCATGTGCAGAGTGCCCCCAAAGCTCTGTTCTATCTGGAGATGGATTGGGGACTGTGGAAGAAGAGGAGGATCAGAGAAGACAGGATCAAACAGCCTTTTTACACAATGCAGAGGATTAACCCCTTAGGTTCCACAGTGAGTATACAAGCATGATTTACTGCATATACAGACTGATTTTTACTGTTATGGGTTTATTAACACTTTAAGAAATTTTCCCAGTATTAGACTCTGTCTCCAGCGTTGTACTCCCCTCTCAGCATTAAAGCACTTTTCCATTTATAGACCACCTGGATTCCCTTCAGTAGTCAGATAAAAAATAAGAAAAAAAGTTTAGTTAAAAAATAAAAATAAAAAATGCAACATGCAACATGCAATAAACACATATATAAATGCAAATGTGGCAATGGAGAAGCATATTTTAAGAATCTGCACTTGATGGAGTAAAATAGGGCCATTATTTAAAGTAGAAGTAAACCCATCGATTTAAAACTTTCAAAAACCAGTTAGCATTCCCAGCATGCCAGAAATGGCTGATGTCATACCGGATCACATGAGCAGCATCAGGTCAGTTGCAGATTAAACAGAGGCCAAGATGGCAATTTCTTTGACTGAAAACGATAGTGGGGTTTACTTCCACTTTAAGGCTAACTCTAAACTTAAGACTTTTAAATTGTCTCCTATGGACAACTTGGAAATCTTTGTTTTTTGCTGTTTTTAGGCAAACAGGATTTTGAAATTTGATATACAGTATTTGATGTCTATTTGAATTCATATTTTTTAACCATTTACAGACCGCCCACCCGCCCACACTGTGTATGGGAAAGTGGCGTACCAACACAGGGCTCTGTACAGAAGGAACAATCTAAGCAGGGATGAGAAACAAAGAGATATTTAGTAAAAATCAGCACACATTACAAATTGTTAGGCTAGTTTTTAACCCCTTGATTGCCCTAGATGTTAACCCCTTCCCAGTCAGTGTCATTAGTGTACAGTGTATATTATTAGCACTGATCACTGTATTAGCATCACTGGTGATGTCAGTAGCAGTTAGTCAGATCCCCCCCAGCATCAGTTAGTGTCAGATTTCCCACTGCACTATTGCAGTTCCATTATAACTCGCTGATCACTGCCATTAGTATAAAAAAATATATAAATTCCAGTATACAGTATATATAGTTTGTAGACACTGTCTCTCATGCAAACCAATCAAGATACACTTATTGGGATTTTTTTTCCAAAGACAATACATTTTGGCTACATTTTATGAGGAATTTTTTTTTTTTTTGTGAATATGTTTTATAGCAGACAGTAGAAAATATTGGTATTTTTTCAAAATATTCTGCCTTTTTTTGTTTATAACGCAAAATATGAAAAACACAGTATTGATCAAATACTACCAAAGGGAGCTCTATTTGTGTAACAATATATATATATATATATATATATATATATATATAATTCTATGAGTCCTCTGCTTTCAGAAAATATTTTTGATTTGGACATTTTAAATACATTTTTGTGTTGAACCCTTTGTTATTCCCTGTTGTTCTTCCAGTCCTATTTTCCACCTGTTACTTTTGCAGCTATTCCTCTTGTCCTTCCTGGGTTCAACTGTAAGCTTATTACAGGTTGCTTCATCCCATGAAATACCGTATTTATCGGCGTATAACACGCACAGGCGTATAACACACACCCTAACTTTAAGAGGGAAGTTTCATGAAAAAAACTTTACACAGCCCCCTGCGTATAACACGCAGGCACAGTTTACCCTCTGTTTTCAGGGTAAAAAAAGCAAGTGTTATACGTCAATAAATACAGTACTTTTGTACTTTTTCTGCACTGAAAGCTATCTGGCTATGACATAAACATACATGCGCATATTTTTGCGTGATCTCATCTGCCTATGCCATGCTTCTTTCTTACGCCTATTTTTAATGAAGCTGCTTTTTTCCTAACTCTGACCTGTTTTACTCTCTATATCTAACCACATGCTTTTTTTAACTCTTACTCTTACTAGTAATCTGCTTTCTGTGAATTTGCTGTGTTCCTGATTATGTCTATATTAGTATTTTGACACTCACATCCAAAACACTATCAGTGATTTATTTGCACTAACATTTACATTTTCAGGATAGGCTTTCAGGGTTTTCCCTTCTTCTTAGTCCAACCAATACCGGCAGTGGCGGCTGGTGTGGTTTTTTTTTTGGGGGGGTGGCAAACAACCACCCCCCTGGGCGGCTGACAACACTCCCCCCTTCCCCCATTCATTCGCTCGCTTGCAGTCTGCCAGTCAGTCCGGCACTTGCCCCATCTAGGTGGCAGGTGGCAGGTGGCGGGTGGCGGCTGTGTCCTCTCCTCCAGCATGGCGGCTTCCACCGTGCGTCTCCTCTCTCCTCCTCCTAGGCACTAGGCATCCAATAGAATCGCCTGTACTTTCAGCCAAATGGGTGATGGGTCTCATGACCCGCTTCCTGATGGCCGGGAGGAGGATTCGTGTGAGAATAGCGAATATTCACCCACTATTGTCACACAACCAGGTGGGCTCAGAGCGCAGTGCTCTGTGCTCCCGAGCCCATCCTTTTTTGAAGGCTATTAGAGCCTCTGGCACTAATTTAAAAAAAAACATTCCCCATTGGAATCCATGGTTTGGCACCCTGTATGTAGATCAGGGGGCCTTACGCATGGTGTGGCGCCCGTGCACCCCTAATGGAGGGGCCACCACTGAATACCGGTACTCAAAACGTAGGACAAATTTTAAGAAAGAAAACAATACATTCACAGCAATAAGTAATTAATTGGCTTTGGAATGTGGAGGGTCACAGAGGTGAGAATGGTCAAAAAAGTTTTGGATAGCGATTTAGAAAATATAGGTCCACATTTAGTCCATTATTTCTTGTGTCTTATAGAACTATTATTCATATTTAAAAAGTTTTCCTTTCCTGAGTATTTTTTAAATTCCCCTTCCAAACAAAAACATTCATATCTTCAGTAGCAATACCATCCTTGTGTTTGGTGGTAATTGATGTACAGTGTATATTGCAAAGCTTATTCAGTATCTTACAGGAAACTAACAGTATTTCTGACTAATGGTTTTAGCATTTTTTCTACAAGCCCTGAGATTTGTTCAGCAAGTGAATTCACGTCTGTTATAATAGGTCTATCGGGAGTTCCTGGCTTGCGGATCTTGGACAACATGTAGACATTCCCAATCTCTTGATTATCTGGAATAGCACTGTTAAAGATACAGGTAAGCCTATAATAAGGCTTACCTGAATGCAAAATGAATATCTCCTAAACCTGTATGGTTTAGGAGATATTCACCTTGCATGCAGCCGCTGACGTCAGCGGCACATGCACAGTGAAGGCCTGGCAAAGGTCCGGTGTATCGTGCCGGAACTTGCCAGAACTGAGGGCTCCTGCGTGCATGCATGGTAGTGATGTCATTGTGGCTCCAGCCACTCACAGCACCAGAGCCACAAACCTGGAAGAATCGCTGAGGCAAAATGTCAGCTTCCTTTTTTTTTTTATTCTGACTATACAACCGCTTTAAGTTCTGAATGTAAGCTGGTTGGTAGTTTTCAATTCGATTTTTTAAGCCCCTTTCACACGTGTGCCTACGCTATGCGCAATCCGCTTACTCAGCGGAGAATCTCTCCGCTGATCCCCGCTGAGCAGGCGGATGTCAGGTCCGTGTCCACTCAGCTATGCAGAACAGACACGGACACAGTCCTGCTCTCCTCTATGGGGCAATCATATGGAAACGACCCTCTCTCCATTTCCATTCAATGCCATCCGATCCATTGGACGGATAGTAAATAGGACCACCATCCTTCTGTTTTTGGCGGACAGGATCAGATCGAATGGTGGCGGGTGTCAGCAGATTTGTGTCCGCTGATATCTGACGCTCCATAGGGGACAATACACGGTCCGATCAGGTCCACCTGAAAAACTGACTGATTGGACAAGGAGCCTTAGTGGTCACGTAAATTCAGGGATCAGACCATAATCCAATTTTTTAAGTACCACCTGCCAGCTGCCTCTTGTCATGTTTGTAAATATTTGGTTGTTTCTTGTGTAATTGTGTTACAAAAAATATTTTTGATGCAAAATCACTAATACAGCTACAATCATCTTAAACACTCAGCTCTGGTAATCTCCAGCGATTAGCTTTTAGGCAATGCTCCTTAATCAATTTCTCTGCTTTTCACACAGACTCTATTTGCATTATTACAACCTCAGCTTTTCTGGCTACTCCATGTTTTCTAGCCCCTAGTCTCTTTCAAGCATTGTCAGTCTGTTCTCTTTTTGAGTAGTGTTTTCCTGCTTTTATAACTTTTATTACTGCCTCTTCAGAATTACCTTGATCTTACAGTGAAAGATACTCTTTTATCTGTTTGGTGAAAAACACCCTCCAAAATTCTGGAAACTGTACAAAGAAAAGGCAAGAATAGAGCAAAGAAATAGCCATTAGTATATTAGTCAAAAGTATTTCCTGTGGTCTCCTTGCAGTTGATCATTGCTCCATTACTAACCTACAATGGTAGGTATGTATTGTGTCACTGTGTGGTGGTAACTATCTTGGTTGGGGCAGGTGTAATATTTGCCCAATAGCAGTGGTCAGAAATTCTAGCTAGTGAGTAAAGCTTCATCTATAGCATCCCCTATTTCCTTTAAAGCGGAGTTCCACCCAAATTTGGAACTTCCGCTTAATACAATCCTCTCCCCCTTACATGCCACATTTGGCATGTAATTTTTTTTGGGGGGGGAGTGGGGGCTTCAGTAGGAGTGGGACTTCCTGTCCCACTTCCTCCTTGTCATATCGCCTTTTGCTGGCCCCTCCCTGTAGGCGATCACCTGGGATGTGACAGGTCTCAGGCGATCGCCTGTCCACTCAGAGAGCGCTGCGCCGTTCACGCATGCGCAGTGAGTGCCCGGCCATGAAGCCGAAAGCTGTCACGGCCGGGTGCCCATACTATGAATGGAGGCGCCGGCTGAGAAGGGGGGAAAGGAGCGGAGCTCCGGGCGGCGCATCTCTGGACAGTGGAACAGGTAAGCGTATGTTTATTAAAAGCCAGCAGCTACACTATTTGTAGCTGCTGACTTTTAATAAACATAAAAAAAGGCTGGAACTCCCCTTTAAGCAAGCAGGCACAGTGGTAATTTGTAACTCCTAGTACTTATAACACAATGCTTCAGTCACAGGAAAGGTGGTACAAGAGGGAGTGCAAAGGTATACAAAGGGACATGGGCTAATCATGAACTGATGTTTTAGCAGGCATATAGCCAAAAACAGAACCCAGAGGCAACAGAAGGTCTGGTTTGGTACCTGTCAGTGGCATAATCCAAGGACAGGCAAAGGTCAGGACAGACAGCATAGAGTAAGTTGCCTGTCCAAAGTTTGTTATGTGTAAATAAAGTGCCACAGCACTATCAGTCTATCAAAGCAGAGGAGGTAATGTAGACAGCGCCAACACACTGCCTAGCAAAATGGATGTGGCCCAAAGAAGTACCACTTCTTCCAATAAAAATGGAGCAGGCGTTGTTGCCAGAGCAGGACTGCTTGACATCTGATGCTTGGGTCAGGTGCAAGATAGCAACTGAGTGAAAAGTAAACAGCACACTGGTGACATCTCCAAATCTCCATCTCCACATCTCCAAATCTCACAAAAAGTTACACTTACAAGAAATAACAATAAAAACAGCATGTATCAAATCACCAGCTCATTCACCGCAGATCTTCGCCTGACATCACACATTCGACTCCTCCCCTCTGCAGTGAATGAGCTGGTGATTTGATACATGCTGTTTTTATTGTTATTTCTTGTAAGTGTAACTTTTTAGGGGGGCTTTTTTAATAAATTTAAAAGCAGAGAACACTATGGTACTTGTGTTTTTTGTTTCATGTCCTTAACCCCTGGAAATATAAGTGGATTTGATTATTGAAAAGCGAGTGGAGGAAGGTGTTGTTTGGAGACAATTCAAACGTTGATTACCCACACAGAGGTGCAGTCTGGGGACTGTAGGAATTACTACCATTGGTAAGGTGGATTGATCGTGGTGGACACGAGGAGTGATCTGTCTATGAGTTTTATACTCATCCTTGAGGTGAGCAGGCATTTTAGCAGGTGGTGGTGTGCACTGAATATTGGATCCATTTAAATAGGATTTTACACAGCAGTGACAGCTTTAGAAACCTACATATGAACTGTTTTTTTTATTTTTCACAAATAGTTTTATTGAATGTATAATTATTTGTTTATATAAGATTTATAGATACGCAGCGCTGCACTATTTTCACAAAAATAAATATATGCGTAAGCCACAGTGCCCACGTCAAGGTTACTCTGTATACTGTGGTCCTAACTCTATAATTTTCAGAGTCTCCAAAGTTGGAGCACATATGGCAGTAGATAGATTAAGGGCAGGTGTGCCTGGAGGGAGCCCATCCCTTCTTAAGGACACATGAACGTACGTGACACCCACCAAATCTCACTACAATCTCCTGAAACTAGCAGTCAGAGGCAGAAGCCCCTTAAACCTCCCACAGCAGATACACAGATATGAAGCTGTAGGCAACACTCACATACTAGGGAGCGTACTGCAATTTTTCAGTAGGTTAACCAGATAAATTTAGATTTTCAAGGGTACTAACTAGGCACAATTAACTTTATAAAATGTTTCTTAGAAACCTAGCAAATCTTTTTTTTTTTTTTTTAGTTCAATTCCACTTTAAATAATCTTTTTCAGAGTTGTTACGATAATGTACCTTTAAACTGTTACAGCTGCCGTGAAATAAAATATAAAGAATACACTGCAGCACAAGCCTCTGCACATTATCCTACATATTTTCACATTTAGGCATGTTGTATTCTGAAGACACACTTTTTATATGGTAGCCTATGTTTATCATTAAAGCAAATGCAGGCTATAGACATACAAAAATGTGTATTTCATACCACATTCTCTTTCCTTGCTGCTGTAAGTATAATGTATCCTGGCAGATCAAAATACCTGTATGAAAAGGACTTTTTCTCATTTGTCACTAAAGCTACAATACATAAGGGATGTGATTATTTAACATTATGATTTTTAATATTCATAGATTAAGGAAAGCTTTGAAAAAATTTCTAGTTTGAGCTAAATTTTGACTTTTACAGTTCTACATCATCTATCAAATTATCTATCTATCTATCTATCTATCTATCTATCTATCTATCTATCTATCTATCTATCTATCTATCTATCTATCTATCTGTCTATCTATCTATCTATCTATCTCCAGTTACATGTTAAACTGGATTTAACAAGCTGCAGAATAATGTGTAAGTAAATCAGAAATGTACCTACACTGAAAAAAATTGATTGGTTACTATGTGTTTTTGCGCTTTGCATACACCTTTTTTTCTTGCATTGCCTTATTTTATAAACTGGATATCGTACTGTAGGACAGATTTTTGTTTTAAATAAATTCACAGTCATAAAATTGTCTTTCTGCACCCATGATCAGCTCTTGTCAGATATCATAGAAACGGCAAGCAAACAGGAATGAAACAGCTCTCTTTCTATGCATGGATATGTGCTGGATATGTAGTAATACATAAGTCATACCTATGCTTCAGAGTAGCTGAAAGCTCTGATATTCAAGTTTGTCAACTGCAGTGGCTCTAGTGAAATGCGGGGGAAGAATGAGCAAGGGGAGGGGGATTTGATTCAAGGTCTGCTCCCTGCATGACTGATCAACATCATTTCCATACTATAATTACATTGCCCAATCCTCTCCTGATTTTACTGCTATCTTGTAAGGCATCCTGGTTCTGAGTAATTTAAAGCTATATGAGATGTCAGACTGCTTGAAACAATCAACCTCTGAAGAAATATGGTCAGAGATAATAATTGATAAGTCCCTTTAGGTGATAGGGCCTCTTATTCCTACTTGGCCTCTTGTGAAATGGCCTTGTTGATTCACTTCATGCAGATTTCCTCACTATATTGAGAGCAAAGAAAAGCAGTCGGTCTGCTTCAGAAAAATAAAGAGAAAATATAAAAGGGTTAAGGCAATTTAGAAACACTGAAAGGCAAACATGAACTTTGGGTTTACTTTCATACATATCAATGGGGTGTTTATATCTGAGATGGCTATAATTCTTTTCAAGCAATTTTTCCCTGTCCTGCTGAATCCCAGTAGGCCAAAACAGTACCATCCATGGCTAGGTGTTTGGGATCAACTAAAGCCAAGTGAAGCTTTAAATACATAATGGACGAGGAAAGACATACAAAAATAGTACTTACCCAGAAATCATTTCTTCTTTTGGGGAGGATTTTTTTTTACATGAACTGTTCTCTAAACAGGGGAAATGCAGGCTTTTTAACAACTTCAGCCCCGGAAGAATTTACCCCCTTCCTGACCAGAGCACTTTTTGCGATTCAGCACTTTGCCGCTTTAACTGACAATTGCGTGGTCGTGCGACGTTGCACCCAAACAAAATTAATGTCCTTTTTTTCCCACAAATAGAGATTTCTTTTGGTGGTATTTTATCACCTCTATGATTTTTATTTTTTGCGCTATAAACAAAAAAAGAATCATATTTTTTACTTTTTGCTATAATAAATATCACCAAAAAATATATACTGTATAAAAAAACAAATTTGTTGCTCAGTTTAGGCCGACTCGTATTCTTCTACATATTTTTGGTAAATAATAAGTGTATATTGATTGGTTTGCGCAAATGTTATAGCGTCTACAAAATAGGGGATAGTTTTATGGCATTTTTATTATTATTATTTTTTTTTACTAATAATGGCGGCAATCTGCAAATTTTATCGTGGCTGCGACATTATGGCGGACAAATCGGACACTTTTGATGCTATTTTGGGACCATTGTCATTTATACAGCGATCAATGCTATAAAAATGCAATGGATACTATGTACATAACACTGAAAGGGAAGGGGTTAACCACTAGGGGGCGAGGAAGGGGTTAAGTGTGCCCTAGGGAGTGATTCTAACTGTGGGGGGGCTGGGCTACGAGTGACACGACAGTGATCACTGCTCCCGATGACAGGGAGCAGTAGATAACTGTCCTGTCACTAGGCAGAACAGGGAAATGCCTTGTTTACATAGGCATCTCCCCGTTCTGCAGCTCTGTGAAACGATCGCAGGACACCGGCGCACATCAAGTCGGCGGGTCCTGCTTGCAAGGCTACGGAGCTCGCGGCAGGGGCGCGCGCGCGCCGCCAGCGGCAAATTCAAAGAAACGTACAAGTACGTCCCTTTGCGCAGCCGTGCCATTCTGCCGACTTATATCTACAGGGGGCGGTCGGCAAGTGGTTAAAGGTGGGTTTCCAAAATTAGCACTATGTGGGTACATTAACTTCCACCTCTCACTTAATAGTCTTTTATTTTCTTAGGTTTAGTTAACCTCTTAAAGCGATATTAAAGTCTCATTTTTTCTTCTTTTAAAATATCAAACATGTTATACTTACCTGCTCTGAGCAATCGTTTTGCACAGAGAAACCCCGATCCTCCTCTTCTCAGGTGCCATGCCAGTGCTCCTGGCTCCTCCCTCCTGCTGGGTGCCCCCACAGCAAGCACCCAAGCAGGCTCACTCCCAACCCACGGCTTTGTCTGTCCATTCACACACTGAGCCTCTGCTTGGCCCCGTCCTCTCTGTCTCCTGATTAAAACACTGGCTCTGATTGACAGCAGCAGGAGCCAATAGCTCCCGCTGCTGCCATAAGCCAATCAGGACTGCATGTCCCTATAGAGGCAAGGCATAGGATGCAGGAAGGTAAAACACCTGTTGCCTTTGCAACCACTTTAAGAACCATTACTAGCATAATTTGTTTTCAATATGAGAAATGATTTGTTGTTGCTAGCTTATCTGATTTGTTTGCCATTAATTGGATTGTACAGTTTTATTCACTATCTATGAATAAAACATGGAAATGGTTTTATGGAAATGGCACAGTGTGTTGGAACTTTTCGTTTTACGAAAACAGGACACAAATCACCGGGGGACCTAGAAACTGTCGTTTTTACAGAAGCAGAAAAACTGAATTACAGTGGTCAAGGACTTGTTGTTCTATATCACAGGTGACAAACACAAGACCTGTGGGCCAAATTCAGCCCGCCAGGCCCTGTGATGTGGCCATGCATCGACTGCTGGCTGCCACTGCTGTCTGTTCAGGTCTCCCAGGTAGCAAGAGTAAACATCTTCCTCCTCAGCCCCGCGAGCAGCGCCGGCTTTGTGTGAGCGCATGCGCGGCTGGTCAGTCTTCTAGGGAACAAGAATAAACATTTCTCGCTCTCTCTCTCCTCCTCAGTCCCTCCAGCAGCATCGGCTCTGTGTGAGCTGAGCACATTCATGATCGGCCAGGCATAACTGTCAGTGGCGGAAGTTCCTGACAGCTCCGGCGGCTATGTTTCTTTTCAATCAAGTAGGCTACATGCTGAGGGTGGGCTTTTGAGGGCTTTCTTTATCCCTTAGTGGCGATGAAGGGAGGGAGCATTGTTAAAGCCTTCTTTTTGCACTGGTGGTTTTGATGGTGAAATAAGACATATAGGGCAGAACTGAATACTGGTACTGGTGCTGCACATAGAGATTAACCTACACAGGGAGGTACTAACTATAGCACAATACACAGGGAGGGAGCCGCCTATATGGGAAGGTACTCGAGCTGGGGGCTAGGTATGAAGGTAGGAGAGAGTACATATGTGAGGAAGCTTGGGGGGGGTGAGGGCTGTGAAGGCAGATCTGTGCAGAGGTGGCGGATGGGAGGAGAGTGGTGGGTGCAGAGGTCAGAACCCAGGAGGAGGGGTGGAAATGAGATGTTGCACACTGTGCATAGCATACTCCTGAACCATGCACTCTGAACGTAGCGCACCCCTGAACCCTGCACTCTTTACGTAGCGCACCCTGAACCCTGCACTCTGTACGTAGCAGAACCCTGCCCTCTGTACATAGTGCACCCCTGAACATTGCACTCTGTAAGTAGCACACCCCTGAACTCTGTACATAGCACACCCCTGAACCCTGCACTCTGTACGTAATGCACTCCTGAACCCTGCACTCTGTACATAACACACCCCTGAACCCTTCACTCTGTACACGGCATGCCCCAAAACCCTGTACTCTATGTAGTGCACCCCTGAACCCTGTACTCTGTATGTAACGCACTCCTGAACCCTGCACAATGTATGTAACACATTCCTAAACTCTGTACTCTGTACATAAGGCACTCCTGAACCCTGTACTCTGTACATAAAGAACTCCTGAACCCTACACTCTGTACATAAGGCACTCTTGAACCCTGCATTTTGTGCATAACGCATCCCTTAACTCTGCACTCTGTACATAACGCACTCCTGGACCCAGTACTCTGTACATAACGCACCCCTGAACCCTGCACTCTGAACGTAGCACACCCCTGAACCCTGTACTCTGTACATAACACCTTCCTGAACCCTGTACTCTGTACATAATGCACTCCTGAACCCTAAACTCTGTACATAATGCACTTCTGAACCCTGAACTCTGTACATAACGCACCCCTGAACCTTGCACTTTGTACGTAGCGCACCCCTGAATTCTGCACTCTGTACGCAGTGCACCCCTGAACCCTGCACTCTGTATGCAGCACACCCCTAAACCCTGCACTCTGTACGCACTTGCGCCCCTGAACCATGTACTCTGTATTGAGTGCACCCCTGAACCTCTGAGCCCTGCACTCTGTACATAACGCACCCTGAACTCTGCACTCTGTACATAACACACCTCTGAACCCTGCACTCTGTACATACCATACCTCTGAACCCTGCACTCTGTACGTAGCACACCCCTGAACCCTGTACTCTGTACGCAGTGTGCCCCTGAACCCTGTACTCTGTACGTAGTGTACCCCTGAACCTTGCACTCTGTATGTAACGCACCCTTGAACCCTGCACTCTGTATATAACGAACTCCAGAACTGCACTCTGTACACAAGGCACTCCTGAACTCGGCAATTTGTACATAACGCATTCCTGAACCATGCACTCTGTACATAACGCACCCCTGAACCCTGCACTTTGTACATAGCGCACCCCAGATGCAACCGGCACTTGGAGGGCAACCATACTGCTGATGTGGCCCACAATGAAATTGAGTTTGACACTCCTGTTCTACATAGACAGGGGAAAGGCTAGTATAGGGTGCTGGGAATTTAAGTTCTGCATAGACTTGAGAAATCTCATTGGGGGCATTAGGGAGTTTGAGCTCTGCAGAGACAGGAAACGGAAGTGCAGTGTGCAAGGACTTGTAATAAAAAAATGGAAATTCAAGTAAAGTGTCCTGGGACTTTCAGTTCAACAAAGACGGGGATATATTACTTAAACCTACTGGGACTTGTAGGTCTACAGAAGTAGGAAAATGCAAATATGTTGTTGGTACTTCTCAGAGACAAGAGAATTGCATACTGTATACATCATGCTGGAACTTGTATGGAGACAGGGACAGGACAGAGGCCAGCAAGGAAAGCTGTAACATTATATGATGTGCTGGGTGCAGTGTGAACTGCATCTATTGGTGTGTAGCAGTACAAAGTGTGTACAGTGGGTTTAGTTATATATTCAATATTCTGTATGAAGAAAGGAATGGTACCATGCTAAAGTTATATCTAAGATCTGGTGTCACTATACTATGTGATGGTTTTGTTTATTTAGAATTTTACAAAGCAAGCCTGAAAATTTTGAAAAATGTATTTTTTACTTTCTGCTATAAAAGTTTTTGGCACAATGTAATCTGCTACATGTCTTTGGTAAAAAAAAAAATCACAATAAGTGTATATTAATTGGCTTGCGTGAAAGTTATAGCATCCACATGGGACTGTGATAGTGTGGCAGACAATCTGACACTAACTGCCACTGAGTGGGAACTGACTAACTGCCCCTGACATCACCAGTGACACTAATACAATGATCAGTGATAATACTATACACTGTCACTGTACTAATGACATTGGCTGGGAAGGGATTAACATCTAAGGTGATCAATGGGTTAAATGTGTGTCTAGCAATGTGCAATGTGTTGAGTATGTGCAACTTTTTACTAAATATCTCTTTGTTTCATATCCCTGCTTTGCTGGGTTAAAAAACTGAGAGATTGTTCCCTCTGTACAGAGCCCTGTGTTGATTGTCAGCATAGAGCTCTGGGCTGTGATTGGACATAGCTGATCAGCAGGTGCTGGCCACGAATCATTGGAACTGCTGACAGACCCCCACGGTGTACAATCACAGGGGGTGTCAGTGTGGGGGGTTGCCTAGAAACAATGCAGTACATTGTGGGCGGTCAGTCTGTAAGTGGTTAACTATTCTTATAAAGCTAGTGGACAGTGGAACCTGACTTTTTCTGTCTTGAAGAGGTATGTCCAACTAGAAATGTGTTGAAAAATGAAGATTCTTTGGCAGTAATAGCTCTGAAAGAGAGTAAAGGTAGGAATCAGCACCCATCAGATTGATATTTATTTTTCAGATTCTTTTGCTGGGTGCATTTTTTATTATTATTTTCCGGGGAGTCACTTTAAGAGTAAAATTATTTATAGTATTTTAAATTGCACCTGGATGTTATGGAAGCTCCTTTCTGCTATACTGGGCCGGTTTTATGTGCCAAAAAAGCTTTCATTAGCTGGGAACATGATGTAAGATACTGTAGAACACATGGTGTATTGTAATGATTGTTTGTTTATTACTGTATTTATTGGCGTGTAACACTCACTTTTTTACCCTGAAAATAGAGGGTAAACTGTGCCTGCGTGTTATACGCAGGGGGCTGTGGAAAGTTTTTTTCCTGAAACTTCCCTCTTAAAGTTGGGGGCGTGTTATATGCCGATAAATACGGTAATTGCATATTAAAATGATTGTGTCAGGGACACACTAGCCATAGTGCAGTTGAAGTTTCCAAGGCACACATAAATGCGCAGGTGCGGTAATGTGGGTGCCTGTCTGGCGTTGTACAGGCATGCGTATAGGCGTGCACGCATTTGCCAATGACACTGGTGCTGAATGGCCTGATCTGCAGCTGTTATTGGTGTTCCTGTTCCTGCGTTTGACTCTTGTGATTGACGTGGCTTATCCTGACCAGGGATGAGCCGAACACCCCCCTGTTCGGTTCGCACCAGAACCTGCGAACAGACAAAATGTTCGTGTAAACTTTAGAACCCTATTAAATACAATGGACTCGAACGTTCAAAATCTAAAGTGTTAATTATAAAGGCTAATATGCAAGTTATTGTCCTAAAAAGTGTTTGGGGACCCGGGTCCTGCCCCAGGGGACATGTATCAATGCAAAAAGAAGTTTTAAAAACTGCCGTTTTTTTGGGAGCAGTGATTTTAATAATGCTTAAAATGAAAAAATAAAAGTGAAATATTCCTTTAAATTTCGTACCTGGGGGGTGTGTATGATATGCATGTGAAGTGGCGCATGTTTCCCGTGTTTAGAACTGTCCCTGCAAAAAATGTCATTTTTGAAAGAAATAAATGCATTTAAAACTGACTCGCGGCTATTAATGAATTGTCGGCTCCCGGCAATAAATACAAAAGTCATTGATAAAAAAAAAAAAAAAAGCCTGGGGGTTCCCCAGAATTCAATTACCAGGCCCTTCAGGTCTGGAATGGATATTAAGGGGAACCCTGCCGCAAATTAAAAAAAAAATTGACGTGGGGTTCCCCCAAATATCCATTCCAGGCCCTTCAGATCTGGCATGGATTTTAAGGGGAACTCCACCCCAAATTTAAAAAAAAAATGGCGTGGAGTCCCCCTAAAAATCCATACCAGACCCCTTATCCGAGCACGCAACCTGGCCGGCCGCAGGGGAAAAGGGGAGGATGAGAGAGCGGCCCCCCCCTCCCTCCTGAACCGTACCAGGCCACATGCCCTCAACATGGGGAGGATGTCCCCATGTTGATGGGGACAAGGGCCTCATCCCCACAACCCTTGCCCGGTGGTTGTGGGGGTCTGCGGGCGGGGGGCTTATCGGAATCTGGAAGACCCCTTTAACAAAGGGGACCCCCAGATCCCGCCCCCCCCCCCTATGTGAATTGGTAAGGGGTACATTGTACCCCTACCATTTCACAAAGAAAGCGTAATTTTTTTTTAAAAAAAACACACAAACACCTTGAAAAAGTCCTTTATTTAAAAAAAAAAAAAACATTCCAGCGGTGAAATCCAGTGTCCCGCGGCGATCCCGATGTCCAGCGCTGTCCTTCATTGGTTGTGCCTGAGCGGACCTGATGGGGAACTCCCTCTCAGTATTTTAAATGTATAGACCCGCCCCTTCTAAAGTTCCCCATCAGGTCCGCTCAGCGGACCAGATGCGGAACATGAGAAGGGGCGGGTCTATACATGTATTACCAAAGTGAGAGCAGTCCCCCATCAGGTCCGCCCCCTCGGTATGTCAGACCCGCCTACGTCATTGGCTTGAGCGGGGAACTTCCTTCACTATGTAAATTTAAATTACACAGTGAAGGAAGTTCCCCGCTCAAGCTAATGACGTAGGCGGGTCCGACATACCGAGGGAGCGGACCTGATGGGGAACTTTAGAAGGGGCGGGTCTATACATTTAAAATACTGAGAGGGAGTTCCCCATCAGGTCCGCTCAGGCACAACCAATGAAGGACAGCGCTGGACATCGGGATCGCCGCGGGACACTGGATTTCACCGCTGGAATGTTTTTTTTTTTTAATAAAGGACTTTTTCAAGGTGTTTGTGTGTTTTTTTAAACATTTTTTTACGCTTTCTTCGTGAAATGGTAGGGGTACAACGTACCCCTTACCAATTCACATAGGGGGGGGCCGGGATCTGGGGGTCACCTTTGTTAAAGGGGTCTTCCAGATTCCGATAAGCCCCCCGCCCGCAGACCCCCACAACCACCGGCCGCTCTCTCGTCCCCCCCTTTTCCCCTGCGGCCGGCCAGGTTGCGTGCTCGGATAAGGGGTCTGGTATGGATTTTTAGGGGGACTCCACGCCATTTTTTTTTTAAATTTGGGGTGGAGTTCCCCTTAAAATCCATGCCAGATCTGAAGGGCCTGGAATGGATATTTGGGGGAACCCCACGTCAATTTTTTTTAAATTTGCGGCGGGGTTTCCCTTAATATCCATTCCAGACCTGAAGGGCCTGGTAATTGAATTCTGGGGAACCCCCACGCTTTTTTTTTTTTTTTTATCAATGACTTTTGTATGTATTGCCGGGAGCCGACAATTCATTAATAGCCGCGAGTCAGTTTTAAAATACTTTTTTTCTTTCAAAAATGACATTTTTTGCAGGGACAGTTCTAAGCACGGGAAACATGCGCCACTTCACATGCATATCATACACACCCCCCAGGTACGAAATTTAAAGGAATATTTCACTTTTATTTTTTCATTTTAAGCATTATTAAAATCACTGCTCCCGAAAAAACGGCCGTTTTTAAAACTTCTTTTTGCATTGATACATGTCCCCTGGGGCAGGACCCCGGTCCCCAAACACTTTTTAGGACAATAACTTGCATATTAGCCTTTATAATTAACACTTTAGATTTCTCCCATAGATTTTTCGAATTTGCCGCGAACACCCCAATTTGTTCGCTGTTCGGCGAACGGGCGAACAGGCAATGTTCGAGTCGAACATGAGTTCGACTCGAACTCGAAGCTCATCCCTAATCCTGACCATGCTTGAATGCTACCTGCCCTGACTTTGGCTTGTCTGACCCTGCATCCAGTAATTCCATCTGTTCTGCTCTTCATACTGTCTGGTTATGCTGGTCCTCCACTTGCCGTGTGCTGACAGTTTTCCGGAACTTGCAATCAGCTGCTGTCTGCTAAGCAACTGCTGCCTGCTGCCTGCTGCCTACCCAGCCCAGGGTCTGCTGTTCCTGCTGCCATCCACTGCTGCAGCTATCCAGCCCAACTCTGATGATGCACCTGCCACGCACCTCTGCATCTGGCGGAAGATCTTACAAGCCCTCATACCTCACTGCGCTCTTGTGGCCACTGTCACAACATCAGTGGTCCTTGAGCCAGGGCTGTACGAGAGGTCTCCCTCTACACATCAGGCTCTGCCACGGGGTACATGACAGATTGCATATTTCATGTCCATTTATTTGTTTCCTCCCCATTTTAACAAAACTTATTTTGTAGCTTAGTGTCACATCTGTCACTTTCTTACCCAAACATTGTTGGAATTGTCTGCTTCTTTTTTATTGTAATGATTGCCCATTATAATAAGTATTGCTTATTTGATACTTGCTTATTGTAAGGAATGCCCAATTGTTCCCTGTATATTGTTGGTTGCCCATTTATTGGCAGCATTAATGTAACATTTCCTGATTGTTGACTCGGGATGAGGCCGATGTTCGAGTGGGTGTTCGCCGAACAGCGAACATTATGCCGCGTTCGTGACAAATTTGAAAGCCGCGGAACACCGTTAAAGTCTATGGGACACTAACATGAAAAACCAAAAGTGCTAATTTTAAAGGCTTATATGCAAGTTATTGCAATAAAAAAGTGTTTGGGGACCCGGGTCCTGCCCCAAGGGACATGTATCAATGCAAAAAAAAGTTTTTTCCGGTAGTAATAATTTTAATAATGCTTAAATTGAAACAATAAAAATGAAATATAATCAGAAGAAAGAAAAAATATATAACACAGTTATAATGAACAATAATGTGACATATAGAACCAATATCTAAATAATCCAGATGTGCAGCACGTGTTAAAAAATTAAATCACTAAAACATGTTGATAATCCACAAACATTATCCATAAATGGGAAGGGTAAGATGGATAGGATGAATGGAATAACATACTCAGTGCATAAGTGAACTAAACTAATAAAGAAAGACAGTCCCAAATAAGTCCTGGTGGTGACTTCCCGATACTTCCAAAATAACTTCTTATAGGTATATGGTATATGGATAAGTCATATGTAGATAAAGTCCCGTCACCAATGGAGTGCTTGGAGAAAATCCTGTGGCATCCACCCTGTGGTCACACCTAGCTTACCTCCCTGTTGGAGGTAAGCTAGGTGTGACCACAGGGTGGATGCCACAGAGCTAGGTGTGACCACAGGGTGGATGCCACAGGATTTTCTCCAAGCACTCCATTGGTGACGGGACTTTATCTACATATGACTTATCCATATACCATATACCTGGTACAAGTATCGGGAAGTCACCACCAGGACTTATTTGGGACTGTCTTTCTTTATTAGTTTAGTTCACTTATGCACTGAGTGTGTTATTCCATTCATCCTATCCATCTTACCCTTCCCATTTATGGATAATGTTTGTGGATTATCAATATGTTTTAGTGATTTAATTTTTTAACACGTGCTGCACATCTGGATTATTTAGATATTGGTTCTATATGTCACATTATTCTTCATTATAACTGTGTTATATATTTTTTCTTTCTTCTGATTATATTTGATCAGTCCTTTATTAGTGCACGTACATTTGTGTCACTGTGCACATTGCACATCATTGCTAGTTAGCCAAGTACTAGCTAATTACTTACCCACTCTGTCTCTCATTCTCCCTCATCTTCCCCTCCCCCTCCCCTCCCCCTCCTTTCCACACCTTTCACCTTTGTTTGCCACATCCCCTCCGATTTTTATTTATACTCCCTCTCCCTCCCCATTTTTATCCAATCTGATACACTACAGCGCAGTCACCATCACGTTTTTTATACTTTATTGTTCACTCGGACCAGACCCTCCGGTGATTGCTGCAGTATTCCATCCGTTCCCTATCCTTCCCCTACACCTCCCACCCGTTTCACTACTCAGCTAGCGCAAGGGTTTTGTCTGTTTTATAATAAAAATGAAATATTCCTTTAAATATCGTGCCTGGGGGGTGTCTATAGTATGCCTGTAAAGTGGCATGTTTTTTCCATGTTTAGAACAGCACCACAGCAAAATGAAATTTCTAAAGAAAAAAAGTAATTTAACCACTTCAGCCCTGGAAGATTTGGCTGCTCAATGACCAGAGCACTTTTTACAATTTGGCACTGTGCTGTTTTAACTGGTAATTGCACGGTCATGCAATGCTGTACCCAAACAAAATTTGCGTCACTTTTTTTACATTAAATTGTAATTTTCCTGAAACTTGTGGCAAAATATAAAAATATTCCGTGGACACAACATGCCTCTCAGCAAATAGCTTGGGGTGTCTACTTTCCACATTTGGGGGGGGGGGTTGTGCTATTTGGGCATTTTATGGCCTCCGAAACTGTGATAGGTAATTCAGGAAGTGAAATCACCATTTTACGCCCTTATAAAGCCTGAAGGTGGTGATTGGTTTTCGGGGTCCTGTACACGGCTAGGCTCCCAAAAAGTCTCACACATCTGGTATTCCCATACTCAGGAGAAGTAGCAGAATGTATTTTGGGGTGTAATTCCACATATAACCCTACCGTGTTTGCACAATATATCATTTAGTGACAACTTTGTGTAAAACAATTGGGGTCCATTAGACCCTAGATCTCTCCTCTGCCCTTAAAGCATCTGACCACACTAAGATCGGTGTGATAAAATGCTTTCTCAATTTCCCAATGGTGCTGTTTATGTCGGGCGAAACCTAAGTCATGAAATGCTTGTAGCTTCCAGTTTCTTAGGCCATAGAGATGATTGGAGCCATTCTGGTCTTCTATAAGCTCTATGGTCAGCTGACGGAACCACCGGCTGCATTCTCGGGTTCCCTGGTGGGACAGGAGAGCCAGAGAAAACCATGGAAGACGGCGGGATTGCTTTTACATGAATTAGAATTGCTTTTACATGAAAGCTGACCACTGTCAGGGAAATGGCCGTGGAAGTACTGGCAATCTTGCCAGTAGAAGAAATGGGCGCCATAGGCATATCATGTGACAGGTGGATCCTGTGCATGACCCCGGCTAGCTATATGGACTTGCTCCTGCTTGATTACCAGTTTATGACCTCAGCTTACTTCACAGACTTGCTCTTGCTTCTGGCCATCCTGTGTTTGACCCTCAGCCGGGCGTCCACTGGCCACCCTGTGTTTGACCCTCAGCCGGGCGTCCACTGGCCTTCCTGTGTTTGACCCTCAGCCGAGTGTCCACTGCTGTCCTCTGAAGCGCGGTCTATTCCAAGCACAGCGTGAAGTTCCTGACCTCCTGTGCACCACCACGCCCTGTAGTCCTCACAAGGTGATGCTCTTCTGGACCCACCCAGATCCTGCCAGCAACCCGTGCTACTTTGGGTTGTATACCTTCTGTGGCACGTTCAGAGGTATACCGCACCTAGCCGCAAGGGGAGACCCTCTCTGCATATTGGCTTCGGAACGGGTACGTGACTACCACTGGCTGAAAAGAATTATACCAAGATGATACCTAAACCTGCAGGCATCATTCTGGTGTAAACATTTAAAGTCCAGCAACATACAGTACCAGTAGGTTGCTGGTCCTTGTTAGGCATATATTGTAATGTTCTTTATTTCATGCAGCCTGTGGGCTGAACGAAAAAAAAAGGGATTGATCGGTGGGTATTCCACCATTAGAATACCACCCTTCATCCACCCACTTCTAATGATGGGCATACATGCACCATTTTTTTTAACTGTGGTGGTGAAATCACCTCCTACAGCGCTGGAGTCGCTGATTTAAGTATCGTGAGAGCAAACGCTACTGCTGTCAAGATAAATAAATCAGTGCTGCAGCTGAATGGCATAACTGAAAAGCAAACAATGGTAACAATAAAACATTAACTCATTTAAACAACTTATTTTTTATCGCAATCTGTGCCTAAAAAATATATGCCAAAGCATGGGGGCAATCTGCCCCTCCTCCCCTGCCCCCATGCTTTGGCATATATGCTCTTATTTTTTAACTGTGGTGGTGAAATCACCTCCTACAGCGCTGGAGTCATGGCTTTACGTATCGTGGGAGCAAACGCTGTTGCTGTCAGAATAAATAAACCTGTGCTGCAGCTGAATGTGTGTACCTGCTAAGCAAATGATGGTTAACAATAAACAAAGTAACAAAGTAACATTACCGTCGATAGTAAGACATACCATACCTGCAAAACAAATATAATAAAACTGTAAAAATAAAACATTACAGTTCTAAAATAACAATGGAGAGAGAACAATAGATATAGAACAATAGAGAGAGAACAATAGAGCGGACAATAGAGAGCGAACGTAAGAGAGAGAAGAATAGAGAGAGAAGAAAAATAAAACAACTCTTTTTGGCTTTTTTTTGTGTTTTTTATGTGTTTAGATTTTTTTTATAAACTGTAAACTGTAACTATAAACATTCCAGATTAGGATCTCTCAAAATGTGATGGCCATCTCATCTTTCGAGACCCTGTGTACGTGTGCCCTAGGACTGTGCATTGCTGTACCCTACGCTAATACTCCACTAGTGTGTGGTAGCGTTTAAAACAGACACCAATGCAGAGACCAGGTTGGTCAGGACATATCCACATTTTCTGAAGGCACAACATCTTATTTGAGGGTTTCTTTGGGTAGGGGTACCAGGGAGGACATACGGAAAACGCCTCTCATGCAGCCAGATCACTGAATTTGGAAGGTGGGCCACAGCACCGTCTGGAAACAGAAGGGCTATGATGATCTCTTTCTGGAATTTAAGGAAGGATCCTGTTTATCCTGAAGCTTTGTATAGCACATAAGCATTCAGCAGAGCCAATTGGAACAAATATACAGACAATTTTTTATACCAGCGTCTGGCCTTACGCGCAATTAGGTACGTCGCCAACAACTGGTTGTTGAGGTCTACCCCTCCCATGTTAGCGTAGTATTCGTGGACAGAGAGGGGTTTCTCCACAACACCAGTCACCGTAGAAATTTGGACAGCCGTATCTGCGTGAAGGGAGGGCAGAAAAAAAACATTCCATGTATCCTTTCACTTCACTGCTAACAAATTATTACACTTCAAGGAGGCTCTCTCCCCCCATCTAAGTTGGGATTCTACAAGCCGTTGGTGGAAGCCCCGGCGATTAGATTGCATGGTGCCACATGCGCCAATTCCACAATCAAAAAGGTGAGACAAAAAAGTGGCCCGCTTGTGTAATAATTGTCCACGTACAAGTGGTAGCCCTTTCCGAATAAGGGTGACACCAAGTCTCACACAATCTTACCGGCGCTCCCTATGTAGTCTGGGAAGTTCTCCGGCTCTTTTCCCTCATAAACTATAAAACTATATGTATAGCCTGTTGTCCTGTCACAGAGCTTATACATCTTGACCCCATATCTGGCACGCTTGCTGGGAAGATACTGTTTGATAGACAAGCGGCCAGAAAACTTAATCAGGGACTCATCAACACAGACAACTTGATCGGGAGTAAACAAGGCTGCAAACTGCTGGTTGAAGTGGTTTACGAGGGGCAACATTTTGTGGAGCCGATTGTATCCAGGGTCACCCCGAGGATGACAGAGTTCATTATCATTGAAGTGCATGAACCGCAAGATCTGCTCGTATCATGTCCTGGTCATGGAGACAGAGAACACGGGCATATGGTGAATTGGGTCAGTGGACAAATATGACCGCAACTCACTTTTTTTTAACTACGCCCATAAGGAGGGATAGGCCCGGGAAGTTCTTAAATTTGGAGACCGTAATAGGTCTACAATCTCTGGCAAGGGGCAACTGGGTATTAGCAGGTGTGACAGCAGGAAGGTAAAGTCACCTGGTTGCATCCAGGGGGTAGATATATTTCTCCCAGATTCAGGCTTTATGCCGACTTATACAACTAGGGAGTTGATGAAGCCCAGCTGAGGCTAGTGGGCTCATGAATGACTCATACCTCTAGGGAGAGTGCTGGGCGTCGTGAGGCAGGGAGTTGATGAGACCAGCTGAAGCCTGTCAGTTCGTTTAAGGCCTCTATAAAAACTCCCAGATTCATTAGGTGTTAGCTCATGCCTGGAACCAGACCTGTGTGGACTGTCTAGGGAGAGTGAACCCCTGTGCGGTGAGGCAAAGCCTGTGTGGCTATTTGTTTGGACTTTTACTAAACCAGGGACTTAGGGACTAGGACAGCACCAGGCTGATCCCAGTTGTTAGTTTAGGAAACCTGCATGTTTAGTCAGAGGTCAAACTGACCAGGATTTATTTTGTTTATGTTTCTTTTTGGCTTTGCTGTGTTTTTGTCACTGTACATAGAGAAATAAACCGCACCTTTTGATTTTGAAAACCACAACCTCCGTCTGCTGGCCCTGTTTTTGTGTGGGGAGCCCAACCAGGGGGTCACACACACCCGCTACCGAGTTAACCCCCTCACAGTTGGTGGAGAATGCGGGCAGTTTTTTTTAAGCCAGCATGGAGGAGATACTGAAACAGCTGGCTCTAGCAAATGCCAATCAACAGCAGACAAATGCAGGTTTGCAAAGGAGCCTTGCAGCCCAGCAGCAAGCTCATCAACAAGCCCAGCAGCAATCTGAGGCCCGCTTCATAGACCTGTTACAGAAGCAAGAGCAGAGACTACAACAAATGGAAGCAGTAATGCAGCAACGTCCGCAGACCAGTGAGGAAAGCCGTCCCACTAATACCGCGTCCTTTGGGGTGAGTCGTTTATTGACAAAAATGACTGGAGAGGATGATCCAGAGGTATTTTTGACCACATTTGAAAGGACTGCTGAAAGAGAAAAGTGGCCTGAGGAGCAGTGGGCTGGACTGGTGGCTCCTCTGTTAACTGGTGAATCGCAGAAGGCTTACTATGACCTAGAGCCTGACCAAGCAAAAGACTATGTGATGCTAAAAGCTGAAATATTGGCAAGGCTGGGTGTCACCCTGGCTGTCCGGGCTCAGCGTGTGCATAACTGGACTTTCCAGCTTGGAAAACCCCCCAGGTCTCAAATGTATGATCTCATTCACCTGAGCAGGAAGTGGCTACAGCCAGAGACTTTGTCCGCACCAGAGATTGTGGAACGTGTTGTAATGGATCGGTTTTTGAGAGCTCTTCCTACTGCCATCCAAAAGTGGGTAAGCCATGGAGACCCAGAGACGGCCGGTGGTCTTGTGGATCGTGTAGAGAAATACTTGGCTACAGAGAACCTGACGGCCTCTTCCAGAGACTCTCGGACTTTCCACCCTAAGACCAGACCATCCCCAGGGGCGGATTCCAAGGGGTGAGGGTGGAGAGAGTGAGAGGGTGGGAGCTCTACCCAAAGTTTGGCGAGAACAGCCTGGGAAGTCAGGGGCTCAAGAGGCAGCCAAATGGATTGTTTGCTACCGCTGCCGGCAAGCGGGACATATTGCAGCAAATTGCCCGGTTGTGGAGGAACCCATGCACTGCCATTCGAGGAACTGAGAAACATTTATGCAAAATGTGTATTAATGGTAGAAATGTTGTGGTATTACTGGATTCAGGTAGCCTTGTGACCCTGATAAAGGCTGAATTAGTTAAAACAGAGGTCTCTGGGAATAGCAAGGTAGCTGTTATTTGTGTGCATGGGGACACCCGAGAGTATCCAGTGACTACAGTGTGTTTCAAGACCCCCAAAGGTACCCTCTCTCATCCAGTGGGGTTAGTATCTCAATTACCGCATGATGCCATTGTGGGAAGGGATTTTCCGAAGTTCTGGGAACTGTGGGATGATCCTGAGCCCCCCACTGGTGCCCCTATGTACCAGGAATGTGATAGCCAGAACTCCTCTGAGAGTGGTGAGGACTCTCCAGAATTTCCCTTGTCAGTATTTGCAGGGGAGACTCAAGAAACTGGAGAGGAGCCCACCTCCTCAGACGAAAACCTACCGTCTGTGGAGTTTTCTGATCTGGAGGTTCACAGGGAAAATTTTGCCACAGAACAGTTAAAAGACCCCGCCCTAATAAAGGCACGGGAAAACGTAGTGGAAATAGATGGCGAGTTAGTGAACCCAGATAATACCTGCACTTACCCATACTTCAGCGTAGAGAAGGACCTACTGTATCGGGTGGCAAAAAGGGCAGAAGAAACCGTTGAGCAGCTTGTGGTGCCCAAACCTTACAGGAAGTTGGTGTTGGAGTTGGCCCATGGGCACATTCTTGGAGGTCATCTGGGGACAGAGAAAACCCGAGAGAGGGTATTACAGAGATTCTATTGGCCTGGGGTGATGAAGGACATAGAAAATTATTGTTCCTCCTGCCCTGTGTGTCAGAGGTCGGCCCCGATGCCACATTTCCGTAGCCCGCTGGTCCCTCTACCCATCATTGAGGTCCCGTTTGAGAGAATCGCAATGGATTTGGTAGGTCCTATAATCAAGTCCGCTAGGGGGCACCAGTACATATTGGTTATAATGGACTATGCCACCCGTTATCCAGAAGCGATCCCTCTCAGAAATACCTTGGCCAAAACCATAGCCAAAGAGCTATCTCTTGTTTTTAGCCGGGTGGGTATTTGTAAAGAACTGCTTACGGACCAAGGTACACCCTTTATGTCCCGGGTTATGAAAGAGCTGTGTAAATTGCTCAAAGTGACACAATTGCGTACATCTGTGTATCACCCCCAAACCGATGGGCTGGTTGAAAGATTCAACAAAACCCTAAAACAAATGTTGAAGAAAGTGGTGGATAGAGATGGAAAGGATTGGGACTGTCTACTTCCTTATTTGATGTTTGCTATTAGGGAGGTGCCCCAATCCTCTACGGGATTCTCCCCCTTTGAGTTACTGTATGGGAGACACCCAAGAGGGCTGTTGGATATTGCCAAGGAAACTTGGGAAAGTGAGAGTTCTCCCCACAGGAGTGTGATTGAGCATGTCGCCCTGATGCAAGATCGAATTGCACAGGTAATGCCCATCGTGAAGGAACATTTGGCCCAAGCGCAGTTGGCACAGCAGAGAGTGTACAACCGTGGAGCAAAGACCCGTACCTTTTCCCCGGGGGATAGGATATTGGTACTTGTCCCTACGGTTGAAAGTAAATTCCTTGCCAAATGGCAAGGCCCCTACGAGATAATGGAAAAAGTGAGCGAAGTGAATTACAAGGTCAGACAACCAGGAAGGCGAAAGCCCGAACAGATATATCACGTTAATCTGTTGAAAGCCTGGAGGGATAGAGAGTCCCTAGTCGCAGAAACTTGGTCACCAGCTCAAACTGGTTGCGTGATTCCGGAGGTTGGAATAGCAGCCACCTTGTCACAACCCCAACAACAGGAGGTTAAGGAGTTTGTGCTTCGCAACAAGGAGGTGTTCTCTGAGCTGCCGGGACAAACATCTGGGGTAGAGCATGATATTATTACCCCGCCCGGTGAAAGGGTGAAGTTAAAACCCTATCGGATCCCAGAGGCCCGACGGGAGGCAATACGGGAGGAAGTACAGAAAATGCTGAACTTAGGGGTGATAGAGGAGTCCCAAAGTGATTGGTCTAGTCCCATTGTGTTGGTGCCTAAACCGGATGGGAGCTGGCGATTTTGTAACGATTTTCGTCAGTTGAACAAAGTTACAAAATTTGACACCTACCCCATGCCACGTATAGATGAGTTGATCGACCGGCTGGGAACAGCCCGATACATGACGACTCTTGACCTCACAAAAGGGTATTGGCAAATTCCCCTGGCCAAGTCGGCCAAAGAGAAAACCGCATTTGTAACCCCAGACGGGGCGTTCCAATATAAGAGAATGCCGTTCGGGTTACAGAATGCGCCGGCCACATTCCAGCGGAAAATGGACCAGATACTGAGGCCCCATCGGAAGTATGCTGCGGCTTACCTGGATGACGTAATTGTCCATAGCACAGATTGGGCCTCACATCTGCCAAAAGTGCAAGCAGTCCTAGACTCTATCCGGGAAGCGGGGTTTACGGCTAACCCCAAGAAGTGTACCATTGGGCAGGAGGAGGCCAAATATCTTGGGTACACCATTGGCAGGGGAGTAATAAAACCCCAACTCAACAAAGTCGAGGCCATCCAGAGTTGGCCACGTCCCAACAGCAAGAAGCAGGTACGAGCCTTTCTGGGAATCGCGGGTTATTATCGGCGCTTCATTCCCCACTTTGCTTCTAAGGCTGTGCCCCTAACCAACCTGACGAAAGGGAAAGGGTTGGTCATGATTAAATGGACCCCCGAGGCTGAGGCAGCATTCCAATTCTTGAAACAAGCCTTATGTAGCCAGCCAGTGTTGTACTCACCCGACTTCTCTAAAGACTTTGTCGTACAAAGTGATGCGTCAGATGTGGGGTTAGGAGCAGTATTGTCCCAGGTCTGGAACGGGGAAGAGCACCCAGTCATTTACCTCAGCAGGAAGTTGAAGTCCCATGAGGTAAATTACGCCACGGTTGAAAAGGAGTGTTTAGCGGTGAAGTGGGCTCTAGATTCCCTTCGGTACTATCTGCTAGGTAGGCACTTTGACATGGTTACGGATCACGCTCCGTTAAAGTGGATGGCTCAAAACAAGGAGACAAATAGAAGAGTGAATAGGTGGTTCCTGGCCCTACAGGAATTCAACTTCACAGTAAAGCATCGCCCTGGCGTTCAAATGGGGAATGTGGATGCTTTGTCTCGAGTACATGAATGCCTGATTGCTGGTGTTCCAACCCCAAGGTTAAAACAAGGGGGGGGGTATGTGACAGCAGGAAGGTAAAGTCACCTGGTTGCATCCAGGGGGGTAGATATATTTCTCCCAGATTCAGGCTTTATGCCGACTTATACAACTAGGGAGTTGATGAAGCCCAGCTGAGGCTAGTGGGCTCATGAATGACTCATACCTCTAGGGAGAGTGCTGGGCGTCGTGAGGCAGGGAGTTGATGAGACCAGCTGAAGCCTGTCAGTTCGTTTAAGGCCTCTATAAAAACTCCCAGATTCATTAGGTGTTAGCTCATGCCTGGAACCAGACCTGTGTGGACTGTCTAGGGAGAGTGAACCCCTGTGCGGTGAGGCAAAGCCTGTGTGGCTATTTGTTTGGACTTTTACTAAACCAGGGACTTAGGGACTAGGACAGCACCAGGCTGATCCCAGTTGTTAGTTTAGGAAACCTGCATGTTTAGTCAGAGGTCAAACTGACCAGGATTTATTTTGTTTATGTTTCTTTTTGGCTTTGCTGTGTTTTTGTCACTGTACATAGAGAAATAAACCGCACCTTTTGATTTTGAAAACCACAACCTCCGTCTGCTGGCCCTGTTTTTGTGTGGGGAGCCCAACCAGGGGGTCACACACACCCGCTACCGAGTTAACCCCCTCACACAGGGATGAATTGACCAGCATACAAATTGCTTTGGTACACAACAGATTTATAGAGATCTTCTGTGAAAAACAGCAAATAAAAATCAAGTGAAGTAAAATTAACTCTTTCCACCTGAATTCCGGGTTGGCCAGTGAATGGGGGAAGTACGGGTGCTGCAGAAGTGGTGTGCTCCCAATTTGGATTGGCAAATGCAGCAGGAAGGGCACTATGGGCTCGACGGGCCTGTCTTTGTCTTCTTGGTGGCTTGGTGGGAGTTCCATGAGGGGGGATGACATCACTTCCCCTGTCTATGTTTACACTTACACAGGCAGGGGAGGATTTCATTCACCAGGACCGATCACCAGGTCCAAGGCAGAAATCATTGGCCTGGGGCTGGAGACTGATCGGTTCTGAAGCAAATCTGATCGGCGTGTCACGTGGCGTCAGAGGGGAGCAGGGTCACCCATTTACATCACCGGATGGCCCCGCTCTCAGCTATATAACAGCTGTCACTGAGAAGAAGCGTCAGTCGGCTGGAGCCTCCCATGAAGACGGAGCTGTTGCATTTTTTTTTTCGATCCATCGGGCGGCGTGAGATGGATTTACATTGCGGGACATTTTTATTTTTTATTTTTTAATAAAGGACTTGTCCCAAAGGGTCACCTGTCTTTTTTACTATTTTTGACACTTTTTTGTGAATTGGTGGGGGTACAGTGTACCCGTTACCAATTCACTTGGGGGGGCAGGATCTGGGGTCCCCTTGTTAAAGGGGGCTTCCATATTCTAATAAGCCCCCCGCCCGCAGACCCCCACAACCACCGGGCAAAGGTTGTGGGGATGAGGCCCTTGTCCCCATCAACATGGGGACAAGGTGCTTTGGGGACCCCAAAGCACCCCCCAATGTTGAGGGCATGTGGCCTTGTATGTTTCAGGAGGGGGGCACTCTCTCGTCCCCCTCTTTTCCTGCTGCCTGCCAGGTCGTATGCTCGGATAAGGGTCTGGTATGGATTTTGGGGGACCCCTACGCCATTTTTTTTTATTTTGGCGCAGGGTTCCCCTTAAAATCCATACCAGACCTGAAGGGTCTGGTATGGATTTGGGGGGATCCCTACGATTTTTTTTTACATTTGGCGCAGGGTTCCCCTTAATATCCATACCAGGGAGAAAAGGGGATCTGGTCTGATGCAACCACTCAAACACCTCCATCCCTACAAAATGAACAGAAAAGCAAAAAATGCATGTCGCCCTGGGACTTTGAGTGAGGTGAGAGAGTTAGGCACATGCTCACACAGATGCATAATAAAAACAATTTATTAGTAACAGATGCTGTAGAAACAAAATGGAGA
Organism: Rana muscosa; assembly: GCA_029206835.1. NCBI lineage: Eukaryota > Metazoa > Chordata > Amphibia > Anura > Ranidae > Rana > Rana muscosa. Next base: position 868,385,324 of record CM055116.1, on the reverse strand, counting down.
CAACAATGATTGTGCGTCACCCGGCATGGTAGCCAATGTAAAACATCATAAGTACAGATAATTGTGAATACATAGCAAATATAATACATATTTGAACAATATGATGACAAATGATAGCTGAGCCAGTGGATACATGCACATAGACAAGGTTACTTGAACAAATATTGTTGTAAAAAAATTGTTATAAGAGCTTGTTTGGGAGAGTAAGGTCCTCAACGCATGCAGATATACAAAAACGCATCATTATGCCCTACGCGTTTCGCAAGATTCCACTCGCTTCCTCAGGGGCTGATGCATGGTAGTTGTATCTGTTGTGGAAATAAGGAGAGTAAAAATATGTTGGTAATAGTTGGGGTCAATGGGAAATGGTGAGTAGAGAGGGTCAGAAAGGGAAAAACGACCCCATACTCACCAATGCCTTGGGTTGACTTGCCGATCGCTGGCTGCCGAGATGAAGGCATATGATATATCCAGCTCGGGAGCTGAGGGGACGAAACAATGGGGTACCATCCACGGGGAGGATTCGGATGAATAGCATAGTCTATGCGGAGGTGTCTGACCAGTGGTCATAGAAAGCCCACCTTGGAAAAGTCTGGAAAAACTGTGACAATGCACATATGTCAATTGATTGACAAACTGCATGTGACAAAATCAAATGCATGCAAACAAACGCATGAAAAATGCAAGTTGCAGCCCCTGAGGAAGCAAGTGGAATCTTGCGAAACGCGTAGGGCATAATGATGCGTTTTTGTATATCTGCATGCGTTGAGGACCTTACTCTCCCAAACAAGCTCTTATAACGATTTTTATACAACAATATTTGTTCAAGTAACCTTGTCTATGTGCATGTATCCACTGGCTCAGCTATCATTTGTCATCATATTGTTCAAGGATGTATTATATTTGCTATGTATTCACAATTATCTGTACTTATGATGTTTTACATTGGCTACCATGCCGGGTGACGCACAATCATTGTTGTCTCCATTGTGTTTCTACAGCATCTGTTACTAATAAATTGTTTTTATTATGCATCTGTGTGAGCATGTGCCTAACTCTCTCACCTCACTCAAAGTCCCAGGGCGACATGCATTTGCTTTTCTGTTTAATATCCATACCAGAAGGGTCTGGTATAGATTTTGGGGGGATCCCTACGCCTTTTTTTTTTTTTTTTACATTTGGCGCAGGGTTCCCCTTAATATTCATACTAGACCTGAAGTGCCTGGTATGGATTTTGGGGGGACCCCCACGCAATTTTTTTTTTTTTACATTTTGGGTTGGGGTTCCCCTTAATATTCATACCAGACCCAAAGTGCCTGGTAATGGGCTGGGGCGGAGCCCATGCAGTTTTTTCAATGAGTTTTATCTATATTGCCGAGACAATTCATTACAGCCGCGATCCGCTTTAAATTACTTTTTTTCCTTTAGAAATGTCATTTTTGCTGTGGTAATGTTCTAAACACGGGAACAATGTGCCACTTTACAGGCATACTATAGACACCCCCAATGCATGATATTTAAAGAAATGTTTCATTTTTATTGTTTCACTTTAAGCATTATTAAAATCACTGCTCCCGGGGCAGGACCCAGGTCCCCAAACACTTTTTATGGCAATAACTTGCATATAAGCCTTTAAAAGTAGCACTTATGATTTTTCATGTTCGTGTCCCATAGACTTTAATGGCGTTCGTGTGTTTGTATCAAATTTTTTGCCTGTTTGCAAGTTCTGGTGCGAACCGAACCGGGGGTTTTTCGGCTCATCCCTATTGTTGACCACCTATTGTAATAATTGCCATTTTGTTGCTTATTGATGTGACTATCTGTTTTGTACCCACATATTGTAAATAGTGCCTGTTTGTTTCCCCTTTATTGTAATGATTTCCCATTTGTTGCATACTTATTGTAAGTATTGCCCAATAGTTGCTGTATATTACCTTGATTTTCTGTTACTTGCCCACATATTATAATTATTTCCTGGTTGTTGGCAATCATTTTATTTAGGGCTGTGGAAATTAACTAATAATTCCTCGATTAATCGATTAATTGTTTTGATCGATCAAAATTCTTTTGATCAATCAAAATTCTTCAGGGAAATCCGGTGACGTCACGGACACCGGCAGGGCTTGCCGTGTCCATCTGAAGGGCTCCTTTGTTGTGCCTTCATATATGCATGCCGGCGGGACCTTACTATCTGCCACACGCATGGGCTGTTACACTTCCCTCTATCACTTCCCTCTATCAACCTGGGATTCTACAGCCATCCACTGGGAATTGTGATAGTTCTCTTCACGGGACATCTACATGCCGACGGACTGATGTTAGCCCCTTCTCATCTGGATTAAGCAGTGGTATCGTTGTACACATTTTTATACCAGTATCATACTTAGTTACATGTTTTTATGACTGCTTTTGCTACCGTTTGGTATTCCTTGTACCATTTTTACAGTTTATGTAGCTACATTGATTTTATCTCCAGTGCAATATTTATTTTGTTACCTACTTGAAGACTATAAAAGTTTTAATGCTATTCCCATCGAGCGCTGCCTTTGTGTGTTTTTTGTATCCTGCTATTGATTTTTCCAGTGGTTGGGAGCTGCACTGGGAATCGGCCTGCAAGGAGATCAGCTAAAAGTAGTTGGATCTGTATGTGCATTATAATTAATCTAAATTAGTCGATTAATCGATTAAAAAAAATCGATTAATCGAACAGGAAATTTTTTTACTTTCAAAGTATTTTATTTTCAAATAGGAAAATACAGAGTAACAAATACGATAGCAATATAAAAGATAGAAGTTTTTGGCCGATAGCATGGGCGGGCTGAAAAAATACACAGCGAAAGTGCAAAAATTAAGGAAGATCTGTAATCGTAAACAATTCTGTCAAGTGGTTAATCATATCATCTGGCATACAGATTTTAATTATAGGTACACTCCCTCCCAAACTCGCCTTATCAACAGAGCCTGGGGTCCTAAATTCTCTCTTTCAGTCCCCTACATCCGGGGCAGGGAAGGTGCCACGGAGCTCCCGCCCTCCGGCACCCCAAAAGGGAACATGCTGTGCCAGAGGGAGGGAACCCTCCTCCCCCCCCAGGGGGGAAACCCCTGATGGGACTGACTCACTCCTAAGAGGACCTCCATTGTTGTACCATTAATAGTAATTCGATACCCTGTTAGAAGAAAGGAGAGGTAGTCAGAAAGAAGAAAGATAGGGAAGACGGGGGTTAGGGTAGGGTGGGGGTAGGGAAGGGAGGCGAGGTTCACTAAGTGCTTAATTTAAGGTGTGCGAATTGTTTAAAGTATTCTCCCGTGAGACCGTCTGGGCCTGGTGATTTACCTGAAGGGGGAGTATTGATAGTCTCTATCACTTCTTGCACTGTGAAAGGTTCGTTGAGATGGGAGATTTGTTCCGTCATTACCGACGGGAGTCTAATGCGGGAAAGAAAGTCACTGATGTCATCTGGGGAAGGTTGGTACGTATCTGGGTCTCGCTGTAGATTATATAAATCACTATAGTAGGCGCTGAAAGCATCGGCTATTGCTTGTGGGTTCCTGAGTGATTCATTTGTGTGGGGATGTACTAAGCGATCAATTTTGTTTTTTATTTGTCTGCCTTTGATACGTTGGGCAAGGGCTTTACCTGCTTTATTGGATGTGGAATAGGATGTGGCTTTTAGTTTTCTCTGAGTTTGTTCGTACGATTGGAGAAGGTGGAGCCTGAGTTCTTGTCTAAGTGTTAAGATTTGCGCTGAGCATGTTGGGTTGGGTTTGGATTTGTTTTGTTGTTCTAAACTGGTTATTTGGGACAGTAAAGTGTCTATCCTTAGTGGCCTTTTTTTTTTTTTTGTGGTGGGAGCTAATTTTTACTTTCAAAGTATTTTATTTTCAAATAGGAAAATACAGAGTAACAAATACGATAGCAATATAAAAGATAGAAGTTTTTGGCCGATAGCATGGGCGGGCTGAAAAAATACACAGCGAAAGTGCAAAAATTAAGGAAGATCTGTAATCGTAAACAATTCTGTCAAGTGGTTAATCATATCATCTGGCATACAGATTTTAATTATAGGTACACTCCCTCCCAAACTCGCCTTATCAACAGAGCCTGGGGTCCTAAATTCTCTCTTTCAGTCCCCTACATCCGGGGCAGGGAAGGTGCCACAGAGCTCCCGCCCTCCGGCACCCCAAAAGGGAACATGCTGTGCCAGAGGGAGGGAACCCTCCCTCCCCCCAGGGGGGAAACCCCCGATGGGACTGACTCACTCCTAAGAGGACCTCCATTGTTGTACCATTAATAGTAATTCGATACCCTGTTAGAAGAAAGGAGAGGTAGTCAGAAAGAAGAAAGATAGGGAAGACGGGGGTTAGGGTAGGGTGGGGGTAGGGAAGGGAGGCAAGGTTCACTAAGTGCTTAAATTAATCCAGGTTTTAATTGTGAGCTAATCCAGGAACTAGAGAGATACCCAAGAACTGAGCCCATGGTTCCCAAACCTTCTCAAATTTACATGTTGAGTCGTTAATGATACTGGCAAGCTTTTCCTGGGCCATGATCCAAGATACTTTCCTGATCGCTGCTTTAGTGGAGACATTTGGGTGCTTCCACGCCTTGGCTAGTGTAATTTTGGCTCCCAGCAATATATAGTGGATTAGTACACGATCATGTTTGGATATCTTGGGAATATGAGCATTTAGTAAAATGGTTTCCGGAGACCTGGGAATCTCGCAACCCGTGACTCTTTTAATGAGAGTTAATATCTTTCTCCAAAAGGACCTGATTCCAGGGCATTCCCACCACACATGGGCGATTGTGCCCCTCAGATGACATCCCCGGAAGCATAACGGGTCAGCTGTTGGGAAAATCTTGGCCAGTCGTGTAGGTGTCATATACCATCTAGTCATAATTTTTAAATTTGCTTCCATGAGACATGTATTGATGATTCCTTTATACGCTGTGGCTAGCGCAGACTGCCAGGTCTCCAAGCTCCACTGAAACTTGAAGTCTCCCTCCCAGGCTAACATGTAAGGGGATTTATCAGTCGGTTGGGAAAGTGACGCATAGATGACTGAAATGCCTTCCCTCCGCTCCATGGGTTGACTGCACCAGAGTTCATAATTTGAAAATTTGGGAGGATTAGGCTTTTCGGGCCATATTCTATGCAAGAAGTGGCTTATTTGTGAAACCGAAATCTCTCAGACTGAGGGAGGTCGAGATTGCTCACGCAGTAAGCCAGAGAAAGTGGGCCTCTAGACGTGAAGAAATGGCCTATACGGTACAGCCCTTTGTCCAGCCACCATTGAAAGGCCTTTATGTTTAACCCTGGGGGCAAACTCGGGTTACGGAATAGGTGTGAGAGGGGTTGCATGGCTGAGGTAAGGTTAGGGTTCAATTTCAGTTTATCCCACAAAGCAAAGGAGTGTGAGAGAGTGGGGGCCAAAATAGGTGGTCTATTTTTAGGTGAACACCACAATAGGTAATCCAGGGTATGATGTGGAACCGCCTGGCGTTCGATTTGTATCCAATCTGGTTTTCTCCCTTTAGTATATACAGTGGAGAACTGGGACAGTCTTGATGCTAAGAAATATCTATACAAGTTTGGCACACCCAGTCCTCCTCGTTTTCTAGAGTGGTAAAGAGTCTGTTGGTTGATCCTGTATCCCGATCCCCCCCAAATAAATTGTATAATTTTGCTCTGGAGTGACTTGAGATGGTCCCTCCTCAGTGGGATGGGGAGAGCTCGGAAGAGGTAGAGCAGTCTAGGCAATAGTGTCATCTTGACAGCATTTATTCTTCCCAACCAAGATAAATTTTGCTTTGACCATAGTTTTAGGTCTTGCTCTAACTTGTGGTACATGGGAGGGAAGTTTTTAGCGTAGAGGGACTCAAATTTAGAAGTAAGGGAGATACCCAAATATTCGATACTGTATTCATTCCAGGCAAATTTAAAATTCATTTTAAGTAGGGAGACCATCTCAGGGTTAAGAGAGATGTTTAGGGCTTGGGATTTGGCAAAGTTAACCTGCAAACCTGTTACTGTCGCAAAAGAGAAAAGAATTTTATTCAAATTAGGTAGGGAGGTTAGAGGGGAGGTAATAAAGAGTATTAAGTCATCCGCAAACAACCCACATTTGTGCATTTGGGGCCCACAAGAAACCTCCTTTACATCAGGATTCTCTCGTATAGCTATCGCCAATGTCGCTATGGCCAATGCAAAGATTACGGGTGACAACGGGCAGCCTTGCCTTGTTCCCCTTGCTATGTGGATCGGGGAGGAATAGTGTCCTTGAATTCGAATACGCGCCGTGGGCGTGGAGTATAGTGCTTTCAAGGTTCCGATAAATTGATTCCCAAAGCCCCAATGCTCTAACAGGGTAAAGATGTACTGCCAGGACACAGTATCAAATGCTTTTTGTATGTCCAGGGAAAGTAGCATTCCCTGTTGCTTAGGTCCTCCTGGCCAGTTAGACTGTAAGATCGAGACTATATCAATAGCTCTTCTAGTTTGATCAGGGCCCTGTCTACCTGGGATAAATCCCACTTGGTCTTTGTGAATATAGGAGCTGATGAATGAGTTTAGTCTGTTTGCTAGGACTTTGGTGAGGATCTTTAAATCATTATTTATCAACGATATTGGTCTATAGTTAGCTACCTCTTCTGGATTTTTATCAGGTTTCGGGATGACAGTAATGTATGCTGAGTTTAGGTCAGGTTTTAGGGGGGAACCAGAGGTTTTTTCGTTAAAAAATTAACAGGAAAATTTTAATCAGTAACAGCCCTAATTTTATTTAAACAATCTTTTTTTAATCTTTTCACCTTCTTTCATATAAAAATGCAGTACATGCCTTCTAATCATAAATTATTATGGTTTGTCTTTTCTTGTGTTCACCTGCATATATCCTAAGGCATTGATAACAAAGTAAGCAAAATATTCATATTTTAGAGCTGGGTCCCCTAAACATGTACATAAAAGTTATTTTACCACTGGAATACTTGATAGAGAAATGATATGATAATTATCTCTACAGTATTTACCATTAAATATAAATACTAGTTTTGGGTCAACTGACCCTTCAAATCTTTATGATATTTAAGTATACTTTCAGAGAAAAGTATACTTACCCAACCTGCCTTCCCAGCTAAGCTAAACTAACCCAGCCCCAGGCTGCACACTTGAATCGTATGACCTCAGACTGTTGTACTGTTTATATCCTGTTCGTTGAACCTTTTTACAGCTGGCTGAGCTTACATGCTTAGTTGTCATGGAGTACCATAGAACCATCTTCCAAGGCTGGACATGTTCAAGGTTTCTTTAGGTCAAGACTGTAGACAAGGTAAATGTGCTTTCTCTAAAAAGTATAATTACTCTTTAAGTGACTCTTATTACCCCCTTACAAGCTAAATATCTGGTCTGCTGGGCCTGATCAATACGCAGACACAATACAGACAGGGAATGTCACAGCTGGTGACTACACCACCATGAAAGTAGCATTTCTAATTCATTCAAGCACCTTCTGCTTTTGGGAAGTGGTTACTTGTGTTCCATCATCAGCTGCTTTGTTTCATGCACACTTTGCCCTTTGAAATAGACATGGGTGTTTATTTCCTAAAGCTAGAGAGTGCAAAACCAGCCACACTTCTGCAGAGAAACCAAACAGCTTCTGAGTTTTATTGCCAAAGCTTAATTAAACAAGTTGAGGTTAGAAGCTGATTGGTTGTGTGACTTAATTTGCACTCTATAGTTTTAGTAAATAAACCCCATGGTGTTTCTTTGACATCTCTGCTTGAATCATTCTTACAGATAATATGATTAGAGTTGAGCGGACACCTGGATGTTCGGGTTCGACGGGTTCGGCCGAACTTCGGAAAAAAGTTCGGGTTCGGGACCGAACTTTAACCCGAACCCGGACCCGAACCCGAACCCCATTGAAGTCAATGGGGACCCGGACTTCTAAGGACTAAAAAGGCTCTAAAAAAGTAATGGAAAGGGCTAGAGGGCTGCAAATGGCAGCAAAATGTTGTTAAGAGCATGGCAAGTGCTCTGCAAACAAATGTGGATAGGGAAATAACTTAAAATAACATAAAAAAAAAAAATAAGAAAAAATAATAATCTTGACCTAGGAGGACGAGGTCCATATGGAGTAGGAGGTTGAGGTGGCGGTGGATGTGGCTGTGTAGGTGGAAGCGGCGGTGGAGGAGGACGAGGTAGCCAACACTGATTCAAAAATACAACAATGGCTGGGTAAGGCCGGTGATGTGTCGAATTCTGTCCCCCGTCAAATAGTGTCCACCCTGTACTGCGCTTGCTCAGTATGTAGGACAAGGGGATTTCGAAAATCTCCCAAGACGAACGGCGCCTGCGTGGTGAGTTCAGGTGAAGGCCACACCATCCGTGGTTCAAGCCGAGCCAAGTGAGGCCGTGCCCGAAGCATGGCGATCGAACCGAGCCCGTGAGGGGCCCTGTTACTATGTATTACCGTATGTCCACTTGGATGGTGGGGCTTGAACCTGCACTCACAGCGCAGGCGCCGTTCATCTTCGGAGATTTTGTGAATCTCCTTGTCCTCTGTACTGCGCAAGCGCTGCGCCTTCGCAGTATGGGCCGGACACAATCCGATGGCCGGACAGTTTTTGTCACAACACCAGTATACATGTCTATTCTGCACAAGGTACGGACAAGTCCTGTGGGATCCATGCCTGGTTCATTTTAATGAACGTGAGCTTGTCCACATTGGCTCTGGACAGGCGGCTGCGCTTGTCTGTGATAACGCCCTCTGCCGTGCTAAATACACGTTCAGATAATACACTGGCTGCAGGGCAGGCCAGCACCTTCAAGGCATAAAGGGCAAGCTCAGGCCATGTGCCCAATTTGGAGACCCAGAAGTTAAAGGGGGCAGACCCGTCATCCAGTATGTGTAGGCCTGTGGACACATACTGCTCAACCATGTTGGTGAAATGCTGCCTCCTGCTAAGACGTTCCATCTCAGCTGGTGGTGCTGGTTGTTGTGGCGTGCTGACAAAGCTTTTCCACATTTCAGCCATGCTAACCCTGCCTTCTGAGGTGCTGCCGGTGCCCCGGCTGCGTTGGCGACCTCTTCCTCCTCCTCTGCCTTCGCCTTGTGCTTCCACCGTACGCCCGCTGTCAGGTGGGAATGCCACCAGCAGCGCGTCTACCAGCGTGCGCTTGTACTCGCAGCATCTTACGATCCCGCTCCAGTGAGGGAATTAAGGACGGTACGTTGTCCTTGTAACAGGGATCCAGCAGGGTGGCCACCCAGTAATCAGCACCAGTTAAAATGTGGGCAACTCGGCGGTCATTGCGGAAACACTGCAGCATGTAATCGCTCATGTGTGCCAGGCTGCCCAGAGGCAAAGAAAAGCTGTCCTCTGTGGGAGGTGTATCGTCTGTGTCCTCTGTATCCCCCCAGCCACGCACCAGTGATGGCCACGAGCTGGTCTGGGTGCCACCCTGCTGTGAAAATGGCTCCTCCTCCTCCTCCATCTCCTCCATCTCCTCCTCCACCTCGTCATCCTCCAGAACTGTGCCCTTTCTTCCGGACAATTGTGTACCTGGCGTTTGTTGGTGCAGGAACCCACCCTCGTAGCCACTTGTGAAAGACTGCCCTGAAAGCCTTTGAAATGATCCCTGTCACGTACCTGGTAGGAGTCTGATATGATGAGGTCGGCCTCTCTTGTATCTCCAGTCCAAGCCCCACTGAGGGTGGAACAGATGGTGGCTAGGGCCAGGAGGAACACGAGTGCCTGGGGAAGTTGCTTGCAGGACTTGCTGGAACAGATGTGGCTTGGAGACCCAGACAGCCGGACAGACACTGGACACAGGAACACTTGGAGGATGGGTAGAGGTTTGAGGGGAACTCCAACCCACTTGCAGGTTCTGGGAACGAAGCTCACAGGAACAGAGGTCAGGAGGATAGCCAGGGTTCAGCAACAGACAGGCGGCACGGTACAAAGGATCAATCAGAAGCAGGGTCAGTGAAAGCCGGGATCAGAAGCCAGTAATCAGGAAGTGTTTCAGAGTCCAAAGACAGAGTCAGGGAAAGCCACAGTCAGCAACGGTTATCAAGCAGCATAACAGGAACCAGGAAGTTTTCAGGACACAGCTGAAGACCAGTCAGCACTTGCTTGAGAGTCAGGACTTCCTTAAATAGATAGGAAGTCTTGTAATCAGGCTTCAGGTCACAGCTGAGGGCAGGAAGTGCTGCCTGTCCCACACTGCCGGAATGCACCCGCTGGTGGACACCGGTACTACAGTCCGTGGAACATGCATTACCACCAGCAGGTGAGATCCTTGCAGACTGGCGCCAAAGGAGATTAGGGGCGCGCACCCGCGCGTGCACGTCGTCCCCGCGCACCGCATGTGTACTAGCACTCTGGAAGGGCTGCTGCAGCCCGGGGGTGCGCGCGCCAGTATTCCGAGACTGCTGGCGAACGCGCGCCTGCGCAGGAGAGTTCCTTTCAGTTCTCTTACATTGCCCCCCTTAGGGGCAGCCTCCGGATGCCCCTCAAGTCTCTCTTTTCCGGGTGGCGTTGAAAGAATGCTTGTACCAGTCTTGGGGCATGAACATCAGAAGCTGGTTCCCAAGAATTTTCCTCAGGGCCGTAGCCCTTCCATTTAACAAGGAACTGCATCTGGTTACTCCTACGTCTACAGTCCAGCACAGCCTCCACTTCAAATTCCTCATTACCTTCGATGAGAATCGGAGGAGGGGTTCCAGACACCCGATCAGGGAAGGGATTAGGCATGGTGGGTTTCAACAAAGAAACGTGGAATACTGGATGTATCTTCATGCTTTTGGGTAGCACCAATTCAAAAGCTACTGCATTGATCCTCCGCTTGACAGGAAAAGGGCCCAAAAATTTTGGACCGAGTTTCTTAGAAGGACAGCTTAACTTTAGATTTGCCGTGGACAGCCAGACTTTGTCCCCGGGTTTTAAATCCCTCTTCTTTCTGTCGAAAAACTTCTTGTTGCTAGCCTGGGTCTTGGAGATCGTCTCCTGTAAAACCTGATTGTTAGTACTGAAGAAGTCTAATCGGTCTTGCACAGCAGGTAAAGAAGACTCAACAGGTATTTCCGGCAGAAAAGAGGGATGGTACCCAAAATTGGCAAAAAAGGGGGACTGTTTGGTTGCTGAGTGGATGGTATTATTATATGAGAACTCCGCAAGCGGAAGGAGGGATAACCAATCATCTTGAGCAAAAGAGGAAAAACACCGTAGATACTGTTCAAGGGTTTGATTCGTCCTCTCAGTCTGTCCATTGGTTTGTGGGTGGTAAGCTGTAGAGAGGCAGAGTTCAATATTAAGTGCTTCGCATAGAGCCCTCCAGAATCTAGAGGTGAACTGCACCCCACGGTCGGAGATAATGCTATCAGGAATACCGTGCAATCTAACGACCTCTTTGATGAAGGCTGAGGCAGTCTCAGTAGCGGAAGGAGTTCCTTGCAAGGGTACAAAGTGCGCCATCTTGGTCAGGCGGTCTACCACGACAAAGATGGTAGTGAAGTCTTCAGACGGAGGGAGTTCTACAATAAAGTCTATTGAGATCATACTCCATGGTTTCTGAGGTATGGGAAGAGGCTCCAAGAGACCCCAAGTTTTAGTTCTGTCGGTTTTGTTTTGAAGGCATGTAATACAGGATCTAACGTAATTTTTACAGTCCTGCATTAAATCGGGCCACCAGAAGGTACGGGAGACCAGATCGGCAGTCTTGCGGATCCCGTAATGTCCTGCTAGAGGGTGGTCATGACAGCGACTCAGAATGGACACTCGAAACTGCTCCGGGACAAAGATTTGTTCCTTATGGAAGAAAAGTCCTGGGAGGGTGGTTGGTTAACCACACTGGTCTTAATTTGAGATAACAGATCAGCTTGAAGAAACAAAAAATTCTTGGCCGGGAGAATGGTATCAGGCTCCAAGGGACTCACAGGATCATTAAACATACGGGACAGGGCATCTGGTTTGCCATTCTTAGAACCAGGACGAAAAGTAATATGAAATGAGAAACGGGAGAAGAACAGCGCCCATCTTGCTTGTCGAGGTCTTAATCGCTTAGCTATTCTCAAGTACTCTAGGTTCTTGTGATCCGTGAATATGAGGATTGGGTGGGCAGCACCCTCCAAGAGGTACCGCCACTCTTCAAGTGCGGCCTTGATGGCCAGCAGTTCCCGGTCTCCCACATCATAGTTCCTCTCGGAAGGATTTAATTTCTTGGAGAAAAAAACCACAGGGTAGAGTAAGGATTTCGGGCCCTGACGTTGGGACAATATAGCCCCGACTGCACTTTCAGAAGCATCAACCTCCAATACATAGGCCAAGGATGGATCAGGGTGCTTCAGGATGGGAGCTGAGGTAAATAAAAGTTTTAACTGTTCAAAGGCCTCTTGAGCTTTTGGTGTCCAACAGAAAGGGATGTGTTGCTTAGTTAGTTGTGTGATGGGAGCGATGATACCAGAAAAGTTCTTGATGAATTTTCTGTAAAAATTAGCAAACCCCACAAACCTCTGAACAGCTTTTCTGTCTGTAGGGGCAGGCCATTCCAGAACGGAAGTAACTTTCTGCGGATCCATGGAGATACCGTCGGCAGAGATGACAAGTCCCAAGAAATTAACAGTTTGTTTCTCAAAGTCACACTTTTCGGCTTTGGCATAAAGACAGTGTTTTCGGAGTCGGGCCAGCACTTTCTTAACATGAGCTTGATGAGATTCCATGGATTCAGAGAATATCAAGATGTCATCCAAGTAGATTATGACGAATAGATCAAGATAATCCCGAAAAACGTCATTCACTAGGTGTTGAAACGTAGCTGGGGCGTTGCAGAGCCCGAATGGCATGACCAAGTACTCGAAGTGGCCAAAGCGAGTTCGAAAAGCCGTCTTCCACTCGTCCCCTTCCCTGATTCTGACGAGATTATACGCACCCCTTAAGTCTAGCTTGGAGAATATCCGTGCCCCCCGCAGCCTCTGGAAAAGTTCAGGAATTAACGGAAGGGGGTACCGGTTCTTGACTGTAACTTTGTTAAGGTCCCGGTAGTCAATGCAAGGTCTTAAGGAGTGATCCTTTTTCTCTACAAAGAAGATACCGGCACCTGCTGGTGACGTGGAGGGCCGAATGAACTTCTTTTTCAAACTCTCGTCGATATAGACACGTAAGGCTTCCAGTTCAGGTTCGGAGAGGGGATAGATCCGACCAAAAGGAATCTCCGCCCCTGGTAAGAGATCAATAGGGCAATCATAAGTCCTATGGGGTGGAAGGGTGTCCGCACCCTTCTTGTTAAATACGTCCAGGTATTCGTGGTAAGCAGCAGGAACCAGATTAATGGTTTCTGGGTCAGGCTGTAGACTCAGGAGAGGAGTGGTACTAGCAGTCCTTTCAGGGAAACAGTGCGTCTGGCAATAGCTGGAGGAAAAGGTGACGTCTCCTGTAAGCCAATCAATGTGCGGATTATGTGCCTTTAGCCAGGGAATGCCAAGAATGATGGGGAACATAGGTGAGGTTATGACATCCAACCGAAGGAATTCATGGTGACCAGAGGAGGCTTGACAGGAAATAGGTGCAGTCTCTTGTGTGACCGGGCCTGATTTAATACCAGAGCCATCGGCCAGGTGAACCCGGAATCCCTGTTTCTTGGGGCACACGGGAAGCTGGTGTAAAGAAACAAATGAGGAATCCACAAAACAGCTGCAGGCCCCTGAGTCTATTATGGCGGATACTAAGAGTGTCCTTCTGGCAACAAAAAGATTAACTGGGAGAGAGATGTGAGACCGAACCTCTCCAGAAGGATGCTCCACAGGAAGCTGACGAAGGCAGGTTCTACTGGTTTTTGCCGGGCAAGTCTGTATGAAGTGACCTGCTTCTCCACAATAGAGGCATAGATTGGCACGTAATCGTCTGAGACGTTCTGCCGGGGAAAGAGGCGATCTGGGGAAACTCCTGTGGCATGTCTTATGCTGAGCCTTCTTTCCAAAAGATGTGCTCAACGGGGCAGCAGATATGCTGGGTGTAGAAGTCACAGAAAGGATTCCTTGAGTCTTTTCGTATTGCCTCTCACGTAGTCGCCGGTCAATTTGGATGGCTGAGCTAATCAGTCTTTCCAAGGATGTAGGAACTTCAATTCTGGCCAGTTCATCTTTGAGAGTGTCGGAAAGACCAAGCCGAAACTGATGGCGAAGAGCAGGATCTTTCCGTCGAGTGTCAGCACTCAGGACACGGAAGTCAGTGATATACTCCTCAACAGGCCTTGACCCCTGTTGTAACCTGCCAAGCTCGGATTCTGCAGACTGCTGGCGGAAGGGGTCAGCATATAGCTGAGCCATAGCCGAGAAGAACGAAACTGTGGTTGCCAGAATTGGGTCATGCTGCTCCCGGAGGTGATGAGCCCAGGAGAGTGGTTCGTTCACGAGAAGGGTGATCACAAATCCCACTTTAATGTCTTCAGATCTAAAGGTCCGGGACAGCAGGGAGAAGTAGAGCTCGCAGGAGTTCCGGAAGGTTCTGAACATCGTACGATCTCCGGAAAATCGTTCGGGAATAGGCACTCTGGGTTCCGGGAGAGGAATAATTCCATGGAAGGAACTTGAATCGGTTTGAGCAGAGGGATCTGCGACAGAGGGAGAAACGCAAGCTGATGCGACTCCTATCTTGTCAGAGAGTCGCTCCTCCATGCGACTGAGATCGCTCTGTAAACTCTGCACGACATGTGTGAGTGTAGAGATTGTCTCAAACAAGTCCTCTGGTGGAGAGACCTCCCTTTCAGACTCCATCCCTGGCTGACTGGTACTGTCACGTACCTGGTAGGAGTCTGATATGATGAGGTCGGCCTCTCTTGTATCTCCAGTCCAAGCCCCACTGAGGGTGGAACAGATGGTGGCTAGGGCCAGGAGGAACACGAGTGCCTGAGGAAGTTGCTTGCAGGTGAGATCCGCTTCCTCCTCCTCCTCCTCATCCTCCTGTGCCACATCCTCTTCCATCATCGCCCAAAGCGTTTTTTCAAGGAGGCATAGAACTGGGATAGTAACGCTAAGAACGGCATCATTGGCACTGGACATGTTGGTGGAGTACTCGAAACAGCGCAACAAGGCACACAGGTCTCGCATGGAGGCCCAGTTATTGGTGGTGAAGTGGTGCTGTTCCGCAGAGCGACTCACGCGTGATTGCTGCAGCTGAAACTCCACTATCGCCTGCTGCTGCTCGCACAGTCTGGCCAGCATGTGCAAGGTGGAGTTCCACCTTGTGGGCACGTCACATATGAGGCGGTGAGCGGGAAGGCCGAAGTTATGCTGCAGCGCTGACAGGCGAGCAGCAGCAGGGTGAGAACGCCGAAAGTGCGCACACACAGCCCGCACTTTCTGCAGCAGCTCTGGCATATTGGGGTAATTTTTAAGGAACCTCTGGACCACCAAGTTCAGCACATGCGCCAGGCAAGGGATGTGCGTCAAACCGGCTAGGCCCAGAGCTGCTACGAGATTTCGCCCATTATCGCACACCACCAGGCCGGGCTTGAGGCTCACTGACAGCAACCACTCATTGGTCTGTTGTTCCATGTCCCTCCACAACTCCTGCGCGGTGTGGGTTTTTTCCCCCAAACAGGAAAGTTTTAAAACTGCCTGCTGTCGTTTACCCCTGGCTGTGCTGAAGTTGGTGGTGAAGGTGTTACGCTGACCGGATGAGGAGGCGGTAGAGGATGAGGAAGCGGATTAGGAGGAGTTAGCAACAGGAGGCAAACTGAAGAGCCCTGCAATCCTCGGTGGTGGAAGGACATGCGCCAAACTGCTATCTGCCTCAGGCCCAGCCGCCACTGCATTTACCCAGTGTGCTGTTAGGGAGATATAACGTCCCTGACCGTGCTTACTGGTCCACGCATCCGTAGTTAGGTGGACCTTGCCACAGATGGCGTTGCGCAGTGCACACCTGATTTTGTCCCCCACTTGGTTGTGCAGGGAAGGGATGGCTCGCCTGGAAAAATAGTGGCGGCTGGGCACGACGTACTGTGGGACAGCCAATGCCATCAGGCTTTTAAAACTCTGCGTCTCCACCAGACGGAATGACAGCATTTCAAAGGCCAGGAGTTTTGAAATGCTGGCATTCAGGGCCAGGGATCGCGGGTGGCTAGGGGGGTACTTCCTCTTCCGCTCAAATGTTTGGGAGATAGAGAGCTGAACGCTTCCATGGGACATTGTGGAGATGGTCGGTGACCCAGGTGGTAGTGTTGCTGGCAGATCCTCTGTTTGCGGGGTGGCAGGTGCCACTGTCACTACAGAGGTGGATGAAGAGGCCGAGACTGCAGCAGAAGAGGAAGCAGGAGGAGCCAGAGACCTTTCTTGGTTTTTGAGGTGTCTATTCCACTGCAGCTTGTGCTTTGCACTTAGATGCCTGGTCATGCAGGTTGTGCTCAGGTTGAGAACGTTTATGCCTCGCTTCAGCCTCTGATTGCACAGCCTGCAAACCACTCGTGTCTTGTCATCAGCACATTGTGTGAAGAACTGCCATGCTAGGGAATTTCTTGGACCTGGCTTTGGTGTGCTCGGTCCCTTGCTGCGTTGGGCAGTAGCAGACATACTGTCTAGCGGACGGACGCTCCGCTTTTGCATCCTGCTCCCTCTTCTGCTGTGCTGGTGGCTCTGTGCGACCACCGCCTCTTCCTCCAAACTACACTGGTCACCTGCATAACGTTCATTCCATGTGGGGTCGAGGACCTCATCGTCCTCCACATCATCTTCCACCCAGTCTTCACCCCTGCCCTCCTTGTCTGTCTGCACAATAGCGAAAGCAGCAGCAGTTGGCACCTGTGTTTCGTCATCATCCGAGACGTACTGCGATGGTCCTCCCATGTACTCATCATGAAACATAAGTGGTTGGGCATCGGTGCACTCAATCTCTTCCACTTCTGGGGCAGGGCTAGGTGGATGGCCCTGGGAAACCCTGCTAACAGAGTCATCGAAAAGCAGAAGAGACTGCTGCATGATTTGGGGCTCAGACTGCTTGGCTGATTTGCAAGGGGGTGAGGTGAAAGACTGATGGACATGGGTTTCAGGTGCCAACTCTGTTCTTTCATCAGAAGAGTGGGTGGGAGACAATGTGAAGGAACCCGAGGCACTGTCAGCAACCCAATCTACTATCGCCTGTACTTGTCCTGGCCTAAACATTCGTACAGCCTCATTAGGCGCGACAAAATACCGCCGCAGGCTCAGTCGCCTACTCGCACCTGAGGAAGGTGTTTCACTTGTGCGTGTATCTGGCACAGATCCACCACGTCCTCTCCCTGCAACAGGAGCTCCACCAGCAGCACCACGACCGGGGCCACCACGTCCCTTTGACCTTCTCCTCATATTTTCCAAATTTAGGATCTTGCCCTAAATGGGTGTTTTTGGAAGAGCAGAACACACCCACAGTACGTAACCGCTGAATCGCACAGCTACAGAACTGCAGAAAATGCTATTCAAAAAAAATGTTGTTTTTTTAGTATAGCACAGTAGAAGAAAACTATTTAGAAATTGTTTATTTCACACACCTCCAAATATGTATAACACACTGCAAACTATTTTTTGTGCCCCTAAACGGCGTTTTTTGGAAGAGCAGAACACACCCACAGTACGTAACCGCTGAATCGCACAGCTACAGAACTGCAGAAAATGCTATTCAAAAAAAATTTTGTTTTTTTAGTATAGCACAGTAGGAGAAAACTATATAGAAATTGTTTATTTCACACACCTCCAAATATGTATAACACACTGCAAACTATTTTTTGTGCCCCTAAACGGCGTTTTTTGGAAGAGCAGAACACACCCACAGTACGTAACCGCTGAATCGCACAGCTACAGAACTGCAGAAAATGCTATTAAAAAAAAATGTTGTTTTTTTAGTATAGCACAGTAGGAGAAAACTATATAGAAATTGTTTATTTCACACACCTCCAAATATGTATAACACACTGCAAACTATTTTTTGTGCCCCTAAACGGCGTTTTTTGGAAGAGCAGAACACACCCACAGTACGTAACCGCTGAATCGCACAGCTACAGAACTGCAGAAAATGCTATTCAAAAAAAATGTTGTTTTTTTAGTATAGCACAGTAGGAGAAAACTATATAGAAATTGTTTATTTCACACACCTCCAAATATGTATAACACACTGCAAACTATTTTTTGTGCCCCTAAACGGCGTTTTTTGGAAGAGCAGAACACACCCACAGTACGTAACCGCTGAATCGCACAGCTACAGAACTGCAGAAAATGCTATTCAAAAAAATTTTTGTTTTTTTAGTATAGCACAGTAGGAGAAAACTATATAGAAATTGTTTATTTCACACACCTCCAAATATGTATAACACACTGCAAACTATTTTTTGTGCCCCTAAACGGCGTTTTTTGGAAGAGCAGAACACACCCACAGTACGTAACTGCTGAATCGCACAGCTACAGAACTGCAGAAAATGCTATTCAAAAAAAATGTTGTTTTTTTAGTATAGCACAGTAGGAGAAAACTATATAGAAATTGTTTATTTCACACACCTCCAAATATGTATAACACACTGCAAACTATTTTTTGTGCCCCTAAACGGCGTTTTTTGGAAGAGCAGAACACACCCACAGTACGTAACCGCTGAATCGCACAGCTACAGAACTGCAGAAAATGCTATTCAAAAAAAATGTTGTTTTTTTAGTATAGCACAGTAGGAGAAAACTATATAGAAATTGTTTATTTCACACACCTCCAAATATGTATAACACACTGCAAACTATTTTTTGTGCCCCTAAACGGCGTTTTTTGGAAGAGCAGAACACACCCACAGTACGTAACCGCTGAATCGCACAGCTACAGAACTGCAGAAAATGCTATTAAAAAAAAATGTTGTTTTTTTAGTATAGCACAGTAGGAGAAAACTATATAGAAATTGTTTATTTCACACACCTCCAAATATGTATAACACACTGCAAACTATTTTTTGTGCCCCTAAACGGCGTTTTTTGGAAGAGCAGAACACACCCACAGTACGTAACCGCTGAATCGCACAGCTACAGAACTGCAGAAAATGCTATTCAAAAAAAATGTTGTTTTTTTAGTATAGCACAGTAGGAGAAAACTATATAGAAATTGTTTATTTCACACACCTCCAAATATGTATAACACACTGCAAACTATTTTTTGTGCCCCTAAACGGCGTTTTTTGGAAGAGCAGAACACACCCACAGTACGTAACCGCTGAATCGCACAGCTACAGAACTGCAGAAAATGCTATTCAAAAAAATTTTTGTTTTTTTAGTATAGCACAGTAGGAGAAAACTATATAGAAATTGTTTATTTCACACACCTCCAAATATGTATAACACACTGCAAACTATTTTTTGTGCCCCTAAACGGCGTTTTTTGGAAGAGCAGAACACACCCACAGTACGTAACTGCTGAATCGCACAGCTACAGAACTGCAGAAAATGCTATTCAAAAAAAATGTTGTTTTTTTAGTATAGCACAGTAGGAGAAAACTATATAGGAATTGTTTATTTCACACACCTCCAAATATGTATAACACACTGCAAACTATTTTTTGTGCCCCTAAACGGCGTTTTTTGGAAGAGCAGAACACACCCACAGTACGTAACCGCTGAATCGCACAGCTACAGAACTGCAGAAAATGCTATTCAAAAAAAATGTTGTTTTTTTAGTATAGCACAGTAGGAGAAAACTATATAGAAATTGTTTATTTCACACACCTCCAAATATGTATAACACACTGCAAACTATTTTTTGTGCCCCTAAACGGCGTTTTTTGGAAGAGCAGAACACACCCACAGTACGTAACCGCTGAATCGCACAGCTACAGAACTGCAGAAAATGCTATTCAAAAAAATTTTTGTTTTTTTAGTATAGCACAGTAGGAGAAAACTATATAGAAATTGTTTATTTCACACACCTCCAAATATGTATAACACACTGCAAACTATTTTTTGTGCCCCTAAACGGCGTTTTTTGGAAGAGCAGAACACACCCACAGTACGTAACTGCTGAATCGCACAGCTACAGAACTGCAGAAAATGCTATTCAAAAAAAATGTTGTTTTTTTAGTATAGCACAGTAGGAGAAAACTATATAGAAATTGTTTATTTCACACACCTCCAAATATGTATAACACACTGCAAACTATTTTTTGTGCCCCTAAACGGCGTTTTTTGGAAGAGCAGAACACACCCACAGTACGTAACCGCTGAATCGCACAGCTACAGAACTGCAGAAAATGCTATTCAAAAAAAATGTTGTTTTTTTAGTATAGCACAGTAGGAGAAAACTATATAGAAATTGTTTATTTCACACACCTCCACATATGTATAACACACTGCAAACTATTTTTTGTGCCCCTGAATGGCTCTTTTTGCAAGCGTACATTAAAGTGCAAATTTTTTTATTTTATTTTTTTGCCCTAAACGGGTCTTTTTTTGCACAAGCAAAATAAAATGCTTTATTTTATTTATTTTTTTGCCCTATGGGTCTTTTGGAAAAGAGCACAATAAAGTGCCTTTTTTTTCCCCTAAAAGTTAGATTTTCTCTGACACTGGGCTCATGGCAGTGTAAAAAGACTGCACTGCAACACAAACAGGTAAACCTATGCAGATCGCTGATTTTAATCTCTGAATCTGGACTCCTATATAATATTCTCTCTCCCTGAAAGCACCAACAGGAACCTGGCCCTACACTACACTATCTCTCTATCTTTTCCCTCAGATTGTAGAATCAGGACTACCTCATCTATTTTTCTATCTCTCCCTAAAAGCAGCAGCAGCAGACTAGATCCTCTCCCTATCTATTCTGAAGCAGAGTGACGTGTGTGCTGTGTGCCTCTAGCTTATATAGAAGCTGGGTCACATGTTGCACTGACCAATCACAGCCATGCCATTAGTAGGCATGGCTATGATGGCCTCTAAGGGCACACCAGCTAATCAAAAGGTGATTGGCTGGCCCCTGAAGCATTTCTAAATGCGTAATTAGATTGCCGAACCCGAACCCGGACTTTTGGGCAAAGTCCGGGTTCGGGTTCGGGAAAAAGCTAAAGTTCGGTACGGACCCGAACTTTACAGTTCGGGTTCGCTCAACACTAAATATGATGGTGATCAACAATGCATACTGAAACTGCAAGCAATTTCTAATTTTGAGCGATATCTTTATGTTTTCATGTTGACTCTCATACATTTTAAAGGCTTTTTTTTTTCTAATTTCCAGCTCCCCTATATACCAATATACCATTAATGTACCTATTTTTCAATAAAAAATAGGCTTTCTCTGTCTCTTAGGTGAGGCCTTACCTCAGCCTCCAGTGTGTTCCATAAAAAAAACTCCTCCATTACTTCCTGCTCCATCCTGAAATCCTATACCCACATGTTGATCTAGAGCAGTGGTTCTCAACTCCAGTCCTCAAGGCGCACAAACAGGTCATGTTTTTAGGATTTCCCTCAGATGAAACGGCTGTGGTAATTACTAAGGCAGTGAGACTGATCAAATCACCTGTGCAAAATAATGGCTAGCCTGAAAACATGACCTGTTGGGGCGCCTTGAGGACTGGAGTTGGGAAACACTAATCTAGAGGAAGGCAAAACAACCCAGCAAAGCATGATCCAATTTGCTCCAGCAGGGGAAATAATCCTTCCTGATCCCCCAATCGGATATTTTCTGGATTAACTTTACCTATAAATGTTAGTATCCAGTTATATTATGTACATTTAGGAAAGAATCCTGGCCTTTTTTAAAGAAATCTACTTAGATGGACAGAACCAGCTCTTGAGGGAGTCTATTCCACATTTTCACAGCTTTTACTATGAAGAAAACGTTCCATATTCAGAGATTACATCTCTTTTCCACTAGTCATAAAGAGTCCCCCCTTTTGCTCTATGATGATATTAAAGTGACTAACTCAACACCAAGTGCACTATATGGACCACTTATGTATTTATACATGTTGATCATATTCTCCCTTAATCCCCTCTACTCAAGAGAGAATAAATTCAGTTCCTCTAATCTTTCCTCGTAGCTGAGCTCCACCATGCCTCTTATCAGTTTAATCGCTCTTCTCTACACTTTCTCCAGTTTCCCAATATCCTTTTTGTGAACTGGTGCCCAAAACTGAACTGCATATTCCAGATGAGGTCTGACTAATGATTTGTACAGGGGTAAAGTGATATCTCTCTTTCTCTGGAGTGTATACCTCTCTTAATACAAGAAAGGATTTTGCTCACTTTGGAAACCGCAGTTTGGCATTGCCTGCCATTATTAAGCTTATGATCTACTAGAACACCTAGATCCTTCTCCACTATTGATTTCCCCAGCTGTAATCCCCCTAGTATGTATGATGCATGCATATTCTTAGCTCCCAAGTGCACGACTTTACATTTATTAACAATAAACCTCATTTGCCACATAGTTGCCCAATTGAGGCCAGCTTGTAATTTGGAGACATCCTGTAAGGATGTTATTCCACTGCATAGATTGGTGTCATTTGTAAATACTGAAATGGTACTTTTAATCCCAGACCCTATATCATTTATAAATATACTAAAAAGTAAGGGTCCCAGGGGTCCCACTTAAAAAGTGGTTACATCACTAACAACCCTAGACCATTCGGAGTATGAATCCTTAACCAATCAATACTCTGTGAATTCAGTGTTTTATTCAGTTTTCTATACATTTACAAACTGATTTTTCAAAGCCTGTAGACTTAACCTTACACATTAGCTGTGTGTGGGGTGCCGTGTCAAAAGCGTTTGAAAAATCCAAGTATACTACGTCCACAGCCACAACTTTGTCTAAGGTTTTACTTACCTCCTCATAAAAACAAATCAGATTTGTCTGATGACTTCTGTCTTTCATGAATCCATGCTGTCTGTTGCTT
The DNA here is from genome assembly GCA_029206835.1 of Rana muscosa. Lineage (NCBI taxonomy): Eukaryota > Metazoa > Chordata > Amphibia > Anura > Ranidae > Rana > Rana muscosa. The sequence goes on along the minus strand of CM055116.1, from coordinate 868,362,441 downwards.
AAAATATTTTTTTTTCCAGCAAAAACCCATCTGTCTCTTTTATTAAACTCCAGTATCTTCCCAACTATAGAAGTTAAACTAACAGGTCTATAGTTACTTGGTAAAGACATTGATCTCTTTTTAAATATAGTCACCACATCGGCCTTATGCCAATCCAGCGGTACTATTCTAGTCATTAAAGAGTCCCTAAAAATTTAAAACAATGGCTTTGAAATGACAGATCACAATTCTTTTAGGATTCGTGGGTGTATGCCATCTGGTTCAGGTGCTTTATTTACCTTTATACTGTCTAAATATTTCTGGACCATATCAATTTTGAGCCATGGTGGATCATTTGAGTCTGTGTCAACACCATACCAATTACTAGGGATGAGCTTGGAGTTCGAGTCGAACTCATGTTCGACTCGAACATTGCCTGTTCGCCCGTTCGCCGAACAGCGAACAAATTGGGGTGTTCACGGCAAATTCGAAAAATCTATGGGAGAAATCTAAAGTGTTAATTATAAAGGCTAATATGCAAGTTATTGTCCTAAAAAGTGTTTGGGGACCGGGGTCCTGCCCCAGGGGACATGTATCAATGCAAAAAGAAGTTTTAAAAACGGCCGTTTTTTCGGGAGCAGTGATTTTAATAATGCTTAAAATGAAAAAATAAAAGTGAAATATTCCTTTAAATTTCATACCTGGGGGGTGTGTATGATATGCATGTGAAGTGGCGCATGTTTCCCGTGCTTAGAACTGTCCCTGCAAAAAATGTCATTTTTGAAAGAAAAAAAGTCTTTTAAAACTGACTCGCGGCTATTAATGAATTGTCGGCTCCCGGCAATACATACAAAAGTCATTGATAAAAAAAAAAAAAAAAAAGCGTGGGGGTTCCCCAGAATTCAATTACCAGGCCCTTCAGGTCTGGAATGGATATTAAGGGGAACCCTGCCGCAAATTAAAAAAAAATTGACGTGGGGTTCCCCCAAATATCCATTCCAGGCCCTTCAGATCTGGCATGGATTTTAAGGGGAACTCCACCCCAAATTTTAAAAAAAATGGCGTGGAGTCCCCCTAAAAATCCATACCAGACCCCTTATCCGAGCACGCAACCTGGCCGGCCGCAGGGGAAAAGGGGGGGACGAGAGAGCGGCCCCCCCTCCCTCCTGAACCGTACCAGGCCACATGCCCTCAACATGGGGAGGATGTCCCCATGTTGATGGGGACAAGGGCCTCATCCCCACAACCCTTGCCCGGTGGTTGTGGGGGTCTGCGGGCGGGGGGCTTATCGGAATCTGGAAGACCCCTTTAACAAAGGGGATCCCCAGATTCCGGCCCCCCCTATGTGAATTGGTAAGGGGTACGTTGTACCCCTACCATTTCACGAAGAAAGCGTAAAAAAATGTTTAAAAAACACACAAACACCTTGAAAAAGTCCTTTATTAAAAAACAAAAACAAAAAAAAAAAACATTCCAGCGGTGAAATCCAGTGTCCCGCGGCGATCCCGATGTCCAGCGCTGTCCTTCATTGGTTGTGCCTGAGCGGACCTGATGGGGAACTCCCTCTCAGTATTTTAAATGTATAGACCCGCCCCTTCTAAAGTTCCCCATCAGGTCCGCTCCCTCGGTATGTCGGACCCGCCTACGTCATTGGCTTGAGCGGGGAACTTCCTTCACTGTGTAATTTAAATTTACATAGTGAAGGAAGTTCCCCGCTCAAGCCAATGACGTAGGCGGGTCTGACATACCGAGGGGGCGGACCTGATGGGGGACTGCTCTCACTTTGGTAATACATGTATAGACCCGCCCCTTCTCATGTTCCGCATCTGGTGCGCTGAGCGGACCTGATGGGGAACTTTAGAAGGGGCGGGTCTATACATTTAAAATACTGAGAGGGAGTTCCCCATCAGGTCCGCTCAGGCACAACCAATGAAGGACAGCGCTGGACATCGGGATCGCCGCGGGACACTGGATTTCACCGCTGGAATGTTTTTTTTTTTTTTTAAATAAAGGACTTTTTCAAGGTGTTTGTGTGTTTTTTTAAACATTTTTTTACGCTTTCTTCGTGAAATGGTAGGGGTACAATGTACCCCTTACCAATTCACATGGGGGGGGCCGGGATCTGGGGGTCCCCTTTGTTAAAGGGGTCTTCCAGATTCCGATAAGCCCCCCGCCCGCAGACCCCCACAACCACCGGGCAAGGGTTGTGGGGATGAGGCCCTTGTCCCCATCAACATGGGGACATCCTCCCCATGTTGAGGGCATGTGGCCTGGTACGGTTCAGGAGGGAGGGGGGGCCGCTCTCTCGTCCCCCCCTTTTCCCCTGGGGCCGGCCAGGTTGCGTGCTCGGATAAGGGGTCTGGTATGGATTTTTAGGGGGACTCCACGCCATTTTTTTTTAAAATTTGGGGTGGAGTTCCCCTTAAAATCCATGCCAGATCTGAAGGGCCTGGAATGGATATTTGGGGGAACCCCACATCAATTTTTTTTTTAAATTTGCGGCAGGGTTCCTCTTAATATCCATTCCAGACCTGAAGGGCCTGGTAATTGAATTCTGGGGAACACCCACGCTTTTTTTTTTTTTTTATCAATGACTTTTGTATGTATTGCCGGGAGCCGACAATTCATTAATAGCCGCGAGTCAGTTTTAAATGCATTTTTTTCTTTCAAAAATGACATTTTTTGAAGGGACAGTTCTAAGCACGGGAAACATGCGCCACTTCACATGCATATCATACACACCCCCCAGGTACGAAATTTAAAGGAATATTTCACTTTTATTTTTTCATTTTAAGCATTATTAAAATCACTGCTCCCAAAAAAACGGCCGTTTTTAAAACTTCTTTTTGCATTGATACATGTCCCCTGGGGCAGGACCCGGGTCCCCAAACACTTTTTAGGACAATAACTTGCATATTAGCCTTTATAATTAACACTTTAGATTTCAAACGTTCGAGTCCATTGTATTTAATAGGGTTCTAAAGTTTACACGAACATTTTGTCTGTTCGCAGGTTCTGGTGCGAACCGAACAGGGGGGTGTTCGGCTCATCCCTGCCAATTACTGAGTTCACCCATGCTCCTTTATATATACAGAGCTGAAGAAGATATTTAATAAAGTTGCCTTCTCTTTGTCTGCAGTCAACCACTATTATTTTGTAAAGGGCCTACGTGCTCAGACCTGACCTTTTTACTATTAATATATTTGAAGAATTTCTTGGGGTTTGTCCTACTATCTTTTGCAATCTGCCGATCATTTTGAATTTTAGCTGCCTTAATTTCATTTTTACATATTCTTTGGAACATTTAAATGATGATATTGTTCCTTCATTTTTTCCTATTATATTTTTTTTTTTTAGTTTTTTTTTTAGGTTTTATTTTTAGCCTTTTAAAATTGTTGCCCATGGGAATATATTTTGCAGTGTGTTCACATGCAGACTTTTTGTAGAATTCCAATTTCTGTTTTGTCTTCATCAATAGCAATATTTCCTCCCAGTTGAAGACTTGGAGAGCACTCCTCATCCTTTGGAAATTTGCTATCTTAAAGATAAGTGGTTTTATCTTTCCAGTATGTGCTTATTGTTTACAGCTTACACTAAATGAAATCATGTTATGGTCACTGCTACCCAGATGTTCTTTTATATGAACATTCGTAATAAGCTCTGCATGGTGAGATTATCAGGTCCAGCAGAGCATCATTCCTAGTCAGGGCTTCTATGAACTGTACCATAAAATTGTCTTGTAATTGGTTTACACATTTTTGCCCTTTAACTGTCCCCGCAGTGCCATTACTCCAGTCAATTTCCGGCTAGTTACAACCCCCCATTATTATCACTGTTCCAGCCCTTGCAGACCTTTCTATCTGTGCAAGGAGCTGAGTCTCCACCTCCTCATTAACACTGGGTGGCCTATAACAAACTCCAATGGTTAGCTTTGTAGTATGCACACCCATGTGCAGTCCCACCCATAATGCTTCAGTCTCATCACACTCTCTATGAACTAGGTCCTCTTTTACACTTACTTTGAGAACACTTCTCACATAGAGACAGACACCACCACCTTCCCCTTTTACCCTGTCTCTCGGTAAGAGAGCATAGCCAGGAATATTAATAGTCCAGTCATGTGAAGAATCATTCCGCAATACCACATAAATAATAGTTCTCTACATGCACCAAAGCTTCCAACTCATCTATTTTGCTTGGCTGGACTTCTGGCATTGGTAAATAAACATTTTAATTTATTGTCACATTTTATTATCATTATTATTATACAGGATATAGCACCAAAAGTTTGTGCAACGCTTTACAACATGAGGGCAGACAGTACAGCTACAATACATTTCAATACATGAGGAATCAGAGGGCCCTGCTCATTAGAGCTTACAATCTCACTCTTAATCTGTACATGTATTTTTTATTTTTTTTATTTTAGTACAAAAAGTACCATTTCCAATGTTTTTTTGTAACATGGGAACCTTCTTATCACCTGCCATAGCCCCCCCCCCATATTTCCCCATTCCACCCACCAATAGGGACTGACCCCTGTCTGACCTGCCTGTCACATTATAATCTAATTTTCCCTCCCCCTCAATCCCAGTTTAAATACTCCTCCAGCCTACCCATAAACACACAGCAGACCTCCTTCCATTTAGGTGTAAACGATCTTTAGCATATAGGTTGTACCCCAATGAAAATTCAGCCCAGTGCTCTAGAAACCCAAATTCTTCCCTCTTATACAGGTCTTTAGCCGTGTATTCAGTTCTCTAATCTCCCCATGACGTGCCTGTGTTGCGCATTATCTTCTTCTTGCATGGATTGTTAATTTGGCAGAGTGTGCAGGAACTGATCGATAACACCCTTTGAGGAGCAGAGCTGTATTTTGTAAAGAAGATAAATACATCACTGGATTTCTAAAAAGCTTGCCATACACTATACAATCTGATTGTGCAATCTCCTTTAGATATACCATCAACTATGTAGTGCAAGAGCCATGGATGAGGTAAGTTAGAGATAAACACATTGGGATGACTTGAGCAGAAAAGACATAAGACAAGGCTTCTATTTATTATTAAAAGTGAAATTGTGCCTGACAAGGTGAACTTAGCCTTTAAAGGGTCAGTTACACAAAAGCAAAATTTCATTTACAGGTTGTTTTTTTTGTCTGCTAATCTCTTGGTTACTTATTCAGCAAGGTTGCTTCAATATACAGTATATCCTGGATCTTAGACCACATGACTTGTACTTTTGGGTGTTTCCACTCATCACTGGGTGTTCCCCTACTTATTTTAAGTTTTTCCATATTGTAAAATCCAACAGAAAGATGGACCATCTTGTATTGGCCATGATAGGCAAATACCTTTCCAGTGAATGTGTAGTGAATCCTATCACAAGTATGTCCCCAGGATATATATGATAGATTATATAATTTTAAAGTGTAACTTAATTTTTGATGTAAAAACTACTCCCTTGTTTTATTTACATTGCAAATGCCATTGTGGACTCATACAGGGATTCCACTCACTTCCTATAGTAATCCACTGCTTCCTGAGTGGGGCGGTCTCCCTACTACAATCACAGAATCAGCCGCAGTGTTGTAATAAGAGAAATACTACTGGGAAGAGCAGTGATCCAAACATATGAGAAGGAGTTCTGTACATCAGCCATGTGCAGGTCCCCCCCCCCCCCCTCCAACATGAAAAAAAATGTTGACGTATTTCTAGTTTGATAGCTTGATGTTGATTGTACTGAAAAGGTACATTTAATTAGTATTAAGGTATGAAAAGGCTTATGTAGAATTTATATATGTTATCAACATTTCTAAGTTTTGTTACCCTTTAATAACGCAGCATATGAAATACTTCAAACAAACAAGATGTTGGATAACGTGTTTGGTAAATAACATCTTCTAGCTAAGCAAGTAAAACAAGTCTATCTGGAAATAGTTCATGTTATACATGCTTTTATTATTTTTTTTACTTATAAGTAGTCTATTACTACAGTAAAGAACAGTAAGGAATGGACCCAAGGAAACAAACCCATTAAGCTTTCTAATGAAGTGTTTAATGTAAAGCATTACTGCTTAAGGGTATTAATGGAATAAGATTCTAACACCACTGGGTTCCTTGGCATTAATGCAGACAGCAATATTGAAACTGTTGTAGTTCATTGTCCTGGAGAGGTTTGTTTACTGTGATATTTATGGAGAAGTGGAAGATTAATGGGTATACAGATTAATGGGACATTGAAGAACAGTGTGAGTGAAGTCCAACAGAGATGAACAAGGAAAGAAAGAAAAAATACAATTAACATAGCCACACAGAAAATAAATAACTCATAGAAATCAAAAGAAACCCTAAGAATTTATATAAAATATTAAAGAAAACTCATCATCCACAATGTAACATTCCATTTGAAAGTATTAGTATCAACTAATATCACTTGTGTGTGTAGATTACAAAAACTTCCCAAAAATATCATGCATATTTCCTTAGTCAGTCAGGCTGCTGCCTATTCTGTTCATTTTAAAGTGACAATTAACCTTTGCAAATAAATACAAAGGGAACAAGAAAACTTGTTTTGGTTGCAATGTAAAGGTGTTTTACATGAATTGTTTTACATAAAACATTATTACAAACTTACATAATTAAAATGAGGATCCAGAGAAAGTCAACAGGCCTATAATGTAATTTTACATTTCCAAAACTTCCATATCATTTTTGTATTCACTAAAATATATATATATAAACCTAACCACTAAAGGCTTTGACATGTTAATGTAACTTTAAAAAGAAATCCTCCCTTTGTTTTTTAAATCTGCAACTTTCATTTCAATATTACCTGATGATCTTGTCAGGAAGGCTCTTGTTCAGGCACACCCTGTTATTGGATAACTGCACTCTGGCCCTGTCTCGCACTTGTTCCCTTGTGCTGTCATACTGTCACATGAGCTGGATCCTGGTCTGGTACTGGTGGGGTGCTGAGGAGAGGAAGCAGTGAAGGAGCTGGTGAAAAAGAGGGAACTTGGCCTTAAGTTGCATGGCATAAGATGTGGTTGAGCTGAGCTCCTTTGACAGTGCATTATTTCTTTAATCTTGCTGCTTATCCTGTGATCTCTCCGATTGAGCATCCAGCCACAAGGATCCCTGTTCACTTTTGTGCCATGCCTTCTCCTCATAAGACAACGGATGCCGCCACAAAGCTGGATAGATTCCGCCACCAAGACAAGAACTTGCAGGGGGAAGATGGCGGCTCCTCTTCCTCCGAGCTAGACCCGCCGGTCACCAATACCAGCAAAGTGCTGTAGGCAATTTCAACCTGTTAGGCTATGCCTACAACCAAGATAGAGGATGTCAAGGTGGATATCTCCCTGAATCACCAGGATTTCCACAAACTGCAGGACGAGAGTCTCGGAGGCCGAACATCGTCTGAGCCATGTGGAAGATACCCTTCCCCCACTGCAGGCCTCTTCTGACCATCATCCGGCACCTGTATAGAGGGAGCAGAGGAAAACAGCTGACTGTATAACTCATGTTGAAGAAGGCAAAAATACAGTCCATGTCTGTCCTGAAGTACCTCTACACTCCATAGACAGACTGCTCATTTATGCATATGGCGTATGTATTTCAAACCTGACTCTTATTCGATCTCCGATAGTCCAGGTGTGCCGCTAAATGTGGTATCTGAGGCAGATCACGCAAGCCGCTGCTCAAAAAGATCAAACACTTTCCACATGGAGTGTATGCCTCTGTTATGTCTCTCAAATCCTGCTGGTGCTACCTGGTTAGATGGGAATGGTAGAGGGCGTGACTAATGGCGCACGGCGCACGCCTGCATGACATCAACGTGTTTCCCCGGAAATCTAGCTTCCCCAACCCATACCCGCTGCATTATCTTACTGAGGTGTTATACATATGTTGTTGGTGCACACACGACTCCCCTGTAGTCTATTCCTTTGTGCACACTCTTTTTGGTTTTGAGACAAAGTTGTCTTTTTTATTGGTGATGGTGGGTGGTTCCTGTTTTCATACTTACCATTTGATATTTTTGTGTATAATAAAATTTGTTATATTTTTATAGACTGAGTTTGGACATTATTTAATGTTTATCACACCTCGGAGGCTCATAAATATGGTCCTTTATGCAGTGTTTCCTTTCTGCCAATTTTTTTTCTATATTGGTTTTAGCTGAACCCTACCTCAGCTGTGAGTACTTTGTGGGTTTTTGTCCCTTTTCTTCCCCTTCACTAATTAGGGATGCAGCCCGCGGCACATATTCATCATCATTACTTCAACTGCCTGCCAAGGCTCTGCATTTTTTTCCTACTGACTCTTTTAATCTTTTTTTGTTTTCTATTTTACACATTTGTTTAACCCCTTCCATACCGGGCCATTGGAAAATGACGCTGGCAGGAACCCTCTCTCCCTCCGGGTGGGCGCCATATGACGTCCTGGGTTTGAGGGGGGATATCTGAATGATGCCTGCAGCTAGAGGCATCATTCAGATATCCTTGTTTTCACCCGGCGATCCTGCGCACCATAAGAATGATCATAGCGGAGGTTCCGCCACTTGATCGTTCTTATAGGCGGCGGGAGGAAAACATCCCCCCCTCCCGCCACCATCAGGTGCTTCTCCGGGCTCTCCCGTGCCATCGGGGACGCGGAGAGAATCGTCGGCGCCGGTGGTGGGTCACGTGATGAGCATAGAGATGACTGGTGACCAGATGGTCACCAGTCATCTCTATGATCGTCGGAGGCCCGGGCGCGATGTGATGACGTCACGCCCGGGTCCTCAAATGTAAACAAAGCCGCCATTGCGGCTGTAAGTATGAGATCAGTGAAATTTTTTTCACGATCTCATGCTTTCCAGCCTGGAGGAGAGATGTGGGGTCTTATTGACCCCGCATCTCTCCATAAAGAGGACCTGTCACACACATTCCTATTACAAGGGATGTTTACATTCCTTGTAATAGGAATAAAAGTGTAAAAAAAAAAAAAAAAAAGCAAAAAAAAAAGTAAAATAAAAAATATATATATATTTTTTTTTTAAACGCCCGTCCCCAATAGCTCGCGCTTAGAAGCGAACACACACGTAAGTCCCGCCCGCATATGTAAATGCCGTTCAAACCACATATGTGAGATATTGCCGCGTGCGTTAGAGTGCGTGCAACAATTCTAGCACTAGACCTCCTCTGCAACTCTAACCTGGTAACCTGTAAAAAAATTTAAAGCGTCGCCTATGGAGATTTTTAAGTACCGAAGTTTGGCGCCATTCCATGAGTGTGCGCAATTTTAAAGCGTGGCATGTTAGGTATCTTTTTACTCGGCGTAACATAAGCTTTCATATTTTACAAAAAAATTGGGCTAACTTTACTGTTTTGTTATTTTTTAATTCATGAAACCATTTTTTTCCCCAAAAAAAGGCGTTTGAAAAATTATTGCGCAAATACCGTACAAAATAAAAAGTTGCAACAACCGCCATTTTATTCCCTAGGGTGTCTGCTAAAAAAACATATATAATGTTGGGGGTTCTGAGTAATTTTCTAGCAAAAGAATGATGATTTGTACATGTAGGAGAGAAGTGCCAGAATAGGCCCGGTATGGAAGTGATATAAAAAGCCCTGTATGGAAGTGGTTAACCTGCCAAAAGGAACTGGTCCCCCATATTTGATATTTGAGGTGGGGGCTTTCACTGTCATATTTTCTGGTTTGAAGACCCCTAGTTGGATAAGTTTAATATATCTGGTAGACTAATATTCTGTTAAGGCACTGTTGTTGGGGGGCTGTTGTTACATTTCTGCCGGGCTTGCGCCATCTCTGCTGGCTACCTGCAGTAAGTTGCCTGGTCCCTACTGCTTGCATTGCTTTTCAGAGGACTTTTGCCCCCATAGTAGACTATTAAGGTCTCCTTTGCTTTCAAGTATGCTAACCCATTTGGTGCTATATTGTTTGTTCTTGCCTTATGCACCCTACTGGTGTTTGTCCAATGTTTTCCTATATACTTTACAGTTCGGGACTTATGCTCACACAAGTTGAGGTATGTGTAGAGCCGCGTGGGCTAGAGTTTTATTGTTTTTAAAGGTGCAAGAGTTTTTGTGTCAATTTGCTAATACTCACAAATTTACTTAAAAGTAGGAGATTCCGTGCTTAGGTATAGAAGGTTGCAGCCCCCCCTAATGAGCTCCACACGGAAACTCTGATATTATAAAGAGAAAGAGGTGGCGGTAATGGCGCTATCTATAGCCTGCAGAGTGATCTATCAGGTCTCTAAAAATATGGCTAATTGGAATACTGAGCTGTGTAGGAGGTCCAAAAATTATAAAATTATAAATTGGTGCCCCCCTGTGGCTGCGTACCATAAAAATAATAAAGATCAAAATCAAACTATGTAGGGGAAGATCCTCCTATGTACACATTCCTAGGAGGATAGGTCCCTGAATAGCAGGTGCTCAGTGGTATACAAATAGTGTGAATTAGTAATGAAGTGCATGTGATACCAAATCGCAGTAATAACACATGAGAGATCAAAGTCTCATAGCAATATCAGTGCATATCCACTAGATAGTGGCAATAAATATTAAATCAGTGAAAGAAAATATATATATGTGTGAAATCCAAAAATTATATATATAAATGTACCAAAGCTGAATGGAACCACATAAATGCTAATAAGCCAGTGAGATTAAAATGTGGCACCAAACACCAAAGCCACATATAAGCTAATGTGATACAATAAATGTCCATGTAAAGTTAATCCAAAAACAATGTCCACATCCAGGCAATTTCCATATATTTCAAAAAACGTTCCGGAGCTACGCAAACTACGTCACTTCCGGTTTTAGAGCATCGGGTGGAACGCAGCATTTTTATTAATATTTTTTTTTTACTAGTAATGGCGGCGATCAGCGATTTTTATCGTGACTGCGACATTATGGCAGACGCATCGGACACTTTTGACACTATTTTGGGACTATTGTAATTTTTACTGCGATCAGTGCTATAAAAATGCACTGATTACTGTGAAAATGACACTGGCAGGGAAGGGGTTAACCTGTAGGGGGCGCTGAAGGGATTAAGTGTGACCTAATGTGTGATTCTTACTGTGTAGGGGCATGGCTTGGCGTGTGACGTCACTGATCGTCGTTCCCTATGACAGGTAACAGACGATCAGTGACAGTCTCACTAGGAAGCACTGGGAGAGATTTGTTTACATTTACCTCTCCCCGTTCTTCAGCTCTGTGACCCGATCGCGGGACACCGGCGGCGATCGGGTCCGCAGGTCCCGCGGGCGCGGTCACGTAGCTCAGGACCGGGTCGCGAGCACACCGCCAGTGGCGCGCGCGCGACCCACGGCTGGGCATCTTAAAGAGGACGTACCTGTACGTGCTTGTGACCAGCCGTGCCATTCTGCCAACGTATATGTACAGACGGCGGTCCTTAAGTGGTTAATATTTATTGCCACTATCTAGTGGATACGCACTGCTATTGCTATGAGACTTTGATCTCTCATGTGTTATTACTGCGATTTGGTATCACATGCATTTCATTACTAATTCACACTATTTGTATAGGAATCCCCACTGAGCACCTGATATTCAGGGACCTATCCTCATAGGAATGTGTACATAGGAGGAACTGTCCTTACATAGTTTGATTTTGATCTTTATTATTTTTTTGGTACGCAGCCACAGGGAGGCACCAATTTATAATTTTATAATTTTTGGACCTCCTACACAGCTCAGTATGTGCGAGCATTAAAGAGACCCTGGATGCTGTATGCATGGAGGGGCAAGTTGTAGGTGGGGTGTGCTGACTGAGAAGATATGTGTAGTGTTCAGGAGGAAGTAGGGGTTCACTGCAAGGTGGTCAGAGAGGTATTTGTGCAGTAAGGATGCACAGGAGTGGGGGGGTGTGGAATGCTGTTAATGGTGGTGTGGTGGCTGGGGAGGGACATGCACTGTAAGGTGTATTGGGAGGAATGAGTGAGCTGTAAGCGGGGGTGAGGCCACAGTGAAGCTGAAGGGTGATTCTGTCAAGCCCCCTTTCTGAAAGCAGCCTCAGTCTTTCCTGTTCACTCAGTGATAGGCCATGTCACCTAAATTCACTGTGTGGATTAGGGAAGAAATGGCTCACTTAGTTGAATGTGCCACATCAGATTAAAGGAGTAGTAAAGGTACATGTTTTTTCACCTTAATGCATCCTATGCATTAAGGTGAAAAAACATTCGACAATACCGCCCCTCCCCCCCCGAGCCCCCGTTTTACTTACCTGGCCCCTCGAAAGTCCCACGCTCGTCCCCGTCATCCTCTTCGGTTCTCAGCCTGGCCGCCGATTGGCTACACTGGATGGATTGATGGATCAATCACATCCAATGACACGGCGCGCTGGGGGGCGGGGCCGAGTGATACAGTCGGCGGCTATGGCCGCCGCTGTATCACGGGAGCGCGCCCGCAATAACTCCACACCATGCGAGCTCGCTCGCATTATGGTGTGGAGTCCTTGCGGGGAGGAGCCAAGACAGCTGCCGAGGGACCCCAGAAGACGTGGATCAGGGCCACTGTGTGCAAAACGAGCTGCACAGTGGAGGTAAGTATAAACTGTTTGTTATTTTTTAGCAAAAAAAAGGGAAGCTTTAGTGTCCCTTTAAGTATTTCTGCACTTGGACTTATATGCATTCCTTTTTTCACATCAGTTACTGTATATGAATGGTATTGGCACTTTAGTTGTGGTCACCTTGTATATAGGTATTCATTTGTTTACCAGTTACCACTCACAATGTGTATTAATATTTACAGTATATTTATACTTTTTATTACGTGTTTATGATTTCTGTATCTTGATTTCTAGAGGCATACAGCATTACATGTTATCATTTCACTATTTCATTTATATATTTATTGGCACTTGACAGCACAGCACCATCACCATATTAGACATTACTAAAAGATGATTCCTCTGCTTAATGATAAATGGATTGATTCAACAGAAAATGGGATTTAAAGGAAGCAAATGTTTGGAGCACATCTCAGTACACCGTTACTTTTACCTCCTGATCTTATTCTAGTCTGCATCTTATTGCATTTTAGTAAGTACATTTCATTGCAACTTTACCATTGTCATATATAAATCACATATAACATTCAAGGATATGCACAAGATCATTTAAAATTCTTTAATTCTTTAAAATTCTTGCAAATCCTAGCAACTGAATTTAACATGCCCCTTAACATTTATCTATCATTACAAAAACATGTTTCTTAATGAAATATATGGAGACAGGCTAAATAAGCTTTCAAATAAATGGAAAGTTAAACATTGATAAAATAATAATATAAATGCTCTGGACCTCGTAAATGGTAGCTCATAAAATTAATGAAGTATTACATAAGGCAGTGAAAACAATTATGAATAAACAATAAAAATAAAACAAACCTTTGCCACTAAAATATCAGATCTAATTAACTTGAAAAAAAGACAAGTTGACAAGGCAATTTCACAAAATAAAATAGTTTACTTGTATTATAAGCTATAAGGAAAAATAATCAACTTGTAAATGTTTCAATTTGATTACTAGCTAACTTTTAAAAAAACTGTGAATGTTTTAATGAGATAGATATCTTTGTCATTTGATCTGTATATCAACATTAAACTTTTAAAATATAAAAAAACATTTGATTATAGGAAAGCTTTGCATTATATTCTCATTTGGGATGAGCAAAACTGAGACTTATAACTTAACTCAAATTTCTGTGAAAATCAGGCCATTTTAGCAGTGGCGGCTGGTGCTCAAAATTTTTGGGGGCGCAGACAAACCGAAAAATTCTCAAAAATAAGTAAATTGCAGCCTCACTGTGCCCATCAAATGCAGCCACTGTGCCATCAAAAACAGCCACTGTGCCCATCAAACTTAGCCACTGTTCCCATCAAACACAGCCACTGTGCCTATTAAACGCAGGCACTGTGCCCAAGAAATGCTGCCACTGTGCCCCATCGAATGCTGCCACTGTGGCCATTAAATGCTGTGCATTTCACAACACCCCTAACATCCAATTAGATGAGGTTCTTGTTCAACTCTACCTGGATATATATCGCCTGCCACACTGCAAAAATGCTGCAAGATGAAAGAAGTCACCTGAGTTTTACATGCCACATTTGTGTAAGATACACTTTGGGGCTTTCCTTTTAAACTACAGGTCCCCTATAATGGCATCACTTTTACCATCTTCACAGTGAATGAGGGGAAAGAACTCTTGGTGAAGTTGGGCTTACTGAATGCAGAGGCTCTCCCCAGGATACCATCGGCCCCTCGCCCTTCTCCTATCACTCCATCTCCTGAGCTGTGCTAGTATGTTTAGTTTGGCACCCTGTTGAAATGCTGGTCATTGGCACTCCCCCAGGTTTGGACTCGTGCACAGACTCTTGTTTTTTTTTTTTTCTTGTAATCTATTATGGGATTGCAAATAATTACACATAATGTCAGGGGATTCATTTCCCCACACAAACGAAAGAAAGCATTTCCATATTATAAGCGAATAGGGGCTGATATCCTTCTTTTGCAAGAAATGCATTTTTCTATGAATAATCACCCCTCTTTACGTTGACAAAGCATACAGACAATGCTTCTTTACTGCCTATGAGTCCAAGTCCAGGGGAGCAGCTATTTTTTTTACAAATTTAGTTCCTTTGGAAGTACAACATGTTTATAGGGATCCTGCTAGCAGATTTCTGATAATTCAAGGTACCCTACAAGGCAACCTTATTACTATAGCCAGTGTGTATGCTCCCAATGACACACAGGCAACTTTTTTCCCTGTTTTTTTTCCATACTGGATAATTACAGTTCCCCTCATCTGGTGAGTGGAGGAGACTTTAATTCGGTGGTGCACTCTGTATTGGATAGAAGCCTAATGCCGCGTACACACGATCGTGATTCACGGCGGTTAAAAAACCACCGTGAATCAGGACATGAAAAACGAGGGAATGGCTTGTTCCCCCACACACGGTCGTTTTTCCCTTCATTTTTTCTCTTGTCAAGAAAAACGACCGTTTGTAGGCTCCTTGGCAGTGTTTCCCTATGGGAAAACTGCCGCGGAAAAAATGACGGGAAAAACGACAAGAAAAATTAGAGCATGTTCTAATTTTTCTCGTCGTTTTTAATGCCATTTTTCACGTTGGGAAAAATGACAAAAAGACCACACACGGTCGTTTTTCTTGTTGAAAAAAAAATAATAAATTTTTCACGACGTGAAAAATGATCGTGTGTACGCAGCATTAGAGTGAGTACAGCAAATGCGTTTTCTAAGATTCTCCAGCGTTTACTTAAATAACAACAGTTGATAGACTCCACAACGTTGTTGCTAGATAGTATACTTACTATTTCCACTCCCACGACAGCTATCTCGAACAGACTACATTTATAGCTCCCCTATACTCCTAGCTAATTCTTCCAAAGCTGGTATCCACACATCCCCCTGGTATGATCATCATATAGTGTTCTTTTACACCTTCAAAGTTGTTCTTTCTCCCAATGCAGCTGTGTGGCAGTTGAACTAATCTCTCCTCATGGATCCTTATATCCTGGATCAGCTGTCCAACCCCCTGGTAGATAATTTCTGTACTAATGCAGTTGATGATATTTCTCCCACCTCTCTCTGGGCAGCCCATATGGCATTAATGTGTGGCCACTTAATTGAAATTGCTACCACCAGGAAACAACATAACATGGCTGAGATACGTTCTCTCCCAGAAGATCTAGATAGGCTTTACCACCACTTACCATAGCCAAGCACACTCTTCAGAGCTTCTATCACAGATTCATAAAAGGGGGTTTCATTGGACACTATTATTTTTGAGCAAACTGAAAAAAAAATGGTCAAAGGCTCATTTCCTTCTTCATAGCAATTCAGCCTCAGCTATGTTTTCAAGGAAACTCATCAATCCCTCTTATCCACCACCTGGTTATAAACTTAAGAATTTGAATGGTCAAATGGTCAGACACCCACATGAAAATTTAGAAGACGTTTTATCAAGCCTTCTTCAACCCCCCCCAGCCCCGCCTTGTTCGGCCTCCTTAGCATGGCTAGAGTCCCTTCCTCTCCCTTAACTAACTGCTGACCAGATACGCTCTCTGAATGCCCCTTTTATGGAAGAAGAGATCATTGCAATTATTGCTTCTTCAAAACCCTCTGAGGCCCCCAGGTCCAGATGGATTGTCAGTCTCAATTTATATAAAAATGTGTGGACCTATTAGCCCCCCCCCCCGTCGCTTATCTCAATTTTATACAAACAGTATATTTTGAAGGGGCAATATTTTCCTGATGACATGCTCTTAGCAAATACGTCCCTTATACCTAAGCTGAATAAGGATAATTTGCTCCCCCAAAACTTCCGACTCCCATCCCATCTCAGGTATAAATAATGACCAGAAGATTTCCGGTCACCTTTTTGCGGATCGTCTAGCCCCTGTTATCACCTCTTTGATCTCTCCAGATTAAACAGATATGGCAGATAACAGATAACTACTTAGCCACTAATATTATTCAAGATGCTGATCTCTTTTCCTGTAATGTATTGCTATTGAGCCTTAAAATACATAAGGCGTTTGATAGTGTACTCTGGTCTTATATGGAAAGGTTCTCATGAGATTTGATTTTCGTGGAGAATTTGTAAAAGGCTTCAGAGCTTAATATACTGTACATCCCCATAAACTAGAATTAAACTGCCAATATGTAATTATTTCACATTGGGCCGGGGAACAAGGTAGGGTTGTCCCCTGCCCCCTCTTTTATTTGCCCTGGCCATTGAGCATTTGGTCTGCTCAATTACTCTTAAACCTGATATTAAGGCATATATAAAAGGTCACCACCAATTCAAATTAAGTCTATATGTTGATGATGTTCTAATGTTCTTGTCAGGCCCTTTAGTTACGCTATAAAGAAAGGAAAACTGCGCCAAAGATGAGGCAATCCTAGATGTAAATGACGACAGGATGGCAAACAGTTCAAAGATGTGACCCACAGATAGAATTTAAATCTGGAGGAAGGAATACCATAGGCTGGAATTAGTCCAAACAGTTCAGTATATTAAAGTACCACCGTGTTTGACACCGGATAAACCACCACCATAAAAAATGGCTGCTTACCAGACGCAAGCAAAAGTACACAGTTGGCTATAACCCAGCCGTGGCCTTTAGCTTGAAGGAATCCAAACGAAGTAACCCCAGACACTCCTCCAGTAGTATGGACCTCTTGATGGCTCCATTGCAACAATAAGACAGAAAACCATAGGGTGATAACGTAATACCAGGGTACAGTACTATAAACCACCACCATGATAAGCAAAAATATTCGTGACCACCACCCTAGTAACAATGGCTCCTTACCAGAGGCAAAGAAGGAGCACACAACTGACTATAGCCTAGCCACGGCCTCTATCTTGCACGTAATGGACCCGAACACGGACTCCCAGGACACTCCTCAAATGTACATGAGACAATGCTGATACTCCATATAGGGTGCCAAAAAGAAGGGGGGGAGACCATAGAGTGATATCTTCTAAAAATGTATTTATTAATAAAAGGTAGCGTACTTACAACAATGTTGTTTCAGTAAGCATAAAAAACATGCCGGCCGGCATTAAAAGAAACCCTTCCTCGGTCGAGCTGCGTAGTGACGTCACTGCGTGTCTTCCAGACGCGTTTCGTCACATATAACATTCTCAATGGGATAGGGCACGCACTGACTCACCACATTAAATAGACAAACCAAGCCTCGCTATGAGATGCCAGCATTTGGTTCAACGGGCACCATCTTAATTATGGGCAACCATGCCAGTACTGCTCGTGACAGCAAGTAGCGGCATTGAATTAAGTATTTAAATAAAAACAAAAAACTTTACAAAAAATTATCGGGCAGAGCAACCCTACTATCATACATACATTAAGAATCCAACAAAAAATTTAAATGGGAACAAGGCGAGCGGCGCCAGTGCCGTAAAACCTTATTCACCAAATTCATGTGCACAAAGGTAGACACAGATAAACCTGTGTAATAGGTATAGTGAATTAATCTAGTGTTATGAGAATACCAGTGACCAAGATGACCACTAGTACACTATGCATATGTTTAAATACACAAAAATGAATAATAATAATAAACCCCAAATAAATAGGGTAAAAATATGAATGAATTGAAAAACACAAAATTGTGTTTTAAAGGGATATTTAAAGAAATATACCTCAAGAATTTCTCAAAAGAAGAAATTCAGTGTAATGAATATAATAAAAGTGGAAAATATATACATAAATATAAATATATTTATATTTTATAAAAAATTATAAGTATACTTAAAATTACTTAAAAAAAGGGGGAAAAAAAAACTTTCTCTTTATAAAGAAAAATTCCCTTCCTCCTCTTTGATTTTTAAAAAAAGAGAACCAATACTGGCATCACACAACAAGTTTACACAAATCATATGCAAAAACACATCATGCTTTATTTCTAAAAGCGTTGACGTCAGTCTCTATGTTTAACCCATAGGGGGCATAGGTCTTAAGTCTATGTATCCACACCATCTCCATTTTTGAGATCTCCCCCTCCAATGTGGTTTGAATTTATCAATCCCCAAATATAAAGTTTTTGAGGGGTCTCTATTATGCACCAAGCAATAGTGGTTAGACACTGAATGGTTTTTGAAACCTGTTATTATGTTGGTTACGTGTTCATTCAGGCGGACTTTCAAAGATCGTTTGGTCCGCCCCACATATTGCAGGCCGCAAGGGCACTGCAACATGTAAACCACACCTGTAGTGTCACATGTGATACAAGGCTTAATACTGAATTGTTTGTGTGTGGCAGTGGATGAAAAATTAATGACACGTCTCCTAGTACAGGAATTTTGACCAACACACTGGGTATTATAAGCGGAAGAGGTGTAGGGTTTGTTCACTCAATTCCTGTACTAGGAGACGTGTCATTAATGGGAGTCATTGATACAAGAACCCCTTTTAGTTCATTTTAATTTCTTCAACACACCTTTAACCTCCTCTGTTCAGAATTATTTAGATACTTACAAATCAGACATTTTTATTCCTCAAATTATGGCTCAAACTGTGAGGACCCTGGTCTTGAGCAGATGTGCCAATTCCACCTCTAGAGAAAAAGGTACAATCTCTAAGCTTTATCATCTCCTAACTGAACGAGACCACCTGGCCAAAATATCTGGAGTTGTAGAGCCCTTTTTCCTCTTTGGCAACAAGCCTCCAATAAAGTTGCTCAGATTATTGGGATGCAACTGATCCTTACTTGCTCAATGTGCCTATTTTTTGCTTAGCTTCCAGAGGTTTTGTCTCCCTGTCAGAGACTGGCACACACGGTATTCAGTGCTATCCACTGCTATTGCACTGCCCTGGCGTTTCCCTATAGTTCCATGGTCCCAGGTATTACAATGCATGGAAATAGTAAGGTTGATGGAGAGAATTCATCACACTATTATGGGTTCAATGCATATCTTTATTCATAAATGGGAATCATGGTCAGCTCATTACCGATTTTGTGAATATTTTATTTCCATCCACTGGTCCAGCTCAACATTTCCTGGTCCCCTTTTTTAAGGTCTCCTGAATGCTCTGTGTTTACTTGCAAGTCTATTGGTTTTCAATTACTAAAGGTTAGGTTGTAAGGCTGCTTAGAGTTACATTTACCTATTGCTCTAGTCGGCCTAGCCCTATTTTTCTGTCTTTTTTTTTCTTCATCTTTGTTGAGTTTAAAACTGATACACTATGATTATTAGGGCCTTGTATATATGTCTTAATCTGATTGCATATATTTTTTCTCTGTATCCTGTTTGAACTCCTAATAAAACAATAAAACAAAAAATAAATAAAAAACATCTTGCCTGCTTGTTCACAAACTTCTGGGTAAAGTACAATCCTGTTACTTTCTGGGTGCCAGGATAAATTTGCCCCTGTAAACATCTGCAGGAGTTATGTCATCCTGGGCCAGCCAATCATGGGCAAAGATGTTGATGCAGGCAAGGACGCTGGAGAGAGAGGTTATAAACATTGCATTGCTAAAGAGAAGGTGAATATTTTTAAACTTTATTCCACTTTAAAACTACAGATTAACACTACCTGTGACACAGCCACGTATATCACGAGAACAGGTATCATATCTGCTTTGTCATAAGACACAATATTAGGCAGTTTTAATAAGCTTTTTTAATTTGCTATGCGTTTCACATTTGGAACTACATTAAGAGGCGCCTTCTGCAAAGATCTTTATTTTGAACACATTCATTTGCAAAAATATTCAGAACTTTCACTTGTTCTGTCATACTGAATAAAAGATCAATCCTTGAAAATGTGTTCTCTGTAATATTTTTTTATTTCAAAACACTGGAACAGAAAATTTGTTCTATTTTTAATGTTAATTATTTTAAATAAACTGAAATAAAGTGTCATAAAGTGACAAATGTTATTGGCTAGTGACGCACCAAAATGATGACTTTTAACATATTGTGTGCCAACATTTTAGGCTGCTAATACCCTTATTTATTTATTTATGCTGTTTTAAGTTCATGTCTTTATATACTTAACATACTCTTCAAGGGATTTTCATCTTCATAACATGTAAGAATTTCTTAAACAAACAGCTTTCATTATAAAAAAAAAAAATTATAAAAAAATATTTTTAAATATGTCCATAGTAAGTCAATTCAAGAATGTAAACATGATATAATTGTCAAAATGTCTGTGATGTTTAACCCATTGCCACTGCCCCCCAACCATTTAGGAAGATCTAAATGCTGGGAGGCAGAAGCAGACTTTCATATCTTGTGATCTCTGTGATTGGCTGTCACAATGGTTACACGATCAGATGACCAGCTAGCCTGCCAAACAAAATGAACTTTTGGACAGGGTTAATTTGGTTTGTAGGGTAGCTGGTAAGCATGCTGGGAAATTTTTGTCTGTTTGTGATGTTCATTGCCCCTCCATGTGCACCTTACTGCAAAGGCTAGTTATAAATTGCCATATTTTTTCATAGCTTGTTCACTGGATTTGGCGTGGAGACACATTGGATGCCTTTAGCTGGCATTGTGCTTTTGTTGGGCATCCAATGTGCCTTCAAGGAGAAGTGGCTCCCTCCAGGAAAACCTACACTATATTACCAAAAGTATTGGAACGCCTGCCTTTACAGTGTAAAGTTTACACGCACATGAACTTTAATGGCATGCCAGTCTTAGTCCATAGGGTTCAATATTGAGCTGGCCCACCCTTTGCAGCTATAACAGCTTCAACTCTTCTGAGAAGGCTGTCTACAAGGTTTTGGAGTGTGTCTATGGGAATGTTTGACCATTCTTCCAGAAGCATATTTGTGAGGTCAGGCACTGATTTTGAACAAAAAGGCCTGGCTCACAGTCTCGGCTCCAATTCATTCCAAAGGCGTTCTATCGGGTTGAGGTCAAACTCGCTCATCCATGTCTTTATGGACCTTGCTTTGTGCACTAGTGCGCAGTCATGTTGAAACAGGAAGGGGCCATCCCCAAACTGTTCCCACGAAGTTGGGAGCATTAAATTGTCAAAAATGTCTTGGTAGGCTGATGTTTTAAGAGTTCCCTTCACTGGAACTAAGGGGCCAAGCCCAATCCCTGAGAAACAACCCCAAACCATAATTCCCTCTCCACCAAATGATTTGGACCAGTGCACAAAGCAAGATCTATAAAGACATGGATGAGCAAGTTTGGGGTGAAGGAACTTGACTGGCCTGCACAGAGTCCTGACCTCAACCCGATAGAACACCTTTGGGATGAATTAGAGTGGAGACTGCGAGCCAGGCCTTCTCGTCCACATCAGTATTCTACCTCACAAATGCGCTTCTGTAAGAATGGTCAAACATTCCCAGAGACACACTCCTAAACCTTGTGGACAGCCTTCCCAAAAGAGTTAAAGCTGTTATAACTTCAAAGGGTGGGCCAACTCCATATTGAACCCTACGGACGAAGACTGGGATGCAATTAAGGTTCATGTGCGTGTAAAGGCAGGTGTCCCAATACTTTTGGTAATATAATGTATCTTTAATTTATTCACTTCTATATATGCTCCAACTCTCAAAAATATAGAGTTAGGACTACAGTATACAGAGGATCCTTAGCATAGGCACTGCGGCTTCCACATATATTTGCTTATGTGTGCAACTAAACCTTCTGTTTTTAACGTGAATTGTAAGATTATTATTTTTTTATTTTTTTTAAATTGTAGTACTCCTCCACAAATCCATCAGGGCCAGTAAAAAAGGTTTGTAGTTGATCCGTGAGGGTAGCTGCGTGTGAATCAGATTGTAGGATCTTTGTGTTCATACGCCACAGATAGGCAGGGGGAGAGCTTGGACAATCTTCTATAGTGATGCATTTAGGAGAATGGTCCAACCAGGTGGTGAGAAAGATGGAATAGTCCGATACTTTCTGAAGTGCCATTCATCTACTAGGAAGAGGTAAATTCTTGAGTAGGAATTGTGGCAAGGTGAAAAGAACGTGTAGTCACGTTCTTCCACGTGTTGGCAACGCCAGACATCATGGTGTTGGAAGGTTGGTATGAAAGGGCCCATTTGCCGGTTTGCATCTTTTAGATTGCGATGAGGAATCCAGTGTAGGATTCAGGGAGATGTTAAAGTCACAGCACCAGATAATTTTACCCTGTTGGATATTGCTGACTTGCTTATGAAGTTTGTGCAGGAAGCGCAGTTGGTGCACATTAGAGGCATATACAGTAATGATAGTGTACGTGGCATTATTGATAGGATTAGGAAGCGCCCTCCATCATCTTTGATGCAGTCTTGTAGTTGAAAGGAGAGGGAGTTTCTGATGGCAACAAGGATGCCCTTTTTTTTGCTGGAGCATTAGCCATGAAAATGTAAACAAAGTTCTTCTTTAAAGCATTTTGGTGGGTTGTACGCAAGAAAGTGAGTTTCCTGTGCACAGAAGGTGTTGCATTTTGATTGTTCTTCTAGTTTCCATAGCAAAGCTCTCTTTGCTGGGTGATTAAGACCCTTAGCTTTAAGAGATAGGAGTTTGATGGTCATAGTGGTGGGGATGTGTATAAGAGAGTAAGTGCAGAGCTGCAGTAGCTGTGGCATTGGAACTGTCAGAAACGTCCAACAGTAGTTGTAAATCAGGCAACCAGTTTCCACAGAGAAGATTGGTGAAGAGCAAGGTGAATCTTTTTTTTTTTTTCAATAGTGTTTATTGAATATTTTCAAAATTTAACAAAGTACAAAGGGTAAATTGATATACACATCAACCGATATACATCCTTATATTTCAGAGAAAGAAAGAAAAATCATGACAGTAAAGCATCTTGACGATACATCAAAGCTTTTGGGCCAAATGGACCAACAATTGTCAAACTTTTTGCAGCTCATAGAATTAATAGCTATTAGTCGTTCAAATGTGTAGTTCCTATGGACCGCTGTGGAAATGTCTGATATATTTATGGCTTTGCTGGATTTCCAATTATGCAGAATCATAGATCGTGTTTCTAGAAGTATGTGAGTTATAACTGGTCTGAGGTTACACTGAAATTTGTCTGTTTAAATGTAGAAGTGCTAGAGCTGGATCTGGGGTCGTGATTTCTCCTGTTAAAGATGAAATTAGTTGGAAAACCTGGTTCCATAGGCTTTTTATGTTTGGGCAGTGGCATAGCATATGTAGTAGGTTCCCTACTTAACCACATTCTCTCCAGCAACTAGGTGACGCTCCTGGGAAGTAGGGATGGACGAACATCCCCCGGGACGGTTCACGAACGCGATCGCGCGAACGCAGGTAAATGTTCGCGAACCGCGGGTTCGCGGCGGGCCCCATTCATTTCAATGGGAAGCGAACATTAAAAACCTCCAGGTCATATTTGCAGCCACAAAATAATTACTAGCTGTGCACACATAGTCCCACAACATGGACAATGACATAACAGAAGTATTAAGCAAATTTGAGATCGACAACGACAAGCATTCTTTTTTTATCTGAATTTTTTTGTCAATTCAGGAGCGCATGAAGGCCATGGAAGAGACGCAAGGCCAGGCTATGAAGGGGGTGCATGAGATGATCCTGCTATTGGAAAAGTTGCCATAAATGTTTTTTTTTTTTATAAGTTGTATAAATCATTTATACAGTTATAACGTTTATTTCGTTTTTTGTAATATTGCTCGGTTTTATTGTAATAGCTCGGCATAAATCAGCTGGAATTGACAGCAGCCGGTAAATACATGTCAAATACATATAGGGTCCAGTCACACGTCTGTAAAATGGGTCCGCATCCGTTCCACAATTTAGCGGAATTGATTTTCAATTTCAGTCTGAAAAATTAGGCATTCACAGCCTGGATAAAGAAGTAAGTGTCGGCCAGTACAGGCCCCAAAAATTAGCCAACAGGCATTCATCTGACAGCAAAGAACTTTAAATTCTGTGGCTGGAGGTACATTAGGCATTCACAGGATAAATACGTTTCGGGCACTACAGGCCCCAAAAATTAGGCATTCAACGGACATAAAAGGCCTTTTATGCCGCTGTATTTACCCAAGAAGACAAGGACCATGAATAATTGTTATAGGTGGTGGTGGATATTTGTGGCCTGTCATGAGGAATTTGAATGAAACATGGTCTACTGGTCACATGTGTTGAATTCCTCAGAGATCCATGCCTTATTCATTTTTATAAATGTGAGGTAGTCAACACTGTCGTGAGCTAAGCGAGTGCGCTTATCGGTCACGATCCCCCCTGCTGCGCTGAACGTCCTTTCGGACAGGACACTGGACGAGGGGCAAGCCAACAGTTCCATTGCAAATTGTGCAAGCTCTGGCCAGAGGTCAAGCCTGCCCACCCAGTAGTCCAGGGGTTCATCACTTCTCAGAGCGTCCACATCGGCCGTTAATCCGATGTAGTCGGACACCTGTCGGTCTAGGCGTTCCCGGATGCTGGATCCGGATGAGACCTGTCGATGGGTCGGCTGAAAGAATGATCTCATATCAGAAGTGACCAAGAAATCTTCAAACTGCCCTCTTCTTGCAGGCCCTGTTGGATTGGTATCCACAACTGTTCCTCTGGGAATGGAAATTCCTCTGCCAGCGCACGTAAAAGCAGAATGCAGCATTTCTCGAAGCAAGGCCTGGAAGTGCTCCATTCTGACAGCCCTCTGTGATGGTGGTAACATTTCTGCCATTTTTTGTTTGTACCGGGGGTCCAAGTACGTTGCCACCCAGTAATGGTCCTTGCCCTTTATGCTTTTTATACGGGGGTCCCTCTTAAAACACTGGAGCATGAAGGCCCCCATTTGCACTAAACTGGAAGCAGTGTGGTGGCCTGGCTCCTGCTCGTCATCATCCAGGATAATGTCGTCCTCGATCTCCTCCCCCCATCCACGAACAACAACAGCAGGGATCCCAGAAAGGTTTAAAGCATGCTCTTCTTGCTCCTCCTCATCCGCCCCGGCACCATCCTCCTCTGACTCCTCTTCAGACTCCTGTTGTTGACTTGTCTCAGATAGAGTAGCCCCCCCTGGGAATTCATCCAGCATTGCGACTTCCTCATCTTCCTGCTCCTGCTCCTCGACGGCTTGATCAATGACACGACGCAATGCACGCTCCATAAAGAAGGCATAAGGTACGATGTCACTGATGGCACCATGGCTGCGACTGACCAGTTTGGTGATCTCATCAAATGGCCGCAAAAGTCTGCATGCGTCGCGCATGAGCAGCCACTGACGCGGTGAAAAAAAACCAAGATCCCCAGAACCTGTTCTGGCGCAGAGTTCGTACAGGTAGTCATTAACTGCACGTTTCTGCTGGAGCAGCCTATCAAGCATATACAAGGTTGAGTTCCATCGCGTCGGGCAGTCACAAATAAGACGTCTGACCGGCAGATTGTGTCGCCGCTGAATGTCAGCAAGGCGAGCCATGGCCGCAAAAGATCTTCTGAAATGGGCCGAGATTTTCCTTGCCTGCCGCAAGACGTCCTGGACCCCAGGGTATTTGACAACGAGTCGCTGCACGACCAAGTTCAAGACGTGTGCCATGCATGGCACGTGTGTAATTTTGCCCTGTTTCAACGCGCTCAGCAGATTGGCACCGTTGTCGCACACCACTTTACCAACTGTCAAATTGAGCGGTGTTAGCCACTGATCTGCCTGTGAACGCAAAGCTGAAAGGAGTGCAGGGCCAGTGTGGCTCTTGGCTTCCAGGCACAACAGACGCAGCACAGCATGGCAACGTCTCACCTGGCATGTCGAATAGGTTCTGGGGATCTTGGGCGGTGCAGCAGAAGAGACAGTAGCAGTGGAAGAGGAGGAGTCAGCCGAGGAGGAGAGGGAGGATGGAGTAGGAGGAGAAGAAGAGGCAGGCCTGCATGCAATCCGTGGCGGTAAAACCAAATCTACACGGGTGCCACGGGTTACATGCTTGACGGCCGTCAGAAGGTTCACCCAGTGGGCAGTAAAAGTAATATATCTTCCCTGCCCGTGTTTGCTAGACCACGTGTCTGTGGTCAGATGTATCTTGGCACCGACACTGTGTGCCAGAGATACATTCACTTGCCGCTGAACATGGCCATATAGCTCTGGGATGCCCTTCTGGGAGAAATATTTCCTTCCTGGGACCTTCCATTGTGGTGTTCCAATGGCCACAAATTTTCGAAAGGCCTCCGAGTCCACCAGTTTATATGGCAGTAGTTGGCGGGCTAGGAGTTCTGACAAGCCAGCGGTCAACCGTTGGGCAAGAGGGTTATCCGGCGTCATCATTCTTTTACGCTCGAACATTTGGCCCACGGAAGCCTGCCTTTTTCCAGATAAACTTGGGGACGGGATGATGGAAGGTGGAGTGGAGGACAACTGTGAAGAGAGAGGAGAAGTAGTAGAAGAGGCTGGACGGTGAGAGCCTGGAGTTTGGCTTTGTGGGTTCCGACGGCGTTGCTCCCACTGGGCTCGTGATGGGAGTTCTTGTGCCTTCTTAAGGCGGTCATCCCTAGGTGAGTGTTGGGCTTACCACGACTTATGCGTTGACTGCAAAGGCTGTAGATGGCAACACTATTGTCAGCAGCGGACACGTTAAAAAAACACCACACTGCGGAGCCATGTGCCGGCGTCCTGGGAGCGCCAGATCTGACCGTACATGGTTGATGGCTCGCTCTGAGTCCTGATACATTAGCAGTCTTGTTTGTCACTCCTGTGCAATGTAAGTTCCGCCTGCCTCTCCTCCCTATCTGCTGGTCCATCTCTCCCTCTGAACTCCCCTCCTGGTCCTCTCTTGTGGGCACCCACGTGACGTCCATAGACACATCATCATCTACGTCACCTTCCCCACCACTAACATTAGAGATCTCGGAGTAGGCAGCAACAGCGGGGACCAACATCCTTGAGCTGATCTGGGTACTGTCGTCAGACTGCTGAGTGGCGGTTGTTGCTACCTCCTCTTCCTGATCCAACGTCAAGAATGCCTGCGCATCAGAGAAGTCTTGTGATGGATCGGAAAATAATTCCTGTGACTCAAGCGGAGGGTATATGGGGGCGGTGTTGTTGGTGGTAGTGTCTTTGGGGGTGCACACAGCAGAGAGTGAAGAGGGTGCAGATAGAGAGGATGAGGAGGGTGCAGAAGAGTAAGGCTGAGTGAGCCACTCAACCAAGTCTGGTGCGTCCTTTGACGTAATCGAACGCACCTTCTGCAACTTCCCACTTTGGCTCCGGCCTGGTGCTCCTTCCCTACCCCTACCACCCCTGCGGAAGGGCCTGCCTCTTCCTCACCCTGTCATCTTTTTAAATGACCCTGTGACAAAAGGCTGTAGAGAAGGGCAGTATATGTGGAAGAAGGTATATAACACCCCGCTTCAAACTGTCGTTTTCGGGGGCCACTGGTCTATCACAGCAGTTATAATACTTTTTTCTAATTGCATTTGTCACTCTTTGTAGTATCACTGCAGAACCTCTCAGCAGTCACAATGCTGCACAGTAGAAATGCACTATACTATTCTTCCTATATGTGAAAGTTTTTTATGTGTGTATTAGACCCCTATATACTGCACACCAAATAGTACACCTATACCAGTCCTTAAAATGAACTTTTGTGGAGCTTTATTGGTTAGCGATTTTAGTCGCTAGTCTGTGCCTGCGACACACAGCGGCAATTTCTACCTAAACCGAGAAAAGAGCTGCAGCAGAACCGCTTAGAAGCTGCACAGTAGAAATGCTGCACAGTTGAAATGCACTATATATTATATAGTATAGTATATAGTATATATTATATAGTATGTTTGAAAGTTTTTTATGCGTGTATTAGACCCCTATATACTGCACACCAAATAGTACACCTATACCAGTCCTTAAAATGAACTTTTGGGGAGCTTTATTGGTTAGCGATTTTAGTCGCTAGTCTGTGCCTGCGACACACAGCGGCAATTTCTACCTAAACCGAGAAAAGAGCTGCAGCAGAACCGCTCAGAAGCTGCACAGTAGAAATGCTGCACAGTTGCAATGCACTATATATTATATAGTATAGTATATAGTATATATTATATAGTATGTTTGAAAGTTTTTTATGCATGTATTAGACCCCTATATACTGCACACCAAATAGTACACCTATACCAGTCCTTAAAATGAACTTCAGACAGCTGCAGAACCGCTCAGCACTGCAGTCCCAATGCTGCACAATTGAAATTAACTAAAAGTGTATTACACCCCTATACACTGCTCAAAACAACTGTACACCTATACCAGTCCTTAAAAGGACTTTTGTGGACCTAATAGCTAGGATTACAGTCTGTCCCTGCTCCACACAGCAACCTGTCCCTACGCTGACAAATAACAGAATGTAAAATGGCAGCCAGATCAGGTCTATTTATAAGGTAGGGGGTATGTCCATCTGCTGAAATGTCTCATTGGCTGTCCTGTACCACATGATGGATGTGTCATAGGTCAAAGTTTCACAATGTAAAAGATTCAGAATATGGTGGCCGCGAACCGGCCGCGAATAGCGCCATATGTCCGCCGGTTTCGCGAAGCGCGAATGCGCAAAATTCGCCGCAAACCGACCGCGGGGCGAACCGCAAGGCCATCTCTACTGGGAAGTATGTGGCTATTCTGAACGGAGTATAGTGCCATCTATTTGCCATTTTAATTGCTAATTCCCAGTGTTTGACACAGTGAGAGGCTTTATGTATTTCCTTAAAGGCGTGTTTCCATTGTTCTTCTGAGAAAGTGGTACCTAGATCTACCTCCCATTTTTTCATTGCTACAGTTTTTGAGAACGTCAATTTGTCTCGGAATGTGTTGTAGAAGAAGGATATGCCTTTCGTGTCTAGTTTGGCTGTGGAGTAGAATTGCCATATTTTTTGGAGAGGTTTTGGTCCTGAGGAGGCGTCTTGGATCGCTGCATCTGAGGTCGTTGCACCTCGTCTGTTGAGGAGGTTTCATCTGAGATTTCCCTTTAAGCCTGGGCACAGGCGGGGGAGGGGGAGGGCCCATAAGAGGGAGGGTACTGTCATGGATATGCAGTAGTGTTTGTCAGCTCACCTTCCTCCCCTCTCTATCTCACCTGGCTGCCTTTATAATCTCCTCCCAGCCTGACTCCACCCCAGGCCCTATCACAGAACACTATATTAACCTGTGCACTGCAAGCCTGTTTTTGTTTAGGCATTGTTTAGGCATTGTGTGTTTGGGTTCCTGTCTGCCGTGTGCTACGTCTGTCTCTCTGTTACCAATATTGGCTTGTTCCCGACTATCCCTGTCTGCTTGTGACCTTGACCTTGGCTTTTCCCCTCACTATTCTTGTATCCTGTGCAGCTGCTTCCCCTCTATCCTCCTTACCCTATGGAGCGTGAGCTAGGGGACTCTAGGGGCTGCGACCTGGACCCAGCTGCAGCGTAACATCCTCACCACTAGAGGCTCTGGTGAAAACCTGCTGAGTCTTAGACTCCGCGCCCTGGGGAATCTTGGCTCTAGCTTCCTGTGGATCCCTGTTGTGCTCCACTGGTCCCACTTTCCACAACCACCCAGTATCCCATCCGCAGCAGTCAGCCATAGGGTTCACTACCTTGTGGTGCACTCCTGACCCCCAACGGTGTGCATCTGTCATCTGGCCACAGGTGACCTGACAGTTTGATCAGCCATGGACCCGGCTGACATGCCGCTTCCCGTAGATGATCCTTTGCAGGGCATAGCCCGCAGACTTGAGACCCAGGAATCTAATCAGACCCAGGTCATGCGATTCCTTCAGGATTTGGCCTCCCGTTTTGAACAGGTTCAGGCCTCCTTAGGACCCCCGGTTCAACAACCTCAAAAACTATCAGCGACTGCACCTATTCCGGTCACAGTCGCAGCCACACATTCACTACAACTGCCAGCTCCGTCCCATTTCTCTGGGGACTCCAAGGCCTACAGGGGGTTCCTTAGCCAATACACGATTCATTTTGAGCTCCAGCCCCAAAACTTCCTGTCTGATCGGGCTAAGGTAGCCTATATCATTTCCCCCTCTCCGGTGAAGCTTTAGCCTGGGCAGCCCCTCTGTGGGAACTGAATGATCCAGTGGTTTCTAGCCTGTCTGACTTCTTGAAACTTTTTGGGAATATCTTCGAAGAACCGAACCGGCTCGTGTCTTCAGCGGCCAGCGCCCTTTTACGTCTCCGCCAAGAGTCTGCTTCTGTGGGACAGTATGCTCTTCATTTCCGCATTTTGACGGCTGAGTTGAGCTGGAACAATGAGACCTTAGTCGCAACATTTTTGCATGGCCTTTCTGATAGAGTGAAGGATGAATTAGCAGGAAGAACCATTCCCACTGATCTGGACGGAGTTATCTCCTTGTGTAACCAGATCAATATTCGCTTTCAGGAAAGGACCCTAGAAAAGCGACGCCAGCACTCCTTGGTCCTTAGTCAGCCTGAGCTCCCCTCTCTTCGACCCGTGGAGCATCTCCTGCCAGCTGAGGAACCCATGCAGCTGAGCCGGACCAGACTATCCCCAGAGGAACGTGCTAGACGCAGAACTCTAGGCCTGTGTCTCTACTGTGGGGGCAAAGGTCATTTTCGTGACACTTGCTCTCTTTGTCCAGAAAAACGTTTGGGTCCAATACATCTGGAAAGTGGAGTATTGGACCCAGAAATTTCAACCTCACCTTCTCGTCTTCTTCTTTCTGTGTTCCTTCATGTTGCTGCTTCTTCTCATTCGGTCGCAGCATATTTGGATTCCGGAGCCGCTGGCAATTTCATGGACTGGGAAATTGCATCTTCTATGAGACTTACCCTTTTGCCACTCACCACGTCCTTATTGGTCTTGGCGATTGATGGCACTGTTCTCCCAAGGGGTCCTATCCGCTTCCAGACCCTCCATGTCAAGATGTCGGTAGGGACACTCCACCAGGAGTGGATATCCTTCCTTATCTTACCTAAGGCCTCAACTCCTATAATTTTGGGTCTCCCATGGTTACGGCTCCATTCTCCACATGTTGACTGGACTACTGGACAGATCCTGGCTTGGGGTTCCTCCTGTTCCTCATACTGCCTACCCAAGGTTGCCCTCTGTGAACCTGAGCCGATCATTCACTCCAGTTTGCATAACCATTTACATTTGTCTGTCCCTAATCACCCTTGGACGCACAGCCAGGCTAGCTTGTCTACAAGTTCTGCAGTCGCTACACCTTGCAATGCGATTCAGCTAGTCGCTACACCTGACTCTGCTATTCACTCGGCCTCTGTACTAGTTATGCCAGTCCAGCCCATGCCCAGTGAGCCTCCTACTTTTTCTTATTCAGGACATTCTGCTTGTCTTTCAGCTATTCAGCTTGACTCCTGTGACATGTCACCTTCTAACCAACCTGACTTCAGGGTTCCACTGACATCTGCCCAGTCTGATGGTCCTGTGCTAGATGACCAGATCATCTTTAAGGGTCTGGGGGACCCTTCTCAGATTCCTGTTGATCCTCTCATGCCCTTCCTTATTCCTAGAGAGCCTTTGGTCCTCAATAAATCTTCTCTTTATTTCCCTACCTCGGTTCTGGTCTCTAAGGATAATCTAAAGTACAAGGCTAGACAAGTTCTGGATTCTCGGCTCTGCAGAGGTATTCTTCAGTACCTTGTGCATTGGAGAGGTTTTGGCCCTGAGGAGGCGTCTTGGATCGCTGCATCTGAGGTCGTTGCACCTCGCCTGTTGAGGAGGTTTCATCTGAGATTTCCCTTTAAGCCTGAGCCCAGGCGGGGGAGGGGGAGGGCCCATAAGAGGGAGGGTACTGTCATGGATATGCAGTAATGTTTGTCTGTCAGCTTACCTTCCTCCCCATGTGTTCATCTTAGAGGCCAGACTCTATCTCACCTGGCTGTCTTTATAATCTCCTCCCAGCCTGACTCCACCCCAGGCCCTATCACAGAACACTATATTAACCTGTGCACTGCAAGCCTGCTTTGCTGATCAACGTGTTTGTTTAAGCACTGTGTGTTTGGGTTCCTGCCTGCCGTGTGCTACATCTGTCTCTCTGTTACTGATATTGGCTTGTTCCCGACTATCCCTGTCTGCTTGTGACCTTGACCTTCAGCTTGTCCTTTGTTTATCCTTGTCTGCTTGTTGCCCTGACCTTGGCTTTTCGCCTCAATATTCTTGTATCCTGTGCTGCTGCTTCCCCTCTATCCTCCTTACCCTACGGAGCGTGAGCTAGGGGACTCTAGGGGCCATGACCTGGACCCAGCTGCAGCGTAACATCCTCACCACTAGAGGCTCTGGTGAAAAACTGCTGGGTCTTAGACTCCGCGCCCTGGGGAATCTTGGCTCTAGCTTCCTGTGGATCCCTGTTGTGCTCCACTGGTCCCGCTTTCCTCAACCACCCAGTATCCCATCCACAGCAGTCAGCCATAAGGTTCACTACCTTGTGGTGCACTCCTGACCCCCAACGGTGTGCATCTGTCATCTGGCCACAGGTGACCTGACAGGCTATAGTTGGTGGCGGTAATGGTCGAAGGAAGTGTGTGATTCTCAGACATTTGAACAGTTTGTCGTTCGTGAGGTGGTATTGTGTCATAATTTGGTGTTGTGTTCCCATATACAGGTCTGATATGTGTGTAATGCCCTGGTCAATCAGGTCCGTGACCTTCAGCATTGGGATTTTGGCTTCGAGCATCTTCAAGGGTAATTTGAATTTTGTGTCTTGTGTATCTTGTTGGTTTTGTTCTAGATGGAATCTCCAAGCCCTTATGGAAGTGTGCATTGGAGGAGATAGTGTGGTCGTATCCCATGGTGTCCATCTGTCTCCCAGAAGTAGTAGTTTTAAGTCATTTGTCAGCGATATGGTGTTCTCTACGTCTACCCAAAGTGGTGTATCAGTCTCCTGTAACCAATATTTAATTTGATCTAATCGTACCGCCCACAGATAGTCATAAATGTCCACTAGTCCCGCCCCACCTGCCTGTTTATGAGATGTTAAATTGTTTTGTGAGCATCTAGCTTTTTTACCATTCCATATGTATTTCCAACCAAGATTTGTTAGGCTCTTGAGGTAATGGTGAGGAATGTCAATCGGCAGGGTGCGGAACACATACAATATTTGCGGTAGTATCAACATTTTGTAAGCAGATATTCTACCCATCCATGATATTTCCTTTTTTGATATATCCCTGAACTGTGCTTCCAGTTTGGCTATCAGCGGGGACAAATTGGCTTTGGCAAGTGCGGATATTTTGTTTGGAAGTGTAATACCTAAGTAGGTGATGCCTCCTGGGCTCCATGTATAGGGTAGTTGCGCTTGTAGTGTGGCTCGTGTGTGGGGTTGTTCTTCTAATGCCGCGTACACACGATTGGTTTTTCTGATGAAAAAAGACCGATGGACTTTTTTCATCGGACAAACCAATCATGTGTGGGCCCCATCAGTCTTTTTTCCGATGGAAAAAAAAAACGATAGCAAATTCCGATCGTCTGTGTGGAACTTCATCGGAGGAAAAACCCACGCATGCTCAGAATCAAGTCGACGCATGCTCAGAAGCATTGAACTTAATTTTTCTCGGCTCTTCGGAGTGTTTTACGTCACAGCGTTTGGGACGGTCGGATTTTTGACTGATGGTGTGTAGGCAAGACTGATGAAAGTCAGCTTCAATGGAAGTCCGATGGAAAAATCCATCGGATTTTGTTCTGTTTGTGATATGCATTGCCCCTGCATGTGCACCTTACTGTGCCTTTAAGGAGGAGTGGGCTCCCTCCAAGCAAACCTGCCCTTACTTTTTCCAGCGCTATATATGCTTCAACTTGGAACATAAACTGTATATAGAGTTAGGACTACAATATACAGATTAACCTTGGTGTAGACACTGTTGTTTTCACATATATTTGCAAATGTGTGCAACTAAACCCTCTATTTTTAACGTGAACTGTTAGACAAGGTTAATTTTTTATTTATTTTTTGCAGGCTAGCTTGTAAGTGTGCTGGGAAATGTATGTTTTTTTGTAATGTGCATTTCCCTCTATGTGCACCTTACTCCAAAGACTAGTTATAAATTAGGATGGTTGCCATCTTTTTGTAAAGCTTGTTCTTTATTTCTTCCCTGGATCCCACTGTCTGCCTTTTTCTGCTTTTGGTTCATTCCCTTTCCTGCAGTCATTCTGGTTTACTGCACTCCAGATCTCTTTCTTGTGTTCTGGCACAAGTGCATTTATTTGTTCAGGTTAACTGTGAATTTGCATGGATGTGGCTACCTGTGTGTGCAGTGAGACAACGCCTGTGTGGCAAGCCTCTTTAACAGGGAGATATAGGTACTGGGGGCCAGGGCTGGTGCAAGGATTTTTGACACCCTAGGCCAGTGATGGCGAACCTTGGCTACATTTCCCATGATGCTCTAGTACACCACCGAATGCATGAGCATCATGGGAAATGTAGTTCCAAAACATCTGGGGTGCCAAGGTTCGCCATCATGGTCCTAGGAAAACCTCATTTTATTCCGCCCCCCCTGGCCCCACCCCTGACTCCACCCCCTTTGCCCTGCCCATGTACACCCCACCTTTTTAATGAAGCACCCATCAAATTCAGCCAACCAGCGCTCATCAATGCAGCCTACCAGTGCCCATCAATGAATGTTTGATGGCTTACATTCATTTAGGATTTGGGACACAGACACAGTCCTCCGCCACCGCTGTGCCTCTGACACTATGTGCGAACAGAGCGGCGGCTGCCTTCTGATGCTGAGACTTAGTTGCTTGCTGCAGAGAGAAGAGAGTAGGAACACCAGTGGCCGGGCACCCTAGGCAGCAGTGCGCCCTTATTGGTCTTGATGATTGATGGCACTGTTCTCCCAGGGGGTCCTATCCGCTTCCAGACCCTCCCTGTCAAGATGTCGGTAGGGACACTCCACCAGGAGTGGATATCCTTCCTTATCTTACCTAAGGCCTCAACTCCTATAATTTTGGGTCTCCCATGGTTACGGCTCCATTCTCCACATGTTGACTGGACTACTGGACAGATCCTGGCTTGGGGTTCCTCCTGTTCCTCATACTGCCTACCCAAGGTTGCCCTCTGTGAACCTGAGCCGATCATTCACTCCAGTTTGCATAACCATTTACATTTGTCTGTCCCTAATCACCCTTGGACGCACAGCCAGGCTAGCTTGTCTACAAGTTCTGCAGTCGCTACGCCTTGCAATGCGATTCAGCTAGTCGCTACACCTGACTCTGCTATTCACTCGGCCTCTGTACTAGTTATGCCAGTCCAGCCCATGCCCAGTGAGCCTCCTACTTTTTCTTATTAAGGACATTCTGCTTGTCTTTCAGCTATTCAGCTTGACTCCTGTGATATGTCACCTTCTAACCAACCTGACTTCAGGGTTCCACTGACATCTGCCCAGTCTGATGGTCCTGTGCTAGATGACCAGATCATCTTTAAGGGTCTGGGGGACCCTTCTCAGATTCCTGTTGATCCTCTCATGCCCTTCCTTATTCCTAGAGAGCCTTTGGTCCTCAATTAATCTTCTCTTCATTTCCCTACCTCGGTTCTGGTCTCTAAGGATAATCTAAAGTACAAGGCTAGACAAGTTCTGGATTCTCGGCTCTGCAGAGGTATTCTTCAGTACCTTGTGCATTGGAGAGGTTTTGGTCCTGAGGAGGCGTCTTGGATCGCTGCATCTGAGGTCGTTGCACCTCGCCTGTTGAGGAGGTTTCATCTGAGATTTCCCTTTAAGCCTGAGCCCAGGCGGGGGAGGGGGAGGGCCCATAAGAGGGAGGGTACTGTCGTGGATATGCAGTAATGTTTGTCTGTCAGCTTACCTTCCTCCCCATGTGTTCATCTTAGAGGCCAGACTCTATCTCACCTGGCTGCCTTTATAATCTCCTCCCAGCCTGACTCCACCCCAGGCCCTATCACAGAACACTATATTAACCTGTGCACTGCAAGCCTGCTTTGCTGATCAATGTGTTTGTTTAAGCATTGTGTGTTTGGGTTCCTGCCTGCCGTGTGCTACATCTGTCTCTCTGTTACTGATATTGGCTTGTTCCCGACTATCCCTGTCTGTTTGTGACCTTGACCTTCAGCTTGTCCTTCGTTTATCCTTGTCTGCTTGTTGCCCTGACCTTGGCTTTTCGCCTCACTATTCTTGTATCCTGTGCTGCTGCTTCCCCTCTATCCTCCTTACCCTACGGAGCGTGAGCTAGGGGACTCTAGGGGCCATGACCTGGACCCAGCTGCAGCGTAACATCCTCACCACTAGAGGCTCTGGTGAAAAACTGCTGGGTCTTAGACTCCGCGCCCTGGGGAATCTTGGCTCTAGCTTCCTGTGGATCCCTGTTGTGCTCCACTGGTCCCGCTTTCCTCAACCACCCAGTATCCCATCCACAGCAGTCAGCCATAAGGTTCACTACCTTGTGGTGCACTCCTGACCCCCAACGGTGTGCATCTGTCATCTGGCCACAGGTGACCTGACAGGCTATAGTTGGTGGCGGTAATGGTCAAAGGAAATGTGTGATTCTCAGACATTTGAACAGTTTGTCGTTCGTGAGGTGGTATTGTGTCATAATTTGGTGTTTTGTTCCCATATACAGGTCTGATATGTGTGTAATGCCCTGGTCAATCAGGTCCGTGACCTTCAGCATTGGGATTTTGGCTTCGAGCATCTTCAAGGGTAATTTGAATTTTGTGTCTTGTGTATCTTGTTGGTTTTGTTCTAGATGGAATCTCCAAGCCCTTATGGAAGTGTGCATTGGAGGAGATAGTGTGGTCGTATCCCATGGTGTCCATCTGTCTCCCAGAAGTAGTAGTTTTAAGTCATTTGTCAGCGATATGGTGTTCTCTACGTCTACCCAAAGTGGTGTATCAGTCTCCTGTAACCAATATTTAATTTGATCTAATCGTACCGCCCACAGATAGTCATAAATGTCCACTAGTCCCGCCCCACCTGCCTGTTTATGAGATGTTAAATTGTTTTGTGAGCATCTAGCTTTTTTACCATTCCATATGTATTTCCAACCAAGATTTGTTAGGCTCTTGAGGTAATGGTGAGGAATGTCAATCGGCAGGGTGCGGAACACATACAATATTTGCGGTAGTATCAACATTTTGTAAGCAGATATTCTATCCATCCATGATATTTCCTTTTTTGATATATCCCCGAACTGTGCTTCCAGTTTGGCTATCAGCGGGGACAAATTGGCTTTGGCAAGTGCGGATATTTTGTTTGGAAGTGTAATACCTAAGTAGGTGATGCCTCCTGGGCTCCATGTATAGGGTAGTTGCGCTTGTAGTGTGGCTCGTGTGTGGGGTTGTACTTCTAATGCCGCGTACACACGATTGGTTTTTCTGATGAAAAAAGACCGATGGACTTTTTTCATCGGACAAACCGATCATGTGTGGGCCCCATCAGTCTTTTTTCCGATGGAAAAAAAAAACGATAGCAAATTCCGATCGTCTGTGTGGAACTTCATCGGAGGAAAAACCCACGCATGCTCAGAATCAAGTCGACGCATGCTCAGAAGCATTGAACTTAATTTTTCTCAGCTCTTCGGAGTGTTTTACGTCACAGCGTTTGGGGCGGTCGGATTTTTGACTGATGGTGTGTAGGCAAGACTGATGAAAGTCAGCTTCAATGGAAGTCCGATGGAAAAATCCATCGGATTTTATTCCATCGGAAATCCGATCGTGTGTACAGGGCATAAGTCTAGTGTTAGGGATTTGGTGAAATTAACTTTGTAATAGGATATATCCCCAAAAGCCGTGAGGATTTTGTGTGCTTCTTTTAGAGATGTGAGCGGGTTGGACAAGAGCAGGATTACGTCGTCCGCAAATAGGTTAATGGTGTGGCTGCCAGAGCCAAACTGGAAGCCCGTAATCAAGGAGTGAGATCTAATAGCTTCAGCCAGTGGTTCCATCATTAAATTGAAAATGGTTGGAGACAAGGGGCAACCCTGTCTGGTCCCATTCGAGATTGTAAAGGGTGTAGATAGAAAACCTGCAGAATATACCTGTGCAGAAGGACAAGAGTAGAGGGCCATAATAGCTTTCAATATGGAACCTTTGAAACCAAACTTGTCTAAAACGCTTTCCATATAAGTCCAATGGACTCTATCGAATGCCTTCTCTGCGTCTATGGATAGCAACAGAGAAGGCGTTCGAGTTTGTTCAGCGTGGTGTAACACATTAATAATTCTCCTCGTTGCGTCAGAGGTTGGTCTCCCCTTCACAAATCCCATTTGTTCGCGCTGTATGATTAAAGGTATGATATTCGTTAGTCTCTTGGTCAATAGTTTTGCGTAAACCTTAGTATCTGTAATGAGAAGGGATATGGGCCTAAAATTTGCTGGTGTATTGGGGTCTTTGGTAGCGTCTCTATGTGTGCTCTCAACATCTCTTGGGGTAGGGATGCAGAGTCTGCGGCTTTATTAAAGACCTTTGACATATGGGGAGAAAGTATGGATTAAAATGTTTTAAAGTATTCGTTAGAGAATCCATCGGGTCCGGGTGATTCCTGAAGAGATGTCACAATGTGCTTGGTACCATTGTGTGTGATTATGATTTTCACTGGAGCAGCCCATGGGTACATGATGTGGTGGTTGTGCAGAGCCTTTGTCACTGTGTTGAGTAGTCTGCGTTGTTACAGGGTGTGTTGTGACAAATCCACAAATAGCTGTAGCTGCGAGTATGGATCAGGCAAGGTGCCCATTGATTTTGCTTTTTGCATTAGCTGTTCTTTAACATGGTAGAAATGTATGCAGAGTATTACATCCCTGGGAATTGATTCGGATAGAAAGGAAGGTTTAGGGGTCTATGGAGGTGCTCTATCATCATGTCAATGTTTTTTATATCTGGCACTAGAGCTTTAAACAGGTTTTTGGTGTATGCACATAGGTCGCGAGTCTTCACCGATTCCGGGACACCGCAAATTTGTAGGTTGTTGTGGCGGGACATATCCTTGATATCTGCCAGTTTATCTTTTATCCATCAATGATCTTCAGTGTGATCGATGTGTGCGTCAACAAGATTGTTAACGGTAGATGCCATAGCTCCCATGTTTGTTTCAACATGAGACATCCTGTTCTCAAGGGCAGTGACAGAGTGATCAAATTTTTGAAATAGGGTGAGCATGTCCCCTTGAAGGGAGCTCCTCAGGCACATGAGCATTTCTTTTAAAGTGTTGTCCATGACAGGTTGTCCCATAGTGGGATAGGAGGCTTAGAGGTCTGGTTGAGAGCCCTGGGGTCCCTGGATGGCAGGCTGCTGGATCATCTCATGGAGCTCTGGTCCTGGGGAATCCAGCCTGATTCTAGCTTTAGCTGGACTGTCAGCTGAGGAAGAACCTGGTGGAGATGGTGGCAGGGGGGGAGAAATCCTGGCTCTGCGGATTGGTAAGTAATGAGGGGATATGTGATGGCTGAGAGGCCTGGAACACAGCGGGCCACGTGTCAGTGTGTCGGCTGTGGCACCATCTTGGTGGCGCCGCTCAGCCAGCTGATACATGAAATCCGCCAATTTCATTGGGCGTCTGTTCCCCTTACTCTTCAGAGACATGCCACTGGGCTAGGGGCAGAGAGCGGGCAGGGATCGGGTGGCTTACCGAGCCTCGGACGTGCCGTTGGATGCTTTATACCCTGCTGGATGAGAGGAGCCTGTGTGTTAGGCATCCATGCTGTCCGTGCATCGACCATGCCCCCGTTTTTTTGGAGGCTAGCTTGTCAGTGTGATGGAAAACATTTTTGTTCTGTTTGTGATATGCATTGCCCCTGCATGTGCACCTTACTGTGCCTTTAAGGAGGAGTGGGCTCCCTCCAAGCAAACCTGCCCTTACTTTTTCCAGCGCTATATATGCTTCAACTTGGAACATAAACTGTATATAGAGTTAGGACTACAATATACAGATTAACCTTGGTGTAGACACTGTTGTTTTCACATATATTTGCAAATGTGTGCAACTAAACCCTCTATTTTTAACGTGAACTGTTAGACAAGGTTAATTTTTTATTTATTTTTTGCAGGCTAGCTTGTAAGTGTGCTGGGAAATGTATGTTTTTTTGTAATGTGCATTTCCCTCTATGTGCACCTTACTCCAAAGACTAGTTATAAATTAGGGTGGTTGCCATCTTTTTGTAAAGCTTGTTCTTTATTTCTTCCCTGGATCCCACTGTCTGCCTTTTTCTGCTTTTGGTTCATTCCCTTTCCTGCAGTCATTCTGGTTTACTGCACTCCAGATCTCTTTCTTGTGTTCTGGCACAAGTGCATTTATTTGTTCAGGTTAACTGTGAATTTGCATGGATGTGGCTACCTGTGTGTGCAGTGAGACAACGCCTGTGTGGCAAGCCTCTTTAACAGGGAGATATAGGTACTGGGGGCCAGGGCTGGTGCAAGGATTTTTGACACGCTAGGCCAGTGATGGCGAACCTTGGCTACATTTCCCATGATGCTCTAGTACACCACCGAATGCATGAGCATCATGGGAAATGTAGTTCCAAAACATCTGGGGTGCCAAGGTTCGCCATCATGGTCCTAGGAAAACCTCATTTTATTCCGCCCCCCCTGGCTCCACCCCTGACTCCACCCCCTTTGCCCTGCCCATGTACACCCCACCTTTTTAATGAAGCACCCATCAAATTCAGCCAACCAGCGCTCATCAATGCAGCCTACCAGTGCCCATCAATGAATGTTTGATGGCTTCCATTCATTTAGGATTTGGGACACAGACACAGTCCTCCGCCACCGCTGTGCCTCTGACACTATGTGCGAACAGAGCGGCGGCTGCCTTCTGATGCTGAGACTTAGTTGCTTGCTGCAGAGAGAAGAGAGTAGGAACACCAGTGGCCGGGCGCCCTAGGCAGCAGTGCGCCCTAGGCGGTTGCCTAGTTTGCCTAGTGGTAGCACCGGCCCTGCTGGGGGCAGAACAAGGCTGCACCTAGTGTACGTAGTAAGGGGCAATGTTGGCAAGGATTTATTTTCATGTTTTTTTTTGTTTTGCTGTTTTTGACCATTGTATATAGTGTAAATAAACCGCACCTTTGTTTTTTCACCTTCACTACTGTTTGCTGTGCCTAATTTTTGTGCAGTGAACTCTTTCAGGGGGTCACACACACCTGCTGCAGAGCTAACCCCCTCACACTTGGTGGAGAATCTGGTCAGTTTTTTTTTTTAAGGCCAGCATGAAGGACATACTGAGACAACTAGCAAATGCAAATCAGCAGCAGACGAATGCATGTTTGCAAAAGAGCCTTGCAGTTCAACAGCAGACAAATGAAACATTGCAGCAGAGTATGGAAGCTCAGCAACAAGCCCAGCAACAATCCGAGGCCCGCTTCATAGAAATGTTGCAGAAGCAGGAGAAGAGACTCCAACAACAAGTGGAGACATTAATGCAGCAACATCCGTAAACCAGTGAGGCAAGTGGTTCTACTAATACAGCATCATTTTGTGTGAGCCATTTACTGCCAAAAATTACTGGAGAGGATGATCCTGATGTGTTTTTGGCCATGTTTGAAAGGACCGCTGAAAGGGAAAAGTGGCCCAAGGAGGAATCGGCTGGACTGGTGGCCCCTCTATTATCTGGGGAATCGCAGAAAGCCTATTATGACCTAGAGCCTAACCAAGCAAAGGACTATGTTGTTCTAAAAACAGAATTATTAGCACGGCTGGATGTCACCTTGGCCGTCTGGGCTCAGCGTGTGCATAACTGGACTTTCCGGCTTGGAAAACCCCCCAGATCTCAAATGTATGATCTCATTCACCTGAGCAGGAAGTGTCTGCAGCCAGAGACTTTGACCGCACCAAAGATTGTGGAACGTGTTGTTATGAATAATTTCCTGAGATCTCTTCCTACTGCCATCCAAAAGTGGGTAAGCCATGGAGACCCAGTAACGGCTGATAAGCTTGTGGATCTGGTTGAAAGGTATTTGGCTACAGAGAACCTAACCTCCTCTTCCAGGGACTCACTGACTTTCCAACCTAAGACCAGACCATCCCCAGCGGCGGGTAAAATTACTCCAAGTGGTGAGGGTGGAGAGAGGGAGAGGGTGGGAGTATATTGCAGCAAATTGCCCAGTTGTGGATGAACCTATGCAATGTGACTTTCTAAGAGATAGACGTCAGTCGCTGTTTGCGACAGTTGCATGCACTGCCATTCGGGGAACTGAAAAACATTTATGCAAAATAATATTAATGGTGGAAATTTTGTTGTGTTGCTGGATTCAGGTAGCCTGGTGACATTGGTAAAAGCTGACTTAGTTACTACAGAGGTCTCTGTGAATAACAAGGTGGCTGTAATTTGTGTGCATGGGGAAACCTGAGAGTATCCTGTGGCTACAGTGTTTTTTGAGACCCCCAAAGGTAACCTATCTCATCAGGTGGGGTTAGTGTCTCACTTACCACATGATGCCATTGTGGGGAGGGATTTTCCAAAATTCTGGGAACTCTGGGATAGTCCTGACCCCCCTAATGTCACCCCTTTAAACCAGGAAGGTGAATCCCAGAAGTCCTCTGAGAGTGTTGGCAGGGGAGACTCAAGAAACTGGGGAGGAGCCAACATCCTCAGACAAAAACGTGCCGTCTGTTGAGTTTTCTGATCTAGAGGTTCACAGGGAAAATTTTGCCACAGAACAGTTAAAAGACCCCACACTGATAAAAGCACGGGAAAATGTGGAAAAAATAGATGGCAGACTAGTGAACCCAGATAAGACTTGCGCTTACCCATACTTCATTGTGGAAAAAGATCTACTGTATCGAGTTGCTCAAGGGGCGGAAGCAGCTATTTTGCAACTTGTAGTGCCTGAACCTTACAGTAAGTTGGGGTTGGAGTGGGCCCATGGGCACCTTCTGGGAGGTAATTTAGGGGCAGAAAAAAACAGAGAGAGAGAGAGAGTGTTGCAGAGATTCTATTGGCCTGGGGTCATAAAGGAAACAGAAAATTATTGTTCCTCCTGCCCTGTGTGTCAGAAGTCGGCACCTTTGCCACATTTCCGTATTGAGTTCCCCTTTGAGAGGATCGCAATGGATTTGGTAGGTCCGATAATGAAGTCTGCTAAGGGGCATCAGTACATTTCGGTTATATTGGATTTTGCCACCCGCTGTCCAGAAGCAATTCCTCTGTAAAATACCTCTGCCAAGACTATAGCCAAAGAGCTATTTCTTGTTTTTAGCTGCGTGGGTATTTGTAAGGAACTGCTTACGGACCAAGGTACACCCTTTATGTCACGGGTTATGAAAGAGCTATGCAAGTTGTTCAAAGTGACACAAATGCGTACATCCGTGTATCACCCCCAAACGGATGGGTTGGTTGAAAGGTTCAACAAAACCCTAAAGCAAATGTTAAAGAAGGTGGTGGATAGAGATGGAAAGGATTGGGATTGTCTAATACCCTATTTGATGTTTGCCATGAGGGAAGTACCACAATCCTCTAAGGAT
The DNA here is from genome assembly GCA_029206835.1 of Rana muscosa. Lineage (NCBI taxonomy): Eukaryota > Metazoa > Chordata > Amphibia > Anura > Ranidae > Rana > Rana muscosa. The sequence goes on along the minus strand of CM055116.1, from coordinate 868,318,607 downwards.
TTTTCACCCTTCGAGTTACTCAATGGGAGACACCGAAGAGGGCTGTTGGATATTGATTTTTGCAGAGCTAACCCCCTCACACCAGTCATAGCCAAGTTCCAGTCCTTGTACATGTCTCCAAATTTGTTTTCATCCTTCATTCCTCTCTAGTCCCTATTCTCTAACTTGCTGGACTACCTAGATTTGATCACCTGCTTGACTTGACCGTGCTATAATGCCTTCTGCCCTGACCTTGGCTTTCTTAATCTCTTGACAATTTCCCATTGTCACTGAGATGTCAGTCTGGTTTGGATGCCTGTTTAGACAGACCTAGACGTGCACTCACAGTGTGTCCTTACACCCACACTGCTTCAGCAGCAATGGCTTCCACAGTAGAGCAAACTATTCTCATGTATGGACTATGGCCACCTGTACCAAAGTAAACCTTTCTACTGGACTGCCTATTTTGAACCATCAGGCAAAATTTTACTGCCAGAATTGGCAATGACTGAATGACTGAAAATGACTACATAGAAACATAGAGTGAAGGCAGAAAAAAGACCAAGCGATCACTTGCTTCTACTATATATATATATATATATATATATATATATATATATTGAAGAAGCTGCTAGTGCACTATGAGATATTCTTCACAGCCCGAAATAATAAACACACAATGTGCTGCGCTATTAAGTATATGTGAATAAAGATAAGAATAATGATAAGAATATGTATTCACAACGTGTAATGTCCCATAAAAGGTGCAATGTCCCAAAAATTCTCTTGTGAGATTGTTTGAAATATAACACTTCACAGTGCTCCACCACCAAGCTGAGACATAAAATCTGCTTACCGGACTCCGATGACTCTCAAATCGAGTCAAAATGCACATCCAAACATAATCCATAGAGGCCACTGGTGCTCTTTTGATGTTACACGTCAAGGGATTCCTCTGCAACACCCACCAAGCAACTAGTAGTGCATTTACACAGATAAAAGAATTACCAGCGCTGCATAAAAAAAATCTAAATCCCACATTGGAACTCATGAAATGACCGACTGCAGGTTTGCGTGATGATGTCACAGCAGGTTCCCCAGACACACGTCGTCAACGTCATAGATGATGCTTTCCGGGGCACAGTCTTTTTTTTTTTCAGACTGTACATATACACGTTCCTGAAGTCTCTCCTGACATGTTTTATCCCTCAGACCTTTCACCATTAGGGATGAGCCGAACACCCACCGGTTCCGTTCGCACCAGAAAATGCGAACAGGCAAAAAATCGGTGCAAACAGATTCCATTAACGTAACAACAGATCTTCAACTGGCCTGTAGTTTCCAGCTTGCTACACTTCTTTTGGCCAGTACGAGTCATATGGAACTTCTTCTGTTAAAAGAGATTGATTATAAAGATCAGTGTAACTCCACTTTTGTGAGAAAAAATTGCAAATAAATAATAATAATAATAATAAAGCACATACCACTGCTACACACTGAGATCCATATTGTAGTTTATTGTTATTAAAATTACCTTTCCTTTTCAATCTGCAGAACTGAAGTTTTCTGTAAAATTCTAATTCAGAATTCTAGGTCTTATAGAATTGTAGGTCTTCTGTAAACAGTTGGAGTTCAGAACTTCCCCAGAAATCTCATTGTCTGCTTGTGTGATTGGCTCTCAGAAGTCTGCATAAGGTTACAAGTCAAATTTTATGCATCTTCTGCAACAAGAATTTTTCAGTTCTAGAGGCATGCAGACACTACAGCGTTTCTCATTAGAACATTTCAAGTGCATCAGCTGATTAATAATGATCAAGTTTCTCCCATTAAAAACTATTATCTAAAGACACAAAGTAGAACAAACTGATATTTCCTCAGAGCAGAAACAGGTAGGAATCTGCAGCAAAGTCTGATAAAAATCCTTGCAATGTACATTGATCACCCAGGGGCGATTGTTTTTTCCAAACAAAGTGGAGTTAAGTTATTCATTAAATCATTTTAATCCATTGTTAATGTTGCACTTCTTTTTATCGTACCTTTTTTGTAGTACAACTAGTATTGTAATTGCCATGTTTGTTTGGAACATGGGGATCTCCTTATCACCTGTCATAGTCTTCCTGTCAACCTTAAGTTATTTTTTAATTTTTTTACTGTTTTTGATACACTGGGAAAATTTCCCTTCACTCTCTGTTCTGGCTACTAGTGACACAATAAATAACTTGGACAACAATAAAAAAAAAAAAATTGCCTTCTACAGAATGGAAACAATGGGCCAACAGCAAAAAAAAAAAAAAAAAAAATGCACAAACTGCATGGGATTTAGAGGCCCATTATAATAAGTGCATGTTTCCCATTCTGACATATACAGTATCTCACAAAAGTGAGTACAGCCCTCACATTTCAAATTTTTACAAATATTTTATTATATCTTTTCAAGCTACAACACTGAAGAAATTACACTTTGCTACAATGTAAAGTAGTGAGTGTACAGCTTGTATAACAGTGTAAATGTGCTGTCACCTCAATATAACTCAACACACAGCCATTAACGTCTAAACCACTGGCAACAAAAGTGAGTACACCCCTAAGTGAAAATGTCCAAATTGGGCCTAAAGTGTCAATATTTTGTGTGGCCACCATTATTTTCCTGCACTGCCTTAACCCTCTTGAGCATGGAGTTCACCAGAGCTTCACAGGTTTCCACTGGAGTCCTCTTCCACTCCTCCATGATGACATCACAGAGCTGGTGGATGTTAGAGACCGTGCGCTCCACCACGTTCCACTTGAGGATGCCCCACAGATGCTCAATAGGGTTTAGGTCTGGTGACATGTTTGGCCAGTCCATCACCTTTACCCTCAGCTTCTTTAGCAAGGCAGTGGTTTTCTTGGAGGTGTGTTTGGGGTCGTTATCATGTTGGAAAACTGCCCTGCGGCCCAGTCTCTGAAGGGAGGGGATCATGCTCTGTTCTGTATGTCACAGTACATGTTGGAATTCATGGTTCCCTCAATGAACCCCAGTGCCGGCAGCACTCATGCAGCCCCAGACCATAACACTCCCACCACCATGCTTGACTGTAGGCAAGACACACTTGTCTTTGTACTCCTCACCTGGTTGCCGCCACACACGCCTGACACCATCTGAACCAAATACGTTTATCTTGGTCTCATCAGACCACAGGACATGGTTCCAGTAATCCATGTCCTTAGTCTGCTTGTCTTCAGCAAACTGTTTGCGGGCTTTCTTGTGCATCATCTCTAGAAGAGGCTTTCTTCTGGGATGACAGCCATGCAGACCAATTTGATGCAGTGTGCAGCGCATGGTCTGAACAGGCTGACTCCCCCACCCCTTCAACCTCTTCAGCAATGCTGGCAGCACTCATACGTCTATTTCCCAAAGACAACACCTGGATATGACGCAGAGCACGCGTCTCAATACAGGAAGATACGGAAACCCCTGTATCGAGACGCCTAGGGGAAGGGGACAGGACGGCACGTTTGCACAGGTGATCTGTCAGAGAGGAACAACATATCATCCCGATACCAGTCCGGTATTTACCATTGCTTTACCTGATATAGAGCAGTGCACTGGCGCACCTAATCTATGTGAGTACCCCAGTTGTTTTTTTTTTTTGCTTTCTGTTTATTAAACCGTTAAAACTCTATTACACTATCAAGTCTTTATTTTGGTGGTATTTGATCACCTCTGCTGTTTTTATTTTTTGCGCTATAAACAAAAGAAGAGCGACAATTTTGAAAAAAACTAAAAAAAAATTACTTTTTGCTATAATAAATATCCCAAAATCCTCAGTTTAGGCCAATATGTATTCTTCTACATATTTTTGGAAAAAAAAATGCAATAAGCGTATATTGATTGGTTTGCGCAAAAGTTATAGCGTCTACAAATAGGGGATAGATTTATGGCATTTTTATTATTATTATTTATTTACTAGTAATGGTGATCGATCAGCAATTTTTATCGGGACTGCGACATTGCGGCGGACAGATCGGACACTTTTGACACTTTTTTGGGACCATTGACATCTATACAGTGACCAGAGCTAAAAATAGCCACTGATTACTGTATAAATGTCACTGGCAGGGAAGGGGTTAACACTAGGGGCGATCAAGGGGTTAAATGTGTTCCCTCAGTGTGTGTTCTAACTGTGGGGCATGGTACTGACTGGGGGGGGGGGACAGATCGTTGTTCCTAAGCATTTACACACACAAGTTCCCTTAAAGCGCCTGCCGCACAGCTACGGTGATACAAGCAGGGGAACCATTCTGCTGCCGTCATACGGTGGACAGTCGGCAAACCGTTGATCACATGGTGGTAATTTTTGTGTTTTAACAATACTTCACTTTATTGATTCACATGAGACAGCGCGTATCTTTTATTTTTGAGCACCGTATCTTCAACTCCTCTTATTCAAGGAGTAGTAAAATTGCAGCAGTCTTACCCATATTTAGTGCAATATTTTTCTATACTATTAATGACTGTGTGTTGAGTTATTTTGAGGGGACAGCAAATGTACACTGTTATACAAGCTGTACACTCACTACTTTACATTGTAGCATAGTGGCATCCAGTTTAGTTTCTATAGTGTCATTGCATATTCCCAAATCTTTGAACTCTTGCTTTATTTCAGAGGTGATGAGTTTACTGAATTTTTCTAGTCTTTGTTCCAGGAGCTTTGAAAACCTTGCTAGTATAATTGGGTCACCAAAATCAAGCTGTGACTGCTATGACTTAGCAGGAGAAAGCTTAGGGCTTTTTACCATGCTTTCCTGACTGTAAAATAATACCCCCCATAGCACAATCCAGGGAAGAGGATGTAAACTAGAGAGATGCCCAGAACTGAAAACCCTCTGCAATGTGTTCAGAGGACTGTGTGGAGAACAAATGTGGCTTACCCATGCAGGGACTGAAATCCTGAGGATGTCCATTGCTGTTGCCACTGGGCAGCCCACCACCTTTCACTGCAGCCTCTTACATCTCAACTAGACCTACACTAAGGTAAGGTCTATCACGCTTTCCCAGATACTGGGTATTAATTGTGCAGTGTACTTCCAAGGAGCCTCTGGCAATTCATCAATCTGTCCTGGGACTCCGGATTCAGCCCATATAATAAGTGGGAGAAAACATAAAAACTCTCACAGTGTAGTATGTAAACACCCAATACTATATTAAGCCCAATGAATAAAAAATACTCACATAGAAGGTGCACTAAAATCTCCAATGCATAAAATAAATTGCCGCTTTAAATGTAGAAACAGATAGCACCCTTAAGCCCTGTACACACGATCAGTTTTACCGATGAAAACAGTCCGATGGACTTTCTTCATCGGACAACCCGATCGTGTATGGGCCCCATCGTCTTTTTCCCATCGGTGTTAAAAAATAGAACATGTTTTAAATTTATCCGATGGATCAAAAACTATAGAAAATTACTATTGTCTGTGGGGAACTCCATCGGATAAAAAACCCATGCATGCTCAGAATCAAGTCGACGCATGCTCAGAAGCATAGAACTTAATTTTTCTTGGCTCGTCGGAGTGTTTTACGTCACAGCGTTTGGGACGATCGTTTTTTTGACTGATGGTGTGTAGGGCAGTGGTGTATTTAGGTTTTGTGCTGCCCTAGGCCTGACTAAACTTGTGCTACCCCTAATTTAAATATGATCCACCCCTTCCTGTCAAGGTCACACCCCTTCCTGTTTAAGACCTGCCCTGAAATCTTCCAGTGGGGACACTAGTTCTGAGGGCCTTGGGGGGGGATTCCCTTAATCTGCAGAGATTTCCTCTCACTTCCTGTTTGGCTATGGGGCAGGAAATGAAGGGAAATAAACGGATGGCAAAAACTAAATTAACAGGGGCTATAACCATCCCTTACTCTATCCAATATGGAAAAAAAAAGTGTTGCCCATAGTTTGACTTTAAGCACAAATTTCTGTTAAATTTATGGAGGACTAAGAGGAAATAACCATGCCAGTGGTGCAGCAGAAAACATATAGGACAGTGATGAAGATATGTGGTCCAGGCAGTGAGCAAAGGAAGGATTGGGGGCAGGAACAAATAAATCCATCTGTTTATTTTTCTCATCAGCAATCAACAGAAATAAAATTAAGATTCCTTAATATGTACAACTGACACAAGTAAAGGATTACAGGAGAGTCCTACTACCTAACTGACAGGTATAGGTGACCATGTCAGTGTCCCTTGCGTCTGCGCCATCCCTATCATACCGGAAGCAGTGCGGCCACTTTATGGGGGCGCCAGACCGATTTGTCTTGTGGCCCAGTCCACCTCACAAGACTGGCACTAAAAGTGTAGCTCAAGCCGGCGGAGACACTTTTCATGCTGCCCCCTGCAAAGTGCTGCCCTAGGCCTGGGCCTTGTTGGCCTAGGCCAAGAAACAGCGTTGGTGTAGGCAAGACTGATGGAAGTCAGCTGCATCGGATTTCCGATGGAAAAATCCATCGGTTTAAAATCCATAGGAAATCCGATCGTGTGTACAGGGCTTTAAGGACAAACTTCTATGGAAACAGCATGTAAAATGAGTGACTTTGTGACTTTCTCATAGGAACAACTGCAGTGGAGCACTTTCATTTTTGGATAACATATAAATGATAGGTTCTATATGGACTTCATCTAATGAACTTTTCATTGATTATTGTATATATTGTTTTTGTTTGTTTTTTTTGTTAGTCACACTGTTGCTCTGTACTTTTTTGATATTTTATCATTTTGAGGTGTGGGAACACACGACAGCTGCTGGCGGCAACACATACAGTATATTATATTAATATATATATATATATATATATATATATATATATATATATATATATATAGTTTCGGTAAGTGCAGAGGTTTTCTTTGATTTTAGCAGTGAACAAATTACTGGGCACTAGACATGTGCACACTGAAATATTTTGTTTCAGAATTTCGTTTTCGTCCGAAAAATAAATTGATTTAGTTACTCCCGAAATTTGTTTTTATTTATTTTGTTTTTCGTTAGAACTTGCATTCGTCCGAAAATCTGAATTAATTAAGGTCAAATCTGTCATTGAAGGCTTACTGTGTCTGTCGAATGTTCAAAGAAGATTTGACGGAGCAGCAAAACTGTACGATGCCGCAATCGTACATTTCCGGTCGAATGTTCCGCCTACAAGCTAGCTATAATAGAATTCTAATGTTGTATGACTAGTAATAATTATATTTATTAATGAAGCCCTGTACACGCGATCGGTTTTACCAATGAAAACAGTCCGATGGACTTTTTTCATCGGACAAACCGATCGTGTATGGGACCCATCGGTCTTTTTTCCATCGGCTTTAAAAAGTAGAACATGTTTTAAATTTTTCCGATGGATCAAAAACCGATAGCAAATTCCGATCGTCTATGGGCAAGTCCATCGGATAAAAACCCCACGCATGCTCAGGATCAAGTCGATGCATGCTCAGAAGCATTGAACTTAATTTTTCTCGGCTCGTCGGAGTGTTTTACGTCACGGCGTTTGGAACGGTTGGTTTTTTGACTGATGGTGTGTAGGCAAGACTGATGGAAGTCAGCTTCATCGGATTTCCGATGGACAAAACCATCGGATTACAATACATAGGATATCCAATCGTGTGTATGAGGCTTTAGTATTACTAGTCAACCAACATTAGAATTTTTATATAGCCTATGGGCAGAGCATTTGACCGGAAATGTACGATTGCAGCGTCGTACAGTTTAGCTGCTCCGTAAAATCTTCTTAGAACTTTCAAACAGACACCATAAGCCTTCAATGACAGATTCAACATTTGTAAGTGTTTTCGATGCTTTGTCGAATCTTCATCGTTCATGTTGAATTGTCAAGCTAGTTCTAGCTATTTTACTGCTCCTCCTCTTTGGGTACAATCAGCCAATAACATTCATCATCATAATTTTTTTATTTTACTTCCCCCACCCAATTCCAGCAGCGATCTTTTCTCTCTATGTCGAATCTATTCTCTCTATAATGTCAAATCTTTTCTCTCTATAATGTCAAATCTTTTCTCTCTATAATGTCAAATCTTTTCTCTCTATGTAGAATAATCTTGGACTAATAGAGTTAAGGTTAGGCACATTCGACCACAGGTTCGATGGACACAGATTGTCATTGTCAGCGTCATGTCAAATCTCCTATCTATATCGAACTGTTGTTGCAACGAAAACGAAAATAAAGCATTTGTTTATGTCGGATCTTTTGGTTTTCGGATTCTGCGCTTTCGTTTTCGTTTGTTAAAATGATAACGAAAATACCTGAAATTCGGACGAAAATGCATTCGGACGAAAACGAATGCAAGTGTCTACTGGGCACCCTTATTCCAGATATACCTGAACACATACTAGACCTTGATTGATCTCATAGGGCCCTAACAAATTCATGAGCCAATGGTTGGTAATCCCAGAGATATCATAGTTAAGCCAGATGTCTATGGAGTCAAGGAGCAAGTAATGCAAAAAGTTAGGGATGTTTCAGATCTCCAGCGATGCACACATGCCACTGATATTTCACCAGCCGAGGTGCAAAAAAAGAGTGCCTTCAAGCCTTTGCTTAATGAATACAGGAGAATAAAATAAAATACCGGTGGCTGCTCCCATTTTCTTTACTTTTCACTTATCATAGTAAAACATATTATGTTTCTACATTTTCAGAAGGAGTAGCTCTAACAACTGGGCCTGAGCCCATCCTCACCTACCACACCCCCAATACAACAGAAACCTAGAGCTCTGGATAAAGAGCCTTCATGGGAGTGTGCACCCCCTTTCACAATTATGACACACCACCTGATGGTGCATTAGATCACAGGACATACTGCCTTAACATTCTTGTTTATATCTGGGGGTCAATGTCGATAGCTCCCTTTTTTCATTTATGGGTCCTGTATACTGTATATAATTTTCAGTACATTTTTGTTAAGTAAAATCAGTCTGTTTTATACAATAAAGCATGCTTGTTATACTCACAGTGGAACCTAAGGGGTAATTCTCTGCATTGTGTATAAAGGCTGTTTGATCCAGTCTTTTCTGATCCTCCCCTTCTTTTATTGTCCCCAATTCATCTGCTGATAGAACAAAGCCCTAGAAGGCACTCTGCACATGCTCACTTTTGTGTGTATTGCTAGAGAGGTTTTTATTTATTTTTTTGGGGGGGGGGTGCATGTGATCAGCACAGGACCAATCAGCGCTGTCCAAACAGAAAATCAGGGGCCATGCAGCCTCATAGGACAGTCAGAGGAGAATGAAAACTCCTCCTACAAGCTTTAACCAGTGCTCATCCGGACACTGATAGAAGTCACAAGACTTATATATACTGCTGATGAGAAAGGGTATTTAGCAGTTTATATTTACAAAAAAAATTGCATTTCCATGTGCTGTGTACTGTAGGAGACCAGATATAGTGAATGCAGGGTCCTGGGTTTAGTAACACTTTAAGATGGAGATGGAATAGTTCATCTTTCAGTAGTAGTACCATTTTTTGTCTCTTTTTATTCAGCTTTGACTTTTCATTATTATTGGTTGATTTGTCTTATCATATACAGGCGGTCCCCTACTTACAAACATCTGACTTACAAACGACTCCTACTTACAAACGGAGGGAGACAACAGGAAGTGAGAGGAAAACTACCCCTAGGAAGGGAAATTCTCTCCTGTAAGCATTTTTATGGGAAAAAGGTGTCTCCACTGGAGCTTTATCACCAGTCCATGTTTCCCTAACAAGCAAAAAATTTCTAAATCCATTTGTCAATGGGATGGAAAATTAGGTGAAATCTTCTGAACGGGGGCACAGACAGCAAAACAGATGTTACAGGTGTGATAACCCTTCCCTATGTTTTCCAAAAAGTATAAAAACTATTTTTTTGGCTGGAGCTACCCCTAAAAAATTTACCTGTTCCAACTTACAAACAAATTCAACTTAAGAACAAACCTACAGTACCTATCTTGTTTGTAACCCGGGGACCCCCTGCAATCTTATTCAGTTCAGGCAGGCCACGTCTGTACTGCACTCCACCTTATTTCCACCCTCATCCATTGTAGTGAGGTTGGAGTCAGGTCTAGAGTCCTCAAACACTGGGACAGAGTTGTTACCTTTTAAGATTAATACAATTCAAAAAATGTGTAAAATGTTGTTAGTTCTTTGCAGTTGCAATATGTAGTAGATAACTGTGACGGATCCCGGACACCCCAGCTGGGCACCTCCACCAGACCTGTGTCTCCTGTTCTCCAAATGCATCCCCAGCCAGAAGACTCACCATAACCAGCCCTTAACTCCCCAATCATGAGGCAAACCACACAGGTGTTGAGGGTTCAAAATGCAGAGCATAAACTGTTTATTAAATACAAAACATACACTTTTAAACACAGTTAGGGACACTCCCCTTAGCCTTATCATTGGAGGGGGTAGAAGACAAGAAAGAACCAATGGAAACTCAACACTTGCACATTCAAACAGAAACTACCGTTTAAACACACAAAGGAAATATGATAAGCAGGCAGCCCCTCCTTACACATCCCCTGATGGGATGTGTCTCCACACCTTTTGTCTATGGGCCATGACCTAACATAATTAAACACAATAACAAGAGGGGGAGGATGGGGAGAAGGGTTGCAGCTTATATAGAGACATCATAATATTATCCCAATGCCATTTTGTCCCCAAGTCTCTCGCTCTCTGCTGGGCCATATAGTCTGTGGGTAGAAGGCCAGCCCACTGCCCCCTCCAAAACACACAGTGACAGTGTGTTCTGTCACAATAGCTGGAGGGCCTGGCCATTGTATTGCACAATGGCCACCTTTCACTCTCCTCTCCACTTCCTTCCTCCCACACTTTCTTTTATCTATTCATTTGTGTGTCACGTTTTTGTATTTTTGTGTTTGTACACGTTTTTGCACTTGTGACTGGTAGGGTGTTGGTCCTCGGGTCTGCCCTGAAAGTCTTGGGAGGGGGTGGACATGGCCTTCTGGCTTAGTTTGTCCTCTCTCATGGGGTCTCCTTTCGGGGGAGCCCCACCTAGTACTTGGGTGGGTCTGTTTCGGCAGACCCTCCAGAGAAAGGGGTCCGTCTGGTTTGGGCCAGATGGACCAAGTGTAAAGTACCCTTGTCCCTGTCAGGAGCCTAACGCCCGGGGGATTCAGGGCAAGGCCCTCTGATTTTAGAGGGCTTGTGTACACCCATTGCACATTTTTGTGTCACCTCTTTATGTATGTGCACATTTTTTGGCACCGGGTGAAGTTTTTGAGTGTGTTTTACACGCCATGGGCTTTAAAAAAAAATATCACCTTTTCTGCCTTGGTCTGAGGCATTTTATCTTTCTTGCTCCTTTTTTCTAGCTCCTGCCTGGCTGGAACCTGCCTCTTCACTACAAATCAGTAAAATCATGCATCCTCACTGACATCCTGAGTGATGCCTCATACACATGTAGCGGCCTCACCCCGACCTCTTTAACTAGGGGTATGTCGAGCGACAGAGTGAGGTGCGCTACGGCCCATGTCCTCCCCGTGCATGTGGGTGAGGTGAAGGCCAGTATCAATCTTTTCCTCGGGCCAAATGTGTGCTGGTTATGAGGGTCAGTCCTTCCGTGCCGGAATCTCCCTTTGTTCCCATCAACAGAGTCCATACACCCATCAAAGTCCAAACTCAGGTTTATTGCGTATCTCCACATACAGTCAAATGCAACGGCAGGATACGATGGGGAAGCAGGTCGAGGCACTGTACAGGTTCCTAGTCCCTACACTCCCTGTGCTATGACCAGGGGTTGCAGGAATCTTGATGAAAGCTCCTCCGCTGCGCTGTAGCCCATATCAGGGGAAGATGTCCTCCAAGGGAGTTACTGAAGGCCCATCCGTCACCGGGTTGACGCTACACCGGGTCTTCGGACGGGTGACCCCCCCCCCAGCCTCCTCACCTCAGATGCGGGTCCCCTCACAAGGGGCGCCCTGGAGCAACTTCACCCTCGCGGGACCCAGTCGGAGTCACCGGGTCCCAGGCCTCCTCAATAGTACCTCACCCCAGGCTGAAGGTGCCCGGGATGGACTCCATCTTCGTTCCGGCCAGGCCTTGGGCGCCTAGGCCGGAACCTTGAACCGCCCGCACCCAGGCCTAAGGTGCCTGGGTGCGTGAAGAGATGATCCCCCAAAGACCTCGTGGCGAGGGCGTCTCCCCCTTTTATCTCCTCCCATCGACACCACAGCGGGTTCCCCGCCCCAGCCGTACCATCTCCAGGAAGGGACAAAGAAGGGTAGCACTGTGGTAGGGATTCTACCTCGAGCCAGTAGGTACACTGACACCCACTGGTCAAAGAGAATATTACACCACCCAATCCTCCACGAATAAGAAAAAGGGGTCTAATCCCTGACATAATTACACACCTGGGTCTCTCTACCCCCAGGTGTATCCCACTAACTTTTAAGACCCCGCTACACACTCCCCCTGGTGATTTGACGCTGGTCCCCAGCGTCAGGTGCACACCCATGTCTCCCAAGGAGTGGTGACATGAAGTGGGCCCCAGAGGCTATCCCTCAAATTTTGGATACTGTATGTGCCAAGACCTGCTCAACAGAAAAGGGAACTATAAAACATTAAAACTTTTGTATAAAACATCTGTCATGTACACATATACAATCCCTCCCGTCACTGTCTAAGAACCACCCCATACTCAGTAGTCTTGACCGACGAATATCCTGCAGAAGGGAAACAAACAAAAAAAACACATCCTAACACTCTGTGTTAACTTGGCATGAGTGGGTCCGTCAGCCGAGAGACCCACTCACTCCAATAAGTAAGTAATGCATGTGTAACATTTTCAAACATTCGTTGCACAACACTGCCACCTGGTGACAGCGCTGCAGTAATGACACTTGGTGAGATCTTCATTCTTCCTGCTTTCCTACTCTAACTCTACCCCAAAAGTCTCTGCCTTTGGCACATGAAGAAAAGGGAGAAAAAAAAAACAACAGCTCCCAAATCTCCAGTGAGTAAAAGAAAAGCCCAAATCAAAACAAAAGTAGGGCACAGTTCTAGGCGTCTGGGAATGTCTCTTCCAGAAAGTTTCAACAGCAACAAGATAGGAGCTCACTTCTCCTATAAATAGAACCTTGGATCCGGCAGAAACAGGGGCTTCAGGTGCCCGTCAAACACTTCCACCGAATACTCGACATCCTCTCCTTCTTTCCGGCAGATGAGCACCTTATCGGCATGAATATGGCGCCCAAGTCTCCAATCAGCTCTGCAGTCCTTGAACTTTTTAGACACAGGCGGCGAACATGACAGGTATCGCCTGGCATGGGGTACTTTAAGTTTTTCCCATACAAACTCATCATACCACCTTGGTCGCAGGACCTCGACTTCATACAATAAGTCCCGAGGCAAGTAGGGGTACTCCCACCCATATTCACGGGCGACTCTCTGGGAGAAAAGTCTCTGCAACCTGGCTAGGGGTGGCATCACATCTCGCTCACCTTCTCCTGGCTGTACGATGGCCTCCGGGTGCCGAGGTACCTTCATCATCTCGGGTTTCTTTGTCTTTGGTGCCCGCAACGAAGCACGCTGCATCCCCAACATCAGAGCGGGTGATGTAGTTGAATGCGGGAAGTTGGTCGGAGGACTAGATTTCCTCGAGAACTCCGGGGCCTTCACCCGGAGCGTACTGTCTTCTATGGACATGGGGGAATCCTGCGGTTTACTCAGCACAGGTAGTGGGCGTCTGTCCCAGCCCTTCCGGTGAAACAGTTTGTCTATCTCTCCGTCATCCCCACAGTCTGACAATGACTCTAAGTCGGAGGTGTCATACATCTCAGCGGGAAGGTAGTCTCTAGTAGACGGAAGGCTACCCTCCCTTGCGGGCTCCACCAACTGTGGACCCCCGACACCTCCAACCAACACCACAGTCCCAGCCCCTGGCTCACCTGGACCTTCTGAAGAACTGGGATGTCCGGGACTCTCTTCTCTACCGGCGCCATCCAGGCCAGGCAAGCGGCGGGGTGAAGCTCGACCACGACCATAGGATGCCTGTACCAGGCCGACTTTCCTCTTCGGAGGTGGGAGCAGGGAGTCTGTAGTGACCGAAGCAGTGTCCTCGGATTTTTCTCTCTCAGTCTCTGGTTGGGCAGTCACTTCGCCCTGGTCAGCGCGCACGGGAAACTCCGCAAAGGCTTTGATCTCTCCCTCCGGAGTGGCGGTTCCTGTGATGCAGTTGAGGCGTAGGGCCCGGGGCCTTTCCGTGTGTGGTTCAACCTCAAAAAGAAACTCCTTGCATGCTTCGCATCGCCCGAATGGCTTTAGTTGGACCACCAGTCCCGAGCCTATGGGACAGATCACACCGAGGGCCTCCGTGTCTCTGCATGAATACAGAGCCAACTGTCTTCGGGGCCTGAGCCTTATCCCCGTGTCTGTAATGGGTGCAGCAAATGCAGTCATCTTGAAAGGATAAGGTACCGGCATCCACGGGGAGCCTGAGTTCGCTCTGACCACTTGCTGCTCCATCACGCGCTGACCTCGCGCCGGAGTCTCCACGTGTATCTCCACACGTGGCCAGACTCCTCCCACGACTTGCACGTTTTCGCGGGCTTCCTTCAGTCTCCTCCCACGAATTGCGCAGTCATGGGGTGCCTCGTGGCGCAGTGCAGCAAAAGTCCCCACATGTAGTTCGTCACACGGCTGGACTCCTCCCTCTTCCCGCTCTTTCTGCATGGGCCTCTCCCGGTTTATCAGGGAAATTTCCACGACTTCGAGCACAGGGACACACTTTGGCCAATCACATGGCCGACCTGCTCGGACCTCCTCTGGGCAGCAAAGTTCAAACACAGCCGTTCCAAACCTCAGGGTCAACACACATTTCATCCCGGACTCACGAGCCCCCACGTGTAGCGGCCTCACCCCGACCTCTTTAACTAGGGGTATGTCGAGCGACAGAGTGAGGTACGCTACGGCCCATGTCCTCCCCGTGCATGTGGGTGAGGTGAAGGCCAGTATCAATCTTTTCCTCGGGCCAAATGTGTGCTGGTTATGAGGGTCAGTCCTTCCGTGCCGGAATCTCCCTTTGTTCCCATCAACAGAGTCCATACACCCATCAAAGTCCAAACTCAGGTTTATTGCGTATCTCCACATACAGTCAAATGCAACGGCAGGATACGATGGGGAAGCAGGTCGAGGCACTGTACAGGTTCCTAGTCCCTACACTCCCTGTGCTATGACCAGGGGTTGCAGGAATCTTGATGAAAGCTCCTCCGCTGCGCTGTAGCCCATATCAGGGGAAGATGTCCTCCAAGGGAGTTACTGAAGGCCCATCCGTCACCGGGTTGACGCTACACCGGGTCTTCGGACGGGTGACCCCCCCCCCAGCCTCCTCACCTCAGATGTGGGTCCCCTCGCAAGGGGCGCCCTGGAGCAACTTCACCCTCGCGGGTAGGGATGAGCTTCGTGTTCGAGTCGAACATACGTTCGACTCGAACATTGGCTGTTCGATCGTTCGACGAAGATCGAACGATTTGGGCCGTTCGCGCCAAATTCGAGTGACGCGAACGGCCCACAATGCACTACGCCATCGCAGTGTCATCCAGGCGCTGTGATTGGCCAAGCATGCACTGTGACCCCGCATGCTTGGCCAATCACAGCGCCGGCAGCGAGGAGAGCAATGATTGGCCACAGGCAGGATGCCTGTGGCCAATTATTGCTGAGGGTGTTTAGTACACGCCCCACACTATAAAAGGCCGCCAGCACGGCGGCCTAGTGTAGTGTGTTCCGGAGCAGGGATAGAGTAGCATAGGCAGGGACAGTGACTGTTATTTCTTTCTTGCTTAACCTGGATTCCTTTAGTTTAGGGAAAGAGAAGGATAGGTAGGGAGAGTGTCAGTGTGTTTTGTGCTTCTGCTATAGTGTGCTTAAAAAAACATTTATTCTAGGGACAGAAAACTCTAGGTAGGGACAGTGTCAGTTTCTTTCACTCTGCAAGTCCTTGTTTCCAGGGACCTGTAAGGACAGTGAGTTAATTGTCCTTGTGCTATATTGTGCTTAAAAAAAACATTTATTCTAGGGACAGAAAACTCTAGGTAGGGACAGTGTCAGTTTCTTTCACTCTGCAAGTCCTTGTTTCCAGGGACCTGTAAGGACAGTGAGTTAATTGTCCTTGTGCTATATTGTGATTAAAAAAAACATTTATTCTAGGGACAGAAAACTCTAGGTAGGGACAGTGTCAGTTTCTTTCACTCTGCAAGTCCTTGTTTCCAGGGACCTGTAAGGACAGTGAGTTAATTTTCCTTGTGCTATATTGTGATTAAAAAAAACATTTTTTCTAGGGACAGAAAACTGTAGGTAGGGAGAGTGTTTTTTTTCTTTCACTCTGCAAGTCCTTGTTTCCAGGGACCTGTAAGGACAGTGAGTTAATTGTCCTTGTGCTATATTGTGCTTAAAAAAAACATTTATTCTAGGGACAGAAAACTCTAGGTAGGGACAGTGTCAGTTTCTTTCACTCTGCAAGTCCTTGTTTCCAGGGACCTGTAAGGACAGTGAGTTAATTGTCCTTGTGCTATATTGTGATTAAAAAAAACATTTATTCTAGGGACAGAAAACTCTAGGTAGGGAGAGTGTTTTTTTTCTTTCACTCTGCAAGTCCTTGTTTCCAGGGACCTGTAAGGACAGTGAGTTAATTGTCCTTGTGCTATATTGTGCTTAAAAAAAACATTTATTCTAGGGACAGAAAACTCTAGGTAGGGACAGTGTCAGTTTCTTTCACTCTGCAAGTCCTTGTTTCCAGGGACCTGTAAGGACAGTGAGTTAATTGTCCTTGTGCTATATTGTGATTAAAAAAAACATTTATTCTAGGGACAGAAAACTCTAGGTAGGGACAGTGTCAGTTTCTTTCACTCTGCAAGTCCTTGTTTCCAGGGACCTGTAAGGACAGTGAGTTAATTTTCCTTGTGCTATATTGTGATTAAAAAAAACATTTTTTCTAGGGACAGAAAACTGTAGGTAGGGAGAGTGTTTTTTTTCTTTCACTCTGCAAGTCCTTGTTTCCAGGGACCTGTAAGGACAGTGAGTTAATTGTCCTTGTGCTATATTGTGCTTAAAAAAAACATTTATTCTAGGGACAGAAAACTCTAGGTAGGGACAGTGTCAGTTTCTTTCACTCTGCAAGTCCTTGTTTCCAGGGACCTGTAAGGACAGTGAGTTAATTTTCCTTGTGCTATATTGTGATTAAAAAAAACATTTATTCTAGGGACAGAAAACTCTAGGTAGGGACAGTGTCAGTTTCTTTCACTCTGCAAGTCCTTGTTTCCAGGGACCTGTAAGGACAGTGAGTTAATTTTCCTTGTGCTATATTGTGATTAAAAAAAACATTTTTTCTAGGGACAGAAAACTGTAGGTAGGGAGAGTGTTTTTTTTCTTTCACTCTGCAAGTCCTTGTTTCCAGGGACCTGTAAGGACAGTGAGTTAATTTTACTTGTGCTATATTGTGCTTAAAAAAAACATTTTTTCTAGGGACAGAAAACTGTAGGTAGGGAGAGTGTTTTTTTTCTTTCACTCTGCAAGTCCTTGTTTCCAGGGACCTGTAAGGACAGTGAGTTAATTGTCCTTGTGCTATATTGTGCTTAAAAAAAACATTTATTCTAGGGACAGAAAACTCTAGGTAGGGACAGTGTCAGTTTCTTTCACTCTGCAAGTCCTTGTTTCCAGGGACCTGTAAGGACAGTGAGTTAATTTTCCTTGTGCTATATTGTGATTAAAAAAAACATTTATTCTAGGGACAGAAAACTCTAGGTAGGGACAGTGTCAGTTTCTTTCACTCTGCAAGTCCTTGTTTCCAGGGACCTGTAAGGACAGTGAGTTAATTTTCCTTGTGCTATATTGTGATTAAAAAAAACATTTTTTCTAGGGACAGAAAACTGTAGGTAGGGAGAGTGTTTTTTTTCTTTCACTCTGCAAGTCCTTGTTTCCAGGGACCTGTAAGGACAGTGAGTTAATTTTACTTGTGCTATATTGTGCTTAAAAAAAACATTTTTTCTAGGGACAGAAAACTGTAGGTAGGGAGAGTGTTTTTTTTCTTTCACTCTGCAAGTCCTTGTTTCCAGGGACCTGTAAGGACAGTGAGTTAATTTTACTTGTGCTATATTGTGCTTAAAAAAAACATTTTTTCTAGGGACAGAAAACTGTAGGTAGGGAGAGTGTTTTTTTTCTTTCACTCTGCAAGTCCTTGTTTCCAGGGACCTGTAAGGACAGTGAGTTAATTGTCCTTGTGCTATATTGTGCTTAAAAAAAACATTTATTCTAGGGACAGAAAACTCTAGGTAGGGACAGTGTCAGTTTCTTTCACTCTGCAAGTCCTTGTTTCCAGGGACCTGTAAGGACAGTGAGTTAATTTTCCTTGTGCTATATTGTGATTAAAAAAAACATTTTTTCTAGGGACAGAAAACTGTAGGTAGGGAGAGTGTTTTTTTTCTTTCACTCTGCAAGTCCTTGTTTCCAGGGACCTGTAAGGACAGTGAGTTAATTTTCCTTGTGCTATATTGTGCTTAAAAAAAACATTTTTTCTAGGGACAGAAAACTGTAGGTAGGGAGAGTGTTTTTTTTCTTTCACTCTGCAAGTCCTTGTTTCCAGGGACCTGTAAGGACAGTGAGTTAATTGTCCTTGTGCTATATTGTGCTTAAAAAAAACATTTTTTCTAGGGACAGAAAACTGTAGGTAGGGAGAGTGTTTTTTTTTTTTCACTCTGCAAGTCCTTGTTTCCAGGGACCTGTAAGGACAGTGAGTTAATTGTCCTTGTGCTATATTGTGCTTAAAAAAAACATTTATTCTAGGGACAGAAAACTCTAGGTAGGGACAGTGTCAGTTTCTTTCACTCTGCAAGTCCTTGTTTCCAGGGACCTGGAGAGACATTGAGTGAATTGTCCTTGTGCTATATTGTGATTAAAAAAACATTTATTCTAGGGACAGAAAACTCTAGGTAGGGACAGTGTCAGTTTCTTTCACTGTGAAAGTCCTTGTTTCAAGGGACAGAGAAGGACACCTCAAGGTAGCCCTTATTGCTTTTTTCCCATCTCCCTGCAGGCCATCTATTAGAATGTCTGGAAGGCAAACAAGGAGAGGCAGACAGTCAGGAGGCAATAAAAGAGGGCAAGCAGGCTCTGTGTCTGGGGGCAACAGTGCTGGTCGTGGACGCGGTGCATTGTCATCAGCACATGGCCATGGGACACGCTTGTCCTTCTTTTCGGCAGCTGGACATGTTGAGCCACATCATGCCGAAGACTTGGTAGAGTGGATGACCAAGCCCTCCTCCTCCTCCTCATCCTCTCTCACCCAGGCTCAGGGTACTGGAAAAGCAGCTGCCAAAGCGTCGTCTTCCCTGGTATCAATGTCAGACAAATCATCAGTCACTCCTTCCCTAGACCCACCATGTCCTCCTCCTGAGGAGTCCCCCGAACTGTTTCAGCACAGTGTTGGGTACATGCTCCAGGAGGATGCCCAGCGTTTCGAAGGGTCTGATGATGAAACCCAGCTAGAGGAAGGCAGTAGCGTGAGAGCAGACAGAGGGGATGCTCAAGAAGGACACCAATCTGGCAGTCATGTTCCAGCAGCTGCAGCATACTGCCAGATTGGCTCCAGTGATGAGGAGGGAGGGGATGATGAGGTCAATGACTCCACGTGGGTGCCTAATAGGAGAGAGGAGGAGGAGGAGGATGAGGAGGAGGCACATCTCCAACGAGGCAGGATGCCCTTTGGTGGCCAGCGTAAGGGCAGTACACCGACGGAATCACACCGCAGAGCTCCGCCTGTGCAGGGCGCTGCCTCTGCCCGTCATTCAAAAAGTTCTTTGGTGTGGGCCTTTTTTGAGGCTAGTGCATCAGATCGCACAGCTGCTGTTTGCAACATATGTCTCAAGCGTATATCGCGTGGCCAAAACATCAGCCGCTTGGGTACCACATGCCTGACCAGACATATGTTGACCTGCCATGCAGCTCGTTGGCAAGCCTACCTCAAAGACCCACACCAAAGAACAAAGCGGACCTCTCCTTGCACCGCATCAGCTGGGATCTCCAACCCCACTATAACTTCAGTCCTCTCTGAAACATGCACTGAGAGGAATGAAGGTGTAGAATTAGGTGTGTCACAGCCAAGTACTTGCGCCCACTCTGCTAGCAGTACACCGACGTCCGATTCTAGCAGGCAAATTTCCCTGCCCCAGCTGCTGGACCGTCGAAAGAAGTTCACTCCCAGCCATCCACATGCCCAGCGGTTGAATGCTAGCTTGGCTAAATTGCTAGCGCTTCAACTGCTGCCTTTTCAGTTGGTAGACTCGGCCCCCTTCCGTGAGTTTGTGCAATGTGCGGTTCCTCAGTGGCAGGTTCCCAAACGCCACTTTTTCTCACGGAAGGCTATTCCGGCTCTCTACCGGCATGTGGAAGGCAATGTCTTGGCCTCGCTGGACAGGGCGGTCAGCGGTAAGGTGCATATTACCGCTGACTCATGGTCCAGCAGGCATGGACAGGGACGTTACCTTTCTTTCACGGCCCATTGGGTCACTCTTTTGGCAGCTGGGAAGGATTCAGGACAAGGTGCAGTAGTGTTGGAGGTTGTCCCACCGCCACGCCTCCAAAATGCTACTACTGGTTGTGACACACCTCTCTCCTCCACCCCCTCCTCTTCTTCTTCCTCCATGGCCTCTTCCTGTGGTTTGTCCTATGAACCAGCGGTGCTCCGTAGCCGTTCACGGGGCTACGCAAGTACGCAGGCAAAAAGATGCCATGCCGTGCTTGCGCTGGTGTGTTTGGGGGACAGAAGCCACACTGGGGCAGAGGTCCTGTCTGCTCTGCAGGGCCAGGCCGAGAGGTGGTTGACGCCACGCCAGCTTAAGCCAGGAATGGTGGTTTGCGACAATGGCACCAACCTCCTCTCCGCCCTCCGACAGGGACAACTGACCCATGTGCCCTGTGTGGCTCACGTCCTTAACCTGGTGGTGCAGCGCTTCTTGGGCAGGTACCCGGGCTTACAGGATGTCCTGAGGCAGGCCAGGAAAGTCTGTGTGCATTTCCGCAGATCTTATAATGCCAGTGCTCGCCTGGCTGAGCTGCAAAAGGAGTTGAACCTGCCCAAGAACCGCCTTATATGTGACATGCCCACCAGGTGGAACTCAACGTTGGCCATGCTGCAGCGGCTGCACACGCAGCAGAGGGCCATCAATGAGTACCTGTGCGACTACGGCACCAGGACAGGGTCAGGGGAGCTTGGTTTTTTTTCTCCACGCCAGTGGGGCATGATCAGGGATGCATGCACTGTCCTGGCACCATTTGAGGAGGCCACGAGGATGGTGAGCAGTGACAGTGCATGCATCAGTGACACTGTACCTCTTGTCCACCTGTTGGAGCACACGCTGCGTGGAATAATGGACAGGGCACTTGAGGCAGAACAGAGGCAGGAAGAGGAGGACTTCCTTGCCTCTCAAGGCCCCCTTTACCCAGACAGTGTTCCTTCTGTCCCACCCATCGCACAGGAAGAGGAGGAGGAGGAGGAGGAGGAGGAGGAGGATTGTGTCAGCATGGAGGTGGAGGCTGGCACTCAGCATCATCAGCAGCAGTCTTTTAGGGATGATTTACAGTCCCAAGAAACCAGTGGACTTGTACGTGGCTGGGAGGAGGTGGCTGCGGATCATGTCGTCCTTAGTGACCCAGAGGACTCCGGAGCGAATGCCTCAGCAAACCTACGCTGCATGGCCTCCCTGATCCTGCAAAGTCTGCGGAAGGATCCTCGTATTCTTCGGATCAAGGAGAGGGACCATTACTGGCTGGCCACTCTCCTTGATCCACGGTACAAGGGTAAGGTTGCGGACCTTATGTTACCGTCGCAGAGGGAGCAGAGGATGAGACAACTCCGGGAGGCCTTGCAGAAAGGTCTGTGCAACGCGTTCCCAGAGACTGGGAGGTTGCAAACTCCTGGTCCTGGACAACGAGTTGCTGAGGCTTCGGCCAGTCAAAGAAGGAGCGGTGGGGAAGGTGGCCGTCTGACCGATGCGTTCAGACAATTCTTTAGTCCGCAGCCCCAAAGTATGATCGGTTCCAGCAACCATCGCCAGCGTCTGATAAACATGGTGCAGGAATATCTAGGGGCAAGGTCAGACTTGGACACCTTCCCCACCGAAAATCCTCTGGCTTACTGGGTCTTGAGGATGGATCACTGGCCAGAGCTTGCACAGTATGCAATTGAGCTACTGGCCTGTCCTGCATCCAGCGTTCTTTCGGAACGCACATTCAGTGCTGCTGGAGGATTTGTCACGGATCACAGGGTGCGCCTGTCCACCGACTCGGTTGATCGACTGACTTTCATCAAGATGAACCAGTCTTGGATCACCACCAGCTACCACACACCTGATGCTGATATAACAGACTAATTGATTTTAAAATGTCACATCCCTTCAAGACTGATGCTGATGCTGAGTGCCTGTGCTGTTATGTTGACTGGCTATCCTCCTCCTCCGAGTCCTCAATGATACGATTGATGATGATAGCTTGGAAGATCATTTTTGTTTATGGGTGCCGCCACCAGTGCCTAACGCCCAATTTTTCAGCCCCTGTTTAACAGGGGCGTGTAATTACAATTTTTGAAGCAATACTTTGCAACAGGGCTCATTGCTGTGCTCCAAGTACAGTATCTGTGAGGAGTTGCAGTGTTGTGGCACCAGTGCCTAAGGCCCAATTTTTCAGCCCCTGTTTAACAGGGGCGTGTCATTACAATTTTTGAAGCAATACTTTGCAACAGGGCTCATTGCTGTGCTCCAAGTACAGTATCTGTGAAGGGTTGCAGTGTTGTGCCACCAGTGCCTAAGGCCCAATTTTTCAGCCCCTGTTCAACAGGGGCATGTAATTACAATTCTTGATCTAATAATTCACAGCAGGGCCCATTGCTGCACCCACCAAGAGTAACTGTCAGGGCTTACAGTGTTGTGGCACCAGCACCACCATCAAAGGCCCAATTTTTACTACCACTGTTCAACAATTATATGTAATTAAAATTCCTGATATAATAGTTGACAGCAGGGCGTTCCAGCACCAACCAAGAGTAACTGTGAGTGCTTACAGTGTTGTGCCAACACCAACAACTAAGGGGCCTATTTCTGCAGAGTATATACGGCAGGTCCCTACTTTCAAACATCCAACTTACAAACGACTCCTACTTGCAAACGCAAGAAGACAACAGGAAGTGAGAGGAAATCTACCACTAGGAAGGAAAATTCTCTCCTGTAAGAATAAATATGGGAGAAAGGTGTCTCCTCTGTACTGATGCTTTATCAGCAATCCTTGTTTCAAGAAAAACACCACATTTCAAAAACAGTTGTCATTAGGACGGAAAGTGAGGTGAAATGTTCTGAACAGGGGCACAGACAGCAAAACAAATGTTACAGGGGTGATAACCCTTACCTATGTTTTCCAAAAAGTTTAAAAATAGATTTTTGGTCTGGAGCTACACTTCAACAATGTACCTGTTCAAAATTACAAACAGATTCTACATAAGAACAAACCTACAGTCCCTGTCTTGTATGCACCGCCTGTATACGGCTGTTCAGAGTATATAGGGCCTTTTTTATTTTATGTGCGGGGTTCCCCTTAATATCCATACAAGACCCAAAGGGGCTGGTAATGGGCTGGGGTAGGGGGGGGGTCATGGGGTAGCTATGCCATTTTTCTTAAAGATTTTCATCCATATTACCGGGACCAGACATTACATTAAAGCCGCAAGCAGTTTTAAATGGCTTTTTTTTCCTTTAGAAGTGTCATTTTGTGCAGGGACAGTTCTAAACACGGGAAACACGTGGCACTTCACAGGCATACTTTAGACACCCCCCAGGTACGATATTTAAAGGAATATTTGACTTTTTTTTTTCACTTTATGCATCATTAAAATGACTGCTCCCGGAAAACGACCGTTTTTAAAACTTATTTTTGCATTGATACATGTCCCCTGGTGCAGAACCCGGGTTCCCAAACCCTTTTTAGGACAATAACATGCATAATAGTTTTTATAATTAGCACTTTAGAATTCGAACGTTCGCATCCATTGTATTTAATAGGGTTCTAATGTTCGTTCGAACTTTCGGTCCGTTCGCGGGTTCTGGTGCGAACCGAACCCGGGGGTGTTCGGCTCATCACTACTCGCGGGACCCAGTCGGAGTCACCGGGTCCCAGGCCTCCTCAATAGTACCTCACCCCAGGCTGAAGGTGCCCGGGATGGACTCCATCTTCGTTCCGGCCAGGCCTTGGGCGCCTAGGCCGGAACCTTGAACCGCCCGCACCAAGGCCTAAGGTGCCTGGGTGCGTGAAGAGATGATCCCCCAAAGACCTCGTGGCGAGGGCGTCTCCCCCTTTTATCTCCTCCCATCGACACCACGGCGGGTTCCCCGCCCCAGCCGTACCATCTCCAGGAAGGGACAAAGAAGGGTAGCACTGTGGTAGGGATTCTACCTCGAGCCAGTAGGTACACTGGCACCCACTGGTCAAAGAGAATATTACACCACCCAATCCTCCACGAATAAGAAAAAGGGGTCTAATCCCTGACATAATTACACACCTGGGTCTCTCTACCCCCAGGTGTATCCCACTAACTTTTAAGACCCCGCTACACACACGACCAGTTTTCTCGGCATGAAAAAAAACAAAGTTTTTCCCGATGGGATTCCTCTCAAGCCTGCCTTGCATACACTAGTTCAGGACAAATACCGCCCGTCCAAAGCGAGGTGACATACAACACGTACAATGGCACTATAAAGGGGAAGTTCCATTCAAACGGCGCCACCCTTTGGGCTGCTTTTGCTGATCCTCGTGTTAGTAAAAGTTTGGTGAGAGGCGATTCGCGTTTTTCAGCCTCGTGCTTTTCAGTCCGTTACCGCATGACGAATGTGCTATCTCCATTACGAACGTTAGTTTTACCAGAACGAGCGCTCCCGTCACATACTTGATTCTGAGCATGCGTGTTTTTTTAATAACTTCTTCAAATACATATCACAAAACATTAAAAGATTACTATTCTATGGGAGCAAATATTTTACTATTGCAAGAAACCCATTTCCTTGTTACGTATTGTGTGTAAAAGGCCAAACAAAATATTTGGAAACACTGCACTAGATAGTGAGCAAAAAAATATAAAAATATATATAACCACAAGTGAAGTGAAAAGAAGCTGCCAGTAAAAAAATTCAGACACAGAATTCAAAACACATAAAATAAAAAAGAAAGTACGGCGCTAATAAATGAACATGAACCTTATGTGATAAAATATATGAAAAATATGACCAATAATAATTTATTACTAAAGTGCATGAGAAATATGGTGAAAACACAAATTGCTGAGAAAAAAAACATATAAAAGAACCATATAAAAAAGATAGTCCTGATCACAATGGTGAAATAGATGTATCTTGCTGGCAATCAGCAATGGATATAAAAGAGGGAAGGCATATCCTTGAAGTATGGTATCTTGATAAGAAGAGATATGAAGGAAAACTTTGAATAGGAGAAGATTCCATCCACCATTAGAGACACCGCAGGAAGTGATATCAAAATCTCCTTACCAGATAGAATAGACCACTATTACAGCGGTCAATGTGAGCACAGGGATTTTAGGTCTCCCTTCAGACCCACTGCCGGTATCAGGATACAGATATGGACCGTATTTGGTATAATGTGTTGGCAAGTATAGGGCGGTTGGTATACAGATAGGACACGTTGTCTCACGGCGTCTCGTGTGGGCTTCCTTGATTGGCAGCCAATCCCAGATGACGTCCTGTAGTGACGAAACGCGTAGGTATGGCTTGCGTTACCTACGTCATTACGCCCTCTCCACAGGGAATACACGAGTGCGAACAGGTGCATAGAGCGGAGGAAGCCCGGACGAGACGCCGTGAGACAACGTGTCCTATCTGTATACCAACCGCCCTATACTTGCCAACACATTATACCAACTACGGTCCATATCTGTATCCTGATACCGGCAGTGGGTCTGAAGGGAGACCTAAAATCCCTGTGCTCACATTGACCGCCGTAATAGTGCTCTATTCTATCTGGTAAGGAGTTCTTGTTACGTATTACCCAAATTCCTCCATAAGCAATACCCTCAGTTAATGCCCAAAATAAGGTGAGAGGGTTGTCTATTTGCCTTTTTAAATGTATACGCTATACCTTGGTCAGAGACCCTGAGAGTGGATACCATCCTATACAAGGTGAAATAGAGGGGGCTAAGGTAACCATGTTGTCCTAATAAGCATCCAATACGAGACAGTTAACTTTCTTTAAATTAATGCTCTTACTCAACTTTTTGAAGGGACCATAAACATTGGGGGAGGCTTGAATTTGGCACTTTTTTCCATACTCGATAAAACTAAGCCTAGTAAATCCCAGTTCAAACATTCAAGTAAGGCTGGAACCAGATTGGCCAGATTATTATATCACCACAATTTAGTGGATGTTTGGAAAGAACTTAACATAACTACATTTTCTATTCCAATGTGCACTCCACTTATTCTAGAACTGACTACATCTTTACTTTATCCTCTGATATACCTTTATTTACATAATCAAAGATTCTCGAGGTTCCATGGTTTGACCACTCCCCAACTACTGCTACTGTTAAAAATCCAGCAACATCACACTACTTTTTCATGGCATTTGAATGAGGTACTTTTAATTAATCCCTTGTTTTGATATTGAACAGCATCTTCAACTTTTCTTAAATTATTATCAAATCAGATCAAACATCTCTGGAAGTAAATTTGGCTGCTCATAAGGCCACCACTAGGGGCACTCTTATTCAGTTAGTTTCAAAATATAAAAAAAACATGCAGAAGCAATCATCATGAAAATAAAAATAAAAATTTTAATTAAAAAAACATAATAATACCCCAATTTTGATTTGCGGAGAAAAATAGAAGAGGATATATTGGAATTTAATGTCTGCCTCACAATGAAAACAGAGAAAAACCTTCAAGGACAACCAGAACATTTTACTTGCAAGTTGACCAACCAGGTACTCTCTTGGCAAGGAAATTTAGTACCCACTCTAGTACCACTGCTATCCCTAAGATGTCTGATTCCTGAAAAACCCCAAACAGTACTTAAAGTGGTTCTCAGGTTTACCACCCAACATTTTAAGTTAGCAGCTACAAATATTGTAGCTGCTGATTTTTATTTTAAAACACTTACCTTTCCAGAAATCCAGTACTCATCTGAGCCGATTCTTTAATCAGCTTCAGGTCCAGGAGCCAGCATCTTAAAGGGGTTGTAAATGCAGACTTTTTTATCTTAATGCATTCTATGCATTAAGATAAAAAACATTTGTGTGTAGCAGCCCCCCCCCCAGCACCCCCCTAATTACTTACCTGAGCCCCTTTTCTCTCCAGCAATGTCCACAAATGTCTAAGCCATCTGGGACACTCCTCCTGATTGGCTGAGACACAGCAGTGGTGCCATTGGCTCCCGCGGCTGTCAATCAAAGGCACTCAGCCAATCATGGGAGAGATGGGGTGGGGCCAGGTCGGGGCTCCATGTCTAAATGGATAATTCGGCTGGGTGCCCCCATAGAAAGCTGCTGGATGAGGGGGAACTCGATAGGAGGGAGTGGCCGGGAGAAGCAAAGAGGGACCCGAGAAGAGGAGGATCCGGGCTGCTCTGTTAGAAACCAACTGCACAGGGGAGGTGAGTATAACATGTTTGTTATTTTAAATAAAACAAGACTTTATAAACACTTTAAATAAGGGAAACAGGCAGTGAAGCCTGTGAATGGTCCCACAGTCGTCTGGGATCTGATGTGTCCCAGAAGGCTGAAGAGGAAGGGAATGCTTAACTGTAAACACCAGGTACCTGTCCCCCCCCCCCCTCCCAAAAAGTGGCAAATGTTAAAGAGAAGGGGGGATGCAAATAAGCAGAACTTCCCCTTTTGAGTGAAGTTACGCTTTAAGGAATTTCATCCCTATTTTTCAACCTTATGCTTGACTACTCAAGATCCTAGGGAACAGGATTTTGAAGACTTTCTTTCTAATACCATTCCCTTTCTGATAGCACATAGGGATATCATGGATAAGGCTATAACAAAGAAAGAATTAGGAAGAAGTTGGGATTTGTCCCAATCAGTCAGGAGACTTTACTAAGATCCAATTGGGATGGAAGCAGGCAGAGAAATGGAATGTTACTGTCACTTAATTTATGCAGGGCATTTGATACAGTATCGTGGCCCTACTTGTTTTGAATTTTGTTTAAACTGAATTCAACCCTAAATTTCTTACTTTTATGCAGACTTTGTATTTTGCTCCTTCAACCCAGATAATTGTGAAAGGTTATAAATCAGCTCAACATCACCTCTGGCACTCGGGAAGGGTGTCCATTATTGCCCCTTTTTTTTATCATAGCAATTAAAACTTTGGCCATTACTATTCAGAACCAGTCCTAATATACTGGGCACTGAAAGCAGGAATAAGCATCTCAAATGTTTTTTTTTTAGCTGATGATTTGCTTCTTTTTATTATCTCCCCTCACTACCCTTCCAAACTAATTTAAACCTCAGGGTCAATTGAAAACAAATTAGGCCTTAAGGTAAACCCAGAGAAATCAGAAGCCCTCAGTATAAATCTATAACTGCTGCTTCAAGAAGTGCTGAAGCCTGCTAGCAGCTTGCTTAAATTGGCAATCAGCACTCCCATTAGGATCTGTGTTCAACATTTACAAACATCAAGCTGAATGGTACTTTAACCACTTAAGCCCCGGACCATTTGGTAGCTAGAGGACCAGAGGTGATTTCAGAATTTTGCACTGCGCTGCTTTAACTGTAAATTGTGCGGACATGCAATGTTGTACCCAAACAAAATTTGCGTCCTTTTCTTCCCACAAATAGAGCTTTCTTTTAATGGTATTTGATTGCCTCTGCGATTTTTATTTTTTGCGATATAAACGTAAAAAGACCGAAAATTTTGAAAAAAAATGATATTTTCTACTTTTTGTTATAAGAAAAATCGAATAATCTCAATTTTAGTCATACATTTAGGCCAAAATGTATTCAGCCACATGTCTTTAGTAAAAAAAATTTCAATAAGTGTATATTTATTGGTTTGCGCAAAAGTTATAGCGTTTACAAACTAGGGTACATTTTCTGGAATTTACACAGCTTTAAATTTATGACTGCCTATCTCATTTCTTGAGGTGCTAAAATAGCAGGGCAGTACAAAACCCCCCCAAATGACCCCATTTTGGAAAGTAGACACCGCAAGGAAATTGCTGAGAGGCATGTTGAGCCCATTGAATATTTTTTTTTTGTCCCAAGTGATTAAATAATGACAAAAAAAATAAAAAATTACAAAAAGTTGTCACTAAATTATATATTGCTCACACATGCCATGGTTATATGTGGAATTGCACCCCAAAATACATTCTGCTGCTTCTCCTGAGTACGGGGATACCACATGTGTGGGACTTTTTGGGAGCCTAGCCACGTACGGGACCCCAGAAACCAAGCACCGCCTTCAGGATTTCTAAGGGTGCAAATTTTTGATTTCACTCCTCACTACCTATCACAGTTTCGAAGGCCATAAAATGCCAAAATAGCACAAAACCCCCCAAAATGACCCCATTTTGGAAAGTAGACACCCCAAGCTATGTTCAGTCCATGGAATATTTTATATTTTGCCACAAGTTGCGGGAATATGACAAACTTTTTTTTTTGCACAAAGTTGTCACTAAATGATATATTGCTCACACATGCCATGGGCATATGTGAAATTACACCCCAAAATACATTCTGCTGCTTCTCCTGAGTACGGGGATACCACATGTGTGGGACTTTTTGGGAGCCTAGCCGCGTACGGGACCCCAAAAACCAAGCACCGCCTTCAAGGTTTCTAAGGACATAAATTTTTGATTTCACTCCTCACTACCTATCACTACCTATCACAGTTTTGAAGGCCATAAAATGCCAAGATGGCACAAAACCCCCCCAAATGACCCCATTTTGGAAAGTAGACACCCCAAGCTATTTGCTGAGAGGCATGTTGAGCCCATTGAATATTATTATTTTTTTGTCCCAAATGATTGAATAATGACAAAAAGAAAAAAAAATGTACAAAAAGTTGTCACTAAATGATATATTGCTCAAATATGCCATGGTCATATGTGGAATTGCACCCCAAAATACATTCTGCTGCTTCTCCTGAGTACGGGGATACCACATGTGTGGGACTTTTTGGGAGCCTAGCAGCGTACGGGGCCCCAAAAACCAAGCACCGCCTTCAGGATTTCTAAGGGCGTAAATTTTTGATTTCACTCCTCACTACCTATCACAGTTTTGAATGCCATAAAATGCCAAAATAGCACAAAACCCCCCCAAATGACCCCATTTTGGAAAGTAAACACCCCAAGCTATTTACTGAGAGGCATGTTCAGTCCATGGAATATTTTATATTTTGCCACAAGTTGCGGGAATATGACAAACTTTTTTTTTTTGCACAAAGTTGTCACTAAATTATATATTGCTCACACATGCCATGGGCATATGTGAAATTACACCCCAAAATACATTCTGCTGCTTCTCCTGAGTACGGGGATACCACATGTTTGGGACTTTTTGGGAGCCTAGCCGCGTAGGGGACCCCAAAAACCAAGCACCGCCTTCAAGGTTTCTAAGGGCATAAATTTTTGATTTCACTCCTCACTACCTATCACTACCTATCACAGTTTTGAAGGCCATAAAATGCCAAGATGGCACAAACCCCCCCCCCAAATGACCCCATTTTGGAAAGTAGACACCCCAAGCTATTTGCTGAGAGGCATGTTGAGCCCATTGAATATATTTTTTTGTCCCAAGTGATTGAATAATGACAAAAAGAAAAAAAAATGTACAAAAAGTTGTCACTAAATGATATATTGCTCAAACATGCCATGGTTATATGTGGAATTGCACCCCAAAATACATTTTTCTGCTTCTCCTGAGTACGGGGATACCACATGTGTGGGACTTTTTGAGAGCCTAGCCGCGTACGGGGCCCTGAAAACCACGCACCGCCTTCAGGATTTCTAAGGGCTTGATTCTTGATTACACTCCTCACTGCCTATCACAGTTTTGAAGGCCATAAAATGCTAAGATAGCCCAAAACCCCCACAAATGACCCCATTTTGGAAAGTAGACACCCCAAGCTATTTGCTGAGAGGCATGTTGAGCCCATTGAATATATTTTTTTGTCCCAAGTGATTGAATAATGACAAAAAGAAAAAAAAAATGTACAAAAAGTTGTCACTAAATGATATATTGCTCAAACATGCCATGGTTATATGTGGAATTGCACCCCAAAATACATTTTTCTGCTTCTCCTGAGTACGGGGATACCACATGTGTGGGACTTTTCGAGAGCCTAGCCGCGTACGGGGCCCTGAAAACCAAGCACCGCCTTCAGGATTTCTAAGGGCTTGATTCTTGATTACACTCCTCACTGCCTATCACAGTTTTGAAGGCCATAAAATGCTAAGATAGCCCAAAACCCCCACAAATGACCCCATTTTGGAAAGTAGACACCCCAAGCTATTTGCTGAGAGGCATGGTGAGTATTTTACAGCTCTCATTTGTTTTTGAAAATGAAGAAAGACATTTTTTTTTTTTTTTCAATTTTCAAAACTTTGTGACAAAAAGTGAGATCTGCAAAATACTCAACATACCTCTCAGCAAATAGCTTAGGGTGTCTACTTTCCAAAATGGGGTCATTTGGGGGGGTTTTGTGCCATCTGGGCATTCCATGGCCTCCGAAACTGTGATAGGCAGAGAGGAGTGAAATCAAAAATTTATACCCATAGAAATCCTAAAGGCGGTGCTTGGTTTTCGGGGTCCTGTACGCGGCTAGGCTCCCAAAAAGTCTCACACATCTGGTATCCCCGTACTCAAGAGAAGAAACAGAATGTATTTTGGGGTGCAATTCCACATATAACCATGGCATGTTTGAGCAATATATAATTTAGTGACAACTTTTTGTACATTTTTTTTTCCTTTTTGTCATTATTCAATCACTTGGGACAAAAAATAAATATTCAATGGGCTCAACATGCCTCTCAGCACATAGCTTGAGGTGTCTACTTTCCAAAATGGGGTCATTTGGGGGGGTTTTGAACTGTCCTGGCATTTTATGCACAACATTAGGAAGCTTATGTCACACATCATCCACTCTTCTAACCACTTGAAGACAAAGCCCTTTATGACACTTTTTGTTTACATGAAAAAAAAAAAAAATTTGAAAGAAAATTATGTTGAACCCCCAAACATTATATATTTTTTTAAAGCAAAGGCCCTACAGATTAAAACAGTGGGTGTTGCATTTTTTTTTCCACACAGTATTTGCGCAGCGATTTTTCAAACGCACTATATTGCCCAAATGTTTGATGAAATAAAAAAGATGATCTTAGGCTGAGTACATGGATACCAAACACGACATGCTTTAAAATTGCGCACAAACGAGCAGCGGCGACAAACTACATTCATTTTTAAAAGCATTTAAAAGCCTTTACAGGTTACCACGTTAGATTTACAGAGGAGGTCTACTGCTAAAATTACTGCCCTCGAGCTGACCTTTGCGGTGATACCTCACATGCATGATGCAATTGCTGTTTACATATGACGCTAGACCGACGCTTGCGTTCGCCTTTGCGCAAGAGTAGGGGGGGACAGCGGTGCTTTTTTTTTATTTTTTTTTTATTTATTTTGCTTTTTTATTTTATTTTTAAACTGTTCCTTCCATATTTATTTATTTTTTTACCATTTTTATTGTTATCTCAGGGAATGTAAATATCCCCTATGAAAGCAATAAGTAGTGACAGGTACTCTTTTTTTGAAAAAAATTGGGGGGTTAGACCCTAGATCTTTCCTCTGCCCTCAAAGCATCTGACCACACCAAGATCGGTGTGATAAAATGCTTTCCCAATTTCCCAATGGTGCTGTTTATATCCGGGGGGGGACATTCCCTCCCACTGCTTGTAAAAGCAGTCTAGAGGCTAATTATCTGCTAGAATTGCTTTTACATGAAAGCCGGCCACTGGCTGAAAAGAATGATACCAAGATGATACCTAAACCCGCAGGCATCATTCTGGTATAAACATTCAAAGTCCAGCAACATACCAGTACGTTACTGGTACTTGTTGGACATGTATTGTAATCTTTTTTTTCATGCAGCCATGTGGCTGAACGAAAAAAAGAGATTGATCGGTGGGTATGCCCACCATTAGAATACCTCCCTTCATCCACCCACTTCTAATGATGGGCATATATGCCGAAGCATGGGGGCATCCTCCCGCAAAAAAGTTATGCCGCGTACACACGGTCGGACTTTTCCACGGGCAAGCCTTCGTCGGAATTTCGACCGTATGTACGCGGCATAAAAGGTTATGCCGCGTACACACAGTCGGACTTTTCCACGGGCAAGCCTCCGTCGGAATTTTGACCGTATATACGCGGCATTAGGAGCAAAATTGCTCCTCCGCCCCTGCTGCCCCCATGCTTCGGCATATATGCTCTTTTTTTTAACTGTGGTGGTGAAATCACCTCCTACAGCGTTGGAATCACGGCTTTATGTATCGTGGGAGCAAACGCTGTTGCTGTCAAGATAAATAAATCCGCGATGCAACTGAATGGCGTACCTGCTAAGCAAATGATGGTTAACATTAAAACAAAGTAACATTACAGTACAACAGTAAGACCTTAGCATACCATACCTGCAAAGCAAATACCAAAACAAAACCTAGTAAAAAATAAAACATTTTTTTAACGCAACCTGTGCCTAAAATATATATATGCCGAAGCATGGGGGCATCCTCCCGCAAAAAAGTTATGCCGCGTACACACGGTCGGACTTTTCCACGGGCAAGCCTTCGTCGGAATTTCGACCGTATGTACGCGGCATAAAAGGTTATGACGCGTACACACAGTCGGACTTTTCCACGGGCAAGCCTCCGTCGGAATTTCGACCGTATATACGCGGCATTAGGAGCAAAATCGCTCCTCCGCCCCTGCTGCCCCCATGCTTCGGCATATATGCTCTTTTTTTAACTGTGGTGGTGAAATCACCTCCTACAGCGTTGGAGTCACGGCTTTATGTATCGTGGGAGCAAACGCTGTTGCTGTCAAGATAAATAAATCCGCGATGCAACTGAATGGCGTACCTGCTAAGCAAATGATGGTTAACATTAAAACAAAGTAACATTACAGTACAACAGTAAGACCATACCATACCTGCAAAGCAAATACCAAAACAAAACCTAGTAAAAAATAAAACATTTTTTTTAACGCAACCTGTGCCTAAAATATATATATGCCGAAGCATGGGGGCATCCTCCCGCAAAAAAGTTATGCCGCGTACACACGGTCGGACTTTTCCACGGGCAAGCCTCCGTCGGAATTTCGACCGTATATACGCGGCATTAGGAGCAAAATCGCTCCTCCGCCCCTGCTGCCCCCATGCTTCGGCATATATGCTCTTTTTTTAAACTGTGGTGGTGAAATCACCTCCTACAGCGTTGGAGTTACGGCTTTATGTATCGTGAGAGCAAACGCTGTTGCTGTCAAGATAAATAGATCCGCGCTGCAACTGAATGGCGTACCTGAAAACAAAAAATTACATACCTGAAAAGCAAGCATAAAACATTGCAGAATAGAATACAGTAAAAAAGAGCAGAACAATAGAGAGAAAATAGAGAGAGAGAGAGAACAATAAAACGACAACTATTTTTGGTTTTTTTATTTTATATTTTTTTGTGTTTTGTTTTTTACGTTTTTTTTTTTTCTTTTTTACACTTCTTTTTGTAACTTTAACAACTGTAATAGTTCGGGTCTCTCAAAATGTAATGGCATCTTGGGAGACCCTGTGTAAGTGTGTCCTAGTCTGTGAAATGCTGTACCCTACGCTAAAACTTCACTTTTGAGTGGTAGCGATCAAAACATTCACCAAGGCAAAGACCAGGTTTGTCAGGACAGAGTGGACAAAAAACACGGGTGTCACGCCTAAATCCGCGCTTGCTACAGACACAACATCTTTTTTGGGAGGTTCGTTGGGTAGGGGTACTCGGGAGGGCATACGGATAATGCCTCTCATGCAGCCGGCTTACTGCATTTGGTTGGGAATGGTGAGGTGCAGAACCGCCTGGATACAGGTGTTCTGTGACTATCTCATTCTGTAATTTTAGAAGAGATAACGTCCCGCCTGAAGCTCTGTATAGCACATGAGCGTTCAGCAAAGCCAATTGGAATAAGGATAGAGACACTTTTTTGTACCAGCGTCTCGCCTTACGGTCAATTAGATACGGCGCCATCAACTGGTCGTTGAGGTCCACCCCTCCCATATTTTTGTTATATTCGTGGACACAGAGGGGTTTCTCCACAACACCAGTCGCCGTACGAATTTGGACTGTCGTGTCTGCATGAAGGGAGGTAAGAAGGAAAACATTCTTATTGTCCCTCCACTTCATAGCGAGCAAGTTATTACACTTCAAGCAGGCTCTCTCCCCCAGCCTAAGACGGGCATCTACAAGCCGCTGGGGAAAGCCCCGGCGATTAGGTCGCACAGTGCCACATGCTCCAATCTGATGATCAAACAAGTGACTAAACAGTGGCACGCTCGTGTAATAATTGTCCACATACAAGTGGTACCCCTTTCCGAATAAGGGTGACACCAATTTCCACACTATCTTGCCAGCGCTCCCTATGTAATCCGGGCAGTTGACCGGCTCAACCTGACTATCTTTTCCCTCATAAACCATATAGCTCCATACATAGCCTGTTGCCCTGTTACAGAACTTATAGAGCTTGACCCCGTCTCTGGCACGCTTGCTGGGAAGGTACTGCTTGAAAGCCAAGCGGCCAGAAAATTTAATCAGGGACTCATCAACGCAGACAACTTGATCGGGAATAAACAAGGCTGCAAAACGTTCGTTGAAGTGATTTATGAGGGGCCGAATTTTATAGAGCCGGTCGTACTCAGGGTCCCCACGTGGACGACAAAGTTCATTGTCGTTGAAGTGCATGAACCGCAAAATCTGCTCGTATCGTGTCCTGGGCATGGAGGCAGAGAACACGGGCATGTGGTCAATTGGGTGCGTGGACCAATAAGCACGCAATGACGGGAATTTATGTGTGCCCATGTTGAGTGAAAGGCCCAGAAAGGTCTTAAATTCGGAAACCATAATTGGTTTCCAATCTTTGGCAATTTTAGGCAACTGGGGATTAGCGGCGATGAATTGACCAGCATATAAATTACTCTGGTCCACAATAGATCTATAGAGATCTTCCGTGAAAAACAGCGAATAATAATCAATTGGCATAAAATCAGCTGTTTCCACCTGAATACCGGGTTGGGCAGTGAATGGGGGAAGTACGGGTTCTGCAGAAGTGGTGGGGACCCAATCAGGATAGGCGAATTCTGCAGGAAGGGCACTATGGGCACGATGGCCCTGCCTTTGTCTTCTTGGTGGCAGCGGGACACTACTTGTGCTTGCCACCTCGCCAGCTTGAACTGCACTTATGGGACTCGCCACGTCACCACGTGATACTGCAGTGCTGGATGTACGCCCAGGCTGTACTAGGCCGCTGGTGCTTGCCAATTCACCAGAAGGAATAGCGGCGCTAGTACTACTCTGCTCCATGATACGAGAGCCCTGCGGTTCTTGCTCCTCAACAACCTCAGAAGATCGGGATCGGGTACGCCTGACCTTAGCAGGGACCTCAACTTCGTCGTCAGAGCTATCTGACGTGGGGCCGCTGACATCACTGTCTTCTACGGGAAGATATTCTGAGCCTGAATCTGACAGATACGTGACCTCCTCTTCACTATCTGTCATGCTCAGAATCTCATAGGCCTCTTTACTAGTGTACCTTCGTCTTGCCATTTTGGGCTCTAAATTTAGGGGTACACTAGTAAGATTCACAGGTAAAAAAAGCACCTGACTGTCACCAAATGTATCAAACGCTACCAAAAAAACTGTTAGCGATCGCAGGGATCAGGACTGTCTCTGCGAACGCTGCAGTTATGTGTGTTGTGTTTGGTAAGTGACAGTGATCGATCGATACTGCACTTGGGTGGGCTGGGCTGGGCGGAGGGGCTAAACGCAGGTACTAGCAGGTATCTGGGCTGATCCCGCTAACACTGCGTTTTTGGGAACCCTAAACCGCTGGGGACGCTAGTATAGATCTGATCAGATACTATACCACTAAGGGAGGTGTATACTTTGCGCGTGGGTGTTAGCGTTACTGGCACTAACCTAAAGCTGCCTGGGGCGACGCAGACCCTCTCTGGCGCTAAAACCTAATTGATATCACCCGCCGGGCGATCAGGGGGTTAAACCTTTATTGGGTTATATACGGCGGGTGCCCTGATGCTATAAAAAGCAAACTAACCAACCAGCGTCACCTGTAACCTTTATATGGTGATCACTGGTGAAAGGGTTAACTAGGGGCAATCAGGGGGTTAAAACCTTTATTAGGTTAAATATGGGGGTACCCGACGCTATATAAAAACCTGACGGGTTACCTAAATAACTAAATAACTAACTGGGTAACCAGTGTCACCAGTGACGCTTATACGGTGATCACTGGTGAAAGGGTTAACTCTAGGGGCAATCAGGGGTTAAAATAATATATGGGGGTACCTGACGCTAATAAAAACCTGCGGCGAACCTAAAAATAATTAACTGGCTATCTAGGACACCAGCGACAAGAAAAAAGCGATCGGAAATACGATCGCTTAGTGACGCTGGTGTTAGGGGGTGAAAGGGTTACCTGGGGGGCGATCAAGGGGTTAAACCTGTATTAGGGGGGTTAGGGGGCTACCTTGGACCTAAAGGGGCCTAATCCTAACTGCCCTGCAACTTTTTACAGTCACAAATGACACTGATTGCAGTGATCAATAAAAAAAATGATCACTGCAAACGGTGCACTGTGACTGGGGGTACTGGGGGTGATCTGGGGGGTGATCTGGGGGTGACTGGGGGGTGATTTGTGTGCCTACGTGTACTGGTGTTAGTGGGCTGTTGGTGCACTTACTGTGAGATGTCTTCACTCCTCGCGCCGGATCGAAAAGACCGACACGAGGAGAGATGACATCACTTCCTCTGCCTGTGTTTACATTACACAGGCAGGGGAAGCTCTCTCATTTGCCGGGAGCGATCGAGAGGGGGTGGCCGGAATCGAACGGCCGTCCCCTCATGCCGGATCGCTCCCGAACACTTAACCACCGCTCACTGTACAGAAGGGGGGTCCGATCGGACCCCCCAACTATACAAAGGCGATCACGTAGATCTACGTGATTCTGCCTGTCGGTGCCATTCTGCCGACGTATAATTACAGTGGGCGGTCGTTAAGTGGTTAAAAGCTTCAACAAAGCTTGCAGAAAGCTCTGCAAATGCTTTGTCAAAGCTTGCTGTTCACACTGCTCTTATACAAGCTGAAGCCCATGTGAAACTGACCTTAATGTAGACCTGAGTGAGGGTGTAGACACCAGCCTCCTCCAATCTTTGAAATCCTTGCAGCTTACGAAGTTCAAGCAATAGGTCGTTGGCCCACAAAGGGGGCCTAGTAAATCCCTTTGTAGCGCACCAACCCCAGACTTTACCTGCTTTTTCTTCTGCTTGGCTCCTCCGCAGGAAACAATGAGGCACACCGCACCACAAGCCCGTACCCTCCTGAATAGGGAGTTTGAGCGGTGTTAGTTTCTCGGGCCTGCTTGCAGCCAGTGTTTAAAAACCTCCAGTGCTGACCTCGCTTCTGTGGTAGTCAGAAACAAGCCTTTAGTTCTCCCCAGTAAGCAACTGTCCACACCAACTGAAAGGTCCAACTCTTATTTATTCTTCTCAGCACAATAAACAGTCTCTTTGAGAGCAGACAGGTTGGGACAAGACACAGGTCAGATAAGGTGGGAGGAGGTCCAGGCACAAACTTGAATTGGGTTTTCTCCTGTTCGGATTAGCACGAACAGGCTTGGCGCACGGTCTCTGACACAGACTATGAAGTTGGTCACTGCCACTGACCGGGTGAAAAAGATGAAAGCCACTGCCACTGTCCTTGTGGGCGTAGTGTCTCTGCCACTGTGACTTAAAGAACACACACTAGTAAACTGGCCCCTTTTTAGGACAAGGACATCCCTCTGGAAAGTTACCAGAGGCCCCATCTGTCACCCCGACTCTGCGCTGAGTCTTTAGAAAGGGTCACCTCCCTGGCCTCCTCATCCTGGATACGGGTCTCCTCGCAAGGCAGATCCCTGGGAGTCTCGGTCCCTGACGGATCCCAGCCTAAGGCTGCTGGGCTCCGGGCCTTTCTCCAAAGTACCTCACCCAAGACTGAAGTTGTCTGGGATGGAACAGCAGCTCCGTATCCGGGCCTAGGGCACCCAGAGACAACTCGACCAGGCCTCCGGGCCTAGGGCACCCGGAGGCGACACACACGCACCCAGGCCTAAGGTGCCTGAGCGCGAAACCAACGACCCCTCTGGAAGATGGCCGCCCACTTTTATATCCTCTCCCGACAGGCACAGCAGATTCCCCGCCCCGCCGTACTGCTGCCAAGAGGGGACAAAAAGGCACAACCCTGTACTGCGGTTCAACCCAGGCCCATGGCAATAGCGCCACCTATAGGCCCCAGGGAACTACACACCAGTACCATCTCCCAGGGATAGAAATGGTCCATGAAACCTAACAATTAGTGCATCTGAGCCTAGTTACCACTAGTTTTCCTCTCTTACAAGATCAGTCAACTTCTATAAAGGCATCTAAATTAGTGAATTAGTGTGAGAGGTGATTCTAATTGCAATAAATGTGCCCAACCCCAGGGGAATCTTATCCATCTTCTCAATACTCCAAATTACAGAGTTATTGGGTTGAAGTAATTAGAGCCCTCAATAACATTTTTAGTATCAACTTGCCTGTTGACTCAATAACATATATCCTTGGTCATTTTGATATTTTTCCTGTATATGATAACTTGTTGAAAGCTATTATCAGATCCCTTTTTTCGGTACACAGAGTTATAGCTCAAAAATGGACCTCAACATGTCCACCTTCCCTTAATGATTGGATCTCAGAATTAAACAAATATATATCCTATGAAAAATATTCTCATTATCTGGGAAATGCTACATGTATATTTACGTCTATCTGATCATGATGGACTGATTTGATGTGCTTACTTGCCATGGAAAGAATGGTGATCTAGAATGATTTCTATGTGTTACTTAATAAATCTTTTTATTAAATTTCTTAATAAACAGAACAAAACACAACACAACATCATACACATTAAACCTAAAATATATTAATATGGTTTCAAAATCCAATATAACAACTATTAATCCCCAAAAAAAACTTTAAAAAAACATTTTTTTTCCTTATTTTTTCCTCTTTCTTTCCTCTTATATATTTTATCAAAGCCTAAATCAAAACCATCCCATTTATCCACTTAAATATCAAACCGCGCCAGAAAAGAAAAAAAAAAGGGGAAAAGAAAATATACATTAATTCCTTCTATCCCCAGTGACCAGTCTTAATTTTCGCCAACAAAAATGTTTTTGTCATAATTTTTGCCAGTGGCATTTTTACAGTGACGAAAACTAAATGAAAAGTACAGCACATTTCCATCCTCTGATGAAAACTATGATGAAAATCCATTCCGTTTTCGTTGAGAAACAAAAACGAAACTAAAATGTGAAGGATGGCACATTTACTCTGAGAACTTTCGGTTTCCATGGAGCCCTGTCTGCTTCCTCTGGGCGGAGCCCAGTATTTGGAGATAGGAGGCCATCAGCAGACTCCACACTCTGCAGAAAGTATAGATTAACAATGCCTGTTATCTGCAGCATGAAGGGGGATGGTGGGGGCTGGTCGGTGTGTAGTTAACCCTCTCACACACTGCCACACATCCATAAGGATATATGGAGGCCCCTGAAGGAGACCTGCTCCTTGTCAATATGCTTCACAGCTTGTTCACTATGGGAGAGCAGCACACTGTGTGATCTGTGAAGGATTAACTCTTTTGCTGCCAGAGCTGTTTTTGCACACATGCCTAAAAAATCTATTTAGGCCTGAAGATTACATAAACACCACCCCTTCATTATATATTAAACCAGACACGTTCATGTAAATGTGCACTGCATGGTGGCATCATCACGCAAAGAGTTTTTATTTTTATTTTAACGATACACTTCTGTCAAAAAAGCAATATTCTGTGCTTTACGCCCATACCTGATCTCCATTTACCCTGTGAAAAATTAATATACTCACTTTTCTTAGCCATCCATTGGGTAACTGCGCTCAAATGGTGTTCCTCTTCCCTTTCGTGGTTTCAGGTGCTAGCACGAATGGACGCCATCAAACTAGCGGGACGCATTCACCACACACTCTATGACACTATGCTAGTATACGAAAATAAATGGAAACACTGGATCAATATGCCTCAATAATGTCATATGACTTTCTCTGTTAGCACCCTATATAACCTCTCTACTTGTACCTAAATGCTCTACTAAATTGATGTATTCACAAGTATTGATACTTTTGAGGTCTGCCCTTATCTCTTTCCCATGTCCTGTGATTGTCTACCATTCTCTGATTCAACTATGCTGTCTGACATTTTCTTTGTATGATGTTGATCCTTGAATAAAATCATTTGTAAACAAAAAAAAAAGCAATATTCTTGTAACGAAACTTGGTTTACCTTAAAGAACTTATATAACGACTAAATCTGTGTCACGTTCAAACCTTAATACCATAAATAATAACCTATTCGATTTTTCATTCCATGAGTATATAATGAGTTTGGAAATTGTAGAGCAATGCTTAAATAATGCATTACAATGTAACTAAACCCATTCGATTTTAGTCGATTAAAATGTATTGGACATTTTAGTCGACTAAAATGTACTGGAGATTTAGTCGACTAAATACGACTAAAACTAAAACTTGCAGAAGACTAAAATGGGCCTAAAACTAAAATGACATTTTGGTCCTAAGACTAAGACTAAAACTAAATCAAAATTTGCTGCCAAAATTAACACTGCCAGTGACCCCAAGCATTCCTTATATGGAAACACCCATATTATAATTAATGGCCCCCATGGGCATTAGATGCTGTATACGGTTTGTCCAGCCACATTGCCCACACTTGATCGTACTTACTAGGACAACCCCTATTCATGTAAGTATCTCTATACCAGGGATATGCAATTAGCGGACCTCCAGATGT
The DNA here is from genome assembly GCA_029206835.1 of Rana muscosa. Taxonomy (NCBI): domain Eukaryota; kingdom Metazoa; phylum Chordata; class Amphibia; order Anura; family Ranidae; genus Rana; species Rana muscosa. Next base: position 868,276,385 of record CM055116.1, on the reverse strand, counting down.
TGCAAAACTACAAGTCCCATCATGCCTCTGCCTCTGGGTGTCATGCTTGTGGCTGTCAGAGTCTTGCTATGCCTCATGGAATTTGTAGTTCTGCAACAGCTGGAGGTCCGCTAATTGCATATCCCTGCTCTATACAATGGGAGATAATTTTTTATCAATTGTTTCCAGTATAGGAGCTTAGGAGCAGGCCCGTCGCAACAGGACAGGCAAACTAAACAATTGCTTGGGGCCCCGAGCTGGCCTGGGGCCCCAGCAGGACGGGCCCTTGCCGGGCCGCGGCTTCCTATAAATGCTGAAGCCTGTAGCGTGGCCAAGCTCATGTTCCTTCCTCCTGCAGGAACACACTGAATGCTCACTTCCTTTCAGTCCGGCCGGCCGGGATCAGCAAACTGAATCTCCTGCCACTCGGTACGTGGTAGGGAGGGGGGGTAAAAAGAACACAGGGGGGAGTAAGGGGGGAGGCAGTCATCAAGACCTGTTGCTCACAGCTTGATTAGACTGTTGCACCGTTGGATTTCCTTTGCATATGGCACTTTTTGGACTTATTTCATGGACTGTATTAACCACTTAACGACCGCCCACTGTAATTATACGTCGGCAGAATGGCACCAACAGGCAGAATCACGTATATGTACGTGATCGCCTTTGTATAGTTGGGGGGTCCGATCGGACCCCCCTTCTGTACATTGAGCGGTGGTTAAGTGTTCGGGAGCGATCCGGCATGAGGGGACGGCCGTTCGATTCCGGCCACCCCCTCTCGATCGCTCCCGGAGAATGAGAGAGCTTACCCTGCCTGTGTAATGTAAACACAGGCAGAGGAAGTGATGTCATCTCTCCTCGTGTCGGTCTTTTCGATCCGGCGCAAGGAGAGAAGACATCTAACAGTAAGTGCACCAACAGCCCACTGACACCAGTACACGTAAGCACACTTACACCCCCCAGTTACCCCCAGATCACCCCCCAGATCACCCCCAGTACCCCCAGTCACAGTGCACCGTTTGCAGTGATCATTTTTTTTACTGATCACTGCAATCAGTGTCATTTGTGACTGTAAAAAGTTGCAGGGCAGTTAGGATTAGGCCACTTTAGGTCCAGGGTAGCCCCCTAACCCCCCCTAATAAAGGTTTAACCCCTTGATCGCCCCCCAGGTAACCCTTTCACCCCCTAACGCCAGCGTCACTAAGCGATCATTTTTCCGATCGCTTTTTTCTTGTCGCTGGTGCCCTAGATAGCCAGTTAATTATTTTTAGGTTCGCCGCATGTTTTTATTAGCGTCAGGTACCCCCATATATTATTTTAACCCCCTGATTGCCCCTATAGTTAACCCTTTCACCAGTGATCACTGTATAAGCGTCACTGGTGACTCTGGTTTAGTGATGAGCCGAACACCCCCGGGTTCGGTTCGCACCAGAACCCGCGAACGGACCGAAAGTTCGAACGAACATTAGAACCCTATTAAATACAATGGATGCGAACGTTCGAATTCTAAAGTGCTAATTATAACAACTATTATGCATGTTATTGTCCTAAAAAGGGTTTGGGAACCCGGGTTCTGCACCAGGGGACATGTATCAATGCAAAAAGAAGTTTTAAAAACGGTCGTTTTTCGGGAGCAGTCATTTTAATGATGCATAAAGTGAAAAAAAAAAGTCAAATATTCCTTTAAATATCGTACCTGGGGGGTGTCTAAAGTATGCCTGTGAAGTGCCACGTGTTTCCCGTGTTTAGAACTGTCCCTGCACAAAATGACACTTCTAAAGGAAAAAAAAGCCATTTAAAACTGCTTGCGGCTTTAATGTAATGTCTGGTCCCGGTAATATGGATGAAATTCTTTAAGAAAAATGGCATAGCTACCCCATGACCCCCCCCCTACCCCAGCCCATTACCAGCCCCTTTGGGTCTTGTATGGATATTAAGGGGAACCCCGCACATAAAATAAAAAAGGCCCTATATACTCTGAACAGCCCTATACAGGCGGTGCATACAAGACAGGGACTGTAGGTTTGTTCTTATGTAGAGTCTGTTTGTAATTTTGAACAGGTACATTGTTGAAGTGTAGCTCCAGACCAAAAATCTATTTTTAAACTTTTTGGAAAACATAGGTAAGGGTTATCACCCCTGTAACATTTGTTTTGCTGTCTGTGCCCCTGTTCAGAACATTTCACCTCACTTTCCGTCCCAATGACAACTGTTTTTGAAATGTGGTGTTTTTCTTGAAACAAGGATTGCTGATAAAGCATCAGTACAGAGGAGACACCTTTCTCCCATATTTATTCTTACAGGAGAGAATTTTCCTTCCTAGTGGTAGATTTCCTCTCACTTCCTGTTGTCTTCTTGCGTTTGCAAGTAGGAGTCGTTTGTAAGTTGGATGTTTGAAAGTAGGGACCTGCCGTATATACTCTGCAGAAATAGGCCCCTTAGTTGTTGGTGTTGGCACAACACTGTAAGCACTCACAGTTACTCTTGGTTGGTGCTGGAACGCCCTGCTGTCAACTATTATATCAGGAATTTTAATTACATATAATTGTTGAACAGTGGTAGTAAAAATTGGGCCTTTGATGGTGGTGCTGGTGCCACAACACTGTAAGCCCTGACAGTTACTCTTGGTGGGTGCAGCAATGGGCCCTGCTGTGAATTATTAGATCAAGAATTGTAATTACATGCCCCTGTTGAACAGGGGCTGAAAAATTGGGCCTTAGGCACTGGTGGCACAACACTGCAACCCCTCACAGATACTGTACTTGGAGCACAGCAATGAGCCCTGTTGCAAAGTATTGCTTCAAAAATTGTAATGACACGCCCCTGTTAAACAGGGGCTGAAAAATTGGGCCTTAGGCACTGGTGGCACAACACTGCAACTCCTCACAGATACTGTACTTGGAGCACAGCAATGAGCCCTGTTGCAAAGTATTGCTTCAAAAATTGTAATTACACGCCCCTGTTAAACAGGGGCTGAAAAATTGGGCGTTAGGCACTGGTGGCGGCACCCATAAACAAAAATGATCTTACAAGCTATCATCATCAATCGTATCATTGAGGACTCGGAGGAGGAGGATAGCCAGTCAACATAACAGCACTGGCACTCAGCATCAGCATCAGTCTTGAAGGGATGTGACATGTTAAAATCAATTAGTCTGTTATATCAGCATCAGGTGTGTGGTAGCTGGTGGTGATCCAAGACTGGTTCATCTTGATGAAAGTCAGTCGATCAACCGAGTCGGTGGACAGGCGCACCCTGTGATCCGTGACAAATCCTCCAGCAGCACTGAATGTGCGTTCCGAAAGAACGCTGGATGCAGGACAGGCCAGTAGCTCAATTGCATACTGTGCAAGCTCTGGCCAGTGATCCATCCTCAAGACCCAGTAAGCCAGAGGATTTTCGGTGGGGAAGGTGTCCAAGTCTGACCTTGCCCCTAGATATTCCTGCACCATGTTTATCAGACGCTGGCGATGGTTGCTGGAACCGATCATACTTTGGGGCTGCGGACTAAAGAATTGTCTGAACGCATCGGTCAGACGGCCACCTTCCCCACCGCTCCTTCTTTGACTGGCCGAAGCCTCAGCAACTCGTTGTCCAGGACCAGGAGTTTGCAACCTCCCAGTCTCTGGGAACGCGTTGCACAGACCTTTCTGCAAGGCCTCCCGGAGTTGTCTCATCCTCTGCTCCCTCTGCGACGGTAACATAAGGTCCGCAACCTTACCCTTGTACCGTGGATCAAGGAGAGTGGCCAGCCAGTAATGGTCCCTCTCCTTGATCCGAAGAATACGAGGATCCTTCCGCAGACTTTGCAGGATCAGGGAGGCCATGCAGCGTAGGTTTGCTGAGGCATTCGCTCCGGAGTCCTCTGGGTCACTAAGGACGACATGATCCGCAGCCACCTCCTCCCAGCCACGTACAAGTCCACTGGTTTCTTGGGACTGTAAATCATCCCTAAAAGACTGCTGCTGATGATGCTGAGTGCCAGCCTCCACCTCCATGCTGACACAATCCTCCTCCTCCTCCTCCTCCTCCTCCTCCTCTTCCTGTGCGATGGGTGGGACAGAAGGAACACTGTCTGGGTAAAGGGGGCCTTGAGAGGCAAGGAAGTCCTCCTCTTCCTGCCTCTGTTCTGCCTCAAGTGCCCTGTCCATTATTCCACGCAGCGTGTGCTCCAACAGGTGGACAAGAGGTACAGTGTCACTGATGCATGCACTGTCACTGCTCACCATCCTCGTGGCCTCCTCAAATGGTGCCAGGACAGTGCATGCATCCCTGATCATGCCCCACTGGCGTGGAGAAAAAAAACCAAGCTCCCCTGACCCTGTCCTGGTGCCGTAGTCGCACAGGTACTCATTGATGGCCCTCTGCTGCGTGTGCAGCCGCTGCAGCATGGCCAACGTTGAGTTCCACCTGGTGGGCATGTCACATATAAGGCGGTTCTTGGGCAGGTTCAACTCCTTTTGCAGCTCAGCCAGGCGAGCACTGGCATTATAAGATCTGCGGAAATGCACACAGACTTTCCTGGCCTGCCTCAGGACATCCTGTAAGCCCGGGTACCTGCCCAAGAAGCGCTGCACCACCAGGTTAAGGACGTGAGCCACACAGGGCACATGGGTCAGTTGTCCCTGTCGGAGGGCGGAGAGGAGGTTGGTGCCATTGTCGCAAACCACCATTCCTGGCTTAAGCTGGCGTGGCGTCAACCACCTCTCGGCCTGGCCCTGCAGAGCAGACAGGACCTCTGCCCCAGTGTGGCTTCTGTCCCCCAAACACACCAGCGCAAGCACGGCATGGCATCTTTTTGCCTGCGTACTTGCGTAGCCCCGTGAACGGCTACGGAGCACCGCTGGTTCATAGGACAAACCACAGGAAGAGGCCATGGAGGAAGAAGAAGAGGAGGGGGTGGAGGAGAGAGGTGTGTCACAACCAGTAGTAGCATTTTGGAGGCGTGGCGGTGGGACAACCTCCAACACTACTGCACCTTGTCCTGAATCCTTCCCAGCTGCCAAAAGAGTGACCCAATGGGCCGTGAAAGAAAGGTAACGTCCCTGTCCATGCCTGCTGGACCATGAGTCAGCGGTAATATGCACCTTACCGCTGACCGCCCTGTCCAGCGAGGCCAAGACATTGCCTTCCACATGCCGGTAGAGAGCCGGAATAGCCTTCCGTGAGAAAAAGTGGCGTTTGGGAACCTGCCACTGAGGAACTGCACATTGCACAAACTCAC